>BSDF01000020.1:2503090-3103090 GCA_027925045.1 Hypotaenidia okinawae
CTTTCCATGGCAAGTTCAACCTCTTCCAGAACGGATGAACTGAAAAGCCCCACGGCGTGTACATCACGGAACAAGCCCCACTAATTCCATCATCACTTACAAAGATCTCTTTTGCCCTGGATACTTTTTCATAGCAGAGTTTTTCTTTATACACGTGCCATGATCCCATCCTGCCTTTTCTTCTCCCAAATGAATCCTCTCCAAGAGGCAAGCGTATCTATTTCCAACCCTGTTTGTTTCAGGGACGTGACACTGAGTCATCCTCACTGACTGACTGATGGCACAGAGCTTTTGCAAGGAGGCTTCAGATGAAACTGTTACGGGCAAATAGCATCAGCAGTGAAGTTGTGCTTGCAAACCCCTCTGCTTCCATTTCTCTTGGTATTTTCCCCATTCCATGTGCTCTGATTTTGCTGACTTCCTTTCCACGCTCCTTAAGGTGCTCGCAGAAAAGGTTGTGCAACAAGGGGGGGAGAACAGTTGCTCTTTCCAGGGGTCTTGCAGCCCTACTGCCCCTTAGGAGCACACTTCCCTGCTTCTCTGCACTGGGGGGGAACATGCAGAGTGGATGTGAACTGAGCACCACGCTGCCCACTGACATCAACAGAGCCACAGACGCTGCCAGAGACACTCCCGGGGAAGAAAACCAAGGAGGAAAACTATTACCTTGTGTGTATTAAGGTGATAACTTCCCTTCTCTATTAAATGATAAAGGTCTGCTGGACTACAGGCCTGAACCTCCCATTAATCCCCTGGCCCAAGGACAGCAAGCACAGCAAGATGACATGGCATAGCATGCCAGGTATCACTCTGGTCTAGCTTTTCAGCTAGAAAAGCATAGCATGGTCAAGAGCAGACCCCTCTAACACAAGAACACTGCATGAATGAATCCCTTCCTCATCACCTGGGGTTCTGCAAAGCACAGCAAAGCATGAAAATGCTTGAGAGGGAAAAGGCCCTCTTCTCAGCAGGGGACTAGTTGGCTTTTGCCTGTGCAGCCTGGGCCCTGCCCTCACAGCATGCATATTTACGTGTGTGCGTACGTGCCTCAGTGACAGTCTGGTACAGTCCCCCACAGTATATTCACCAAAACTGTTGGAAACAGAGGGGAGACCAAGAGGAGCAACTACTGGTTTAGCATTTACATGCCTCAGCCAGTTCCAAACCTCCAGAGAAAGGAAGTGCACCCACCAACCCTCCACCTGAGGAGGAGACCCTCACCAGGACAAGCTGGAGATCCTACTGGCAAGGTGTCCTCCACAAAGGCCCAGGCATTGGGACTTGATGCTCCACATTGGTATTTGGTCCAGCATCCTCATAACGTTGTTAGTTCAGTGGATGCCTTACGACGTTTCTCTGGGTTTCTAGTAGCTTTCTGGAATGGTGGGGTGGGTCTATTTTATTCACTTCTTTTTAATCAACAGCTGATTTTGCTACACAATAAGACTGGATGGATGGATGGATGGAGCGCTGAGTATCTTGATTGTATTGCTATTGTTTGTATGGGCAGCGTTTCCTTAGGAATTTTCAAACTTCTGGAAAGTCCTTTTTTCTTAAAGTGATGTAAATAATCACTATGGAACTATGCTAGTTCCTTGGAGAGAGAATGATCTGCTAGGCACACACAAATGAACTGAAGCCCAAGGAAAGAAAAGAAGGAGGCCAAAAAGCAAGGGGAAAAAAATAGAATCATGTAGTTCTCTATTTGATCAAGATGCAAAACACCACCAAAGTGCAGGTGAATAGAAATCGTAAGTTGGAGATAAATCTAAGGCTTTTGTGACCAGACAGGACACACACTTTGCCAGGCAGTCTCCTCTCTGAAGAAGCCTGCTCTGATGCCCAGCAAACCCTTTCCTGCAGGTGGGACGAGTCTCCTGGGGAGAAGGAACCGCCAACAGCTGCAGAGGCGGTTGGATGGAACTGGGGAATGGCAGAGACTTGCTCTCAGGAGATGGTCCTCTCCTTTGGGGTGGCAGCAGCAGGGACTAAGCCAGGGGTGGCTTTTTCATGGAGGAGCTGAAGGAGCGCTTCATCTTTCTGCCACGGCGGCTGGAGATGCACAGCAGAGCTGTGCTATGGGAGCTCCTCCTCTGCATTGGAGACGTGCTGATGGGAACGCGGAGCGGGGACAGTGGAGAGGACACGGGGCTGTGTCTGCTGGTGGGGGTGCCAATAAGGAGCGCAGCGTGGTGTGAGTGGTGAGGCAAAGCCCCAACCGCATCCTTCTGTGCCCTGGGGAGAGGGGGCTGGAGCTCTGCTCCGCAGCCGGGCTCTCCTCCCGCAGCACGGGGAGCCCTCGGTGCCCAGCCTGCAGCCCGGCCTCGCTGCTCCTGCAGCAGAGCCAGACTCAGACCATGAAAGGCAGGCTCTGCGCAGCTGCAGACTGGGCTGAGGGGTTGGGATGCATGGCCCTGGGACCTCAGCTGCTTGCCAGCATCCCGCTGCTTTGCTGGCTGGGCACTGGAGCAGTGTCCCTCAGCAGAGGCTGGGTCTGGGCACCTCAGCACCCCACGGGGATGATGGAGCTGGGGGGGCAGCGGGCAGGCAGTGCCGCTCTAACCCAGGGGCAGACTGGAGGTTCTCATGCTGCTGAGTGGGAAATGTGCTGTTTGGTGTCTCTGTCAGTACCTCCTCCAAGCTCACTTTCAATATTTCATGCATTGGAAAAACCCCGCTGAAGCACTGATCCCCGTTTCCAGGGATCCCATCTGGGAGGAACCATCTCCAAAGCCGTTCTCCTGAGAGGCGGTTGATGGGGGGAGGGTGGTGGAGCCGCCTCTCTGCACCCTCTGTGCTGCTGGTGGCTAATGGTGTGGAGCAGAGCTCAGCAGAGGCTCCTCCTGCTTTGCTTCCCGGGGGTCGTGTACTGGCACAGCAGTGCCACAGCTCACGCAGGGAATGAATGTTTACATGCAAACAGAGATGTATTTTTGATAAAGAGAACTTTAAAGCTCTTCAGAATGTCTGTCTGGAGCTTTTTTGCCCATTTCCTTCACATGTTTTGATTCCTTGGCCAGCCTGTGTGCAAGGGCAGCGTGGTCAGGGCCACGTGCTCCCCAGCCTTCTACTTGCTGCTGTCGGTCCTTGCGAGCATCTCCCTGGTGTCCTTGCTGAGGACATCCCAGGAGCAGTGGCTTGGCTTGAAACACGTTCCCTTTTCCTGTTAAGCCCCACGGTAGCAGCTGGGTCCGGTTTTGTACACAAACTGAATCGACACGAGGCCGGTTGGCACAGGGGTGATGTTTATAGCTCTGGTTTTCCCTCTTCTCGAGACGATACAGCGCACCCCAAGATATCCAGCCTGTACTCCCCTTCCACATCTTCCCCTCGCTTCTCTCCGGGCTGTTCCATGTTCTGTCTTGTCCAGGTCGTCTCTGGCAGTTCCCAAGGCCACTTCAGCTCGCTGGGGCTTTATTCTGGTTACTCTATTACCTATCTGGCCAGGGCAGCAAACGCAGGGGCAGATGGGAAGCTGAACAGCACAACCAGAAAAGCGATTCTTCTTGGGGCTTCCAGCCAGCAGGACAGCTTTCCCTGGGCTCGGATCCTGCCCTTCCCATCAGCCTGTCACCAGGGCTCGTTACAATGGTTGTCTCTCTCCGGAGCTTTATGTCAAGGCTGGAGAAGGGGCTGTGCATGGGAACGGTCCAAGGCCGGCTCAGAGGGGGCGGGCGAGGGTGCTGGGGGGTCTCTGGCCGAGCAGGTGGGGAGTTCTCCCTGGGAATGGATGCGCTGGGGGAACAGGGCTTCGCTCCAGAGCTGCTCCCGGCACGCTGGGCTGTGTTACAGTCAGATAACTCCGCAGATGGGCTGTTGCTACCACTTTCCACATTCATTGTGCAGCAGCCATGAGTTTCCAGCCCCCGGCAGTGCTGCAGCTGCAGGGGCAGCTCGCCAAGCAGGACTGGTGATGTGCTTCCCTCTCTGTGGCATTGGGCTTGGAGGACAAAGCCTCAAGCACTGCTAGGTTTATAGATAATGTGGTGGAGCCTTTAGGCCATAAACCAGGGGGAAACTAAACAGAGATGGCAACATCGTCACGGGCGCCCTGCTGGGGCAGGCTCCAGAAAAAGCTGCTGCTTTTGCTAAGGTATGTCTGCTGGCCAGGGAGGTTTTGGGAGTTCTGTTAGCATGATAAGATAAGGATGCTGGCGTGACAGTAGATTGCCAACCAGTCCGATGCGGCCGTGAGCAGTGTATGTCTGACAGGACCAATCTGTTTAAAGCATGCCGTCTCCTGAGCATATTTAAAGCAATGATTTTATACAATAAATCGACTTTTGCTTGCATCAAGCTGTGTCCCGTCTCTCCATCGCGGCCGTGCAGAACTTCCTCTGCTCTAACTTGCAGCCATTGCCCCTTGTCCTGTCTCCACAGGCACTGCAAAGGGGCTGGCCATTTCCCCCTGCAGCCCAGGCTTGAGAGAGTTAGCAACATGAAGAAGGTCCCCCTTAGTCTTCTTCTCTCCAGGCTGAACAGCCCCAGCTCCCTCAGCCTTTCCTCAGAGGGGAGATGCTCCAGGCCCTTAAGCATCTGCGAGGCCTCCTCTGGCCTCTCTCCAGGAGATCCCTGGCTGTTTGATCCCAGGGAGCCCAGCACTGGACACAACACTCCAGGTGGGGCCTGAGCAGGGCAGAGCAGAGGGGCAGGATCCCCTCCTGTGAACTGCAGCCCACACTCCTCTTCATGCACTCCAACCCCTCTTGATGTAGCCCAGATAAATTGTTGCTGATGTTGACATACCAAACAGGCAGAGGGAAGAGGCTGGTTATGGCACTACTGCCCATGTCCTCTGCTATTCAGACATCCTTTTTCGAGTGCAGAGCCAGTGCTCTGTACTCACAGCCGGGCTTCAGAAGTGGTGCAGTGCTCAGAGATTCCTTAGGGCCAGATATTCAGACATGCCTCCTGCACAAGGAGATTCGCCCCTAGGTAGGAGCCTGAGCTGTTTGCTAAATGCTTTGATGACCAGAGGAGCTCGAAGCCTTTCTCCTCTTCCTTCAGAGGGAAAGAGCAGCAGCACTGCTCGGTTGCTTCCATCACTGGGCATCGTGTGGACACCCAGGGACAGCATGCCTTTCGTCTCAGGAACAGCCCTAGGCAAACAACAAATGGCCAAATAGGAGTGTGGAACAATCATGGTGAAGCCAGGTTACATTTTTACTGCTCAAGTGTGATGGCTTCATTATCACACGAGGATTTTGCATGTCTCCAATAGATGCTTTGTCTGAAACAACTGCTGAAAAGCCAAACTTGTGTTCTCTATAATCAGGGGACCTCAACATTATTCCTTTGAAGCACCAAGTTCCCCTGAGTTTCTTTCACCTGCTGGATTTTTTTGTTCTCCTAGCTGCCATCAGCCAGGAAGGAGAGAAACAGCCTGTCTTGCATGTTTTCTGCACCTTTGATTTGTCATTCCTAATGTCGCCGTTGTGCACAGTTGGGTGCTGAGAGAGGGCCAGGGGCTGCAGAAAATGGCTGCTGGAATCTTCTGGCAGCCTGCTGATAGCGCCTCTGACAGTCACATGTAGGAGAGAAAGACTCCACCAGAACACGGGGTGCCAGGAAGGCTGCAATTTTGGCCCGTTCAGGGCATTGGGATGTCTATTTGCATATCAGTGTCAGCAGTTGACACACACAACAGGCCGGGAAGGCTGGGGGAGGAGGCCCCAGGTACCCGGGCCAGAGATGCCCCTGCAGCCCGAGCTGAAGCCCGGGGAGTAGCCGGAGGAAAGGAGCCATGGAGGAGGCCGAGACCCGACCTGCCCGGTGGAGAGGCTCCAGGCTGGATGGAGCCGGGGGAGACACAGAGAAGATGCCGTGACTGACGTTGGGATGAGCCCCTGCCAGCACAAGCGACCTCCAGAGATGAGCCAAACAGGTTTGCTGGGGGAGGCCTCACAGCCCCGTGGAGGACTGGGCCTGAGAGACACTGGGATTGATTGCTGCCTGCCAGAGCAGAGATGGAGCCCGGTGGGAAGAGATTTGCCTTGGAGAAAGTTCCTGGAGGACTGGCTCTCGTGGGTGAGATCCTAGGGTGCAGCAGGGGGAGGGGGTGTGGATTGGATGCCCCCATCCCGGCCGAGAAGGGAACCATCTTGCAAGGGACTGACCGAAGCCCCCATCTCCCAGTCCCTGCCCCCCTGTCCTGTGCTGCGAGCAGGAGAGGGGAAGGAGGGAGCAAAATCATGGCTAAAGGGCAGTCTGCTTTAGAATGGAGGGGTGGGGGGAAGGTGTTCCCCAGACCCCCATTTCCCCAGTCCCTGCCCCTCCTGGGCTGCGACCGGGAGGGAAGAAGGGAGCAAACTTCTAACTCCAGCCTGCTGAGGAGGGAGTGGTGGGGGAAAGTGTTTGCCTGGTTGCATTTGTTTCAAGATTGTTGGTTGCACTCCTGACTCTGGTTCTTTTCACTGTTTCTCTTTAGTGTAGTGCAATAAATCAGATCCCTTTCTCTCCTGCACTCTGTGTTGAGTCTGTTTTGCCCGCAGCATTAACGAGTTTGCCTCTTGAGCCGCCCAATTATGTCATTTCTCCCCTGTCCAACTAAGAAGGGGAGTAATGGACTGATTTTGGTGGGCGTCTGGCCTTTGGCCAGGGCTCAACCACCACACTCCCCTACTTAACTCTGCTGCCTGTGCCATAGGAGAAGTGATCAGCTGCTGAGCATCCCTCTCTGGGCAGACCCAGTGATTTTTGGGGTGTCTCCTCAACCCTAAAGGATGATGCCAAACAAAAAAAAAGGCTCCTTGCATCCCTTATTTTGGGGGCTGGTTGCTGTCCACACACACACACACACACTGTGGCAGTATCTGTCCTGCACAGCGTGTTTGGAAAGATGCTGCCTGGCTGCAGTTTGGGGTCAGCTGTGCCCCCCAGCTTTCTGCTGCTATCTCAGTGTCTCCAGAGTTTGAAACCAGCTTTCTGCAATTAGAGTAATAATCTTTGGTCCAAAGGATTCCCACCAGCTCTTGTGTAACTTGATACAAGTTTTCTAGGTACCTGCTCCCCCCCTTTGTGGGAATGCTGCTGGAAGCAGCCTGCTTGCTGGCACGGCTGCTGCGAGCACTGATGCCCCTAGAAAAGGGGTTCGGCCCCATCTGGCTGCTGAAACACACTCAAGACTTGTGTCCTGTTGGGTTTTGTGGGTGGTGAGAAGAGCATTTGCCATTGGGGTGCTGTGGGAAGGGGTGAGGGGGATGTATGCATAGGGTGAAGGGGAAAACCACCCCAGCCTCTTGTTGTGCTTGTTCCCTGTCAGCATTGTTGAGGCCAGCCTTGTGAATTCTTGTGAACAGACCCTCTTAGCCTGAGTGGCTTTTGCCAAAATAGATGGAAACAAGTCCCAACAGTGGTCTCCAGTAGAGAGAGCAATGTATGCTTACAACTTCTGACAGCCTGCACTACACTGAACTGGCAGCCAGCTGCCTGTCTCTGCAGAAAGGCATTAAGGCCATTAAGGGCAAACCCAATTTGCTGGTTTTAATGATGAGAAAGTTTGTCAAGTAACCCATGTGGGTGCATCACTATTCACAGCATTAGAAAGATTCCACTAGTGTCTAAGCTGAATCTTGCTGCAGTTCTGGTTTGCTCCAGGTTGCCTATGTAGCAGGGGTACAGAAAAGCTTTCTTTTCATTGAGGACCAGTGGGATCCTGGGGGCATCAAGAGGAGTGTGGGCAGCAGGTCCCAGGAGGGGATCCTGCCCCTCTGCTCTGCCCTGCTCAGGCCCCACCTGCAGTGTTGTGTCCAGTGCTGGGCTCCCTGGGATCAAACAGCCAGGGATCTCCTGGAGAGAGGCCAGAGGAGGACTCTTTAGGACCTTCTTAAAGTTAGTTACAGATCATTTTCTCTGAGTGAAAGAGCACTTCTGGCCTCAGACACCCACCAAGCCAGCAGAAGTCAGGCTGGGGATGTGAGCAGCCCTGGGCACCCTGACCTCCCAGTCACCTCTGAGAAACCTCACAGGAGCCTTTCCTTTGGGGGGATGGGCAAAAAAAAGAACAACAAGCTTACCCCCCCCACCCCTCTTCTTTAATTACCAGACTTGAGGTTGCTCCTGCTCCAGGCTGCAGCCCTGGTAAGGGTGCTCACACGGCTGTACTGGCTGTGTTCGATGGGCAGCAGGGTGTGAGAGCTCGGGGCACAAGGGGTAGGGTACCCAAGAGCATCTGTGGCTTTTGGGGGTGTCCTGGTTTCAGTCAGGATAGAGTTAACTTCATTTGTAGCAGCTGATGGCATGCTGTGTTTGGGAGTTCCAATGAAAGCAGTGCTGAGAACACCCTGATGTTCTTAGTTGCAGTCAGACAGTCAAGGACTTTCTCAGCTTCTTCCTATTTCTCTCTTCAGGAGAAAGGAGGGGCGAAGCCAGGACAGGTGACCCAGATGGGCCAAAGAGAGTATTCCATGGCAATGACGTCCTGCCCAGGAGAACGGGGGGCTGAGGGGAGGAAGAAGAGGGGCGGTGGCGGGACGCGTGCTGCTTGGGGGGACGGTCGGGTTCCGGGACAGCTCTGGGTGGTACCTGAGTTGTGTGGGTCGGGGAGAAACTGCATTGGGGATCAAGAGTTTCATCTTCTTTTGCTCTAAAGTCCTGTGAGCATTGGTATATTTTATCTATCTTAGTAAACTCTCCTTATCCCAACCCACGGGCCTCTTAGTTTCTTGGGTTTGGAGTTATTTGCCCCTTCCTTTTCCCTTCCCTTGTTTCCCCCTTTTCCCTCTTCCCCTGCTCTTTTCCTTTAAGCAGCAGGCAGCTGTGTGGATCTCAGCCCACAGCCGGGGGAAACCACGACAGTCATTTTTTTCTTAAAGTGATGTAAATAATCACTATGGAACTATGCTAGTTCCTTAGAGAGAGAATGATCTGCTAGGCACACACAAATGAACTGAAGCCCAAGGAAAGAAAAGAAGGCGGCCAAAAAGGAAGGGGAAAAAAAATAGAATCATGTAGTTCTGTATTTGATCAAGATGCAAAACACCACCAAAGTGCAGGTCAATAGAAATCGTAAGTTGGAGATAAATCTAAGGCTTTTGTGACCAGACAGGACACACACTTTGCCAGGCAGTCTCCTCTCTAGAAAGCTGCTTTATTTAACATGGCACAACTACAAATTTCACATCAGCTTGGTGGTTTGGGTTGGCATAACAGCAACATCTTGAGAAAAAGCAGAGAAATAACCCAATTTGAGAAGCTGGATGGCCAGATTGCTGCAGAATTCCTGTGAAACATCCGTATGTGTCCTCCTGAGATACATAACCAATGTCTAGGTGTAGGGAACAGAATGAGCAAGGTTGAAGTAATCACCTGATGTCATTATGCAGCAGAGTTTCTGACCAATTGCACTTGAGCTCATTTCACTGCTCAGAGATTGTTTCTTCTCCTTTACAAATGACAACGTTGGGGCCGTTTCATATACTTCCACTGTATAAGGAGTCCCCATGGGCAGCAGTCTCTTGAGGTTTTCCCAGATGAATACTGCAACATTCTCTGTGGTGCTAAGAGTGAAACAGGAAGAGATTCAGCACTGACAGCAAGGACATTGGTGGCTGTACCCGGAATGGACCGGGGGGGATGCTGATGCCCCAGGGAACTATGTGAGCAAGGCAACTTGGACGTGATGATATCCTAGATGTAAGTGGGGCTTGAACCACTGCCAGCAAACATGGTTGAAACCCGGCCTAATTAAGAGGTTGCATCTGTCTCCTCAAGCTGTCCACACAGCCGGGTGATGTGACAAGTGTCAGTCTGCAAAGGGCTCCTGGGGTGTGAGGAAGTGGTGCCTGTGTGGGCATGTGGGATGGCAGCTGCCCCAGCCAGCCTGCACTGGCCCAGCACAAGGCTGGAAGGCAGAGTCCCCAGCACCTGACACGCACAGGTGTGTCACACGTGTGTCACACAGGTGTCAAGGCTGCTCTTTCAGCTGTCGGGCTGAGCCTTGAAGCCGTGAGCAGTCCCAGTACCCACCTCACCACCTCAGCAAAGCAGGGCACATCCTTATCCAGGTGTTTGGGGTCAAGCAGTTCCATGATTGCCTCCTGCAGAAAGAACAGAGTGACAGTCTTATTCCACTTGCTCAGGAGAGCTGGGGTTCAAGTTAGTGTGACTAGAGCAAGGTAACAATATGCAAAAAAAAGCCCTATATCAGCCTGCTAACTTCCTAGATGCAGACACAGTACTGCCTCATATCACAGCACTAAAGCCCTTTAGTATTACATCATTCCTTAACCTCTTCTTTATTCTCTACAATCATCAACTCACCACTTCTCCACCTTGGTTCTAAACAAAGTGCTAAGCTCTAACCACTTCTCCCAGTGATGTGGAGGAAAACAGTGCTATTACCTGCATATAGCACTGTTATATGCAGGTTTATAGCCTTCAGGTCTGTCAGGTTTATAACCATTCCTGAGACTGGGGCAATCTGCAGGGAAAACAACTGGGAGATTAGTAGCCTAGCTACACGTCCTTATCACCAAGGCTGTCCTGAGCCTCTACAAATCAGGCTGTCAATGCCTGTGTGCTCAGGGCATCTGAGCCACAAGGAAAATATCTTTCCACCTTCACAGGCTGAGTTCCTGCTCTGCTCCTGTGATGTTCCCAGAGGCTAGACACACCACGCAAGCAACTGCAGTAATTCACTCTCTCATAAAAGCTGACACCAGGGAGGAAGAACTCAACTGAAACGCTTCGTATTCCAGCAGCAATCTAGCATGACCATCAGCAGGAAAATGGGCATTGCACTACTGGGTTGAACAGCCAGGGAGCTCAGAGCATCCTTCCATCTGGAGAAAGCCTGGCTCCAGGAACAAAATCAGGGGGTGTAATTCACAGAGTACTTGGGGAAGGTAAAAAGAGGAGGCCTTCCAATTGTCGTTTCAGATCTGAACAGAAACCCCCTTTCCCATGAACTGGAGATCTTCCCAAAGTTGCCTGGAAAACATCAAACCCAAAGTGCTACCTAAAGAACTCGTCCTGCAGAATACACAGCACAATGACAGGATGAAGGGTGAAAAGCTACAAAAGCAGAATTTGCTTTGGTTTTTGCAGAAAAATGCCTGGGTAAAAGAGCAGAGAGAATCAGCTCCTAGAAGTGCTGAGCCTCCCTGTCGCTCAACAGTCATTCAAAGGTGCCCCAAAAATCTAACCAGAGCCGATATGTTGTGCAGTGAGGCTCTGGCATCTATGTCCAGAGGAGGATTACAAACCTTGGACTTCAATATGGTCACCTGCAAAACCCTTATTAGAGGCAAGATGAATAGGACAGTGATTACAGCAGTCCTTTTTCTACAGTGAGGTGTACAGAGTTTCCACAAACACCTGGGGAAACTTGGCAATTCAGTTAGAACTTAAGTACTGTGGAAGATGGGGACCCATCTATCCTGCTACCCTAAGGAATGGAAGAAAATGTTGGTTGCACTTACCTCTCCACCCACAGTGACTATACCTGGGGAAAAAAAAAAAGAAGGTATCAAAGAAAGATAGTGATTAGACCCTGGATGTGAGTCTCCTCTTTGTGCTCTTCTTCTCACTCTCTTCACCTTCTCCCACCCACCCCAGAACAGTCTTAAAGGCATCTCCCTAGCTTTCCAGCAACTTTGCGTTTTACAACAGGAAGATGCATCAATCTGCCTCCCCTGGTAAAGCTAGCAGCTCTTGCAGCAGAAGTTTCAGGGTACCTAAACACACAGTGCTCAACAGGGAGCCAGCCTAATAAGCAGGGAGGTCTGATTCTGTGTGCATAGGATACAGATGGGAGGAGAAGAACTTGTGAAAATGTTCACAGGAAGTTCCCAGGCTGTTTAAATTGCACATCTTTTGCTAAGGGAAATAAATCTTCATTCAAAACACAATGATTTTGCTTATTACTAACAAGCAGGTTTGATTAATGAAGTGGTATTTTGAGATGGCTATTATCTATTTAATAGCTTGTAAAAAGCAGGTCATGATTCAATCCCCTCCGCTGCCAAGGATGCCTTTTAACTGCTGAAAAAAGCCCAAACCAGACTGTAGGGACCCATGAGTGGCCCAGCTCTCCCATGGGTTATTGTGCATTCAGAGCAGCCTGCCTGAGAGCAGCCCCTGCCTGTGACTGCATGCAGAAGCGCAGAAGCCCAGTGCTTACCTTTAGAGTTGTGCCCAGGGCCATTCGGATGGCTGCATTTCCCAAACAGCTTGATGTTCTCCTCATGGCTCAGGGCTTTGCTGTGAGCACTACAGACATGGCATTTCAGGATCCATCACAGACGTTCAGGCTCTTCAGCTGTGACAGCTTGCTAGCTCTTCCATCTAGTTGCTTCCCCAAATTGAAGCCAGGAGCCTTTCCACTCAGAAGGCACAAGCAGAACCGGCATGTTTGGCCCGTGGGAAGATGTTGTTGACACCGGTGGGGTTTTTTGGCTGTGGGTTTGTATTTATAGATGCAGGCTTCATAACAACTCCCTGATCCCACCGCTGCGTAAACACACTAACAGCTCCTCACAGGTGCCCATGAAAAATCCCCCGGGCTCCCAGGAAGAAGCCCCCGGAGCAAACGATGCTTATCCCTATCTATGAATGGCCAGGGGAGCCCTTCCCCAAGCAGGACGGCTTTCCTGCCCGCAGCTTCCCTTTGAGGAAAGCCAAGTGCCTACTCCGAGGGCTGTTCCAGGCCACGGCACTCTTTGGGAAGGCTGCTGCAGGCTGCGGGAAGCGGCCGCGCCCAGGAGAAGCGGGGAGCCCTCAAGCAGCGGCGCGGACGCCGGCGGAGCCGAGCCACGGAGCCGGCGCCGCAGAGGTGGCTCGCAACGCGCTCCCGCAAAGGCCACGCAGCCCTGCGAGGCCTCTGCAGCCAGAGCGGCTCCAGGGCCGGGCTGTGGCGGCCGCCCCCGCGTCCCGGGCCGGCGGGGCCGGGCGTGCCGTAGGTCGCTCACCTGTGCGGCCGATGGCAGGCGCCGAAGGACACGGTGCGGGGAAGCCGCGCCAAGCGGGCTGCGGGCGGCGCCGGGCCGGGGGCGCGGGGGGCGGCGCTGGCCAACCGAGGCGAACGGCTCCGTCCGGGCCCCGGGGCGGAGCGGCGGCTCGGCAGCGGCGGCTCAAGAGCGCCGCCCGGCGAGGCGGGTCCGCAGAGGGCACGGTTCACTCTAAAGGGAAGCCCTGAAGCCCGGGCTCAGAGGGGCTGCCGGGGGGCTCCATGGGGCGGTCTCGGCTCGGTATGTCTCTCCGCTCGCACAGCGCTGTGCAGGGGGCAGAGCGCAGTTCCTGGAGCTGGGCAGGAATGAGACCCACGGAGTTTTCCGTGCTCCTTCAGGGAAGTATGGCTTTGGGAACTGCTTCTACCTGGAGCGCTGCGCAAACACACGATCCGCAGCGGATCCTTCCTTGGCTCTCCCTGCTCCCCGGCCCGGGAAGCCCGGCCCGGCCCTTTGCCGTTCGCGCCCGGCCCCGACGCGTCGCCATGGCGACGCGCGGCGGGACCCGCCCCCTCCCCCGGAGGAGAGGCGCCGGCGGTCGGCGCTGGGCGTGGCGTCAGGCGGCGCGACCCTCCCGGCAGCCAATCGGCGGCGGCGGCGGTTGTGGGCCGGGCAGTCGCCGGCCAACTGACGCCAGAGCGCGTGGCGGCGACCGCGGAGCGTTCCTGGCGAGCGGCGAGCGGAGCGGAGCGGAGAGGAGAGCGAGCAGGAGAGCGGGAGGCGGGCGGAGAGCGGAGAGCGACGGGAGCGACGGGAGGCGGGCGGAGAGCGGCAGGAAGCGGGCGGCGGGAGGAAGGAGGAGGGAGGAGAGAGGAGGGCGGCTGCGGCTGCCCCACCCCGATCGGGGAATCTCTGTGCCGGGGGTCGGTAGCGCGGCCGGGCCGGGGCCGTGCGGCCGCGGCGGGCTCGGTGCGTCCCGGGGGGGGCTGTGCCGGGCCACGCTGGGATTAGTGCCGCCGCCGCGCGGCTCGCTTGACTGAAGAGTCTCGGCTGCGGAGGCCCGGCCGAGGGAGCCCCGGTAGCCGGCGGGCCGGACAGGCGGGTGTTCGTTACCGGCCAGGCTTCCCGGCGTTACCGGGCCCCGTCGGCTCCCGAGCGCGGGCGACCGCGCAGGGAGCCATGGCAGGGGCTATACTGTGCTCCAATAACCAGATCATCCTGGACGAGAATGACGACGAGACGTACATCCCCACGGAGCAAGGTAAGCCGTGTGCCTGTCCTCACAAGGGCCGCGTAAGGGCCGCGCCCCTGCGAGCTGCTTCTGGGTCCATCGGGAAAGCAGGAAGGCGGGCGGAGAGGCTCCAGCGGGCGGGATTCCGTGGGAGGCAGAGCAGAAGAGGGGTGGCAGAGGGGAATGCCGCTTTGCAGCCCCCCTCCCTGCTTTACCAGCCTGGCAGGAGGGGCTGCGGCGCGGGGGCATGCTGGCAGTGCCTTTTTGGGAGCAGGTTGCCCCAGGGTGTCCATTGCTTTAGCCGAGGCGGTTGGTGTCGGCGTGCCGCACCTGGCGCAGAGCATCTTCACGGGTTCCTCTTCTCTTTGCCTAGAAGTCTTGGAATATGCTGAGTCGATCGGGATCGACCCTGAGAAGGAGCCAGAGCTGCTGTGGCTGGCCAGGGAAGGCGTCATCGCCCCACTGCCGCCCGACTGGAAGGCCTGGTGAGAGCTCTCTTGGCAGCCGTCCTCTTCCATCCCTGCCCAGCGCCGTGTGCTGCCCGTGTAGCTGGCAGAGCGTGTCCCTGACGGCCGGCGCGGGGCACAGGGACCTCCTCGGGACAGGGCTGTACCCTTTTCACCTGTCCCGCTGGTTTTGCCGCACAGCCTGAACACCAAAGGTGAAATGTACTACTTCAACTTTGCTGATGGCCAGTCCACGTGGGACCGTCCCTGTGACACTGACTACAGGAAGCGTGTGCTTCAGGAGCGGGAGAAGCTGCTGGCCCGCAGCAGCTTGAAGAAGGAAGAGAAGAAGAAGAAGAAGGAGAAGAAAGAGAAGAAGAAGAAAGAGAAGGAGGAGCTCACTGTGAGTAGGCTCTGCTGCTGGCAGCGCTCCTGGGGAGGAGCAGGAGGGCTGGGTGGAGGAGGAACAAGTGAGCGCAGGGCGATCCTGTGCTGCTGCCACTTTGGGATGGGAACAGTGATCCCCTGATGAGGGATCCCGCCAGGCAGGGTGCTGAGGTTGGTGAAATTCCAGCTGAGGTGGGGTGACAAACCTACAGAGGTTGAGAAGCTTTGGTTTAGGAGGACACGCTTGGAGTGGGGGAGGACGTGGCACCAGCCAAGGGTGCCGGTGCTCTTCTCAGCAGCAGCTACTTGGAGTGCTGGGAAGGTTTCCTTCCTTGGAGGGGACAACAGACGGCGCTTACACAGCGTCCGTGCCCGCGCTGCTATGCTATACAGGCAGCGAACGCAGACCCAGACTAGTCTTCTTGGCTGCTGGTCTCCAGGAGCAGAACCAAATTCCCAGTCTATCCCAGGGCTGTCCTGGCATGCCATGGGGAACCCCCCGGAGTAGCTGGCTTGGAGATCAACCCGAGAGCAGGGAGAGACGGCATGGGTGGGGATCTCTAGGAGGTCAGGCACAGGTCGGGGTGAAGGTGACTTGGTGTCAAGCGTGCCTTGCTCCTTGGCGAGGCTGCTGGGTGGCTCCCAGGGCTCTTGCTGCGCTTTGGAAGGGCGGGGAGATGAGTGTTTTTAGGGGTGTGCTACAGCAGAGCTGCTTTCCGCTGCCTGTGACTCTCCCACCAGTGTAAGGTGAGGAAGCAGCCTGGATTTCCATCTCAAAAGAGATGGTCATCACAGCTTGCAGAGAGTCGGAGGCTTCTTGCCTTCTGGGGTGGTGATTCCTGGGGTGGGGTCTCACGAGTCGCTTTACACCGGTGGTGGGCTGGGTGTCGTCAGACAGCATTTGCACAGGGGGGAGCGCTTTGTCCCTTGCCAGAACCCGCAGCGTACGCTGCCCTCCTGTCAGCGAGTCCCTTGTTCACTCTGCAGCTCCCGGGCTCCCTGCCACCACCCCCCTGGGCAGCCTTGGAGCCCCTCCCGCCAATCGGTGGCCTTGCAGCTCGTCCAGCCGGTGTCCTGCCTGCGTCGCTGAACTTGGACAAGGGGAGCCGGGTGGACTCTGTCCTTGCAGCCAAGGGAGGAATGCAGGTAAGGCCCCGTCTTCCTGGGGAACACGCCCTGCAAAGCACGCTCTGCGAGAGGCCACAGGCCTGCCGATGGCCGGGAGTTTCCGTGACAACATTTGTGAGGAGATACCCTTGTGTCCCTAAAGGAACCCCCCTTCCCTACTCTCTTGCTCTCTTGTTTTGTTCTTTGTGCTGTTTCTCGGGATCCCAGAGTTGTGGTGGGCTTTCTTCTGTGGCGCTCAGGGGCCCTAAAGACAGAACTGTTTCAGTGGCTGATGGGAGGGAGAAGTCTGCTGAGGCCGTTCGGTAGGGCTGTGACTCGTGTCCGAGTGGAGCGGGACACGCAGGACCTGATAAAGAGTGCCTTTGCTTGGCTCTCACCTGCCCAGAGTGAGAAGGTTTAAAGGAGGGATTTCTGGGTGAGCGCAGGGCGGCCACAGTGGATCTTGGTCTGCCTGGATCACAGGACGCGCTAGGGAAGCGGTGCAAAGTAGCCTTCTGAAGGACAACAAAACAGCCTGCAAAACCACTCTGGCTGGAGCTTTCTGCCCCAGGTGTGTTTGGGGGTTTCAGGTACTCTGGCTTGGCGTGGTCTGGAGCGAATCAGGGTTATGAGGCAGGTTTTGCAGACGTGCAGCTTCAGAACAGGACCCCCTGGGGTCTGGACGCGGCTCTCCGGAGCAAGGCTGGTGCCCTCATCCTGAGCACCTTCTAGGGACTCCACAGCTTCCCTGCAGCCAGCCGGCATCTGAGGTCGGTGTGCCTCATCGGGTTAGTGCCTCCCCTTTTCTTTGGCTGTCCCCTCACTTCTCTCTCTTGATCTTTGCAGCCCGCAGAGACCTGTAATTCCACCAGCCACAGCTTGGTCTACAAAGAGAAGAGTTCCTGGGGTGCAGCGGGCCTGGATATGGGGAGAAAGGAGGAGGAGGAGGAGGAGGACAGCGAGACTGAGGTACCTGGGCTGTAACCCGTGTCGCTAAGCAAAGCCGTGTGTGAACCCTGGAGGAATGAAAAGCCGCGCTGCTGCCCCAGGCATGGCCGGCTGACTGAGATCGTTCCCTTTGACCGGGGCCTTAACTGGTGCTGCGTGTCCTGTCCGTTTGGTCATCCAAAAAGCATCCTGCCCTGGTTTCTCCTTGTAGCCCCTGCGAATCCGCACAGGCCACGATGCATTTCCCGAAGGGATCGATGGGCTGTGGGCGCATCGCCTTGGCGTGTGCCGTGGCCGCGCTGCCCTGTTTTGCCGGCTGGGCAAACGCCCGTTCCTCCCACAGCACCGCGGGGCTCTGAACTCGATGTCGACCATCTTAACACTTCCCTTTCCATACCCTTAGGTATTCTCTGGGGCAGAGAGGCTGTTGAGAAAGCTGGAGAACGTGGACATCAGCGCCCTGGGAGGCAGCTTGGGCTCTGAGGTAAGACAGCAGGGTGCGAGACGGGCAGGAGAAAGCGCCTGGGCTGAGGAGCTGGGGCGCAGGGGAGGGGCTGGAGGGACGAGGTTCTCGTGTGAGCAGGGACAAGCTGGAGCGCAGTGATGGGGAGGAAGGCACCGCAGCGGGGCTGGGGGAACGTGTCAGGAGCCAGGCGTGGGCTGTGCGGGTACGGAAGGCTCCTGCCTGTTGTGCTGGTGGTTCGGTAGCTGGGACGTGAGGAGACAGCACCTTTGCACAGGGCGCAGCTTTGCTTCTTCCTGAATGAAGGCAGAGGAACTTGGAGCCCGCGGTGGGCGAGCTGGAAGTTGGCTCCGAGGAGGAGGAGCGGAAAGGAGCGGGTGTCGGGTGCAAGAGGGAGGAAGGCTTGTTGAGGGAGAGGCGGGTTGGCTGCTTCATCGCTTCCTAGCGCGTGCAGAAGGGAGGCTCATCCCTGGCTGAAGTTGGTGGCGGTGGCACTGGGGAGAAGAGGGGAGAACGTGGCTCTGGCACCATCGCTCCATGCCACAAGAACCCATCAAATCCACGGGGTCGCTTTTCTGTGGCAACCTAAAAGCCGCTTTCTTCTTGTGCTGCTGGTCAATTCCCTGGCTGGGACGCAGCAGGTCACAGGGAGTTGGGGACACGCAGGGGGTCACAGGGAGTTGGGGACACGCAGGGGGTCACAGGGAGTTGGGGACACGCAGCAGGTCACAGGGAGTTGGGGACATGCGTGGCCTCAAGCGGCGCTGGGCTTTCTGACCGCGCTTTCTTCACGGTGATCAGGCTCCAGGCGACAAGGGCACAATGGGCAGCACCTTGCAAGCAGCTCTGCCAATTCGGCCCCGCTGTCTGCGCTGATGTGAATCCTTTCTCACTGCTTTGAAAGCTCTGTTCCCCTCTCTGAAAGGCAAATGAATTTCCTTCAAAGCGGTTTTACAGCATTTCCTTTTCCAAGCATATGAAAATTAAGCTGTGAAGTACTTGGCTGGAGAAGCCTGTTCACGGTGCTGGGTGGAAAGGCCAAAGCAGAGGGGTGTAGGTCCAGGCCTGGAGGTTGGTGGCCCTGCCTGTGGGAGCGGGGTTGGAGCTCTGTGGTGCTTGGGGTGCCTTCCAACCCAGACCAGTCTGTGATTCTATGAAACAGAAGGGCCTGACTTGCCCGTCTCCGAGCGGGACCCCCCCTTTCCTTAACGTGTGTGGGAGCAAAGAGCCGCCCTGGCATTTGAGTGCCCTTGTGCAATAAAATAAGTGCCCTGCTGAAATAAAACCCCAACCCCCAGCCGTAATTCACTTGTAGTTCCATGAGATGGCAGCAGAAAGGCGTCCCTAGGAACGAGCCGCAGCCGGGCCCTTGTGAAACGGGGAGAAGGAAAGGGTTGGTGTAGCGAACTGAACCTCAGGGAAATCCCTGTGGCGTGGGGCGAAGCGAGGGAAGGAGCTGGCGCTGTGTAGGCTGCGGGGCTGGGTGGATAGCCACGTTTGAAGGAAATAAGAAGGTGGCTGTAGTGACTGGCTGAGACACGAGGGTGTCGGGGGAGAGCAGAGGCTGCATGGCAGATGGGATGATGTCCCTCGGTGGGCTTTTCTGGAGCCCCGGGTCAGGTGCTGGGCGAGTTGCGGTGTGAGGTTTACGTGCAGCAGTTAGAATGTGCTCTTGGAAAGAGGGCCTCTTCCAGGCAGCCTGGTTTGCCTGTGGGGAAGAAGAGGACAAAAAGGTCTGGAAGCGCCTCTGGGTGCCTGGGTAGAGGGTCCCGTGGCAGCGGATGCGCTCCCCCGATGGCGTGCTTGCAGCTTGAGGGGGCTCAGTGCTCTGCTTCCTGAGCAGGTCGACACTGGGGGCCAAGGGGGTCCCTTGTGTGCTGGGAAATCCCCAGGCAGGGTCTTCTTGGCCAGCTGGAGATGTGTGAAAGGGAGCTGGCTCAGAAGATAAACATTGTGCAGCACAGCTCAGCGTCACTGCGAGCAGCAGCGCGAAGCCCACCGAGCAAAGCCCCTGGGACCTCTGGGAATCTGGGCGCGTGAGGTGCTGAGCAGAGCCTGGAAAGCTGTGCGGGTTGGGGAGAGCTCTCCGCTCCGGGCCACAGCGGGTGACCTATGGCACTGGCACGGCAGCCCAACCAGCTCGGTGCGGGGGTGTGTGAGGATTTTTGCTAGCAAAGGTGTTATCCCACTCAGCAGGAGAAGAGCAGAGCGGAAGAGGAAGACCCTGGCAGCCCACTAGCTGATGTCACTGATCTCCAGCACGGATGGAGGCCTGTAGAGGAAGCTGGCGGCCTGAGAGAGGTGGTGAGTGGCTCTCTGACATCACCGGCCTGCTTGCACCGTGTCACTGAGGCTTTGCACGCAGTAGATGGCTTCTAGTACTGTGGTGTGGATCTGGTGGTTGCTTGTTCGTTTCTCTGGCTGGCTAAAGCATTGCCGTGCATGCAGAGGGGTGTGAACTCGAAATCTGAGGGCAGAGGCTGCCCAGGGGAGGTCTGGCAAGCCGACCTGCCTCTCCGTGCCTGAGAAGAGCCGTAAATCGGGGGGCGAGCTGTCATGTTCCAAAGCCATCCTGTGCAGTGGGAGCTTCCCCTGCTGCTTTCACAAGGCAGAAAGAACGTGAAGTTTTTTCATAGTGATAATTCACGTTCAGCCTGTTCAGCACCCGAAGAGGTGGCGTAGTCATCCCCTTTCCCGGGATGAGCAGGATTCCCTTTTGGTGGCTTCTGTTCCTGCTGGCTGTTGATCTCAAGATCAGATGCCTCTTGGAAACCCAGCCCTGTTGGTATGGGTGTGGTTTTCTCTAGCCTTCTGCTGGCCAGGGGAAGCGATCATTCGATAGGCAGAGGGGTTTGCATCAGTTAGCGTCACTCAGCCGCAGGTACAATGCGTTCTTGCTTTTGAAACGATCAACTAAAGCCAATGAGGCCCTGCTGGACTTGCCCTGGCTCTCAAATCCATGGAAAATCCATCACCTGGTTTGTTGGGGTTTTCTGTTGCACGAGGAAAAGCTCCCTCCTCCGCCCACGTGCCTGATGCACTTAGTTCCCTCTCCTGCCAAGTCCCGTTTGTGGTCATTAAGGTGTCACGTTAACGAGTCCTGGCAATAGGGTTCTACCAGCTAAAGCACTAAATCCGGGTTATTCCAGAAATGGGGCTCAACTTGCCCAGAGAGGAGCTGTGAGTGCAGCATCGTTGCACATGTACAGCTGCAGGCTGCACGTCCATGCTCCTTGAAGGGAGGTGCCGCTGCTGTTTTGAAGGACACTTGGCTCGTCTCTTCCTGGGATCAAGGCTCTGAAGCCAGCCTGTCCTAAGGCAGCACCGCCGCTGACCCGTGTGTCCAGCACGCTGGTCCCCAGGATAAAAGGAAGTGCAATGAGAACCCCTCTGCTGGAGTGACGCTACAGAGAGGCCACTTGCGCCTGTTTTTCTGGGGTGAAGGTGCTGTCGGGGCCTTTGTGAAGCCTTGTGTGGCTGGCTAGCGATTCAGCACTGTGCCTGTCACTGCTCCAACCGGGCACCGAGCTGGAAACCGGGCACCACAGGCTTTCCTTTATCACCCAGCAAATTGCAGGAGAGGCTCTGAACCACAGGGGTATTTTTGGGGAGCGGATTTGATTTCTGCGTCCTCCTCCCTAGTCTGATGGGTGATCTGATGATCTGATCTGGCGCTCTCAGCCCACAGCTCCGGGTTCAAAGCTGACAGCATTCTGTTTGAGCTTTGGTACAAATACGTCACAAAAATACGCGGCCTGCGTGGGGTACACGCTGTACGTGGGGCCCAGCTGATGTTGGACAAGGCAGCGTGGTGTTAACTAACCAGTGAGGAAGCAGGACCCGCCGGCAGTGCCCTTTGCATGCTGATAAGGGAGCCTCTTCCCAGCTCCTCCCCTGGCTGTGTTCCGTGGGCCTCCCCGCTGCTGCGAGAGGCAGTCGAACCTTTGGGTGACTGAGCTTTAGTTTGGGGTTGGGGCTCTTCCCCCGAGGCCGGCGGGTTCTGCCGTATCTCAGCCTCGAGGGACAGCCAGTGACAGGCTCGTTCTGGGCTCAGCGTGAGCTTCAATCAGTGCCCTCCCTGAGTCTGCCCCGTGGGGAGCTGCGATGGTTGTGCCCTGCCTGCTCTTCCCGAGTTCTGGTTTCGGGCAGGAGTTGATGGATGGGCCTTTGGTGCCCTGGCTGAACAGATCCAAGACGGAGGCGTGAATGCAGAGGCTGTAGGGATGTGCTCCCAGGGGCTGGGGGTCTTGAAGGGCTGTCCTGAAGAGAAAGCAAACCGGTGTTGAGGTCACCCAAAGCTTTGGCTTTTGCGCTTGTTGCTGTGCCACCGCTCGCCCCGCATCTGCCCAGGGAGGAGGGGGTCAGGCATGTTGCAGCTATAATGGTGTTTGACTTGCTGCCTAAAATCCAGACCCACTGAAGAAGGGCAAGAGTCTTCCCTGGATTCTGATGTGGCGTGCCCTCCGACTCCAGTTCATGTCCTGCCTGGAGATGGCAAGAGCAGCCTGCCTGGCCCGAATGAGGAGCCATCTGATGGGAACCTCTCTGGGGATGCAATAGTGGCCGAGAAAGATGCCAGGCTGGAAGGTGACATCTCTGCAGCTGCCGAGCTGCCGCAGTCTCTGGGGGAGAGGAGTGCAGCCGGGACGGATGTGCCCAGCGGTCCTGGGCCACCGGGACTCGCATCTCCGTCCGCAGCGGCTGCTGAGGCGGATCGCCTGGTAAGCCCGGCTGCCGTGGTTGGCACCGTGTTTTGCTGATGGAAAGACAGCGACTGGCGCGAGGGAAGCAGCAGCAGCGGCCGATGGGAGAAGGGGCAGCAGGGGAAGAGCCCTGCCTGTGCAGCTGGGAGCGGCTGTGGCTGTTCCTGCGGCTCTGGAGGGGAAAGCTGCCTCCAGCACTCCCTGGCTTTCTGTTAAGCGCTTGCGGGGGGCGGGGGTTGGTGCGGCTGGCCACAAGCGCTCCGGATGCCCAGATTTGGCGTCTCTATCGCTGAGCTGGGAAGGCATCCTGTGACACAAAGGCGCAGCGCTGTCCAAAGCAGGCAGCAGGCACAAACCCTGAACTGTGATGTATGTTTGGAGTGTTGGAGGAGAAATCAGTCTCAGCTTTCGGTGCCGCCACCTGTACTAAGCAAGCAGGTTTGATAATGAAGTTCACGCCAAGCCCAGCTGTCCGCTCTGCTTTGTTTCTCTCCTTCTGTTGTTTCTTGCAGCTTATGCAGAGACAGGGCAGAAGCTCCAAGCGAGCTGCCAGCTGTGACGTTTGCAGGGAAGGGTGGCACCTCAGGGCTGGCTCCAGGGCCGTAGCAGAGCGGGGTTCCCAGCTGCGCCAGGATTTTGGGCTGACCTCTCGGGATCGCTGACAAAACTCAGGGGTGTCCATGGGAGACCGATCCCATTCTGTTTTCATCTTTAGGATTTGGGCTTCCCAAACGTGATTGCTGAGCACGTACTGGATGTGGCGCTTCTGCCTCCTGTCTTGCCTAGCCCCTTGAGCCAGGTAAGTGCTGAGTGCCGGCAGGGAGTGCATCTTCTGCAGGGCAACGGCGCCCCCCAGCCCATGACAGCGCACAGCCTGAGGAGCGTAGAGCTGCTCTGCCAGGCATTCCTGGAATGTCTTGAGAGGCTTTGGTTGCCCATGGGAGAGGGGAGGCTGGCACATCTCAGCTGGCTCTGGAGTGGCCCCTGGACGCTCCATGGTCCTCAGGGCTCAGCAGATGTGCTGGTGCATCACGGTGCTGCCCCTCGGCAGAACCCGCTGCTCTGAGGTCCTGAGAGGCTCTGGTGGAGAAGGACCAGCAAACTCCACCCTGTTTGCTTTTACCCGCAGGCCCAGGCACTGGGAGAAGAGGAAAACGACCAAAGCAAAGCCAGTGTAGAGGAAGAGCAGAGCATAACGCCAGAAGCTGCCAAGAGGTATGGTACAAGTGGTCAGAGCCACAGAGGAGGTGTGGACAGCAGAGCCACAGAGGAGGTGTGGACAGCCATTGCCTTGAGCTGCTGAGGTCAGAGCGCAGGATGGCAGCGCTGGGGCTGACACAGAAGCCGGCCCATTGTCACCCTGACTTGGTGGCCCTTGTGGATCCGAACCCGCGGTCCTGCTGCGATAGGAGAGCTCGGGAGGGGTGGTTGCGCTGGCTTTGCTTTCCCTGTCAAATGCCACATCAGCAGATGCAGCTGCGGGGAAAAAGGCTTTGGAGCTGGTACTCTGTGTGGGGCTCTTGGTGGTCCTTCCATGGTACTCGGTTTTCTGTCAGCCTTTGGGCAAAAAGGGCTTTGTCTTTTCGTCAGGCCACCCAAGGAGGGGATCAAGCAGGAGCTGTCCTGGAGCCAGCCTAGTAAAGGATCCCTGGAGAGAACAGCCAAGGAGCTGGAGCTTGAGCAAGCCAGAATGCGTTTCCTGCAAGCAAAGGAGGAGAAAAAGCAGCGATTGCAGGAGGAGATGAGGCAGCAGGAGGAAGACGAAGCTCAGGAGCTTCATCGGCAAAAAGAAGAATCCCTGAGGTACTTCCCTCTCCTCCTCCATCTCCCTGTATCTCTGCCAGGAGCCTTTCCCAGCTGTGATGTCCATGCCGTGGCTGCAGGCTTGTGCTGCGCCAAGCCACCGCCTGGGAAGTGGGGCTGCTTTGCTGAGCTGTGGGCAAAGGAGGCAAGAGGGAGGCTTTTGGGGAGGAGGAGTACGGGACTCTGCCTGGCGGAGAGCACCAGAGCATCTTCCTGTGTCCTGCAAGGGAAGCGCTGATCAGACGTTCAAACCCCTGGCTAAATGGGAGCGACAGGAGTGGAAACTGGGGCATTAGAGGAGATGAGGTTACCCCAGAGGGAACTGTCTAGAACTCTGGTGCCATATGTTTGACAGAGAGATGTCCAGATGAGACTATAAGGAATAGGGCAGAACCGTATCTTGACATGAAATGTCACGGGAAGGCTGGCTTGGGTGTGAGGGGAGACACCAAAATCACGCCCAAAGGGAAAAACATCTGTGTGGTCATAAAGCAGTAGTGAAAAGCGTGTTGCATGGAAATAGGAAGCTCACAGAGGTGCTGATGCAGCCAGGCCCCTCAGCTGGGAGCCTGCTCTCAGCTAATGGGAGTTGATTTAATTTAGCTGGGGAAAAGCCCCCACAACCAAACCCCACCAAAGGAGCGAGTGCCACCTATGCTGGTATCTCTCAGGACCCTGAAAGAAGCACTGGCAAAGGCTGCTGAGGAGGAAGAGTTGCGTGTCAGAAAGGAAGAAACAGAGAGACTCTCAAAGCTGCGAGCCCAAATCATCGCGGAGACCAAGGCAGAGGAGGAGAAGATAAGGTGAAAAGTTTTGCTGCCCTGCATAGGTAGAGAAACTGCTGGTTTGGGAGGGAGGCGACTCCTCAGAGTGGAGGTACTGACCCACCAGAGCCTCCCGGAGCCGGTACCCTGCCTTGGGAGCAGGTACGAGGACCTGGCAGGGATGCGGTGTGTCGGCGGGAGGTACGGCTGGTGGACCTTGATGGCAACAGCCCTGCTGCCTCAGAGCTGATCCCATTCAGGTGAATAGGCACCTGAGTGTCCCGAGAGGTGTTGCTGTACGTTGGACCGGGCACGGCTCTGGGGCACATAAAGGGCAGAAGAAGGTGGCTACAAGGGCAGCTGTGCTCAGCGGCGTAGCTTTGAGCCGGTGTCTCTGTCTGATGGCAGCCTGGCTTGCCTGTCCAACCCTATAGCGGTTTCTTCTGTCGGCTCCGGTCCCTGAACGGTGCCCAGGGGCAAAGCACCAAATTCTGACCTGCTCCTGTCCTCGTGGCCTTGTTGCCAACCCGGCAGGGCAGAGCAAGAGGCCGCACTGCAGAAGCTGAGAGGAGAGTGGGAATCCCTGGAGGAAGCAGAGAAGGAGAGCCTGAGGAAGAACCAGCAGCTGCTTTTGGAGAAAATGGAGCGGGACGTGGAGGAAGCTCAGTGGAAGGAGATAGTCAAGCAGAGTCAAGAGAAGGACCGGTTCCTGAGTGAACACCAGGAGAGATTAGACAAGGAGAAGAAGAAGGTGAGATGCTTCTTGTGGGCTAGGGTCAGACCCCCTCTATTCTTGCTGCCCTGGCTCACACTGCGATAAAGTAGGTGTGAATTAATCAATGAGTGCCTGACAATGTGAAGGGCGGGTGTTAGGCCGTTAGAGACATGATTGGGGCCCGGAGGAGCACTCCCCCAGGTTTGATTAATCCTAAATAATGGTTTAGATCCGTCAAGGATGAGGGGGGAAAGCACACAGAGGGGAAAGGCAGCCCCTGTGCAGTCTGGGTTGGAAGGGTTGTGGCTTGGTGTTAGTTGCCAGCGTGTCTTGTGCGGCGCATCCCCGCGCGAGGAGGGTCTCAGTGGGGTCTCGCTCCATGTGCCCACAGGCAGTAGAAGCGCTCGAGGAGCAGTTTGCAGCCGAACTGCAGCAGCTGAAATCCGCAGCAGAGGAGAAGCATCGTGAGGTAAACGGTGGGGTCCTCGGCCTAGCTCTTTCCCCCCCCTGCCACCAAAGGTGGCCTGGGAGGTGCTGCTCCTTTTTCCCACCTCCTCCGTGCGGTTCTGGTCTGGCTCAGCGCCTCCGTGCCGGCCTTTGCCGCGGCGCTCGCGCTCTGTAGGAGGGCACCGAATGGATCTCGTCGGAAGGGTGACATGTCTCCCTGGGTGGCTGTCGTGGCAGGTCATTTCCAGCCTGCAGACCCAGGTAGCGGAGGTGCAGAGGAGTGAGGAGGCTCAGCTGCGGGACGACTTGCAGAGAGCAGAGCAGAAAGCGCAGCAAAAAGCACATCGAGTGGCAGAATACGAGCGCAAGGCAAGTGTTGGCTGTGGATTTCTGGGGGTTCTTCACTCTCTCTCCTGGGACTCACGGTGAGGTCTGAAAGGCCACGTCCCCTGCCCTGGGGTGACAGTGATGATGCCTCTGGGGACGGGATGTCCCTTGCAGCATCTCACCTCGCCTGGGTGCTGCCTTTGTGCTGCCCAGGCCACAGCCCGATCCCACGTGCGGCTGCTCTGACCCTCGGTCCTTCTGCTGGCGTGACAGCCTGGCTAATCTCAGGGTGGGGGGGACACAGCTGTAGTGCCACGCTGTGGTTCAGGGAAATAGGTTTAGGTCTTCTCCCCGCAGCTGAGCGAGCTGATGAGAGAGAAACGCCAGCAGGTGCAAAAAGACCATGAGCTGCAGATGGAGAGGATGAAAGCAGAGCACCAGGAGGCCCTAGCACGGCTTCGGGATCAGCTCGAGGAGGAGGTACTGCTGGGGGACAGCAGTGAAGCCGGGGGTGGCTGTAGCGGCTCCTCAACTGGGCTGTGCCAAGGCCGGCGCTCGCCCGCTCCGAGAGCCGGACATCTGCACCCTCGGAGGAGAACTGGTGGGCGTTGTTGCTGTGATCTGCAGTGGGAATTGAGGCTGGGGCCATGCTGCACTCTGCCGCTCTTGTTTGTGTTTTGCAACAAACCAGGAGAGGAAGCAAAGAGCGGAGCTGCTGGAAGAGCTGCGGAGCGAGACGGCGCGTCTCCGGCAGCTTCACGAGGCGCAGGCCAAAGCTCTGCAGGTGGAGCTGGACGAGCGGCTGGCTGTGCTGCGGAGCAGGCACAGCGACAAGGTGAGGAGGAGAACGCTTTGCTGGGCAGCTTGCTGTCCTTGGGCTGTTTAGGGGGTGCCACGGGTCATGCTTGGTGCTGTCCCTTCTTCCTCCTGGTTGCAAAGCTCTGCCCCACGAGCGAGGAACTTGTGCTGTTCTCCCTAACTCAGCGTCTCTGTGCAGGAAAGGAAACTGCAGGATTTGGAAAATGAGCTTGATGCGCGCATGGAGAACGTCAAGGCCAGATCCGTGCAGCTCCTGAGCCAGGTGAGCCAGAGGTTTGGTAGCCTGTGCCGCTCCTGCGGCCCCTTCCTCACAGGGATGTTCCTCCCTGCTGCCAGGAGAAGGGAAACGCGTGTTTCAGGATCTCCCAAGTGCTGGGCTTGACCAAGGGCTGGGGATGATCACCGTGCTTCCATCAGCCTTTCCTTTATGAGGAGGGCCGGGGTGAGGACGTGGAAAGGTGGCGAAACGCTGGAGGCAGGCAGAGGCCTCTCCAAAGCAGAGCCTACCAATGCGGCCTTGAGCACTCTGCAGCTGAGCAGGGAGGGGAGCGCTTCCCATAGGAGCGCCAGCATTCCCAGCTGCTCCCCCCCCTCGAGTGCCACAGAGCGGGGGGCTTAAGTGCAGGCTGGGGGGGCGGGGATCAGGCCAGACTGACACCTGTGCTCAGGTATTTGGAAATAGCTGTGCGTGGCTGAGCTCTGCATCTGGCATGCGGCTGGGCCTCGGCAGGCTCCTGGCTCTGACGCTCGCCCGCTTCCTCCTCTGCGCACAGGAGGAGGCGCTGCAAGAGAAAAGGCAGCAGCTGCTGGATGAAGAGCGGCGGGCTGAGCTGGAAAGAGAGGTACGTAGAGCTGAGCTGTGCAGAGGGGCTGTGCTGCTGCTCTGCTCTGCTCTGCTCTGCTCTGCTCTGCTGGGGGGCGAGGGGAACGTGTGAGAACCGCGGCTTTAAAGCAGCGACACGTGGCATCTGTGCCATGAGCTGCTTCCAAACGAAGAGGCAGCCCCCCTGGACCAGGGTTGGCAGGTGGCGGGTGCCCACGCAGCGCTGGGGCCTCCCGGGCGCTGCGCAGGCAGCGGGTCTCTCGCAGCTTGTGTACTTTCTCTCTCTGGGATTGGTGAGATCACCCTCGGGTCTTGTCTGGTTTTCTTCTAGGAAGCTGCTTCAGCTTCCCAGCGCCGCCTGGAGGAGAACAGGAAGGAGCATGACAGCCTTACAGAGTCCATCCGGCAACTGCGTAAGTCTCTGGAAGAGCTGCAGGAGCAGGAGGCAGAGCTGGAGGCCCTGGTGGGCTTGCTGCAGACCCGAAGCCAGAAGCTGCAGAACCACATCAAGTGCGTGCACAAGAAGCTTCCTCTGAGGCAGAGGAAATCCACCCGCGCCCCTAAGAGAACCCGGGTCCTCTCCTTTATCACTGGGCTTCTCGGCTACATTCCTTCAGGACTAAGCCAGGACACCCTCCCCACCCCACCCAAGATAACTGAGCCTCTGGGCAAGGGCTTGCCCGAGGTGGGCGTGAGGCAAGGGCTGCCCTGCCCAGCCAGGGCTACATTTGACATCACCTCACTGACCTGGCACTGCCCTGTTGCCTTGCACGTCTGAGGGGGGCCCTTTCCTTCCTGGAAGTTGGAGGTTGCTTTGGGCATGGCTGCGGATGGTTACTGGGGGGGAAGGACTAACCCAGTCTAACCCAGTGCCACCACTGTGGCCTTTTCTTGGGGCAGCGAGCTGGAGGCCGCGGTCAGGAGCAAACGGGAGACTCTGAAACAGCTGGAGGCAGAAGAGAGCATGGGCTCTCTGAGGAGGAAGCCTGAGCTGCGTGCTGAGCACCTGAGGGAGAGCACTCCAGCTGTGAGTACAGCAGGCTGTCAGAGTGTTTGCCTTGGAGATCTGAGGCTGCAAGTCCCTTGAAAGTCCCAGCTTCGGCTCCGTGTGTGCAGCCTGGTTTGGGATGCAGCGCTGCATTCCTCTCTGCCAGAGGACATGGGTACGCTCTGTAGCCCTTGCTGATCTGTTTGTCGCTGGGGGCAAAGGAGTGTGGGATACTCGAGTGGCCTTGGAGTTAAAAGCAGGGATTGAGTCGGGGACAGAGAAGCCTTTTACCTCTTTGAAAAAGTTAAAACCATCCCTGGCTGTGCTCTTGGATCTGGGCAGCACGGTGGTGATGGCACCCTGCGTGTGTGCTGCTCAGTGGGTCCTGAGGGCAGCCTGGGGCTCTGATCGCTGTACACGCTGCTAAGTTTGTGAACCGCTTCGACTCCTCAGCACTCGCCCGCAGAGCCCGCTTCCCCGCCCTCCCGGAGCCACAAGGAGAGAGACTTGCAGTTTGAGCAGTGAGTGTCTGTGGCGCAGCCGCTCCTGGGGAGTAACTCTGCTGGGGGTTACAAGCAGGCGGTGACGCGCGTGGGGCTGAGGGTCCCTTTGCGGGGCAGCTGCCGCGTGAGGCCTGCGGGACAGCCCGGCACAGAGCCAGCCTGTCTCTCCCGTGCAGTGTCAGCAGCTACATCCCCGCGGAAGGGATCTCCAACAGGAACGCCAAGGAGTTTCTGGTGCCCCAGCCCCACTCCCCGAGGAAGAGGCCCAGGAACGCTGCGAGGCAGCAGCAGCCTTGGGATATGCAGGAAGGGCAGGAGGCGGTGCTGGGTCCCCACAGCTGCCAGGTGCTGGAGGGTGTGTGCAGGAACCTGGAAGAGGTGAGTGGCTGAGCAGGGCCTGTGTTGGGGCGCTGTGCCCTTGGAAACGGATCTGCAGCTCTGGGGCCGTGTTCTGGTTCTGCATCCCGGTGCATCCCGGGCTGGCTGTGGATTGCTTCAGGAAGGCCGAGAGCGCTGTGCCGCAACACAGTGCAAAGGCAGTGCCTGAGGGTTCGCAGTGATGTCACTGCGTGTCAGATGAGTGGCCAGCAGTGCTCCTGTGCCTGTGCGTGGCAGAGTGGTGCTGTTCTGTCGCACTGTCCGTGCTTTGGGCTGGGAAGGGTCTATGAAGCTGTGGCTGCAGCGCAGGCGGGGCTCAGTGGCTTGCTGGATTGCAGGGCCCTGCTCGTTAGAGACGTTAAAATGGAGAGAGCACTTGGTAGGGCTTCCCAGGCCAGGCAAGTCTTGTAGGGGCCTCCCGGAGCAAAGGCAGTGACAGGTATCTGCCCCGTCGGTGGGCACTGACAGGTATCTGCCCCGTCGGTGGGCACGGGACTGTGGTTGTAGCTCTACAGGGACTTGCCCCTTGCTTGGAGAGGGGACCTCAAGCACTTGCCAGCTCTGCTGATAGGCAGACAAGGAAGGTCAGAATTTCCTTCACCAGTGGCACAGGGCATTCCTGTTTGCAGGCCCAAAGCTGCCGACCCTGCTGGCTGCAGGGTTTGGAAGGGAAGCCCCCTTTTCCTTGGGGGGAACTGGCTTTGCTGCAAAGTGCTCTGCCCTCTGTATGCTCCATCCCCGAGCTCTTAAAGCCTTGGGAACGAGATGAGGAAAGCCACCCTGCCCGCTAACACAGGTCGCTTCCTGTCCTCCTTGTGCCACGCTTGGTGCTTGGCCCGCTGCAGGTAGCGGAGTGGCTGGACAAGGTGAAGTCGGCCATGCGCAAAGGCCAGGTGCTGCAGGAGAAGGAGGAAGAGAAGCTGAGCCAGCTGGAGTCCTCGCTGCTGGAGGAGGTAACCACCAGCACCGCGGCTGCTCGTGCCCACCCTGCTGTGCTCCCACCCTGCCCGGAGCTCTGGGCCCCCTCCCCGGGCTTGGACTCTCCGCAGGGTTTCCTGTCCCCAGGAGGGCTCGTGGCTGCTGCAAAGGCACGAGAGGTTTGGTCTGGGGCTTGCAAAGAGAGAGCCCAGCCCAGAGTTCAGGGGGCTTATTTAAAGCAGGAGATGCTTTGCTGCCTTGGGGGGCCATTCACAGGGCTGCTGGATGTGGCCTCTGGCACAGGTGCGTGCTCCTCCAGAGGCCCAGCATGCTCTTGACTTGCTGATTCTGCTGTTGGGGACTGAAGATGAGCCTGCCTTGGCTTGGCCTCTGCCTGCCTGTGCAGTGCTCCAGGGGCTCGTCTGTTGGGGGCCCAGAGCAGCAGGTTGTACTTACTCTCTGTGCCTTCCTTTGGCCAGCTTTCCGATGAGGATAGGTGGCAGAGCGCTGCATGGAAGAAGATGGAGAGTTTTGATCTCAGCACCTCCGAGGACACGAGCAGCTTGTCCAGTGTCAGTCTGTATCCACCTAAAGGTAAGTGCCTGACCGGCTGGGTGGGCTGTGCCCGACGGGTGACGCTTTAGGCCCCTGTACGTGGCTGTTCTGTGGGCGCGTGGCCTGCGCCCGGTTCTGTCCTGCCTCCTGCTCGGCTCGAGTGCACTGAGGCACGCTTGCCTGTGCCAGGGCCTCACCCGAGAGGCAGGGTGCAGTGCCAGGGGCTTCAGCGGGGAGGGTGCAGCTCTTGCAAGGGGATCGCTGTTATGTTCATGCTACGGGAGAACACGGAGGGAGGAGGGGAGGCAGCAGGGAGGCGAAACACCTGCTCACGTACATCCAGGCCTGTCCTGCAGACCTCGTCCTCGGAGCGCGGGAGGATCTTGTCCTTCCTGTCACGGTCTCTGGCCAGAGGCAGCGTCTCCCTTGCCATCCCAACGATCCCTTTCCCCTCTCTCTTCTGCCAGTCGATTTGGGAACTGATGTGCTGCCCACCCTGCAGCTGGACAAGGTCCAGTCCCTGATAGAGTCTCTGCGGTGCGTCACTAGTGAGCTGAACAGGGTCCTGGGCATCCCGAGCTCTCTGAACAACCGCCAGCCTCCGCTCTTCTCCTCGGCACCCTGCAATGGCATCCCCCTTGCTACGTACAACTCCTTGGCGGGGCTTCAGGCGGGCGGCTCCCTGGGGTCCCCCCGCAGGGTGTCCCCGGCAGACCCGTGGGCCTGGAGCACCGGGCTGAGCTCCAGTCGCTCTTGCAAAGCCGGACAGTCGGTGTACAGGAGCCTGGCGGAGAAATGGCACAAGTATTTCCCAGGTAAGGGAAAGGCTCCATCGATCCTTTCGCAGCCTGGCAGGCGCTACCCAGCTCACCCTGCCGGTGCTGCTGGGGCCAGATATTGGTGCTGCTCATGGGAAGGGCACTGACGAGACGAGGAACGAGACCCTCGCGTCAGCAAGTGCAGCATGTGGCTGATCTTCTCATCCTGCTTCTAGAGCCGTTCAGCCTTTAATACACACCCAAGGGGGCGGTTCTGGCTAACGAAGGGGTGAAAGAGGAGACAGCCCTGCTCTCCACTGAATTGGAGATGAGGTTCACCACCCCTTTTTCCTCAATGCCTCAGCTGGTGGCTTGACTCCTAAGGACAGCGTGTCCGCAGTACGAGAAAGCGATTGCACCCAGGAGTAAAGACTATGGGCTTTTCCTTTTCTTTTCTTCTTCTTTTTTTCCTCCCTGCATTTACTGTCTGCTTTCCAGGTGGAGTGCCATCACGCAGTGAAACTTCAACGCCTCTGGCCAGCAAGCTGGGACCTGTACCTGCAGAGTAAGGGGCTGCTTTTCCTTCAGCAGTCGTTGTGCCGCTCTTCTTTCTCTGGAGTGATTTCTAGGTCACGGTGTATAACCAGTAGATCAGGGGATCATAGGCCGTGTATTAGGCAGATGAGCTCCACACCAGCGGTTATTCTCCCTCACGGGCTTGGCACCGCCTTGTAGCTTTGGGAGCGAAGCTGCAGTTACGGCTCTGCTGACAGCCCTCGCTTCGGGAGCGGGGTGCCAGGGGGCCGTCGCTGAGCCTGTCACAACAGGGGGTGCTGCAGGGGGGGTGATGCAGAGGCTGCCACCCAGACCTTTCTGATGGGCAGCATGATAGCGGGGGGCTGCTGCGGGGTCTCTCCACGGCGCCGCTGGGCAGAGGGCTCTGCCCTGAGGGGAGGTGGCTCTTTCAGTGCCTGTGGCTCGCTCTGTCCCTGCCCGTCGCTTTGTCACCTCTGGGCTTGTTTCTGCTCAGGCCTCTGTGTCCCACTTGTCTCTCTCTCTCATGTGACAGAGAGCAAATACGGCACTTCCAGCGGTCCCAGTTCCAGCAGCGTGAGTCGGGAGCGAGGAGTATTGGAAAAATGCAGCAGGCTAAATACAGCAAGAAATGGCTGGAGGACACGACGAGGCACTCCGGAGTGTATCCTTTGCCTGGGTTTGGGCTTTAACTTCAGCTTCCTGCCTCGGGCAGGAGGTAGTGGGATGGGGAGGGGAGCGAATCAGGAGCACTAAAGCACTGGAGGTCCGTTTTAGTAGGGCGATGTTCAGCAGTTACAGTGTGCATGACCTGTGTGCTCTTCCTGGAGCTGTACTTGGCCAAGAGCGTCTCTTCCCTGTCCCCCGCTGTGCTGTGACACGCCTTAGAGCCACTGCTCTGCTGGGGTAGCAGCAGTCAGAGCTGCTAATGTGAGGATGTAAAAGGGAGAAAAGATAATCAGAGGGCACGGAAGGGAGGAGGCATAGAATCCTGGAATGGTCAGGGCTGGAAGGGAGCTCAAAGATCATCCTGTTCCAACCCCCTGCCGTGGGCAGAGACGCCCTTGCTAGAGGCAGCAGGGCCATAGCCTGGGGATCGGCTCTCGGTGCCCTCGCCACAGGCAGCGGCATCACCACGAGGTGCGGGTGGGTGCTTGGCCTGTGGCTGGGCAGGGAGGGCTGGATCACATGAGTGAGACCTCTGGGTGCTCCGAGCAGGGACTCAGGTGCTCAGATGCAGCAGGCTAAATACAGGCCGGCTCCTGGCCCTCTGTACCCCTCCTGTCTGCTGGCTGTGCTCACGCTTGCTAATCCCTGCTGCAAGCCAGGCTTTTCCTTCACCCGGCTGCCAGACCTCTCTTGCCAGGAGCGTGCAAGCCCCCCGCCAGCAGCCTGCTGCATGAGAACAGACCAATTAAAGCCTACCATTACTAAAAGGCAGGATTCAGCTCTGGAGAGATGGCTGTGGGGCTGGTACCCACACCTCCCTCACCATGCGTCCGGTGTCGGCGATGCCCGGCCATCTCCGACCTGGCTTCGTGCTGCGCCCTTGAGATAAAGTCTCTGTATGAGAGAGAGGGGGAAGGATGACGTGAACTTCCCAGGTGGATTCTCCTAATCCTGCATCATGTCCAAATATACTTTACAGACTGTTTAATCCAGTGGTGAAATATCAGGGCTTCAATAAATCAACAGTTCTCTCATTAGTATTGTAGCCATCGCAAGGCAGAGCTGTGAATCACAAAGGACTTTGAGTAACTGGTCAAGGGGGAGGATGTGAATCCGGCTGAGGCTTTGCTGGAGGAAACATGTTGGGAAAGAAGCCTGCTCTGATGCCCAGCAAACCCTTTCCTGCAGGTGGGACGAGTCTCCTGGGGAGAAGGAACCGCCAACAGCTGCAGAGGCGGTTGGATGGAACTGGGGAATGGCAGAGACTTGCTCTCAGGAGATGGTCCTCTCCTTTGGGGTGGCAGCAGCAGGGACTAAGCCAGGGGTGGCTTTTTCATGGAGGAGCTGAAGGAGCGCTTCATCTTTCTGCCACGGCGGCTGGAGATGCACAGCAGAGCTGTGCTATGGGAGCTCCTCCTCTGCATTGGAGACGTGCTGATGGGAACGCGGAGCGGGGACAGTGGAGAGGACACGGGGCTGTGTCTGCTGGTGGGGGTGCCAATAAGGAGCGCAGCGTGGTGTGAGTGGTGAGGCAAAGCCCCAACCGCATCCTTCTGTGCCCTGGGGAGAGGGGGCTGGAGCTCTGCTCCGCAGCCGGGCTCTCCTCCCGCAGCACGGGGAGCCCTCGGTGCCCAGCCTGCAGCCCGGCCTCGCTGCTCCTGCAGCAGAGCCAGACTCAGACCATGAAAGGCAGGCTCTGCGCAGCTGCAGACTGGGCTGAGGGGTTGGGATGCATGGCCCTGGGACCTCAGCTGCTTGCCAGCATCCCGCTGCTTTGCTGGCTGGGCACTGGAGCAGTGTCCCTCAGCAGAGGCTGGGTCTGGGCACCTCAGCACCCCACGGGGATGATGGAGCTGGGGGGGCAGCGGGCAGGCAGTGCCGCTCTAACCCAGGGGCAGACTGGAGGTTCTCATGCTGCTGAGTGGGAAATGTGCTGTTTGGTGTCTCTGTCAGTACCTCCTCCAAGCTCACTTTCAATATTTCATGCATTGGAAAAACCCCGCTGAAGCACTGATCCCCGTTTCCAGGGATCCCATCTGGGAGGAACCATCTCCAAAGCCGTTCTCCTGAGAGGCGGTTGATGGGGGGAGGGTGGTGGAGCCGCCTCTCTGCACCCTCTGTGCTGCTGGTGGCTAATGGTGTGGAGCAGAGCTCAGCAGAGGCTCCTCCTGCTTTGCTTCCCGGGGGTCGTGTACTGGCACAGCAGTGCCACAGCTCACGCAGGGAATGAATGTTTACATGCAAACAGAGATGTATTTTTGATAAAGAGAACTTTAAAGCTCTTCAGAATGTCTGTCTGGAGCTTTTTTGCCCATTTCCTTCACATGTTTTGATTCCTTGGCCAGCCTGTGTGCAAGGGCAGCGTGGTCAGGGCCACGTGCTCCCCAGCCTTCTACTTGCTGCTGTCGGTCCTTGCGAGCATCTCCCTGGTGTCCTTGCTGAGGACATCCCAGGAGCAGTGGCTTGGCTTGAAACACGTTCCCTTTTCCTGTTAAGCCCCACGGTAGCAGCTGGGTCCGGTTTTGTACACAAACTGAATCGACACGAGGCCGGTTGGCACAGGGGTGATGTTTATAGCTCTGGTTTTCCCTCTTCTCGAGACGATACAGCGCACCCCAAGATATCCAGCCTGTACTCCCCTTCCACATCTTCCCCTCGCTTCTCTCCGGGCTGTTCCATGTTCTGTCTTGTCCAGGTCGTCTCTGGCAGTTCCCAAGGCCACTTCAGCTCGCTGGGGCTTTATTCTGGTTACTCTATTACCTATCTGGCCAGGGCAGCAAACGCAGGGGCAGATGGGAAGCTGAACAGCACAACCAGAAAAGCGATTCTTCTTGGGGCTTCCAGCCAGCAGGACAGCTTTCCCTGGGCTCGGATCCTGCCCTTCCCATCAGCCTGTCACCAGGGCTCGTTACAATGGTTGTCTCTCTCCGGAGCTTTATGTCAAGGCTGGAGAAGGGGCTGTGCATGGGAACGGTCCAAGGCCGGCTCAGAGGGGGCGGGCGAGGGTGCTGGGGGGTCTCTGGCCGAGCAGGTGGGGAGTTCTCCCTGGGAATGGATGCGCTGGGGGAACAGGGCTTCGCTCCAGAGCTGCTCCCGGCACGCTGGGCTGTGTTACAGTCAGATAACTCCGCAGATGGGCTGTTGCTACCACTTTCCACATTCATTGTGCAGCAGCCATGAGTTTCCAGCCCCCGGCAGTGCTGCAGCTGCAGGGGCAGCTCGCCAAGCAGGACTGGTGATGTGCTTCCCTCTCTGTGGCATTGGGCTTGGAGGACAAAGCCTCAAGCACTGCTAGGTTTATAGATAATGTGGTGGAGCCTTTAGGCCATAAACCAGGGGGAAACTAAACAGAGATGGCAACATCGTCACGGGCGCCCTGCTGGGGCAGGCTCCAGAAAAAGCTGCTGCTTTTGCTAAGGTATGTCTGCTGGCCAGGGAGGTTTTGGGAGTTCTGTTAGCATGATAAGATAAGGATGCTGGCGTGACAGTAGATTGCCAACCAGTCCGATGCGGCCGTGAGCAGTGTATGTCTGACAGGACCAATCTGTTTAAAGCATGCCGTCTCCTGAGCATATTTAAAGCAATGATTTTATACAATAAATCGACTTTTGCTTGCATCAAGCTGTGTCCCGTCTCTCCATCGCGGCCGTGCAGAACTTCCTCTGCTCTAACTTGCAGCCATTGCCCCTTGTCCTGTCTCCACAGGCACTGCAAAGGGGCTGGCCATTTCCCCCTGCAGCCCAGGCTTGAGAGAGTTAGCAACATGAAGAAGGTCCCCCCTTAGTCTTCTTCTCTCCAGGCTGAACAGCCCCAGCTCCCTCAGCCTTTCCTCAGAGGGGAGATGCTCCAGGCCCTTCAGCATCTGCGAGGCCTCCTCTGGCCTCTCTCCAGGAGATCCCTGGCTGTTTGATCCCAGGGAGCCCAGCACTGGACACAACACTCCAGGTGGGGCCTGAGCAGGGCAGAGCAGAGGGGCAGGATCCCCTCCTGTGAACTGCAGCCCACACTCCTCTTCATGCACTCCAACCCCTCTTGATGTAGCCCAGATAAATTGTTGCTGATGTTGACATACCAAACAGGCAGAGGGAAGAGGCTGGTTATGGCACTACTGCCCATGTCCTCTGCTATTCAGACATCCTTTTTCGAGTGCAGAGCCAGTGCTCTGTACTCACAGCCGGGCTTCAGAAGTGGTGCAGTGCTCAGAGATTCCTTAGGGCCAGATATTCAGACATGCCTCCTGCACAAGGAGATTCGCCCCTAGGTAGGAGCCTGAGCTGTTTGCTAAATGCTTTGATGACCAGAGGAGCTCGAAGCCTTTCTCCTCTTCCTTCAGAGGGAAAGAGCAGCAGCACTGCTCGGTTGCTTCCATCACTGGGCATCGTGTGGACACCCAGGGACAGCATGCCTTTCGTCTCAGGAACAGCCCTAGGCAAACAACAAATGGCCAAATAGGAGTGTGGAACAATCATGGTGAAGCCAGGTTACATTTTTACTGCTCAAGTGTGATGGCTTCATTATCACACGAGGATTTTGCATGTCTCCAATAGATGCTTTGTCTGAAACAACTGCTGAAAAGCCAAACTTGTGTTCTCTATAATCAGGGGACCTCAACATTATTCCTTTGAAGCACCAAGTTCCCCTGAGTTTCTTTCACCTGCTGGATTTTTTTGTTCTCCTAGCTGCCATCAGCCAGGAAGGAGAGAAACAGCCTGTCTTGCATGTTTTCTGCACCTTTGATTTGTCATTCCTAATGTCGCCGTTGTGCACAGTTGGGTGCTGAGAGAGGGCCAGGGGCTGCAGAAAATGGCTGCTGGAATCTTCTGGCAGCCTGCTGATAGCGCCTCTGACAGTCACATGTAGGAGAGAAAGACTCCACCAGAACACGGGGTGCCAGGAAGGCTGCAATTTTGGCCCGTTCAGGGCATTGGGATGTCTATTTGCATATCAGTGTCAGCAGTTGACACACACAACAGGCCGGGAAGGCTGGGGGAGGAGGCCCCAGGTACCCGGGCCAGAGATGCCCCTGCAGCCCGAGCTGAAGCCCGGGGAGTAGCCGGAGGAAAGGAGCCATGGAGGAGGCCGAGACCCGACCTGCCCGGTGGAGAGGCTCCAGGCTGGATGGAGCCGGGGGAGACACAGAGAAGATGCCGTGACTGACGTTGGGATGAGCCCCTGCCAGCACAAGCGACCTCCAGAGATGAGCCAAACAGGTTTGCTGGGGGAGGCCTCACAGCCCCGTGGAGGACTGGGCCTGAGAGACACTGGGATTGATTGCTGCCTGCCAGAGCAGAGATGGAGCCCGGTGGGAAGAGATTTGCCTTGGAGAAAGTTCCTGGAGGACTGGCTCTCGTGGGTGAGATCCTAGGGTGCAGCAGGGGGAGGGGGTGTGGATTGGATGCCCCCATCCCGGCCGAGAAGGGAACCATCTTGCAAGGGACTGACCGAAGCCCCCATCTCCCAGTCCCTGCCCCCCTGTCCTGTGCTGCGAGCGGGAGAGGGGAAGGAGGGAGCAAAATCATGGCTAAAGGGCAGTCTGCTTTAGAATGGAGGGGTGGGGGGAAGGTGTTCCCCAGACCCCCATTTCCCCAGTCCCTGCCCCTCCTGGGCTGCGACCGGGAGGGAAGAAGGGAGCAAACTTCTAACTCCAGCCTGCTGAGGAGGGAGTGGTGGGGGAAAGTGTTTGCCTGGTTGCATTTGTTTCAAGATTGTTGGTTGCACTCCTGACTCTGGTTCTTTTCACTGTTTCTCTTTAGTGTAGTGCAATAAATCAGATCCCTTTCTCTCCTGCACTCTGTGTTGAGTCTGTTTTGCCCGCAGCATTAACGAGTTTGCCTCTTGAGCCGCCCAATTATGTCATTTCTCCCCTGTCCAACTAAGAAGGGGAGTAATGGACTGATTTTGGTGGGCGTCTGGCCTTTGGCCAGGGCTCAACCACCACACTCCCCTACTTAACTCTGCTGCCTGTGCCATAGGAGAAGTGATCAGCTGCTGAGCATCCCTCTCTGGGCAGACCCAGTGATTTTTGGGGTGTCTCCTCAACCCTAAAGGATGATGCCAAACAAAAAAAAAGGCTCCTTGCATCCCTTATTTTGGGGGCTGGTTGCTGTCCACACACACACACACACACACTGTGGCAGTATCTGTCCTGCACAGCGTGTTTGGAAAGATGCTGCCTGGCTGCAGTTTGGGGTCAGCTGTGCCCCCCAGCTTTCTGCTGCTATCTCAGTGTCTCCAGAGTTTGAAACCAGCTTTCTGCAATTAGAGTAATAATCTTTGGTCCAAAGGATTCCCACCAGCTCTTGTGTAACTTGATACAAGTTTTCTAGGTACCTGCTCCCCCCCTTTGTGGGAATGCTGCTGGAAGCAGCCTGCTTGCTGGCACGGCTGCTGCGAGCACTGATGCCCCTAGAAAAGGGGTTCGGCCCCATCTGGCTGCTGAAACACACTCAAGACTTGTGTCCTGTTGGGTTTTGTGGGTGGTGAGAAGAGCATTTGCCATTGGGGTGCTGTGGGAAGGGGTGAGGGGGATGTATGCATAGGGTGAAGGGGAAAACCACCCCAGCCTCTTGTTGTGCTTGTTCCCTGTCAGCATTGTTGAGGCCAGCCTTGTGAATTCTTGTGAACAGACCCTCTTAGCCTGAGTGGCTTTTGCCAAAATAGATGGAAACAAGTCCCAACAGTGGTCTCCAGTAGAGAGAGCAATGTATGCTTACAACTTCTGACAGCCTGCACTACACTGAACTGGCAGCCAGCTGCCTGTCTCTGCAGAAAGGCATTAAGGCCATTAAGGGCAAACCCAATTTGCTGGTTTTAATGATGAGAAAGTTTGTCAAGTAACCCATGTGGGTGCATCACTATTCACAGCATTAGAAAGATTCCACTAGTGTCTAAGCTGAATCTTGCTGCAGTTCTGGTTTGCTCCAGGTTGCCTATGTAGCAGGGGTACAGAAAAGCTTTCTTTTCATTGAGGACCAGTGGGATCCTGGGGGCATCAAGAGGAGTGTGGGCAGCAGGTCCCAGGAGGGGATCCTGCCCCTCTGCTCTGCCCTGCTCAGGCCCCACCTGGAGTGTTGTGTCCAGTGCTGGGCTCCCTGGGATCAAACAGCCAGGGATCTCCTGGAGAGAGGCCAGAGGAGGACTCTTTAGGACCTTCTTAAAGTTAGTTACAGATCATTTTCTCTGAGTGAAAGAGCACTTCTGGCCTCAGACACCCACCAAGCCAGCAGAAGTCAGGCTGGGGATGTGAGCAGCCCTGGGCACCCTGACCTCCCAGTCACCTCTGAGAAACCTCACAGGAGCCTTTCCTTTGGGGGGATGGGCAAAAAAAAGAACAACAAGCTTACCCCCCCCACCCCTCTTCTTTAATTACCAGACTTGAGGTTGCTCCTGCTCCAGGCTGCAGCCCTGGTAAGGGTGCTCACACGGCTGTACTGGCTGTGTTCGATGGGCAGCAGGGTGTGAGAGCTCAGGGCACAAGGGGTAGGGTACCCAAGAGCATCTGTGGCTTTTTGGAGGGGACACATTGGACCATGGGACAGATGGAGGGGGCCAGCAGCTGAGGATCACACCCAGTGTGGAGCTAAGAAGTGGATGCTTTGCTTTCCCAGTGAGTGCTCATGCTTCTTTGCTGGTCTTATGCTGAAGAGCTGAGCTGTATGTACTGTGTGGAGGAAGAAAACAACCAACCAACAAAAACACAGGGAAGAAAAATAATCCTAATGTTCCAAAAATAAATGACAGTATATTTTATACTTTGTAAAGTGTTAATTGAAATGAGAAAGAATAAAAAGTGAAACATAGGCTGTCTGCTTTTGCACTGATCAAAGTGATGAAAACACAGCAGAGCTTGGCATTGTCTGTAGGACAGAGCTGTCTTGTTTGTCCAGCCTGTGGCCAGAGGGTCCTCACTCCCTTTGCCTGCCTACACCCACCTGTCCCCTGAGTCCGTCCCACATCCTGCTCAAAGTGGAACCTGTTGTATTTTACACCCAGGGATAGTACCCACCCCCATCTTCTCCACCCTGGAGGCCACCAAGCCCAGCCCATCCTACTCCCTTGAAGAGGTCAATGGGATACCACAAGACTGCCAGCCTTAACTCTTTGCTTTCCAGGAGCCTGGAGAGCCCCAGCAGAGACTCCAGCGGGGCAGCACTTCAGCCCTGCACCCCAAAGGGGGGCAGGGAGAAATGGCACCCTCTGAAGGATGATTTCAGGGTCACAGCTCACATTTGCACAGGGCCAGGAGAAGCTGAAGGGTGCAAAAAAACCCCCTAAACAAACCACTCATGAAATTACACTCATCATCCCCCATCACAGCTATAAGCATTTATAATGGATGTTTAAAGGGAAGCAGCTCAGCTACATACACTGTGGTCAAGAAAAGTAGCTTGTTTTTAAGGCAGTATAATCCATTTTTGACTCTTCAGGTCAAGTGTAAGAGCACTGCCTCACAGGTATCATCCACTAAGAAAGGGACAAACCAAACCACTCACAATGCCATACACTCTCAGCACATCTATCTCCAAAACCCAGCTGGCATCTTAGGCTACATGCATGGGATTTAGGCTAAACTGGCCCTAAGCACCCCCACACCACCATAACCTTTCAGCATTAGTATTTTTCTTTCTTTACTTGCCATTTTTCTCTCTTTCCTTCCCATTTTTCTCTCTTTCCTTCCCATTTTTCATTTTCCTTACCATTTTTCTTTTTCCTTACCATTTTTCTCTCTTTCCTTGCCCAGGCACACGGCCCCATGCAGGGGGTGGGGGCTGCAGCCCCTTACCCCCCCAAAAAAGTTACAAAAATAGATTCTGATGAGTCATGACAAAGTAATGTTATTTCAGTAGTTGGAATGCTTCAGACTCATTATTGGCACTCTGAGTCATTTGGTTTTGAGGATCCTGTAGAGAAGGCTTTGCTGTGATGCAGCAGGCACCTAAAAGAACCTTTGTTGTCTGGCCCATCATGTGCTTTACTCCCCATCGGGCAGGTCGCTGGGAGACAAGCCCAGTCTGGCTGTGCTGGGGGCTTGTGGGGCAGCCCAGGGGGTTTGGGAACCTTGGCAAGGCCAGGTCTCCTGCAGGGATTTGCTGGCAGCTCTCCCCCACCCCCCCAAGCATGGCAGGATGTGGATGGGGCATTTGGGCATGGATCCCTCACCCCTTCACCCCGGCAGCCCCCCAGCCCTGCTCTGGGTGCTTGGAGCTGTACCTGTCCTGAAGGTTGTTTTTAAGCCAAACCCAAGAGCAGGGTGGTGTTTGGAGGGTGAGTTGTTCTTGCTAATCAATGCAAAATCAAGGGTATTTCAGTTCTAATTTGAGCTGCTCCTCGTGTGTTCCTGGCCTTCCCCCCATCCCCCCCCCACTGCAGGTGTATTTAGGGATGCAGGTGTATTTTGGGAGCTGGCTGATTTGCTGCTTTGAAGGACAAGAGTGCAAGGCTGCTGTCCCACACATACCTGGAATGACAGGAGGTCATTGCACCAAGCAGGCTCCTGGCACTGTGCCTGCCTCTCAGGTTGTGGCTTTGAGGGGTAACAGGGCAGAAGACTGTATTTATTCTTATATTTCCTGAGCCATTTCTTCTTAAATACAACCTTTGGCTTGGTTATTTCCTGTCCAGAGAGCAGTCCAGGGAAGAGCACATCTACAGCAGCGCAGCAAATCATGGGCTTTTCCATCTGCGTGCTCAGATTTTCTTATATCCACACACACCTCCCCCAACCTCAATGTATTTGGAGCTTGTGCCCTGCCTCTGTGTTCCCCAGTTTGTAACTTGCTGTTGGAGATGACCTGGAGCCGGGCTGGACCCACAGGGAGCAGGAGGTGCTGCCCAGGAGGGGAGGGAGGGGATAAAGTCTGTGGAGCGGCTCTCAGCACACAAACCAGAGTAGCACAGCCCCCAGGAGAGCTGACAAGGGGTTGAGGATGAGAAAGGGTTATTAAAATAAACTCTGATCTTGTTTTCAGTGGGGTTTTTTTGTGTTGGTCTTGCATGTGGTAGTCAAGCCTTGCAAGGCTTGTGGGGCAAGACCATGCAACACACCATGGTCTTTTGTGGTGGTCAAGCCTTTGCTTGAGGACAAATCTAGTTCCTGAGGGTGGGTCAACCTATTTTATAGTGGTAAGATTCTGCTGGCCAGGAGCCTTCCTCCTGGGGCTGGAAATCACCAGTGTCCATCCTTCACCGCCTTCTGAGGCTGCTCTCACCTGCAGGACACTGGCTGTGGCTCTACTGAGCTGGGGGTCTTCAAAATGCTGTAGCTCTGAGAAGATCCTGTTGCTCTCTTGCTGTGCAGCCTGCATCTAACAGTACCTGCAGACGGACCAAATCCAGCCCTGAAGGTCGCCTCCTCCTCCTCCTAGCAGCTGCCACCAGAGCCCACACGGGACTGACTGCCCCTCCTGCAGCCACTCAGGCTCACGCTCCTCACCAGACCACACAGAAAGGTTCCTGGGGAAGAGCTGTTCCCAGAGCAGCCTGTGGGCTGGTGGGGGGCTGAGCTAGCACCCCCCAAAGCCCCACAGCCTGAGGGTCCGGTGGGCTGGCAGCAGTTGCTTTGAAACTGGACCCACAGCTGAACTGGGTGGACCAAGGCCAGCAGAGCAGAACCTGTGTCAGCCGGGCTCGAGTCACAAAAAATTGGGAAGGGAAATGCTCCTGTCCCTCATGTTTGGCTGCTCATGGGGGGAAGGCACACTCCCCCAGAAGGGCTCCTCTGAAGTGGGGTGTATTGCTCTGCCCTGCAACAGGAAACCCATGTGTAAGATGACATTTGTGGATGCTCCTAAGCACCATCCTTCAGGTTGGACCCGATGATCTCTCAAGGTCCCTTCCAACCCCTATGATTCTGTGATCTGTTCTGGCAGCCAGAGTCCAGGGAGGTGACAGCTCTCCCCAGCCTCAGCTCCCCTTCATCAGCATGAGCCCTGCAGTGCTGCCAGGCTTCCCACCCACAGCTGGGTCCTGGTACCAGCTGAGCTTGGGCCCCAGAAACATGGCTGGGGTGAGGGGTGGCAGAGCAGGGGCTGCTCTGCTGGGGTAGGAGCAATGCCCTAGTCTTTATTTAACAAAATAAACCACACAAAATCCAAAATGGTGAACAGGTTCCATACAGTAAAAGCTCTGCTAATAAACTACAATGTAAAAAACCACAACCCCACAACAACCACCCAGGAGACAACAGCAAGTGCAGCTCACCCGTGCTGACACACTGGGCACTGATGCTGGCGTGGCAGCTCCTGGTAACATTGTCCCTGGCAAAGACCTTTTTGGGGTTTTTTGGCCAACATGCAGGTGCTGGGGGCAGCCCCAAAGGCACCATGGCAGCTGTCTGGGTGACCTGAGGCAGCCAGTGCTACAGCAATAGCTGCAGGGCCAACACACCATGAAACACCCTGGTGAAAGACAGGCTTGTGGAGCTTCTGCCTCCTCTACATAGCACAGCCAGAGCTGGCAGAGGGCTATGGCACAGACACCCACCACCAACCCCCACCACAGCCCTCCTGGTCCCCACAACCCCAATGCTGGCTGTAGCTCCCCAGCCTTCCCTGAGGGCAGTGAGCAGCTCAAGGGAACCCTTTCAGGTGATAAAGTCAGGCTGGAAACAGGGTTTCCAGGCAGTGCTGGTGCTGGGCAGGCCACAAGCTCTCTGCCCCAACCCTGCCCCCATCAAGCAGCCATGCTGAAAGTTCAACCATTGCCCCTGCATTAACCCACACAACACTTCTACCTGGGGCTAAGGACCTTGCCACCATCTAACACCACACAGACTTGGCAATTTATTGCACAGCATGACTGCAGCAAAGCCAGGTATGACACAGGGCTGACCCTCAGCCCAGCTCTGGAAAAGGCCCGGCCCCAGGCAGGGTGAGGACCCCCATGTACTGCAGTGTGGCTCCAAGCCTGTGGCACTCCCCAGCACTAACCAGCCATCCTCAAACAGCAACACCACAAAGGGCAGCCTTTATTTCCACAGGGCTGTGATATTTGCTTTCAAAGCTCTAATAAGCTTTCTCAAGTTAAAAGGGCACAGTCACTCTGATGAGGCCAGCCAGACATGCAAAAGAAGGGATAAACTTGAATTTATACCTTCTTTTACATGTCTTCTTTTAATGTCACAGGAATTCACAGCAGTGAAGGTCTGCTCAAGGTCTGAGCAGGCTCAGCCCACCCCAGCAATACCATTTCCCCAGTAGTTAATACCAGTTCACACACAGCTCTGGTTCTGGGTACTTTGTTTCCCCTCTCTTACATTTTGCACAAAGCCATTCAAGGTGGAGTTTAGCCCCCAAGTTTTGGTAATTACCAGGGGCACCAGGGGCAGTGGTGTCAGAGCTGACAGAAGTTTTCCTGCCACATCACTGTGAACCAAAACACTGCAGCACAGAACACAGGCAGAGCAGCTCATGAGTGAAGTCAAGCTGGTAATGGCTTTAGAATCACTTTATTAAAAACACACTAGCCTGGATTTTCCCCAAAATAATTTAGAGCAGAAGTATCCCACACAGCAGGAAATGATGTGGCTTCCCAGTGTATGGAGTGTTGCAGCAGGCAGCCTCCCACACTGCAGTGTGAGATTTGCTATGTGGCTGCTACAGGTACAAACCTCTGCTGCATCCCATCTCCATCAGCTTACCAGATCTTAAACATCCTCCCCACCACTTCTCTGCCAAGAAGAAAGAAGGCTCTGCTGCTTGGCTCTGCAGACTCCTTCCCTGCCACACAGCCAGGCTCATCTAAAAGGGGTCGTGGCAACCCAGAGCCACCGCACCCCTGGAGATGGGAAGAGCACGGGGACTCCCCAAAACACAAGTGAAAGGCTGTGGTCTGGCATCAGCACATGAAGACAAAAAGCACCTGATGAGCAGGGAGCACAGCTCATGTCCACTGCCCAACACCAACCCAGCTGAGGGGAGGCTTTGCTGCCAGCCCCACTCCCTGCTAGGCTGGACTGGCTGCTGCCACCATCGGGCTCCTTCCACAGCCCCGCAGGGTGCACAGCCTCCCCTGCACCTGCCACGCTGAGGCAGCAGCCCTTCTCCCCTGAAAACAAGTTCTCACTCTTGCAGTTTATCAGATGTGTTGCCTGGGTGCTCAGTGTTCATTGTCCACAAGGAAAGCCTGCAACAGCCTGGGGAGAGCACACACCACCACCTCCAGGCCCCGGGCTGTGCATCCAGCTTCCGCAGGGAACAGCGGCCTGTGCAGAGGGCAGCTGGTGGTGGGCACCAAGGGCAGCTGTGCTGGACTCCCAACAGCCAACATGAGTCTTCTTCTGCATAGAAAATAGTTGTTAAAAACCCTTCTCCCTTGAGAAATAGTTTGGCTCAGCCCAACACTGACACACCAGAGCTGGTGACAGGGAAAGCATCCATAAATGACCATCTTGTGCTACAGGTGTCATCTGGTGCCACAGATTTCATCTCACACCAGTCCTCACTGAGGGAGATGCCCATCATCCTTAGGCAGGGGGACTCACCAGCTGTGGGCTGGGCCTCAGACTCTTTGGGAGCTCATCAAGAACCAGCCAGAGCACTCCTTGCACTTCCACGCTCCTTCCTTCCCGCTGCCAGGCCAGCACGTTTCAACACACCCAGGCACTTCTATGGCTGGCTCTGCTCACAGTCACTTCTTGCTTGGCTCCATGGAGTGAGTCTTCCTCCCCAAGCAGCTCATCATCACCAGTTTCTGCCCCCATCTTCTCAGTGCAGTGCAGTATTTCTAGGTGAAAGACTTCACCATGCTTACCATGTGATCAACTCCACATGCAACATCCATCACCTCGCCGGGTACAGTCACCTGGGTCAGACACACAAGGCTGAGTTATTTCTCCAGCTGGGACTTGGCACATGGTACTTCCTATTTCTCATCCTCCTCCTCCCTGATACACCAGCTGGTTGCACAGGAACTTCTACCAAGGGAAGTGAAATCTTGAAAACCCAGAGGAAGCCAGATTCAGCACCAGACATGTGCACTGAGCTGTGAAACATTCTCCTCCCTTCAGAGAGGCACAGAAGCCTCTGGAAGGACAGAGAGAGGTCTCCCTAGCAGACAGGCAGGAGACTGCCACCTCTGTTTAGCAGCAGAAACAGCATGACCAAAGAGAGTAGACAGCAGGAAGAGGATCTGCCCAAGCACCACAAGGATTTGCCTCTCCTCTCATCAGCAAGGACTGGAAGGAGGCAAGGACTCAGCCCAAGGCAGTTTTGGCTTTGATGCTAGGCAGACTCAGCTCATTCACTACTGCAGCTCTTCCACTTAAAGCTGGCTCAAACTCAAGCAAAGCACAAGCCACAAACCCTAGTTTTGCCTCTAGAGCCAAAGGAGAAGAGAGGTGGAAAGCTCTGGGGCCAGAGGACAGGAGAGGTGGAAAGCTCTGGGGCCAGAGGACAGGAGAGGTGGAAAGCTCTGGGGCCAGAGGACAGGAGAGGTGGAAAGCTCTGGGGCCAGAGGTCACAGACACATTACCCTGGTGACTGCCCTTGTCTTGGTACACTGCTGTAGTACCATCAGGCAGGAGGCAGCTGTCTGAGGGACCACAGCCTTCTGTGTTCCCACACAGGGAAACCTGGGCATACCACACGTGGTGAATCCAGACTCCTCTCAGCCACAGCAGTGTGATTTTAGGCAAATGCTCTAGGACTGGGTTGGGGTTTGTTTTGTTCCTTTTTAAGAGGAGGAGAAAGAATGCCAGAGAAACACATCTACTGCAAGTTCAGACACATGGGAAGGGACTCCAGGGTGGTCCAACTGATTGCCTCTCTCCTCTCCTACTTGACTTTCATGGAGACTGGGAACATCTGCCAGGCTGAGTGCTGAACTCCAGAGCCAAAGACTCTTCCACACCCACAGAGTCTGGCTCTCAAAGCCAGCTGAGGGAAGGGAGTGGAACTGGAAGCACTGCAAAACATCTACAACAGATACAAAAACAGTTCAGTGGCTGAGGATGTCCTACTGTAACTACACAGGCAGCCCAGTGACCCACCGCCACAGCTGCCTGATATGGAAGAGGAGCAGGGAAGGCACCTGCTGCCACTCTAGTCTAGCCACCATGACCTAATCTGGATGTCTTCTGCATCACAGGTGAACAATACTAGTGGTTTTCTTCACACCAGGTAAAAAAGTAAAGTGCAGGTTAGAAGGGGAGGGAAGAGGCAGCAAGGGGCATCTGACTGTGGACAGGAGGAAGACAAGAACCATTCAGAAGTGATGGCACAGCACCAGCTATAGCTTTGGGATCTGAAATCTATACTGAAATAGACTTAAACTTACTGAGTACCTCCACCCCTAAGCAGGCTAGTCAAGGATCTCTGGAAAACTGGTACCTAGGCTTCCACTTCTTCCAAAGTTACCCAACAAAGCTACACAACAAATGTTTCTTGCCCTCAGGACAAGAAAGAATTGCTAGAGAATATACTCGTGGCCTTGACACTGCCATCCTTACCCTCCATGGGAAATACTGGTCTTCCAATCTTCCAGTCCCCAGGCACCCTCTTAGATTCTTGCCCCATACAAACAGCTCTCCTCTGTCTACACAGGGAAAAAAAAATAGAAAAAGAATAAAATAGGGCAGAGTAATTAAAAAGGAAGAATTCTATTTGTGATGCTGGCAAGTGTGGCTACAGTGCTCCTGGGAGGAGAAAGGGTTATACACACAGTATGAAAGCCATCAAGTTTAGTTCCAAGTGGGGCAAATGATGCCTAATGAGCAAGTTCTGGGCACAAGTCTTTGCTTCCCCCTCTTGCAGCTCTTGCTTTGGAATTTTATTTGAAGAAAGAGAGCAGCAAGAAGAGATTCCAGGGAATCATTTGTGAAGTGAATCATTTGTCCTGGAAGTGAGACAATTCCAGCTGATGCACAGCAGTTATCAGCACAGCAAGTTGGGTAAGCAAGGCAGTGAGATGTGTCCTGAGCCCTCACCTGGGGCTGGTGATTCAGCTGCCTGGCACAAGCCACCTTCTAACAGCAACAGGGAAAAGAACAACTTGTGGTCAGAGTTAGAGAGTTTAAGCCTCTCAGCAAAATATGTAGATCTCAGATGTGTTCAGGTCAGCCCCACAGCAGAGACACCCAAAACATGATCTCCAATGTAAGGACAGTTTAGTTGCAAACACAGTTTCTAATGCTGGGGTACTCAGGGGAGACCAGTCCCAAGTACCCTGTAACCTGGCAGCACCCTGAAGACTGCTGCCCCAAGAAGGCCCACACATGCTGGCACACAGCAAAGCATCTCACGAGCTGTTCCTGTCACACCAAGCACACAGGTGGTGTGTGCTGCTGCCCTCTGCTGCATGTTTTTAAATGGCTTTCAAATGCAGAACATCCTTCAAATGCTGCTGGATATACAGCATGCACATCCCAGCACATCACACCCTCTCCCTGTCCAACACACAGGTCAGCCCACCTCAGATTCCTAACTCAGTTGGTCAGAAGAGCCAAGAAATCCCAACACTTAGCTTTGATTTAGACTGGGGTTTAGTTTGTTCATTTACCACATGAATTCCTGCTGCTTCTACAGTGCAATTGACTGGCATTCTGTAGAGGGAAATGAGAAAGCCTTCCCAGGTTTCCAGTCTGGAGAAATGTTTTGTTTGCCTTAGAAGAGTAACACTAGCTTAATTAAAGCATTAGTTAGCAGAGGGGCTGTGTTAGAAACCAGGCTCACACCTGTAAACCTGCTGCCCATCCCTCCTGTTGCATTCCCAGTGTGCTTTTTAAGTTTAAAGAAACATGGGTGCCTTTTTTGTTTATTTTTATTTCTTTTTTTTATCTGCCAGTAACAGGGAAATGGGGCTTCTCCACACCAGGATGACCAGAAACTTACTTGTAAGTGCTGCAAAATGGCTGAGTCCACAGCGGACGTGAGCAACTCGGGTGTCTGGACTGAAGGCTGACCTGCCAAAAAGGCTGAGTGGGATCATCTCTGGCACTGCTGTCTCTATGAGGTTTGGTCCTTTCCCAAGAATTCCATATCCCCAGACAAAAACATTTCCTTCTTCTGTATTAAAATAAGAACACAGTCAGTAAGAATCCCAGCCTGCTCTGGGTTGGAAGGGACCCCAAGGATCAGAGAGCTCCAACCCCCTGCCACAGGCAGGGCCACCAACCTCCAGGCCTGGAGCTACACAAGGTTGCCCAGGGCCCCAGCCAACCTGGCCTGGAACACCCCCAGGGACGGGGCACCCACCCCCTCTCTGGGCAGCCCCTGCCAGCCCCTCACCACTCTCTCTGCAAAGAACTTCCCCCTCAGATCCAATTCCAACCTTCCTTCCTTCAGCTTCACTCCAGCCCCCTTGTCCTGCCAGGCTCTGCCCTTTGAACAAGCTGATTCCCCTCCTGTGTCTCTGCTCCCTTCAGGGACTGGCAGGCTGCAATGAGGTCCCCCCAGAAGCAGCCTTCTCTTCTCCAGGCTGACCCAGCCCAGCTCCCTCAGCCTCTCTTCCTAGGGGAGCTGCTCCAGCCCTCTGAGCATCTTTGGGGCTCCTCTGACCCCTCTCCACCAGTTGCCCATCTTTCTTGTCCTGGGGCCCCAGCTCTGGACACAGGACTCCAGCTGGGGCCTCAGGAAGGTGTGCTTGTGAAATTCATGCCATGACCAAGAGTTAATCAGATCCAATGGGATATTTTTTTCTCTCTCACAGCAGTCTAGCACCTTTTGATCATTTAAAAGTATCAAATAATGCATTCCCATTCCCATGTCTTTTTTCCTATGCTGTGCAGGCACTCCAAGCTTCACAGCAAAAAACAACATCCAACTTTCATGGTTAAAAATGCCACCAGAGTGAGGTCTGGATAAAAACCTTCAGCTTCCCAACTGATGGGGCAGAGGCTGAATGCTTATTAACACCACTTTTTCCCCTGAGGGATGGCCAAACAAGTGGTAGACTAGTGGCTCTGTCTGGCATTCTGCCTTAAGCTGGGTGCCTGGGAAAGGCAGCAATCAGACAGAGTAAGTTGCTAGGTCTGCTAATTCTGCTCCTTTCACACTAGAAGCTAAAATATCTTGTCATCACAAAAACCACACCATATATATGAAGGTCTTCCCTGAGATGATCCCTCATGCAAACAGTGCAATCCTCTCCCTCAGTCCTTTACCCTGTGACTTCCAAGCTGTGCTCCCCTGGCCATTGCCAATTCAAAGCAGCATTCACCAAGCCTGCTGCAGAGTTTCACTGGTCTCAGAACTCCTTCATTTCCAGCCCTGTTTATTAAGACATACATGTCAGATTTATACTGAATCTGAAGGGCTCTTTCTGTTAAGTGTTGTGTTTCTTCCTCACCATATCCACCTTCATTACAGGCCACACAGCCCATGTGTCAACAAACAAGGGATCAGAACAGCAAGCAGAAACCATGTTCTTCTTATAGTCTGTGTCACAACAGCCTGTACTGGGAGCAATCCTCTGCTGCTGGTGAAAATAACTCCCCATGTACCTTCTCAGTCTCTGTTTCCAGTGAATGAGATCCTTGCTCCAGGACCAGGACATCACAATCCACCTACAGCATGGGTGCTGGGGGACTGCAGGCTGAAGGTGAGCCAGCAGTGTGCCCAGGGGGCCAGGAAAGCCAAGGGCATCCTGGCTTGTGTCCAAATAGTGTGGGCAGTAGGGGTGGGGAGGGGATTGTGCCCCTGGACTGGGCACTGGGGAGGCTGCAGCTGGAGTGCTGGGTCCAGTTCTGGGCTCCTCAGCATCAGAAGGACATGGAGGTGCTGGAGCCAGTGCAGAGAAGGGCAAGCAGGCTGGGGCAGGGGCTGGAGGGCAAATCCTCTGAGGAGCAGCTGAGGGAGCTGGGGGTGTTGAGCCTGGAGAAGAGGAGGCTGAGGGGAGCCCTTCTCCCCAGCTCCACCTACCTGAAGGGAGGGTGCAGAGAGGTGGGGGATGGTCTCTTCAGCCAGGGGACAGGAGATGGGACAAGGGGCAATGGGCTCAAGCTGGGCCAGGGCAGGGGCAGAGCAGATAGTAGAAACCAATGTTTGACTGGAAGAGTTGCTGGGGCCTGGGACAGGCTGCCCAGGGGGTGTTTAGAAAAGGGTAGATGAGGTACTGAGGGATGTGGTTTGGCTTAGGATGGGAATGGTTGGACTGGATGATCTGAAAGGGCTTTTCCAACCCTGTCATTCTGTGATGCTGTGCATTAAAGAGGACAATTATAAGAGCAACTCACCTGTTAGCACAATATTGCCAGTCCCTCCACATGCAGCCTCCTTTATCTTCCCAATCTTGAATGGCAAATGTCTGGGAACATTTACCTGTAGGAGGTTGCAAAAGTCATTACAGACAAGGTAACAGACACATTTTCAACTTGTTCTCTAGTTCTGGTTAGAGCTTACAGTGAAGTCCAGATACAGACAACCTCCACTGCCTGAACAGTAGAAGGGATGCAAGTCAGAAGAGTAAAAAAACTACATGAAATTCATTAAGGCTGAGTGCAGACAAGGTGGAAAAAGTTACACACTGGAAAGGTTATGTGGATGCCTACAAATCTGGGAATGCTTAACACCTGCTTATAGCCCTGGAAAGACAGTAAATGAGCACATTTGCAAGTCACCACAATAGACAAGATCACTAGAATTTGGTCTGTGGTGGCATTTCTGAATATACTAGGGAAAAATCAGTACAAGAAAAGTCAGTCTTATTTGGTACAGCTCAATACAACAGCAGCCTACACAGCCTGACACATGTCCAGGGAGAGCTTGTACTTCACAGGGGACATCCAGCTCTGCTAGTCCAGAGTTTAGATTTTATCTATATTGTCCCTAAAACTCTGGCTTTGGGAAATATGGTATTTATCCATATTAACCCCCCTGACCTCCATGAAGCACCCAGACAGAGAACTACCACACTGCTTACTGCAGTCATTGTCTTCAGGCCTCAGGGGTCTCAGCAATGAACCCTGCACTGCAGAGACATCAGGAGAGGCACAGGAAACAAAGGTGCACATTTTATGAAAGCCATGCTAACCCAACTGTCTCTTCTTAGCCTACTGCCAAGAACAGCTTGAGTATTAACTAATTCCCTGACTTTTGTTTCCTGCACTAACTGTAAGAGGAGACCATCTGCCTAATTACCCCAGTACTACAGTGCTTTGTGTCAGCTCAGCACTGTATTTTTGCCCCACCTAAGTTGGCTCCAAAGGACTTACCTGTGAGACACTGGGATCTGTTTAGGACCCAGCCATAAACCTACTAAGGTTGGCTGAAAAATTCACCCCCACACAGGTTGACTGGGAGGGACTTCCAAGGGTCATTCTGGATCAACAGCAGGCTCAAAGCAGGACCAGTCCAAACTCTGTATTAGCCCAGCAAGAGACTAATTCCTGATGTCCTGAAACCAGCACAGGCACTCGAGCTGGATCCCAACATGGTACAAAGTCCATGGGATGGGGAAAGGAGAGCACAGGGTGTAATCTTCCTTTGTAACAGACTAAGAAACTGGGGTGAGGTGGCACAACCCTTTGGCTATCAAGAGCTGGGAAACATCCTGACCTAGAGCTATACAAACATTTCAGGCAGGGTAGGTTTGTAAGCTTAGGTAGAACCAGCCTGGTAGTGGTGTTAGTTGGTATTGATTGATGCTGCTGTCAGGGAACCCTGAGCAGGGAGAAGCATGTCATTTTTAACTCTGTGCACAGCAGCTGAACTGAACCCTGGAAAAACAGGCCAACTGACCTGTGTGCTTTCTGTGACTGATGCCAACTGCAAGTATTCTGAATTTCCCCAACCAAAGACGTCTCCTTCATCTGAAACAGCCAGGCAACAGTCCCCATAGGAAGAGACCTGGACAATGTTTACTCCAGCAATGTCACCATGTAGCTTAGTAGGAACACTGGTGATGTTGTAGTGTCCCAGACCTGAAAGAAAAAAAGTAGGAAGATGAAGATTTTTTTCCCCAGATGTTCTTTTAATGCCTGCATAGGACCATTTTGTCAGGTTACCACCTCCCAAGAGAAATCTTTCTGTCCATCTTTTTTAACTACCAGCTTCAGTGGACAAGTAAGCCACAAACACCAGTTCTACTGGCCAAAGCCACTTCTCTAGAGGACAAAACAACCCTACACAATCACACCTGGAGAACAGTCTAGAACCTCATCTCTCTCATCTGCAAGGACCAAAATGTTGGAGAGAGCAGTAACCAAGCCAGGTAGATATCCTGACAGAGGTAAGGTTTCACAGACCAGCTGCATCATGTCTTCTGCAAGGAGAGTCATGAGTGACAGCACACTGCAATCAGTTTAGACAACAGCAGCAAAGGACGCTAGGAACCAAACCTGTGACATGACAAGTAACTGCCTGGACAAGAGGCAGAATGCAGATGACAAGTAAGATGGAGGCAGCAGGTCCACACAAGAGAATCATGGGCAGAAGCCAGCTTCAGGGTAGGGAGGACTAAACAGCAGGAAGCACTGGAAGTCCTCTGATGGCAGAAGCCACCAGAAAAAGGGCCTGCCCAAAGGTCCCCTGCTAAGACCTAAGCTGCCTCTGTCAATTCAAAAGGGGCAACAAGCAAAATAGACCATGAAACAAGGATCAGGAAGGCAAGGCCTGCATGGAACCAGGGAGCTAGCCTCCCATGTGCCAGGGTTCAGCCCCAGCCAGCAACTACACCCCACACAGCCACTTGCTCCCTGTCCCCCATGGGATGGGGAAAGAATCAGAAGGGTGGGAGTGAGAGAACTCATGGGGTGAGGTACAGACAGTGTAATAGGTAAAGGAAAAGCCCTGTGCACCAGTAGAGCAAACCCAGGGATCCCTTCCCCACTCCCCAGGGCAGGTAGGTGCTCTGTCATCCCCAGCACAGCAGGGCTCCATCATGTAACAGGGACTGGAAAGACAAACTCTGAACATTCCTCCTTCCCCCAGCTTCCTGTGCTGAGCATGACACCACATGGTCTGGAGCTTCCCTGCAGCCCCTGGGGGCAGCTGGCCCAGCTCTGTCCCCTCCAACCCCTTGTGCCCCCCAGCTACTCACTGTGGGGTGGGGTGAGGAGCAGGAGAGGCCTTGGCTCTGTGCAAGCACTGCTCAGCAGGAACAAAACCATCCCTGGGTTATCAACCCTGTTTCCAGCACAGCCCCAGAGCACAGCCCTGTACCAGCTACAGGGAAGGGAATTAACTCCATCCCAGCTCAAACCAGCACACTATCCTGCTTCCACATTCCTTTACCAGCTTCAAAGAGCAGACATGTTCTCCTCAGACCACATGCTTGGATTACCAGTGTGGCACCCTAAAGCTCCTCTAAAAATGAATTGGTTTGTCTCTGGGTTGCAAAAGAGCACTGAGAACATCTGCACACAGCTGGAAACATATCAGCCCCTTTCTGTCCACACACACACAGCAAAAATCCATCACAGTCTCTGAATGAAGAGTTCACTGAAATGCAAGCTGAGCTGAGCTCCTACCTGTTTGTCCATCAGCTCCCCATCCACATGCATAGACTGCACCTTTCTTGGTTCTAAACAAGCTGTGGTCCTGCCCACACACAACCTGCACACAAACAAAAAGTCAGAGCTGGTCAGGAAAGGCCACATGGTCAGGACTGATTTGACACCACGTTACTGACAGACAGATTGAGTGATGAACCTCTACAAGGCCCATCCACTCAGATTTGACTTTTATCTCCAGATCAAATAGCCTTACAGACAGGAAAGGCTAAGAACAGCATGATACAGCAAAGAAAAGAGCAGAATTTTCTTTGTGCAAAGCGATGCTGTGGTTGACTCATTCCAAGATCCAAAACAAGGCCTAGTTAACAGCAAGCTCAGTTCAGCAGCACAGCACAGTAACACAGCAAAGAATAAATAAGAGATCTCCCTTCCCTGAGTGCTACCACAGGGCTCCCAATGCCAGCTACAAACTGCTATTGATTCCTTGCCATGTAAGCGCTCTAGGAACACCTCTGCTCTCCAATTGACATTTATGTTGAACAGGCAATCGTGCCTGCCACAGGCTTGGCATGAATTGAAGCCAAAGATCTTCAAAAGCAGACATGAAAAATTAGCCAAAGATTAGAGTGATCCACAAGAGAATGGCTACCAAGAGAACTAAGCACATAACTGCTGTCATCAAAGCACAAGCAGGTACCAATTATACGAGCCCTTTGAAAAAATAAAATCATTAAAATCCAAAGAGAAGTGTACAAGCCTCATTCAAAGCATCATTAGAGTGTGTCATGGCACACACTCAGCACATGGACCTATACAAATCCCAGAATCCCAGGGGTTGGAAGGGCCCTGGAGAGCTCCTGGGGTCCAACCCCCTGCCAAAGCAGCTCCCCAGCTCCTATTGCACAGGGCGGCGTCCAGACGGGGCTGGAATCTCTCCAGAGATGGAGACTCCACACCCTCCCTGGGCAGCCTGGCCCAGGGCTCCCTCACCCTCACTGGGGAAAAGTTCTTCCTCTGCTCTAACTTGCAGCCATTGCCCCTTGTCCTGTCTCCACAGGCACTGCAAAGGGGCTGGCCATTTCCCCCTGCAGCCCAGGCTTGAGAGAGTTAGCACCATGAAGAAGGTCCCCCCTTAGTCTTCTTCTCTCCAGGCTGAACAGCCCCAGCTCCCTCAGCCTTTCCTCAGAGGGGAGATGCTCCAGGCCCTTCAGCATCTGCGAGGCCTCCTCTGGCCTCTCTCCAGGAGATCCCTGGCTGTTTGATCCCAGGGAGCCCAGCACTGGACACAACACTCCAGGTGGGGCCTGAGCAGGGCAGAGCAGAGGGGGAGGATCCCCTCCTGGGACCTGCTGCCCACACTCCTCTTGATGCCCCCAGGATCCCCTTGTCTCTCTCAGCCCCCAGGGCAACTGCTGGCTCATGGCCACCCTGTCATCTCCCAGCACCCCCAGGTCCTTCTCTGCAGAGCTCCTCTCCAGCAGCTCACCCCCAGCCTGTCCTGATTCCAGCAGTTATTCCTTCCCAGGTGCCAGACTCTCCACTTGCTTTTGTTGAACCTCATCTGGTCTCTCCCTGCCCAGCTCTCCAGCCTGGCCAGGTCTCTCTGGATGGCAGCGCAGTGTCCTGCCTGGCAGCCACTCCTCCCAGCTCTGGATCAGCAGGTCCTTCCTGAGGGTGGGTGCTGTTCCCTCATCAAGCTCGATGGATGAAGATGTTAAACAGGACTGGACCCAACACCAATCCCTGGGGATCAGCTAGTTACAGGTCTCCAGTCAGACTCTGCTCCACTGCTCACCACCCTCTGAGCTCAGCCTGGCAAATGAATGACCCTTTTTCCAAGGATGCTGCTTGAACAGGAGCAGAGCACTGCTACACTGACACAGGCAGCACTGCTACACTGACACAGGCAGCACTGCTACACTGACACAGGCAGCACTGCTACACTGACACAGGCAGCACTGCTACACTGACACAGGCAGCACTGCTACACTGACACAGGCAGCACTGCTACACTGACACAGGCAGCACTGCTACACTGACACAGGCAGCACTGCTACACTGACACAGGCAGCACTGCTACACTGACACAGGCAGCACTGCTACACTGACACAGGCAGCACTGCTACACTGACACAGGCAGCACTGCTACACTGACACAGGCAGCACTGCTACACTGACACAGGCAGCACTGCTACACTGACACAGGCAGCACTGCTACACTGACACAGGCAGCACTGCTACACTGACACAGGCAGCACTGCTACACTGACACAGGCAGCACTGCTACACTGACACAGGCAGCACTGCTACACTGACACAGGCAGGTGTGTGAACTGCTCCTGTCCCTGGAAATACTGCAGCTGTGTGCAGCCTCAGTGGCATTTACCCAGCTCTGCAGCCCCTTGCTCTCTGAGAAACCTGCCCCACTGAAACGCTGCCCGGTCTGAGGGGATGGTCTCACAGCTCACTTTTCAAGAGGGGAACTCAAAATTAAGAAATAGAACAGTTCAATTAATGTAAAAGTGACAGAGAGGATCAACAGCAAGAAATCAGGACAGGAAGAGATAAGGCATCACAATTTTCTTGCTGTGCAGGTGTCACCTACAAGTTGAGCAAGCAAACATTGACTTTTCCATCAAATTCTTTAGTAAGTTCAAACCCTGCACTGCCATTTGCAGCTGCTCTGCAGAGGCATGGAGCAAAAGCCCACCTTGGGGGGGTTTTTGGGTGTTTTTCTTTTTTTACAGTAGTTCACTTTGTCATTCCAGTAAGTTTCAACTGAATGATTTGCATACTGGCTTTGTAATATTCTTTTCATTACAGAATCACAAACTGGATGAGGTTGGAAGGGACCTCTGAAGGTCCTCTGCTCCACACCCACCAGCTCAATCAAGGCCATGTCCAGATGGCTTTTAAGTATCTCCAAGGAGAGAGATTCCACATCATCCCTGGGAGAGCTGTGCAGTGCTCAGGCACAGTAAAAAAACATTTCCTCATGTTCTGAGGAACCTTGTGTGTTTCAGTTTGTGCTTATTGCCTCTTGTCCTGTCACCAGCCACCACTGGAAAGAGCCTGGCTTCATCTTCTTTGCACCTTCCCTTTGCCAAGACACACACCCCAGCCTTCTCTTTCCTAGGCTAAACAACCCCAGGTCTCCCAGCATTCCTTACAGAAAGAGGTGCTCCAGTCCCTTCATCACCTTCATTGGCCTTCATTAGGCTCCCTCCTGTGTGTCTATGCCTCTGGACATACTGGGGAGCCCAGAAATGGACCTAACACTCTGAGCATGGCCTTGCAGTGCTGAACAGAAGGGAAGGGCCACCTCCCTGGACCTGCTCTCCTCCTAATACAGTCCACAATAAAGCTTGCCTTCTCTACAGCAAGGGCATACTGCTGGCTCACAGTCAACGTGGTGTGTGTCAAGGGACCCCAGTGCCTTCTCTGCAGAGCTGCTTCCCACCTGGTCAGCCCGCAGCGGTGGCTGGGGCTCTTCTGGCCCAGGTGCAGGACTTGGTCCTTCTCCTTGCTGAACATCACGAGGTTCACATCAGCCCATCTCTCCATCCCCTGGTGTATCAGCCACTTCTCCCAGTTTTATGTCATCTGCAAACTTCATGGGGCTCCACTCTGCCCCATCATCCAGACCATCAGTAAGGATGTTAAACAGGATCAGAGCCATTCCTGACCCTTGGGGTGCACCACTAGTTACTGGCATTCAACTCATCTTCGTGCCACTGATCACCACCCTCTGGACTTGGCTGTTCATCCAGTATTATTCCACCTTCAGAATTCTAGTCACAAGGTTCTCTTACCTGGACAACTCTGCTGTCAAACTCCCTCAGCTGGTGGATCAGATAGCTCTCACTGGACACCATCCAACAACCACCAAGAAGAGAAAAAGCAAGAACAGAGGATTACACAGACTGCAACTGAAAAATGGGAAGGTCAGTCTGCCTTTACTGAAAGCCACTTGGCTATGACAAAGAGAAGAGTCTCTTTGACATACTCCCTTGTATAGTGGGCTTGTTCTTGGGGCTGCTGCATGTTTGCAGCTGCTGAGTGGGCTGTTACCAGCTGGCAGGGTGGGAGCCATAGATCAAAGGGATTTGTTGACCCTCCATCCCCACGAGCAGGATTTGAAATGCTTCACTCAAAAATATGTCAGATTTCCAGGAGAATACACTTACACGTGGTGAGACAAGGGATAGAAAGGAGTGGGGACCCTGCCACTTTTTAAATAGAACCTCTTATGTGAATTGGGAGTGGGAGCAGCCCTCAAACACCTTCCCCAGTCTGGAATGAGATACTAGATGATACTGCAGCACCTATATAAACCCTCCATTTAAGTACCAATTAACCAGACCTAAATCCCAGCGCACACACAGCACAGTGTTAACATCCATTTCATTCTTTCACAAAACCAGGAATTCTGAACAGTCCACTGACAACTTCCAGTATCATGGCAAAAAAATACCCCCCCAAAAACAAATGGGCTACATTACAGCTATTTTCTTAACCTCTACAGGCCAAGTCTTGCAGATCAGAGAGTATAATAAGCAAGATCTCTTCTAGGCCCTGCCAAGAAATAAGTAGCTTTCAACATTTTGCCACTATCTACCTACATCACTACTGTCTTATAAAGCATTTTTAGAATATGCTTTGGTGTGGCCCACAGAAACCTTGTAAAGGAGGAGCACTGCAGATTGAAAGGCAGTTACAGTGAAGAGATTCAACAGAAGGATGTCTCTTCCATCATTAAATAGCAATTCTAACACCCACTCACACTCTGAGAGGCTATAGGGAGAAAGACCAACTACCACCACCAATTACCTCAGCCTATTTATGATGGCTGAGTTTTCTCACTACTCCCTGCCACAGCTTGTCACCTGCTGACATCTTCTGTCTGTTGTGAATGTGCTGAGCAGACTGCTCATGCCCAGCCTGCATCTGAAGCCAGGCTATGTATATGATACCTACAGCATGAAGGTCTGTCTGTCCTCAGACTCCTTCCTCTTGAGTGGCACCCTTATACTACCAGATTTTTTTCCCACCTCCAGACTTTGTAGGGTTGTTTTCAGGCAATTATGTTTTCAAACATTAAGTAGTTCAGGGTTTTTGAATTCTCACCTGTAAATTTCATCTTCAACGACCCTGCGGCCACACTGTCCATAAGAATTGTTCCCCATGGTAAAAACTGAAAAGCAATGATAAAAAGCACTAGTTTTATTACTGCCTGATCCCCTAAAAGTGCCTTTCCAGGTACACAAAGCATTTTCATGCACTCCTCAGCATGAGAAGTGGAGCACAGCATACTGTAAATTGGCATAAGCTTTCTTCAAACCAAGTCCACTTAAATTCAAGTGACTGAATCCATTTTTTTCAACAGTATCACAGTGATCAGAGAATCTGTGGATCCATGGGGGCCTTTGAAGTGAAGACTGAAGTGAAGAAGGCATTCAGTATCTCCACCTTCTCAGCATCCCCCGTTACCAGGACACCCACCTCATTCAGCAAGGGACCTACATTATCTCTGGTCATCCTCTTACTATTCACATACCTAAAAAACCCTTTTTATTGTCCTTTATGTCCCTTGCCAGCTTCACTTCCAAGTGGGCTTTAGCCTTCCTAGTCGTGTCCCTACAGGCCCTGACAACTTTCCTGTATTCTTCCCAGGTGCTCAGACCCTTTTTCCACAGTTCACAGGCATTCTGCTTCCCTTTGAGTTCACTCAGTAGCTCCCTGCTCACCCATGCAGGTCTTGTGCCTCTCTTTGCCCATTTCTTGCTCAGAGGGATGCATCGTTCCTGCTTGGAAGAAGTGCTGTTTGAATGCTAGCCAGCTCTCACAGGCTCCCATTCCTTCAAACACCCTACCCCATGGGATAGCCCCTATTAGGTTGCAGAGGAGATCAAAGTTAGCTCTTCCAAAATTCAGGGTAGCTATCCTGCTTTTTGGCTTGCTTCTTCCACCCAGGATCTTGAACTCAACCATTTCATGGTCACTTTGTCCTAAGCTGCCCCCGACCTTCACCTCCCTAGTGAGCCCATCCAGCACAAGGTCCAGCACCAGTCCCTGCAAGGTCCAGCACCTGCCCTCCCCTCATAGGTTCCTGCACCATCTGTAGCAGGAAATTGTCTTCAACACACTGCAGAAATTGTCTGGACTGCAGACAACTGGCCATATGGCTGTGTGGTGCCTGGCTCTCAGCTGGGGCAAAACCACTACAACGAGGAAGAGCACACAAGGATGATGAGGAAGAGCACTCCTCAACTCAAATTACTTGAGAGGCAGAGATACCATAGAACCATAGACTGGGCTGGGTTGGAAGGGACCCCAAGGATCAGAGAGCTCCAACCCCCTGCCACAGGCAGGGCCCTAACCTCAGGCCTGGAGCTACACAAGGTTGCCCAGGGCCCCAGCCAACCTGGCCTGGAACACCCCCAGGGACGGGGCACCCACCCCCTCTCTGGGCAGCCCCTGCCAGCCCCTCACCACTCTCTCTGCAAAGAACTTCCCCCTCAGATCCAATTTCAACCTTCCTTCCTTCAGCTTCACTCCAGCCCCCTTGTCCTGCCAGGCTCTGCCCTTTGAACAAGCTGATTCCCCTCCTGTGTCTCTGCTCCCTTCAGGGACTGGCAGGCTGCAATGAGGTCCCCCCAGAAGCAGCCTTCTCTTCTCCAGGCTGACCCAGCCCAGCTCCCTCAGCCTCTCTTTGTGATGTTGCAGGCACAGCAGTGGGACCTGGTGCCTACTGGCTGGTTATCAGTAATTGCCTAGTTCATCCTGCTGTTGCCAAGGAGACTCAGAAATAGATCAGTGCTCCCAAGGGAGCGTTAAATCAACAACCAACCAGCTCACCCACTGATAAGCAGCACAGGATTGCTCAGCAGCACTGAAGCCACTGCACCAGAGAATTCCCAGAGACACAGAGAGACAATTCACACACAGGATTTTTGGTATAAAGGCCTATTAATTAATCCCTTTTAGAAGTGCTGTACTCTGAGGCGTAGAGGGAGAGTAACACAGGGGTATTGGCACAGTCATCATAAACTGAATTCAGAAACACCTCTGACTGACCAAGACAAATGCACTGCACTCAAACACGGCCTGGGGCTAGATAAACAAACCCTATTTTGCAACACTTGTAGTGAAAAAGCTCCTGAAACATTTACAGCTTGAGCAAAGCAGAGCTCAGTGCAGAGCTACCAGCTCAGGGCTCTCCCTCCCAGTCCCAATCCCACAGCTACCTGCACCACCTCTGCAGTGCACACAGCCCAGCTGGGGTCTAGCTCTAAAAGACAGAGGACAATCTTTTCCAGGGCTGTTAATGAAAGCATCAGCAGCATCCCTTGTGACCAGCACAAGCAGTACTATACCTCCTTCACTATCTGTGAGGATGAGGGAATGGGCTCTCCCACAGGACACCTGCAAGACTCGGGTCTGCTGCGGCTTCTCCAGCGGTAACGGGACTGGAGATGGCTCCAAGACGTATTCGTAGCCCTTAGCTTAAGGAAGAGACAAATTTTACAGGTCAGCAGCTTCCACAAAGCAAACTGATCATGTATTTGCTGATCCTGCTGTTACACACATAGACACTCCTTGTTTTGTTACAAAACTGGATGTACTTCAGAAAGCCAAGATAGTAACCAAAATAAAAGGGTGGCTGGGATTCATGATGGGGAGGAAGAAGTTAACATCCATAGAGGTGGGTGAAGCCAATAGTCACTGCTGTATCAAAAATCCACCTTGCCTAGAGGCTGGAGGTTATTAAGGCTTCAGGTGGGCAGAATTGAGAAGTAGAGGCTTTCAGCCATATGTTCAACCACTTGGGTGAATAAAGCTGGATTACTGGACAGTTTAACAGCAAGCACAAACTAAGTACTCTGTGCAGCTGGGGGTATCACAAAAAAAAAGTACAACAGTAGCAATCACCAAAAAAAAAAAACCCAGTATGAAAGGCAAACAAAAATAAAAATCTCAGGGCTTCATATTTAAAGAATAGTAGATTAAAGGCCTTCCCAGAAAAAAAGGAATGCAAGGAAGATTAACAAGCCTGGCTCCATGGGGATAAGGGATCTAACGATTAAAAAAGAAAATTAAGAGGCTGTACTAGAAAAAGATTTAGTGACCTGAAGAATATGTAATCAGTTATGGTCACCTGAGGGGGGGAAGAGGAAAAAAGGAACAGCAAAATATAAATCAGTAATAGGGAAAAGGTTAAGGGTAGATAAAAAGCTTTGATATCAAAGGAAGCCACTGTCAGATGTGAAATCAATTCCCAGAGGACCCAAAGCAGCATTCTGCTCACATATAGCAGTATCTGAGCCAGTTCTCACTGCCTTCAGTTAAATAAAAAACCATACCCAAACTAGGAAATCCACAGACACCCCTACAGAGTAAGGCACTGCCTCACACCAGGGCATCCTGATGGGCTGCTGGAAAACGGGGGGAGCCTGCCATGCAATACAGCAGGAACTGAAAGGCAGCAAAGTTTGTATCCAACTAAGACACATGGAAGTCACAAAGCAAAAAAAGTCCTTTTCCTCCCTCTCTGTTCCTTCCAGCAGAGTGACACAAGCTACTGGGATCTGTGGTAACAGTCACTGGGATCTGAAGGATTTTGGAGAAAAGAGGCAGGGAGGGGAGAGTAGGGCGAGAGTAAAACATCAGTAGTTTAACTTAGTAACAGATGAAGTTAGAGCACAAAATAAAACCACCTAAAATTCAGTGTTGCAAATCCCCCTGGAAATTCTCTGCAGGGACAGAGTGTTGGAACTAGCAGGTACCAAAGCAATTCTGTAACACCAAGTAAGGAGCAGCACATCCAACAGTAAGCTGTCTGTCAGAAGACAGATTACAGAGCAGTAGCACTCTCACTGATCTGAACAGGCTTTTGAGAGATCCTACCAATCTCTGAACACTCCCTTACTTAGCAGGGCTTCAATCACAGGATCACAAGGTTGGAAAAGCCCTTTCAGATCATCCAGCCCAACCATTCCCATCCTAAGCCAAACCACATCCCTCAGTACCTCATCTACCCTTTTCTAAACACCCCCAGGGAAGGGGACTCAGCCCCTCCCTGGGCAGCCTGTCCCAGGCCCCAGCAACTCTGCCAGTCAAACATTGGTTTCTACTATCTGCTCTGCCCCTGCCCTGGCCCAGCTTGAGCCCATTGCCCCTTGTCCCAGCTCCTGTCCCCTGGCTGAAGAGACCATCCCCCACCTCTCTGCACCCTCCCTTCAGGTAGGTGGAGCTGGGGAGAAGGGCTCCCCTCAGCCTCCTCTTCTCCAGGCTCAACACCCCCAGCTCCCTCAGCTGCTCCTCAGAGGATTTGCCCTCCAGCCCCTGCCCCAGCCTGCTTGCCCTTCTCTGCACTGGCTCCAGCACCTCCATGTCCTTCTGATGCTGAGGAGCCCAGAACTGGACCCAGCACTCCAGCTGCAGCCTCCCCAGTGCCCAGTCCAGGGGCACAATCCCCTCCCCACACTATTTTGATGCACCATTCCTTAGCAGATGATGCTTTTATACACTATAAAGAGAAAAACTGCTTCTAATATGGTTTTCCCCATTTTTTTTTTTTTACAGAGGAACGTGGTCAAGCAGTTAGAGGCAGGCAGTAGATAAGGGATGGAAGTTCATGGGGTTCTGTATCTGTCTTAGGCTGAAAGTGGCAATATTCTGCATAGAAATCATCATTTTAAATGTGTCTGAGAGTTATAAGACTGAATAACACATTTTTCCTTCAAAATGGATTTTGGTATTAAAATAAAAACCCCAAGAGCTTCACACAAAATTCCACTGACAGTATAAAAAGATCTCTATGGGAAAGGAAGGTAGTTTATAAATGCAGAGGCAACCATAGTGAGCAAACCAACCTCCCAAAATTGTTGTATTAACCAGTCCACTGCATCAGCTCCTATCAAACTACAGGGATTCAAAGCAACACCTTAATGGACAGACACACTTCTGTGGAATAAACAGCTATTTCTATTTTAGCTACACCCAGGCAAGAAAATGTAAGTGCAGCACACAGAACAGGTGCCTACTTTGACCAATAACACATAAGAAACCTTCTAAATTCAAAAATATACAAAAGACCTTCTAAAAAAATAAATAAAGCCCAATTCTGCAAAGCCCCCCAGACATTTTTTAGGCCTTGCAACACAAAGCTTCCCACATTGCCCAGATGCTGTCATGATATGTCGTGACCGCCCTGTGTCCTCACCCCGTCTGTGGGCTGAGATCCACGCAGCTGCCTGCTGCTTAAAGGAAAAGAGCAGGGGAAGAGGGAAAAGGGGGAAACAAGGGAAGGGAAAAGGAAGGGGCAAATAACTCCAAACCCAAGAAACTAAGAGGCCCGTGGGTTGGGATAAGGAGAGTTTACTGAGAGAACAGAAAGATCAAATATACCAATGCTCACAGGACTTTAGAGCAAAAGAAGATGAAACTCTTGATCCCCAATGCAGTTTCTCCCCGACCCACACAACTCAGGTACCACCCAGAGCTGTCCCGGAACCCGACCGTCCCCCCAAGCAGCACGCGTCCCGCCACCGCCCCTCTTCTTCCTCCCCTCAGCCCCCCGTTCTCCTGGGCAGGACGTCATTGCCATGGAATACTCTCTTTGGCCCATCTGGGTCACCTGTCCTGGCTTCGCCCCTCCTTTCTCCTGAAGAGAGAAATAGGAAGAAGCTGAGAAAGTCCTTGACTGTCTGACTGCAACTAAGAACATCAGGGTGTTCTCAGCACTGCTTTCATTGGAACTCCCAAACACAGCATGCCATCAGCTGCTACAAATGGAGTTAACTCTATCCTGACTGAAACCAGGACACCCTGTCAGGCTTCAAACCACCTCAATCCTTACTTCGATCTCTTCTGCTTCGCTGGAATCCAAGCTGGGAATCCTTGTTCAGCCCCATGCCCCACACCTTGGTGATGTCCGTGGTGCTGGAGGCCAGCAAGGTGAATCCATACCCGCAGGCGGCTGAGGATATCTTTGAAAACAAACCCCACACCGTTCAGTTAGAAACCACGCCTTGGAAGAATCGGGTCTCGCTGGAAGCTGTCAGCATTCCGCCTTCATTCCCCGACACCCAAACCCCGCCCCAACTCACAGCACGCCCCAGCTTTGCGGGGCCGATCGGCAGCACCCTCCAGCAACCCGCACAACGGTGCCAGCGCCAGCCCAGCGCTGCCCTTCGAAGCCCAGAGAAGGAACCGCCGAGAAGCGCCGCACGGGCGGACGCGCCCGCGCCAGGCGAGCGGCGCTATCGTTACCCTGTCGCGACACAACAGCCGCCACCCGCGGGCCTACCTTCTCCTCCGTTTCCAGGCGGTAGGGCGTGGATTGGATCCGCCGCGGCTTCTTCCAGCCCGCGTCCGGCTTCACGAAGCTGGGGACGCCGAGGGCGCCCGAGTAGCTGAAGCCCCACACGAAGACGCGGTCCTTCCGCTTGGCCGCCTTCCCCGCGTACTGGAAGACCGGGGCGGCCTCCTCGGCCTCCCGCAGCTGGCGGACGCTCTGCAGACCCGCCGGCTCGGCCAGGCCCCTGCGAAGGGCCGGCGGCGGCCACCGCGCCGCCCTCAGCGCCCGCCACATCGCCGCCCGCGGCACCTCTCAGGCCGCCGCCATCTTGTCAACCTCTCACCTACGACCCCGCTCGCCTCAGGCGCATGCGCCCAGCCCCCGCGCCGGGAGACGCGGCCGGCCCCGGTACGCGGAGGCCTATGTCTTAAAGGGGCTATGGCGGCCGTGGCGAGGGGAGGGGAGGGAGGGGAGGGGCCGGGCGCGCTGCGGCGGCGGGGAGGCGAGGGGTCCGCCTCTGCGCTGCTGCTAGGCCCAGGCCCAGGCCCAGGCCCAGGCCCAGGCCTAACCTCAGGCTCAGAACTGAACACAGACCCAGATCCTAACACAGACCCAGACCTAGTCCTAGGCTCAGAAACAGATCCAGATGCAAACCCAGACCCAGATCTCATCCCAGACCTGAACTGTAACCTGCCTGGGTAGCAGAGGCAGCACCTGAGCACAGCCCTCACAGGGAAGGGATGCAAAGGGTTACTAAAAAGACCTTTGTGAAAGCAACTGTAGCTGGAACAAGAGCCCTGAGCAAGCAGGCATCCTTGATTGATTAACATACTAACAAGAAAGCTATCAATTAGGTCGTTTAGTTTAGCAGAAGAAAGGCCTTGAGGAGGAAACTTTGTAGATAAGCAGAGCTTTGAGGAGGAGCTTTGTAGTAGACAAACAGGACCTTGAGGAAGCAGATTTGTAGATATGCAGAAGAGGAATTCTTGCTGTAATTGAATGCACATACAGAAATTGGGCCAACGTGAACTTGGGTGTGATGGCATGAAGCTTGGACCCTTGAGGAAGACAAGGACAGGAGTGCCCTGGTTTTGGCTAGGATAGAGTTAATTTTTTTCTAGCAGTGGATGGAATGCCCTGTTTGGGAGTTGGGATGAGAGCAGTGCTGATAACACACGGATGTTTCTAGTTGTTGCCCAGCAATCAAGGACTTGTCAGTTGTTCATATTTCCCTGCAAATGAGAAGGGAGGGGTCACAGCCAGGACAGGTGACCCGAACTGGCCAAAGGGGGTATTCCATGCCAAATATGTCATACTCAGCATAAAGGGGGGCTGATAAGGGGAGGTACAGGCGTGCAGTTTTGAGGATGGTCAGACCTTTTTCAGGATGGCTCTGAGCTGTACAGCCTGAGTTGTGCAGTTCAGTGAGAAACTGCATTGTGTAGCACCAATTTAATATATTTTTCTATAAAGTCCCGTTACTATTATATTTCTCTCTCTCTGCTATCCCAGTAAACTGTCCTTATCCCAACTCTCAAGTTCTGGTCTCTTGGGTTTTTCTTCTCCCTCCCTTTTTCCCTCCCTCAATTTCCACCCTGCTCCCTGCCTCCCCCTCACCCCCACCCTGAAAGAACAACTCACAGAATCCCAGGGGTTGGAAGGGCCCTGGAGAGCTCCTGGGGTCCAACCCCCTGCCAAAGCAGCTCCCCAGCTCCTATTGCACAGGGCGGCGTCCAGACGGGGCTGGAATCTCTCCAGAGATGGAGACTCCACACCCTCCCTGGGCAGCCTGGCCCAGGGCTCCCTCACCCTCACTGGGGAAAAGTTCTTCCTCTGCTCTAACTTGCAGCCATTGCCCCTTGTCCTGTCTCCACAGGCACTGCAAAGGGGCTGGCCATTTCCCCCTGCAGCCCAGGCTTGAGATAATTATAAATATTAATTAGGTCCCCCCTTAGTCTTCTCTAACACTGAGACTGAACAGCCCCAGCTCCCTCAGCCTTTCCTCAGAGGGGAGATGCTCCAGGCCCTTCAGCATCTGCGGAGCCTCCTCTGGCCTCTCTCCAGGAGATCCCTGGCTGTTTGATCCCAGGGAGCCCAGCACTGGACACAACACTCCAGGTGGGGCCTGAGCAGGGCAGAGCAGAGGGGAGGATCCCCTCCTGGGACCTGCTGCCCACACTCCTCTTGATGCCCCCAGGATCCCCTTGTCTCTCTCAGCCCCCAGGGCAACTGCTGGCTCATGGCAACCTCTTCCTAGGGGAGCTGCTCCAGCCCTCTGAGCATCTTTGTGGCTCCTCTGACCCCTCTCCACCAGTTCCCCATCTTTCTTGTATTGGGGTCCCAGCTCTGGACACAGGACTCCAGATGAAGGGAGAAAGAAGGTAGAACTCCAATTCCCAAAATATCTATGAATATGTATTAGATTTCCCAGAAATTTCTTGAACACATACACAATGCTTGTATATAGGTGTGCTACACCTACAGCTTGCTGTGCCTTGGGAGGAGCGATCCTGAAGTGCCCAGCACTGCTTAGCAGTTACATGGGACTCTGTTAAGTGAAGTACCACGTTTCAACACCGTGCTCCCTGTTGCGAAGCAGCCCCAGCCATGCTGTGATGGCTGCTGTCCTTCCTTCCCCCAAACAAACACCCTGCCTGCCACCACCTTTTGCAAAAGACCCTTGCACAATTCCCCTTTCCTGCCACGGTGCTGCTGCCTGCTGTCTGCACTGACCAGCAGCCCGGGCGGGCAGTGAAATAAGTCTATAAAGTGTCTCTCCTTTATTGGTGAGAAATGCAAAATCATTCAAAATACAAAGAGGGGATAAAGGGGGTCTGGTGGCAAAGGGGTCCCTGGTGGCTGTGGAAGCCTCGGTTCCCCGGCAGCCAGCAGAGCGGTCCTCACATTAGGACACCATGGGCTCATGGTGTCATGGATGAAGATAGGCACAGGCTCTGCTGATCCAGCCAGCAGCTCCCTGGGATCTGGCTCTGCCAGAGCCACCTGGATGCCCCGGGTTGGTTGGGATCCAGGGCCAGACCACACAGGGGCCAGCGGAGATAAAGCGTCATCTGGGTGAGGGGGAAGCTGAGGCCTCACTGGATCTTTCTGCGGGTGCTCTCAGTGCAGCGGTTCAGGATGATGTCTTTGCTGGGACGGGGAGGAACAGCAGGCTGAGCCTTGGGTTTGTTCTCCTCTTGCTCATTTGTCTCAGCTGCGGGTAAAGCAGATGGGTGAGAGCTCTCCACCACTCAACATCTCCATGTGAACATTCAAAATCTTCCTCTTCAATGGCCACCAATGCTCCTGCCTCAGCCACATGCAATGGTCTCCCTGAGGGTGGGCTGTCGGGATGAGCCCACTGGTTCCCATCTGGAAGCTCCGCTCAGCTGGAAGCCCAACTCTACGTGTGTGTGAGGAGCTGCTCAGTCTTGGGAAGGTCATGGGTCCTGCACAGGGATTCCCAGATCTAAAGCATCTACCTCAAGAGCAGCCTCCTTTGTGCAACGCTTCCCTCCAGGCACTTTGCTGCCACCCAACCGAACCAATAATGGCAATGGTAGCAGCAGCATGAGGTTGGGTGCACGGAGGAAAGCACAGGTCCTAAATGTGGGCTGACCTCCCACCAGGACCATATTCTGCTCCTTCTCTGCCAGACCTTCCACCAGAGGTAAGAAAACCCCTCCTTGTGCTTGCCTTCCTGCTGGGAGATGTGTGGATGGGCACGGTGTGACCCCCTCCCCCTTCCCCCGTGCTGTCCTACTCCAGCTACCAGTGCTGGAGTGCACAGGCCATGCCTGAGGACTTCAGCTTCTGGGGCTAAGGCCCCACTGAGACTTACTGATGACATTGGCCTCATTCTGAAGATTTTCCTTCCTGTTCCTCTGGCTCTGGATGTACTTCTTGCTGTTCCTCCTGTAGGTCTCCTGGCTGATCTGCTTCCGGCTCTCCTTGTGGATGCTCTTCGCGTTCCGGATGGTGGATCTGCAGCCAGTCAGACACAAAACATTCAGTTTCTGTGCTGGCAGCAATCAGGCCTCACACTTTGTCGCTGAGGATTTCCCCATCCCTGCCTCTCACAGACCTGCTGCAGCCAGACCCCATGCTTCCCCCTCTGCCTCACCCAGCCCCTGATATCTGCCCCCATCAGAGGCAGCAGGTGGATGCCAGCCCTTGAGGGCGGCCTTAGGGGAGACAGGATGTGCAGCAGCTGGAGCAGGGCTTTGGAAGCAAATACTGAAGGGTAAAGCCTGAGCACAGGTCTGGAAAGTAATAATGGGGATGGCCAGGGACATTGGGCGTAAGGCTGGAAGGACAAGATGGGCATGAGGTTTGTTGAGGAGAGTTCAGGCAAGTCCTGGAAGTGATGGATAGCTCTTGTTTGGGCTGGACATACAGCATCTATTCAGGCTGCAAGGCTGAGAGCCTGGTGTGGGGCTTGGTAGAGCTCCCCAGTGCCCAAGGATCCATCCCTGGGCTGGGGGAACAGGGTGTGGGGTGCACATCAGCATGCACCTCCATCTGCAGTGTCAAGCCCACAGCAGAGAAACTGCTGAGAGAAGTAACAGGTTGAGCAGCCCAGGGTTGTGGGGTGACACAGTGTTGCAGGGGAGCCCCAGTGTCAGGGACTGTCCCCAGGCAGATGGACAGAGGCCACCTCTTCGTCTTCACTACCTGGGCATGACCGACATGGCTCCTGACATCCATCCCATCATCTCCTGCTGTGCTCAGGGCGACAGCCCTTCGCTGTGCCCACCTGCCTTCAGCCTCTCCCTGTCTTGCTCATCTTGCCCCAGCCTTTGCAACATGGCTCAGCCTAGGGACTGCATCCACCACGATGGGACAAGTCCTTGAAACAGGCCCCCTCACCTCCCCCAGGGCTAAGAGCAGCCATCGATATGCTCAACCAGGTGGATCTGGGCCATTTCACACTGTCTCATGCTCAACCTGTGCTCCTGGAGATCTGGGTTATGGAAGGTTTTATAGCTGTGACCTCTTGTAGGGAAGAAGAGAGGGTGGAGCTCAGCCCTTCCTTTGCATTGATATTAATGAGTTATTATTGTTTTTTGTCTTCTTAATCAAAATAAAATCCCTTCCATTAGCTCAAATCCTCCCATCAGATTAGGTCATTTGGAAGCTCCGATTAGCTGAATCTCTCCTCGCTCCTCAAAGATTCAGTGGATGCACTTAGGATTTGAAAATTGGACAAGCTTAGCTCAAGAAGGAAACTGCAGAAGGATGAGGAGAAACATGCCTGGCTGGAGGACCTGCTGGAGCAAGGAGTGCACAGCCCTGTGTGGGTAATGCCAGGGTGCCCCTCTCTCAGCCAGGAGTCAGGCAGTCAGGGAGCACGGAGCTGGTTTTGTGGCAGCCCTGCAGGATTTGCCTCTTGGTCTGCCTTTGTCCCACTCATGTCTCTGCTGCCAGGATGGACAAGAGACACTAGAAACCACTGTCAGGTTTCATTTTCCACCCCTTGAAGAAAAGATGACCTGGGATCAAACAGCCAGGGATCTCCTGGAGAGAGGCCAGAGGAGGCTCCGGAGATGCTGAAGGGCCTGGAGCATCTCCCCTCTGAGGAAAGGCTGAGGGAGCTGGGGCTGTTCAGCCTGGAGAGAAGAAGACTAAGGGGGGACCTTCTTCATGTTGCTAACTCTCTCAAGCCTGGGCTGCAGGGGGAAATGGCCAGCCCCTTTGCAGTGCCTGTGGAGACAGGACAAGGGGCAATGGCTGCAAGTTAGAGCAGAGGAAGAACTTTTCCCCAGTGAGGGTGAGGGAGCCCTGGGCCAGGCTGCCCAGGGAGGGTGTGGAGTCTCCATCTCTGGAGAGATTCCAGCCCCGTCTGGACGCCGCCCTGTGCAATAGGAGCTGGGGAGCTGCTTTGGCAGGGGGTTGGACCCCAGGAGCTCTCCAGGGCCCTTCCAACCCCTGGGATTCTGGGATTCTGCTGCCAGGATGGACAAGAGACACTTTAAACCACTGTCTGGTTTCATTTCCCACTCCTCAAAGAAAAGCATTAGTCCTTTTCCCCCTTGCCCAGGGATTCTCACCTCCGTGGAGGAGCGCTCCAGTTCCTCAGCTCACTCTTCATGGACATGTTCTGCTCCCCAGATTTCCGCAGATACATGGAGGGGTAATAACCTGTGGTTTCATCCTTCCTGCAGCACAACACAACCCACATTGTTTGGAGCCTTGGCTCTGTGACCTCTACCTCCTTGTCCCTGTCTGCAGGATTGCTGGAGCTGGGCTATTGCTTCTCGTGTTCCCTGCAGGGTCGGGGGCTTCAAATGTCCCCCCACCTTCTGCACTTGTGGTCTCCCTAGAAGCGTGGCTTGAGTGCTAAAAGCAACTAGGCAGTGGTCAGAGTGATGGCTCACAGCTTTCAGGCTCTCACCAGCTCATATTGACTTCCCCCAGGGTGTTGTGGAGCTCCTGGAGCATTGCTCAGGGCCTCTGGGCAGACACTGGAACACCCCCTGCTCCCTGACCACCTCCTGCTCCAGATCAGCAAAGCTGCAGTCCCCAGGGGATCTCACAGTGCCGCTCACCTGGGCACAGCTGGAGGATGCCCAGGTTTGCAGCCCCACTGGTGTCTCCAGCTGGGTCCCTGCAGTACAGCCTGAGTTGGCAGGGAAGGCCAGGGCTCAGAAGGGAGCTAAGGCTTTGTGAACCAAACTGGGCCAGAGCACTTGGAGGCAAAATAGCAGATCATTTTTTCCCCATCTGCATCCTCCTTGGATATTTGTGAAGCCCCCAGCAGAGGAAGCTCCAGCAGCCATGGTTAGCGTTCAGCAAAGCGAAGTGCTACCAGAACAGCCCTGCCAAAGGAAGTGCTGGGCAGTGGCCCCGCACAGTCCATGGCTTTCCCAGCCCTGGTGTGTGGCTGGTTCATTCCCTCCCTGTGCCCAAAAATCCCACTGGCCTGAGTTGCTCGTGACGTCTCTCACCTGATGACCCACCAGCCATCAAGGAGCTTATGGATAACTTCGATGGTATCACCCTCCTTCAGGGTCAGCTCGTCCTCCTCCACGGCCGTGTAGCTTTTCTGGACGACATACCTCTCACCTGCACACAAAGTCAGGGCAGCAGGTTGCATGTTAGCATCCCAGGGACGGGGCTCATCCTCTCCAGGTGCTGAGGAGATGATGCACCAGAGCATCTACCCTGTGGTTTAGGCAAGACCCAGGGTGCTTCATGTCTGAAAGATCCAAGTTTGGATTCAGACTTGCCCCAGCCTTTGCAGAGCCTGAGGCTCACCCCAGCACCCCCAGGTGAACGCAAGCGGCGGCAAGTGCTGCTACCACTAGCAAAGAGCAGGTTCATTATCTGGGTGATTAAATGAGGAAGGAGGAGGTGCTGTTAAGAGTCTGTTAGTGTTAGTGCTAATAGAGTCGTGCTTAAAAACCATGAAGACGAAGCCAGAGAGCAATCAGCATGAGTCTGCAGGGTTGTCCCTCTGCTCCGCACGATAAGGCTGCGGTGGGCGATGAGACGGGCTGATATGAGGAGCCTGCGCCTCAGCTCGGGTGTTGCACCATAGTCCTTGCTCCTCCAGCCACCTTGCACCCTGCTAGCTCAGCGTGGTTGGCCAGAACCAGCATCTAACGCTGATCCACAGGTCACAGGAACCTCCCGGGGTTCCTCGGGCTCTGAGCCATGGGATTTATCCCTCCCAGCAACATCCCCGTGGCCAGTGGTCCTGCCGCAGCATGGGCTGCCCGAGGGGGGCCTGGCCTTGAGCCATCCCCATGGGGAGCAGCAGCAGGCTCTTACCCTGCTCACCCCAACATTTTACCTGCATAGTTGGGCTCCTGCTCTTCAGACTCATCGGGACCATCCATCGGCTCCAAGTAGGCAGCTGGGACCCAGCCCCGTTTATTCTTCATCTGGCAAAACCACCAGCCTGCAACAAAAGCAGCCGTGGGGGGGGGCTGTGGGGACATCGCAGGGGTACCCACACCAGGTCTGGCCTTGGCTGGGGCAGGCACTGGCACCCACATGGCCTGGGAGGAAGGACAGCGCTGGCGCCAGGCTCTGTTTACATGGTGCAACCAGGGAGCTTGGTCAGTTCATCCTGTTTCCTCCTGGGAGGGAAATCTCACAGGCTGAGGCATGTGAGGGGCTTGCAGGGTTTTCTAGGATTGCTCCACACCCTCCCCAGCCCAAAACAGCCGTCATGTGGCTCCATGTGAGCGTGAAACACGTCCCAGGGGGGTGGGAAGTGGAAGCCTCTTGGTGCATTTGCTCTGAGCTTCTCTCCATCAGGAGACCCTGATACACCAGCCTACCCCTTAACACGTGCACGGGTGCAACCAACACGCCTGCTGCGCTTGGACACGAGGTGCAACATGCTGAAATGATGGCCAGGAAGGGGGCTGGCCTTCGGGGGCTCTCCAGAGGGAGGCACAGGCACCTACCGCTCTCACTCTTCTCCACGACGTCCACCATGTCCCCAGCTTTTAGAGCCATCTCAGACGTGGAGCTCTTCTCGTAGTCAGCGATGGCTCGGTAGGTTTGCAGGACAATGGGGCCTGTGATGTCTGTTGGGGAGAAGTGAGAGGCATTCCTTTTCCTCCCTTCCTAGTGCAGGCAGGCCAAAAGCAGCCCCAACACAGCCCAAAGGGCTCTCCTGACCCCTTCTGGTCCCAAACCAGCTGGATCCCAGGACAGGGACTCTTTCCCCCCAAGGTTGTGGTTTCCTCCTGTACTCTTGGTCAGGTCACCTGCCACGGGATGGCCGCCCCTCTCCTTGCCAGGCTTTGTTCCTCTCCCAGCCAGGCCTTGTCCCTCTCCTGGCCAGGCTTTGTCCCTCTCCTGTCCAGGCTTTGCTGCCACCAAGGCAGCCACTTGCACCCCTCCAGTGCCTCTTACCTGTGGCGTTTTTCTTGGCATCCTTCGGCAGGAGGAAGACCTCGGGCTTCTTGATCCTAGAAGGCTCAGAGCAAAGACAGCTCAGTGCTGACCCCCCACGCTGCAGCGTGCCCTCCCCGGGGCTGGGGATTTCCCCTGAAAGGGCAGGTGGTGGACTCACTGGCTGTCTGTGATGGGGTTCATGTCGTCAGGACGGACCTTGAAGAAGCTGACCACGTGCTGGCACCGGGAGATCTTGTGGGGCAGGTTGACCAGAGCGTAGCAGTACTCGGTCAGCGTGCCCTGCCTGTTCTGGGTCGAGCGCTGCCCGTCAAACCACTTCGGGGCTGGGGCAGAGGGGAAGAACCAGGGTGTCCCATTTTTACAGGTTTCCCAAGCAGGCTGCTCTGTATCCCTGTAGCCCTGAAGGTGGGTGGATTCAGCCCCAGGGTGCCCCACGGCTGCCCGGTGCCCGTAAGGCAAAGCTCTGCGGAAGCATGGGCCGGTCTCCATCCTGGCTGCTCTGCCCCCTGCCACAGCAGGTGCATGGGGGCCATGCACCGTGCCAAAAAAGCTGGGGAGAAGCTGACCGTGGGGCCACAGCTGTGCTGCAGGAGTTCTGCAGCTGCAGGTTCTCCCGTTTCAGCAGCGTGGCTGGGAGGTGAGCATGCTGCTGTGCTCCATTGTTCCCAGTCCCAACTGGTGGGAACTGGGGTGAGCAGTTTGTCTCAAACACTGCCTGGCAAGGACACAGGACCTGTGGAGGTGGGATGACACTTTGTGGATCAGGACCCCCATCCTCCAAAGGCTGGAAGGGCTGGAGAGTCCCGGTCTCGAGGCAGCTGCCCCACATGGTGTTCAGGTGGGGTCCTCGTCCCATAAACCATTGGATGCTGGCAAGTGTGGGCTGGTTTGGTGGCCACTCTGACAAAGAGAATACTGCTCTTATCTGACCAGGATGGTGACAGCAAGTGGGGCTGGGCAGAGGTAGGGCGCCTTCTTGCAAGGCCACTGAAGGGGGTCACTGCTCCATCAGCTCGGTTGGGGGGTCAGATGACCACCTTGGACCCCCATCCCCACCGACTCATTTCTGGAGCACTCTGCAACTCAGCACCGAGTCTGCACAAGATATGCTATGGCCCCTCCAGACTGGGGACGTCTGGTGCACGCCCATCATCCCATCACCACAGCTTCGTGCTGACCTGCACTGGACCCCTGGGCAGTGATAGCTTCTCTCTCTCAATTTCTGACCTCAGCAAGGAAGAGTAACAGCCTCTCTACAGCTGCTAAGTTCTACTAACCATAACCTGTTGCTCTGAACACACGGAGTGGTGAGGGTTTATTTGCAGCCCCTGTAATCCTACCCACTTCTAAGTAAAGTTATGCTTTGCATGGACGTCCTGGCTGCTAACAGAGATGAACTAAGAGAGGGTGAGCCCAGCCCCTGGGCAGGCAGAAAGGGTTACCTCCACACATACCCATCTGCTGGGATGGGACAGACAGGTCTGAGAGGAGGGTTGGGTCCAGCTGCACCCAGGCTGCTCACAGAAAGGAGTTTAGAAAGCGAGGGGATCCACTCTGAGCCCCCCTGGTTTGCTCAGCTGGTGGGATGTGACACGTGGGCGATGGGGAGGAGAGCACCGTGCAGCCAGACTCCTCCCCTGCAGCCTGGAGAAGACCCTGTGTGTCACCTGTTTCGGTTCCGGGCTGAGCCCCGCGTTCACGCTCGCACCAAGCCCAGGTGCTGGGCCACAAGCACAGTGGCTGCATCAGAGGGGACTTGGTGGCAACAGTCCAACGGCTGCCCTGTCCCCAGCACTTTCAGTTCCAGACGGGATGAGGACACCCCGAAGAGCCCCGCTCAGCAGCAGCGCATGGGAAGGGTCCCAGCACAGCGGCGTTAGTCCGGCTCTGGGGGAGCCCCCCAGATTCGTAGCGGTGGCTCTGCTGCGGGGTGTAGGTTACTGCTCCTCCAGAGGGGCTGACCACAGCCTGCAGCTATTGCTCGTGCTCCTTCCTGCCTCCTTGAAAGGAGGAAGCTAAATAAAAGGGGGAATTTTGCTGACCTGTGCTGTCCTTGGGGCCAAACCAGCAGCTCTGTGGCTCAGGATGCTGCCCATTCCCTGCCACTGAAGACACACTGCATGGCTCCCTCTTACAAAACACCTCAGCTGCCATAAGGGCAGGAAAACCCGGTACCAGTGATGGTGTCACTGAAGGAGGGCTCAGTTCAGCTCAGCTCAGCTCAGGCTCCCCAAAGCCAGGCCTGCAGCCAGTGCTCCAGGAAGTGTCCGCTGGGGAGGAAGGACAGGATCTCCAGAGCTGGCGAGTGCTGGGAGGAACCGCTGCTGCCCAGTCAGCCCTTCCTGGTGTTTGGACTTCGTGCCCGGTGGGCAGGAACAGAAACCACACCAAGCACCTGCGTGGGAAGCAGCCGGCAGCGCTGGGCCCAGCAGGGACTTTCCCAACCCGCTGCACTCTCTGTGTCAGCGCACAGCACCCAGGGCCTGCCCCTCACCTGGCAAGTGTGGGATGATCCTGTTCTCCACATTGATGTCCCCGGATTCGATGGGGAACATCTCCTTCAGCGCTTTCTGCAGAGCAGAGCCAGGCACGGCTGTGAGGTGTGAGGATGGTACTGGAGGAACCCCCCGCAGCCCCGTGCCATCCCCCACCCCTGCCTGTGTTCTTATCCCCTTCCTGGGCTCTCACCCCGCTGCCCACTGGCCTGTGCTGGCTGGAGCCTGTGCCCTGACACCAGGAGAAACCCACCAGGGCAGCCCCGCCAACGGCTCCCCGCAGGAGGGGCAAGGGAGGTTGAGGCACAGGGAGCCAGGAGCCTCTTGTTTTGGGGCAATTTCAGCTGGAATTTGCCCTCCTCTTTTTTTCCCCCCACCCCTGGGAGGACTCACGTGGAACTCATATATCTCTGTAAACCGGCGGTAGACAACCTTTTCAGAGAGGTCGTTCCACTTCACCAGGAACATGTAGACCTGAGGGGGAAAGCAGGAGTGCTGCAGCTCTGCAGGTGAGTGGGACCTCGACCCTGCCGTGGCCAAAGACCCCAGGGAACCCCATGGATCTTTCAGTTTCAGATGAACCTCGTGTTTTTTTCATCCACCGCCCCAACACGGGCAGCTCTGCCCAGCAAGCTGAGTGCTGGGGAAGCTCAGTTGGGGCAGAAAACATATGGACAATCAAATCAAAGAGGGAAAAAGCCCTTTCCAAGCCTGCAAGGCAGCCAACAGCTTGTAAATGAGGAGGCCAAAATCTTGCATGCCTGAGACATTTTAGCCTCTGGCTGCCTCCAGTCGATGCCCTCAGCCGTGAGGGCCCCAAGGAAGGATGCTCTTAGGCCCTCAGTCACTTCTATCTCAAGATTCGCTGGCTTTTCGCCCCAGCCAGCCCCGGCTACTCAGCTTGGCGGGTGGTCGCTGCGTACTCACGTAGTGCTGGCTGGGGAAAAACCTTTTCTCGTAGCCCAGCAGCTCGATGTGCCGGATGAAGGCAGCCTCCATAGCTGCTCCCGCCGCAGCCAACCGCTCTGGCCCCTGCTCCTGAGTCCCCGGGGCGTCTCGGCGTCCTCTCCTCCCCTGTGCCTCTGCACGGCTCTGCCTCACTGTTAAAGCTCTGGGGAAGCGGAAGTCCTGCTGCAATCGCGCCCGTAATCGTTCACCCGCTGTGGTTTGTATTGAGTCGGTGTTTCCCGTGGGGAGTCCCGTGGAGCCCGTCCCCTCCCGCAGCTCCAGGGCTGGGGATGAGATGGGTGGTGGGTAGACGGGCGGGATGCCCTGGAGGCACCTCTGAAGTCAGGGGACAGTGAAGGACCAGGGCCAGGGCGGGGAGCAGCAGCCCCAACACCCAGGTGGCGGCCCCTCCGCCCGCTGAGGCTGCCCGGGATGACACAGGGTGCTGCAGGGGGTCAAGTACAGACAAGGTACAGAGGAGGCTGTACCCCCTGAGCAGAGCTGGGTGGGCTGAACAAGCACATAAAAGGCTCTCTGAGCCCAGGGATGACAGTGCTGTCCTCTGCATGGCCAGGAGACCATCCTGTGCTCTCAGGGCAGGTGGGGAAGCTGTGGGGGCACAGCTCAGGCAGAACGATGCAGCTGTAGGGCGTGCCAGAGCTCCTGCCCTCGCATCTCTGTTTCCTTCAGTGATCTGCAGCTTCCCCAAAATCTGCCACCAAAGGGCTCCCCAAGGACTCGAGCCAGCCCCAGCGCTGCAGCTCTGCTCGCCGCTGTACCCGGACACAGGGCTGCATGGGAACTCCAGCCACAGGGAGACCCTGGGTGGGCTGGGGATGGACCCTGCCTCCCACTGGGAGAGCGTGAAGGTCCCTGGCAAAGTCCCTCTGAAACAGCAGCACACCAGCACCCTCCTCCTCCTCCACCCTCTTCTCCTCCACCCCAGCTCCGAGCAGAAAAGCCCAAAGGGAGGCAAGGGCTGTGTGTATCGCCCCCACTCTGCTCGCAGCCTGTGCTGGCAGCACTTCTGTCCCCAGCAAGAGCACACTGCATTACAACAGGTGCCAGTGCTGCACTGTCCCTACATGCTCTCCATGGGGTGCATGGGAAGTGCCCAGCTGCTGTTGCTGTGACTTCTCAGCCCCATCCCCGACTCCCTCCCCTGCAGGGAGCCCGAGCTTTGGCATTCCCAGGAAGCTCAACCTTGCCACGAGCTGGTCCTCAGCCCAGACCCACACTCACCCGGAGCAGAAATAACTTGGTGGGTGAGGCAGCACCCGCGTCCCTGTTCCCAGCAGGCAGCAGCCCCCAGGCCCCAGCAGAGCTCACTGAGGCTCTCCCCACTCCCCATCACCAGCAAACCACAGGCACAGCCCCTCTGTGGGCCAACCCTGTGTTAGCTGGAAGGACAAGGGCTTGCTCTGACTGCATTAAAAAAATCAAAACACTAACCTGAGCTTTCTCCTGAATCTCAAGTAGGTGGCTGTGCCAGGGTCACGATCACAAACACACTCTCTGGTTTATTATTTCAACAGGAGGACTTCTCTGTACAGCACATAAAATTATACAGCCAGCAGTGTTGCAGAAGACACCTCCAGGGCTCCTTGGATTCTGCTCTGCTGACAGGCACATCGCTGCTGCTTATGCAGAACTGCCTGTCATGAAAGCCAATTTCCTAATTAGAACTGCTTGGGCTAAATTTAAAACTGCTCTGCAGACAGGTCATTACTGGAAACCACTTAATTCACACATTCCCACCCAGTTCCGCAGTCCTTGTCTTCTGATGCAAGACATGAAATGGAGCTTGTAGATGGCATTAAGTGTTCAAGGCCAGGTTGGATGGGCAGCCCTGTGTAGCTCCAGGCCTGGAGGTTGGTGTCCCTGCCTGTGGCAGGGGGTTGGAGCGCTGTGATCCTTGGGGTCCCTTCCAACCCAGCCCAGTCTGGGACTCTGTGATTCTATATATAGATCATGTTCTAATGCAAAATTGCATGTGGAAGGTATAAATATTGGTGCAATTGTTTAGTCAGTCTGATCCCTACTGGCTCTACCTCAGAACGTCGGTGACCACAGAGAGACTTGGGTGCTGAACTGCTGCGAGCCCGTGGGGGAACGGACACGCCACATGCTACCACCCTGGCTCCCAGCATCACTGAGGCCTCCAGCCCTTCCTGTAAAACACTGCACTGGTTTTCACTTCATTTTTCCCCAGCTGCTGGACACGGAGCTGCAGGATGCTCCACTCAGACACGCCAAGGCCCCAGCCCACAGCTGCTGATTTTCACAGTAGCTGCTCATGTGTCTCACCCTCGTTTCTCCCACTAAGGACTCTTGTCAGCAATTCACAGCCTTACTGGGAAGGCAGCTGTGAGGCCTAAAGATAGCTGAGAGCGAAGGAGGGACAGACCAGCCTTCTGCTTTTTCAAAAGGGGAAGTGAAGAGCCAGCTGACGCCCCGGGGAAAGTGGCCTTCACTCGTTTCCCCTTTCTAAACATCTCCAGCAGCAGCGCGGAACTGGTGTTGCCCCGACAGCAGCAATGAGGGAGGGGCCTCAGCAGGGCCTCAGCAGTGAAACACACTGGTGGTCAGGATTTGGGATGGTGCCCACAGAGCCCAGAGTTAACAGGAAAGTAAAGTCATGGGCTGTTTGCTGAGGCAGGATGGCAGCACTGCATCATAGAATCCCAGGCTGGTCTGGGTTGGAAGGGACCCCAAGGATCACACAGCTCCAACCCCCTGCCACAGGCAGGGACACCAACCTCCAGGCCTGGAGCTACACAAGGTTGCCCAGGGCCCCAGCCAACCTGGCCTGGAACACCCCCAGACACGGGCCACCCACCCCCTCTCTGGGCAGCCCCTGCCAGCCCCTCACCACTCTCCCTGCAAAGAACTTCCCCCTAAGATCCAATTCCAACCTTCCTTCCTTCAGCTTCACTCCAGCCCCCTTGTCCTGCCAGGCTCTGCCCTTTGAACAAGCTGATTCCCCTCCTGTGTCTCTGCTCCCTTCAGGGACTGGCAGGCTGCAATGAGGTCCCCCCAGAAGCAGCCTTCTCTTCTCCAGGCTGACCCAGCCCAGCTCCCTCAGCCTCTCTTCCTAGGGGAGCTGCTCCAGCCCTCTGAGCATCTTTGGGGCTCCTCTGACCCCTCTCCACCAGTTGCCCATCTTTCTTGTCCTGGGGCCCCAGCTCTGGACACAGGACTCCAGCTGGGGCCTCCCCAGGGCAGAGCAGAGAGGGACAATCCCCTCCCTGTCCCTGCTGCCACCCCTCTGCTGATGCAGCCCAGGATCCCATCACCCTTCCCAGCTGCAGGAGCCACTGCTGGCTCAGGGGAAGTTTCTCATCCCCCATGACACCCAGGTCCTTCTCAGCAGGGCTGCTCTCCAGGAGCTCTTCTCCCAGGCTGTATCCATGGCTGGGATCCTCCAGCCCAAGTGCAACACCTGACACTTGGCAGTGCTGACCCTCATTAGGTTCCCCCAGGCCCAGCTTTCCAGCCTGTCAAGATCCCTCTGGGTGGCTCCTTTCCTCCTCTTGTGTCACCCACACCACTCAGCTTGGTGTCATCTGCAAACTTGCTGAGTCACTGCTGGAGGGTAGGACTGGGACACGTGTTTTGTGTCTGGAGCTGCCCCTGTTGCTGCCATCAACACTCCTGAAGCCTTGAGTGAGAGCACCCAGACCTGCACAGAGCCACTGGGAAAACACAACACGTGTCCTGCCCTTGTCTCCAGAACAGAGCACGTGCTGTTCTGAATTCATCTGCCAAATTTCAAGCTGCTCCCAAAGAACACACACTGTACCCTTTAAGACTTTGAAATTATCCTTCAAGATGCACAACCACCTCACCTGCCTGGATTTCTGTCTGGAAGGCTTGACTGAACCTCCTGCAGTTAAGGAAGCAACTGCTACAGAATGTCCTACCTGCCTACCCAATTCCTGCTCACTGGTGTAGGGTATGTAAATGTACACTGCATGGACAGGCAGGAAGACCATGGGAAACGTCTTTATTTCTTAAATCAGGGATAAGGTTTACCAGTAGTGCATAACTCAGTCATCCCAAGCTCATGCCAATAAAAGAGAAGCCTTTACAATGATCTGTGTCTTCTCTATAGAGATTATCATATAGCCAGGACTTCACAGCTCTCAAAAGTTTGTGAAACTTCAAAAAAAAATGCATACATGGGTCTCTTACATGATGTGGGGTGTCACCAGGACTACAGAGGACTTAACTTCTGACAGGAGGACTTCCAGCAGCTTGCAGGGTAGGGTTCATTACTGTAGATGAAAGGAAGGACATTCCCCCAGCCTCCAGGCCAGGAGCTCTCCAAGGTCCACATGAGTTTTGCCTAAGTCAGGACTGCAAGGCCAGACCCACTGTACAGAAACCATGTGATATTCTGATAAAAACATGCACTTACTACTTGGAATTAATGGAACAAACTATCACAGGGTTTAATTTTCTAATCCACACACTGAAATACTGACCATTTCACAGTCCATCTCATTAATGGGTACTAATGGTCAAGTGAACCAGTTTCTCTTTTATTTATTAAAAAAAGTATGAATCGTGGTAGATAGAGTAAGAAAAATTAATTCAAATATACAGATACTATTGTCCAATCTGTGAATAAAGGAGTAAGAACTGAAAGATTAAGGATTTATTTTCTTTTTCCAAAGTAATCCCAACAAACTGAACTACTTGGGGGAATTTTTCTTCGTTACAAAAGCTGAGCTGCATTTAGGTTGAGTGAAATTCAGCTTCACTGGGAAATGCAGACAGCCCCTGCTAAGTCCTGCTGATTTTCATCCCTGTCTTCTCCCCAGGATTGCTGCATCAAATGGAGTCCTTATTAATATATCCCAAAGTAAAACCAGCCATTCCCAATCTCCAGTCGTTCTTTAAGTCAATTCACAGAACTGCTGAAAAAGTAGGTATTTCTATCTAAAAAGTACAAAAGGGGGTTTGTATAGAAGGTACTTCTCTTATACAGTTATATTACACAGCTCCAGACAGTCCCAGCAGGCTCTCCTCAGAACTGGGTGCTTCAGACTAGATAAGAAAGATGAAAGAAGTGAGTTAGTTCTGTCAGATCTCATTACAAACACGAGCAGTTGGTGCCTTCTGGAATTCTTTAGGTCTCTAGATTCACAAAGCCTGCAGAGGTTAAATAGTGCTCTCCATAAACACCAGATTAAAAGCATGCCTGAGTGGTCTCTTAAGGATTTAAATCCAATATTCACTTTAGTATAAATTCAGTGGATGGCCTAAAGCAGCCAGAACTCTGCAGCACCAAACTGTGTGGCCAGTGCTCAGCTGAAAGGTCTGGGACCTTTAACAGACAAGTGAGGGGGCTCTTTACAGCTCCACTGGGTGAAGTGCTTCCTGTGACAAATCAGATGTGTTTCTTCAGTCTATTTTCTCCTGCCACAGTCAGTTTTATGACAAAAATGCCCAAAGCAGACCTCACCAATTTATCAGGAAGATGAGTGCTGTATTTGTAAATTCTCAGGGCCCAGAGAGTTGGTGTGTCAGTCTCTGTCCCCACACTGTACCAAAGCACTTCTGGATTTGTCCCCTCAGTCTCCAAAACAGCTGGATGGGGGCAGGAGGGAAGTCCAGAGGCCTCAGCTTCCTCTAGTCACAGCTTCAGGCAAGGGGCAAGCTGCACCATCACTCTCTGCCCTGCAGAACCAGAGCTCTGCTTTGCTGATTGCCTGTCCGTGGCCTCAGGACTGCAATAGTGTACAGAGGTTGTCTTCTCTGGGAAGAAGAAAATGTCTTTTTCTTTCTGCAGCTACAGGTTACAGCTGGAGTATACCAAACAAAGGCATCCAACTTGGTATCAGTGAAGTTCCTAAAGCATCAAACACTACATGACAAGGAAAATGTCTGGTTTGGAGTATTATAAAGAAAAAATGGAAGTGGGAAAAAGTACTGCAGAGCTGGGGTAGGTTCAAATTGCCATGTTCTCTGAATGAAGCACAGACCCACAGCCTTCTCCAGCTGGTGATGTTTCAGTCCTGTTTAACATCTTCATCCACGACCTTGATGAGGGAACAGCATCCACCCTCAGCAAGGACCTGATGATCCAGAGCTGGGAGGAGTGGCTGCCAGGCAGGACACTGCGCTGCCATCCAGAGAGACCTGGCCAGGCTGGAGAGCTGGGCAGGGAGAGACCAGATGAGGTTCAACAAAAGCAAGTGGAGAGTCTGGCACCTGGGAAGGAATAACTGCTGGAATCAGGACAGGCTGGGGGTGAGCTGCTGGAGAGGAGCTCTGCAGAGAAGGACCTGGGGGTGCTGGGAGATGACAGGGTGGCCATGAGCCAGCAGTTGCCCTGGGGGCTGAGAGAGACAAGGGGATCCTGGGGGGCATCAAGAGGAGTGTGGGCAGCAGGTCCCAGGAGGGGATCCTCCCCCTCTGCTCTGCCCTGCTCAGGCCCCACCTGGAGTGTTGTGCCCAGTGCTGGGCTCCCTGGGATCAAACAGCCAGGGATCTCCTGGAGAGAGGCCAGAGGAGGCTCCGCAGATGCTGAAGGGCCTGGAGCATCTCCCCTCTGAGGAAAGGCTGAGGGAGCTGGGGCTGTTCAGCCTGGAGAGAAGAAGACTAAGGGGGGACCTTCTTCATGTTGCTAACTCTCTCAAGCCTGGGCTGCAGGGGGAAATGGCCAGCCCCTTTGCAGTGCCTGTGGAGACAGGACAAGGGGCAATGGCTGCAAGTTAGAGCAGAGGAAGAACTTTTCCCCAGTGAGGGTGAGGGAGCCCTGGGCCAGGCTGCCCAGGGAGGGTGTGGAGTCTCCATCTCTGGAGAGATTCCAGCCCCGTCTGGACGCCGCCCTGTGCAATAGGAGCTGGGGAGCTGCTTTGGCAGGGGGTTGGACCCCAGGAGCTCTCCAGGGCCCTTCCAACCCCTGGGATTCTGAGATTCTGTGTGATAACACCACTAGCACAGTTCCCTGCCTGCACCAAAATGGCATTTTTAGGAATGAGCAGAGTCAAAGTCAGAAGAAGAGAGAGAATCAGATGGTTTTGCCCTGGAAGTTGAAGCAAGCTTTTCCTAAAAGTGACTGGAAAGGACAAACAAGAAAGCTTTCCCAGGAAGCCAGTTTGCCATCACAGCTCATAGCTCGACCAAGCATCCCATCCCAGACAATACTGCAATCACAGTGAAGAGCTTTCCTGTTCAATTAGGGTTTGAATAGATACAGGCTTTACCAGGAATCATAATGCTCCTTCACACAATCCTGCTGGAGCTCTTTGTAAACACTAATTCCCTAAGCTTTAATGTACTCTGCTGCTGTAGTTACCATCAGCCACCTTTATTTATAGAGCCCATTTTCCTAGGACTCCCTGCCTCACAAGTTGGAAGACCATGCTTTCCACTGTGTTTGGACAGGGCAAGTGAAAGCATCCTGCCTTTTACAAGTGAGAACCCAGGCAAATAAAATCATTCACATTCCATCCTGTGGCTCAGCCCATTTCCCCCCAGCCCAAAGGATAAAACCCATTATTCCCTGACTTCAAGAAAAGAAAAAACTCCTTTACCCAGTACTGATGAGATCTACCACGTTGGGTCTGGTTCTTGCTTTATTTGAGGATTTTCTTCTGTTTCTGTAATATCTGTTGAAAAAAAGCAGTGAAGAATGAAGGAGGAAAGGAAACTTCTCAACCAGCTGCTGTTGCAGTTAATAAGTAAAAAAAAAAAGAAAATATGAAAAGCATTCATTTATTTTAAACTAAGAATGAAAAATAAAAATGTATTCATAACAATGATGACATTCACTTCAACATAAAGCAGCCTGTGGCCTTCTAGAGCTCCAGGTTTTTAAAGAGCAGTAACAAATTGGGCATCACAAGTGTGTGAAGCTTTCCAATGGTTTTTAGGTAGCTGAGAGAAAGAAAGGGGCAAGAATGGAACTTCATCAGCAGGGATGTAATCACTTAAAGGAAGTTGTTCACAGAATCATAGACTGGTCTGGGTTGGAAAATAAACTTCAACTTCTTTCAAAATGACATAAAATTATTTAATGGTTCTGGTCCAGCCTGGAGAAGAGAAGGCTGCTTCTGGGGGGACCTCATTGCAGCCTGCCAGTCCCTGAAGGGAGCAGAGACACAGGAGGGGAATCAGCTTGTTCAAAGGGCAGAGCCTGGCAGGACAAGGGGGCTGGAGTGAAGCTGAAGGAAGGAAGGTTGAAATTGGATCTTAGGGGGAAGTTCTTTGCAGAGAGAGTGGTGAGGGGCTGGAAGGGGCTGCCCAGAGAGGGGGTGGGTGCCCCGTCCCTGGGGGTGTTCCAGGCCAGGTTGGCTGGGGCCCTGGGCAACCTTGTGTAGCTCCAGGCCTGGAGGTTGGTGTCCCTGCCTGTGGCAGGGGGTTGGAGCTCTGTGATCCTTGGGGTCCCTTCCAACCCAGACCAGGCTGGGATTCTATGACTTACTGACAATAACTGAATTAACTTACCTCCTACAGATACTTCTATTTGGCTTGGGTCAGCTGGCTCTTAAATGAAAAAAATATAGTCTAATTAATATTAATATAGTTTCAACAATATGAATCAGGTTAAGTATCTTACAAAAATTAGAGAAATTCAGTTTTCCCTGAAAAAAAGCCTATTTTTTTCTCTCTTATGATCAGACACAAATACCTGTGAGATAAATGTGTGTATCCAAAGAGAAAAATATCTTAAAAAAAACTCCAGTACTTATTATTTTACACTAAACACTTTATCTTCTGAGTAAGACTCACTGGCAGACATATCACCAAGCCCATGCAGATCATAACATGCATTTGTAGGGAATACACTGAGGTTGGAGCAGCTTTACTCAAACTGCTTAATATAAACTAGGATTTTTTTTCAAAAGCCACCACTTCTGGGCAGGATTGTCTTCTATGTGTATTTTGGGGAGAGTGGGAAGGTGCAGAAAAGAGGGCAAAAAGTATGTTTTAATTCCATGGTGATTTTTCTGGTGCCAGTGGTGATGGGTGACAGACATACAGGGGCTGGGAAAGCCATTTAACCTCCTTCACCCTGCAGCTGAGTTAAGGACTACACCAAGTACACTCACTATCAGCAGCTCTTTCCTTCATAATTATTTCCACCATACAAGCATGCATTACTCTTAAATTTGCTCTTATTTTCCTAATTTCTTTGAGTACACCAGTTCATTCAGTCAATCCCAGTCCTTCCCACACTACACCAACACGTTTCCAAAAGGACAATGAGCATTTAGAAACTACCCAGGGTCAAAAGGAAGCTGCTCAACTACATTTAGCATAGCTACTGATAGCAGAAACTGAAGTTCTCTGTTCAGACTAAGATAGGAGATGTGTGTGCAGTCCCAACAGTCTGGCAGGGGATGCAGAACTGAGCAGTGAGCAGAAATTCCATGGAGAACCCATTTAGGCCCATGTTACATGGGCAAACTTCACCTGGCTGAAGAGCTGCAGGCACATGCTTTGAGCTAAGCAGACACCAAAAAATGGATACTGAACTGGATTTATACATCACCCCTACTAAGCCCTCTTCTCAGTTCCCTCATCTGCAAAAAATCCAATCAAGGAGCATGCCAATGACACAGCTTGAAGGAAGCAATGAGCCTCTCTATTAATTAATATTTAATAGCTATAAAAATCACCATTGTGCACCATCTGTCAAAATAAAATGGCTCATCACCATGCCTAGGGCATGACTCCTAACACCCCCTGCCAGTGAAGATGGAGAAGGCCATACACAGGTTGTAGATCCAGGTCTGGAGGCTGTAACTCCAGGCCTGGAGGTTGGTGGCCCTGCCTGTGGCAGGGGGTTGGAACTCTCTGATCCTTGGGGTCCCTTCCAACCCAGAGCAGTCAGGGATTCTGTGACTCTACACCCTACCTCTTCTGCAAGGGCACGCGTCACGCTGGGCATCACCTGGCAGCACTGGTGCTGGTGCTGGGGCTGGTGCTGGGGTGTCTGCTTCAGCTTTCTCCATCAGCTCTAAGATGACAGACATGATCAGTGTTTAACTTCACAGTGAAAAACAGTCCCACACATAACACCAGGGCAATCTTCCTTCTCCAATCTGCAAGTCCTGCAGCTTGTGGCATGACCTAACACTTCTGATGGGGCAGCAGTTTGAGGCTTTTTATTACAGAGAAAACAAACAGTCCTTATCTTGCCTCTGCAAGCACCAAGGATTTCCTTGCAAGGTTTCACAGGGCCTTCAGAACAAGAATAAAGCATCCCACCTACATAAACAGTAGGCTCAGGGACTTTCAGTCATTCCCCTTGGTATCTATCAATATCAGATCATAATCAATGGACAATTTTGATCCAATAATGGGCAAGGACACAGCACAGAAATCACATGCCCAGTGAGAGATGTGCTCATCCAGTGCTGGAAGATGATGGGGTATGTGCTTGTTGTTATCTAGCCTCAGTCCCAACACATGCCAACAGTTACACTGGACACACCACAGTTCAACAGGTTCTTTCATTGCTGATTCCAGCCACTGGAAAGGCTGTTACACCTTTCTCTGCCTGGAAGGGTCCCTCTTGCAAAGGGAAGAGGTGTGCCTAGGGCTGGTGAGTGGGGCAGTGTGAGTTACTAGCTGTAGTATCTTCCCAAGAAGAGTTGATACTTGCAGACCTCAACATACCAGCTGGAATATACTGGTGGCTGGGGCTCAGGCTGGGTAATTAGCAACAGTAGGTTACCTAATCTGACCTCAGCTCAGGAAGAACATGACAAAGGACACTGCACTGACAGTGCCTTCCAGTTTATTTTTTCTCTTAAATAGAAGACCTAAAAAAACCAGGTCACAATTATTTCAGGCAACCTAAAAATCCTAAGATCTTCCCTCTCCCAAACAATTCATTAACACAGTCATTACATCTCAGGTAATTACACTCTGCCTCTCTCACTGTTACAGTTTCAGCAGAATGCAGATTTTTTTTTTTACTGGGACACAACTGTGCAGCTACTGAAAAGTTCTTGTTATTAACTGCTCCTGAACCAAAAATCCAGGCACTGCTGCTCAGTCAGGGTCTGAAATCTCTTTGGGGCTCTGCTGGCAAAAAATGGAAAATCAGTCTCTATTTTCAGGCCAGATTTAATGCCAACATTCCACTTGCCATCAGCACCTGAGAAATACTCACGATTGTTAATCACAAGTCCTGGAAATGGTCTGTAAAAAAAAAAAAAAAGAATTAAAAATCACTGATTATCCAATATACTGCATGGGCTGTCCCTGCCAAGGCAAGGTCAGCCAGCTTTCATGATCCCTATGGGTCCCTTCCAGCTCAGGATATGCTATGATTCCATTAATCTTTTGTAACAGGTCATGCCAAAAAATGAAAGGATGTCAAACAAAGCAGAAGGACTCCTGAGAGCAGCTCCTGGGCACCGTGCTTTGTTCACTAGCATTTTGAGAAGTGACACACAGGGGAAGATCTCAATCCTTCCCTGGGTCACCACTAATTAATTGAGCTCTTCTTCAGACCTCAGTTAAACCTATCAAGCAGGAGTCCTTTCAGTTACACCGCTTCATGACTAAGGCTTGAGGATCCAGGCCCCTTAGGAAAACACACTGAAGCATTTTCCCTCTCTCTGAAGATAAACCAAAGCTTTCAGATCCTGTGCAGCAGGATCTACAATTTGAGAAGCTACAAAAAGAGATAGGTTTTTATTTTCAGCTCCTGAGCCAGCTTTAGCATGATTCCAAAGTTTCATCTATCTTGCACCATGCAAAAAAAGAGACCTGGTATCTACCTAAGTGCATGTGCCTTATATTACAACACTTAGATTGTAATTGGACAATACAGTATTTAAAAATACAGTAGGCAAACTCATTTTGTAGGGGAAAAAACATTTATCAAAGAGCTTACTTTAAGCCAGGCTCATTAACTCAACTGAAATATTTTAAAACTATGAACTACAGACATACTATTTGCTGTTAAGAGCCAAGGACTCTGTGACATGATACAGAGAGACTGGGACTCAGAGTGTGCTGTGGTAAATATTAATAACATGACACTGGGCATGTCCCCCAAAGAGTTATCATCTGTGCTCCTGCTATGAGCATCTGGCCTTCCTTTGGCTTGACATAGAGTTTCTTCAATTTAAGGATTCTATTCTTTTGAAGCTCAATTTCTTCAAGCTACAGCTTGAGCTGTCCTCATCAACCCCAGCAACAGCTGCACCACCTCATCAATAGCTGCCCAACCTCATCAACAGCTGCCCCACCTCATCAACAGCTGCCCCACCTCATCAATAGCTGCCCAACCTCATCAACAGCTGCCCCACCTCATCAACAGCTGCCCCACCTCATCAATAGCTGCCCAACCTCATCAATAGCTGCCCAACCTCATCAACAGCTGCCCCACCTCATCAACAGCTGCCCCACCTCATCAACAGCTGCCCCACCTCATCAATAGCTGCCCAACCTCATCAACAGCTGCACCACCTCATCAACAGCTGCCCAACCTCATCAACAGCAGCTACGTACCGAATGACAGTAAATTTGATGAACTCTGCTGATTCCAGAATCTTCCTCATGGAGCTGATTTCCAGGTAACTGGGAGCTTTGAAGGCCACTCCTGGAGGCATCCCATCCACCACCACACAGCCAGGGTTGATGGTGATTTTTCTGTATGGGACTTTGACAGGAAAACTCATGCCAATGGCTTCCCCTAAGGGAGAGAGGTCATGTGCACTTTCAGCTCACCACATGGCATGGAAGGGAAAGGCTTCAGATTAAGAAACTAAACGCAAACCCAAGCCTTCTACTGTGCCCTCCTGAGGCCCCAGCTGGAGTCCTGTGTCCAGAGCTGGGGCCCCAGGACAAGAAAGATGGGCAACTGGTGGAGAGGGGTGAGAGGAGCCCCAAAGATGCTCAGAGGGCTGGAGCAGCTCCCCTAGGAAGAGAGGCTGAGGGAGCTGGGCTGGGTCAGCCTGGAGAAGAGAAGGCTGCTTCTGGGGGGACCTCATTGCAGCCTGCCAGTCCCTGAAGGGAGCAGAGACACAGGAGGGGAATCAGCTTGTTCAAAGGGCAGAGCCTGGCAGGACAAGGGGGCTGGAGTGAAGCTGAAGGAAGGAAGGTTGAAATTGGATCTGAGGGGGAAGTTCTTTGCAGAGAGAGTGGGGAGGGGCTGGCAGGGGCTGCCCAGAGAGGGGGTGGGTGCCCCGTCCCTGGGGGTGTTCCAGGCCAGGTTGGCTGGGGCCCTGGGCAACCTTGTGTAGCTCCAGGCCTGGAGGTTGGTGGCCCTGCCTGTGGCAGGGGGTTGGAGCTCTGTGACCCTTGGGGTCCCTTCCAACCCAGACCAGTCTATGACTCTGTCATCTCAAACTATGGATGTTCATTTGAAAACAAAACTGTTGCTGTGTTATAAATGAGCTGGCTGGAATTGTGCTCATTTCTATGAGAGGGTTGGTTACAACTCCAACAGCTCAACATAGGAAGAGCCCAGATCCTGTTTCAATTAACATAAGAAAAGAAAGAACAGGACATCTAAGGGAAATTGCTACATGAAGGAAAACAAAGTGTTTCCTTCAATGCCATGAAAAGCCATGCCAGCACCAGTGAAGGCATCTCAGATAAAGAAACTCAGGTGGTTATTGCTGTACAATGCAAATACAAAATAAAAGAAAAAAACTATGCACACATTAATTACTCCAAGTATTAAGAAGTTAGGAGTATGAAGCCCTAAGAAGAATCAAGATAAATATTTCATCCATGTTTACACAAAAACAAACAGGAAGGTGGTGGTGGTGGGAAGCACAAAGCAATGGATCCTCTCAGGATTTTGTCTTTCAAACACCAACCAACCTCCATCACAAGGGATCTTTGGGAAGCAAAGCCAAAGCACAACATTCAGATGCAATCCTCAAAACCAGTTTCATTTATCATCATGATTCAATCTGAACTACATGAATTGCATTCACACCTATGTAAAAAATGGGGAGAAAGAAGCAATTACCAAATTTTCTGCTAAAAAGATCATTTACTTGCTCTCTCAATTGTCTGGCCTTCTCTACTTTTGACAGTCGCTCACTTTCATCATCTGGAAGAAATGGTTAGAACAGTGTCAGAATTAAGCAGATATTGGGGTTTTTTCCTCCTTGAAGCTTGCTTATGTTTACTCAAGGCAGGTATAGCCAAGCAGTAGCACAGAATCAGAGAAATATGCAAAAATAGATGGTTATTAAGAAATCCATGAGAAGTTTCCAAGTACTTACACAATCAACATTAAGTTTACTGTCTTGAGATGGATTTTCTAAATTGGATTTGATTTTCTTACAGTGCATTTTGTGGCAGGGCAAGGTAAAAGCTCAGTGGTCATTCAGTGGGTGGCACAGCAACGCTCCCCATGGTGTCTAATGAGGGGAATATATGGACAAGGCAGCTGTAATCAGTGCTAAGACAAAGCAGGGCAGTGAGCACAGTGACTCTGTTCAGTCTGAGTACTGAGCTCTTGGAGTTGCCAAGGAAATTGCAAATCAATGTTTAAATTGAGATAAAAAACGTGGATACTTCTCAGTAGGTGTGGGGAGGGGATTGTGCCCCTGGACTGGGCACTGGGGAGGCTGCAGCTGGAGTGCTGGGTCCAGTTCTGGGCTCCTCAGCATCAGAAGGACATGGAGGTGCTGGAGCCAGTGCAGAGAAGGGCAAGCAGGCTGGGGCAGGGGCTGGAGGGCAAATCCTCTGAGGAGCAGCTGAGGGAGCTGGGGGTGTTGAGCCTGGAGAAGAGGAGGCTGAGGGGAGCCCTTCTCCCCAGCTCCACCTACCTGAAGGGAGGGTGCAGAGAGGTGGGGGATGGTCTCTTCAGCCAGGGGACAGGAGCTGGGACAAGGGGCAATGGGCTCAAGCTGGGCCAGGGCAGGGGCAGAGCAGATAGTAGAAACCAATGTTTGACTGGCAGAGTTGCTGGGGCCTGGGACAGGCTGCCCAGGGAGGGGCTGAGTCCCCTTCCCTGGGGGTGTTTAGAAAAGGGTAGATGAGGTACTGAGGGATGTGGTTTGGCTTAGGATGGGAATGGTTGGGCTGGATGATCTGAAAGGGCTTTTCCAACCTGGTGATTCTGTGCTTCTCAGCTAGGGGCTGGCCCAAGCACATTCCAGAATAAATGCTCATGAATTAGAAAATATTTAACATCTCTGCAAAGCCAGAAGGTTAAACTGTGCTCTTTGTTGGCTGCACTTGTGCTTTAGTGAACCAGCCTGGAAAGCAGCAAACTGCAGACTAAGTGTCACCAGGAATGTCAGCACAGAGAGTCTCATGTGAAGCCAGCTGGTGTACACACCTGGTATGGTCACTTGAATGATGTTAAGGTCTTCAACACCTGCAGCTGTGTTCACCACTGTGTTTGTCATGGTGCTTGCTGTATTTGCAATGTTGGATGAATTAATTTTTCCTAAAAGTAAGAGAATCCATTACAAATCAATCAATAAATAAGAGAGCCCCAAAATCTTGATTGCCACATATAAAGAAAATATTGCCAAATAACAGGTATTTGGCAAGTTTTCAAAGCAGACCCAGTTCCATTTTCAACATGGTAGCATCTTCCAACCTTGGGGTTGGACCTGATGTTGTCTTGAGGTCCCTTCCAACCCCTGTGATTCTGTGATTCCAGTCAGACATGTGAACTGAAGGTTCACACTGCTCTGCCTTCCAACCCAAGGGAAGAAAGAGCTACATTAAAGATAACATTCATGATAGGGATTAGTGGTGGGCTTGGCAGTGCTAGGTTAATGGTTGGACTTGGTGATCTTAAAGGTCTTTTCCAAGCAAAGTGATTCTATTCACCTTGACCTGGCTGATTTTCAAGAAAGTTTATTAAGAAAATGAAAATAAAAGAGTACATGGAGCATCTATTCTGGTGTTTCTATTAACAGAAGAATCATGGCACTTGCAGTTAATCCAGTACCACCTCCTGATCCACATGTTCACTGGGAGGAAATCCCTTAGTTCCACTGCTGAGCCATGCTGCCCAGTGGCACAAACCAACATAGTTCAAGGAACTCAGTGTAGCTTTACTAACCCTCAGTAACAGATAATAATGATATTCCTCAAAACAGCAACAGGCTGCCCAGAGAGGGGGTGGGTGCCCCGTCCCTGGGGGTGTTCCAGGCCAGGTTGGCTGGGACCCTGGGCAACCTTGTGTAGCTGCAGGCCTGGAGGTTGGTGGCCCTGCCTGTGGCAGGGGGTTGGAGCTCTGTGATGCTTGCATTAGAGGCAAATAGTTTATCTCTAGACCCAGATTATTTCTGTGAATCACAGGGTACTGGTTACATTTTGATAAAAGATACCAAAGCAAATATTAAAGGCAGGATTATTGTGAATAACATTAAAAATAATACTCCCTTGCTACAGATATATTTAAATTGTAACTGCTACATGCTTTCCCCATCTTAACAAACCAACCATGCAAACCAACCACCCAACAAGGCAGAATGAAACTTTCAGGAATTCATTAACTCCTCAGAGCTCCCCTGATCTGGGTTTAACCCTTGAAGACACAGTTATCTCAAGTGCAAAGCAGTTGCAAAACTCACTCTGAGGGCTTCTAGCAGAGCTTTCCTTAACAGCTGCCTCAAACATCTCAGGCCTGCAAACAGATCAAACATTTCATGGGCAATAATCAAAATCACATTGTTAACACTAAAAAAAATGCAATTATCTGATATTAATTAAAGACAAGCATTAAGTGATATCCTCTAAGCCAAACAGCCTCAGTGATGGTTGAGGCTCTGCAATTTCTCTTGCCACTGTTTCTCTACATGGGTATCTAAACCTCTTCCAGACAAGTGAAATCAATTCTTACAACCCCAACCCATAACTCTCCTCAGCTCTTACTACACTGCCAGGAAGTTGTATGAGTAACCCATCAGGGCTCCACGCAGTAAGAACTACATCAGCCATGTGGTAACTGCAATGGGCCAAGAAATCAGGACTCTTCCTCCCAAAACAGGCTGTGGGTGTCTTTCAGAACAGAGAGATGACTGTGCTCCACCTCTACAAGAGCTTTCTGACCATCTCCTCATTTACTGGTGTTTGTCGTGGTTTCCCCCGGCTGTGGGCTGAGATCCACACAGCTGCCTGCTGCTTAAAGGAAAAGAGCAGGGGAAGAGGGAAAAGGGGGAAACAAGGGAAGGGAAAAGGAAGGGGCAAATAACTCCAAACCCAAGAAACTAAGAGCCCCGTGGGTTGGGATAAGGAGAGTTTACTAAGATAGATAAAATATACCAATGCTCACAGGACTTTAGAGCAAAAGAAGATGAAACTCTTGATCCCCAATGCAGTTTCTCCCCGACCCACACAACTCAGGTACCACCCAGAGCTGTCCCGGAACCCGACCGTCCCCCCAAGCAGCACGCGTCCCGCCACCGCCCCTCTTCTTCCTCCCCTCAGCCCCCGTTCTCCTGGGCAGGACGTCATTGCCATGGAATACTCTCTTTGGCCCATCTGGGTCACCTGTCCTGGCTTCGCCCCTCCTTTCTCCTGAAGAGAGAAATAGGAAGAAGCTGAGAAAGTCCTTGACTGTCTGACTGCAACTAAGAACATCAGGGTGTTCTCAGCACTGCTTTCATTGGAACTCCCAAACACAGCATCCCATCAGCTGCTACAAATGAAGTTAACTCTATCCTGACTGAAACCAGGACAGCTGGAATATTTCCAGTAGTACAGCAACTTGGCAACCCGCTTTCATTTTTTCATCTCCATTCTGATCCTCAGAGAATAGATTGTCAGAGACATAGGGGAGTCTTACTTTTTAATAATGAACTTTATCTTAGCTTTGTTTCTCAGGATCTTCTCTAGTCTTGGAATTCCAAACGTGGAAGGTCGGCGGAACGGCACGCCCTCAGGAAGTCCTTCCACATAGAAAACCTCTGGGAAGGATTCAAAGAGCGCGAAGGGCACCTTCACGGGCTCCGTCAGCCCCAGCGCCTCCCCTGGAATGCAAGACAGCAAATGAGCCACCAGCTGGGCAAGTGCTGCACCCAGAGCAAGGGAACCCTCAGGTATGAGTGGTGTGGAATAATCAAGACATGCATCCTGGATTGGTGGAACCAGCAGGCTCGACGATCCCGTTTGTTCACTCTGCTGTTACAAAGAAGGCACTCTGCCTCTGCTAGAGGGAAATGGGGCCCTGGGCAGCCTTGTGTAGCTCCAGGCCTGGAGGTTGGTGGCCCTGCCTGTGGCAGGGGGTTGGAGCTCTGTGATCCTTGGGGTCCCTTCCAACCCAGACCAGTCTATGATTCTATGATTCTAAGAGCACCAAGGGGAGGTGGGATGAGTGTTCTTGTTCAAAAATCTGCACTCAGATTTTTAACCAGAAGTCATTACTTCCAAAAGCCATTAGCTTCAAAACAGCCTGCACTAGGCAACAGCACAGGGATACCATGGAGCACATCTCTCCAGACACCATCTGTAACGTATCAACAATGGGATCCTGGGGGCATCAAGAGGAGTGTGGGCAGCAGGTCCCAGGAGGGGATCCTCCCCCTCTGCTCTGCCCTGCTCAGGCCCCACCTGGAGTGTTGTGTCCAGTGCTGGGCTCCCTGGGATCAAACAGCCAGGGATCTCCTGGAGAGAGGCCAGAGGAGGCTCCGCAGATGCTGAAGGGCCTGGAGCATCTCCCCTCTGAGGAAAGGCTGAGGGAGCTGGGGCTGTTCAGCCTGGAGAGAAGAAGACTAAGGGGGGACCTTCTTCATGGTGCTAACTCTCTCAAGCCTGGGCTGCAGGGGGAAATGGCCAGCCCCTTTGCAGTGTCTGTGGAGACAGGACAAGGGGCAATGGCTGCAAGTTAGAGCAGAGGAAGAACTTTTCCCCAGTGAGGCTGAGGGAGCCCTGGGCCAGGCTGCCCAGGGAGGTTGTGGAGTCTCCATCTCTGGAGAGATTCCAGCCCCGTCTGGACGCCGCCCTGTGCAATAGGAGCTGGGAGCTGCTTTGGCAGGGGGTTGGACCCCAGGAGCTCTCCAGGGCCCTTCCAACCCCTGGGATTCTATAATCAAGCTAGGCAAAGGCTGAAATCATACGATGTCCCATTCATAAGCAGAGTGAAGGAAACTCAGATGTGCCAGGATGTGGAGTCACTATGCCTCTGGTCATTACAGCAGTAGTAATCCAGCCACAACTTCTCCATTTCCAAACCCAAATAAAGCAACAAGTAGAAATGTGACACAGGATGGCAAGCAACCTACACAAGAATGGACTCAAATGAGACACAGGGATTGCAGGACCTTTGGAATGAACATGTAAACACATCTATCATACATCTGCAGCATGTTCACAAGACAGACTCTCCCTCAGTTAAAAATAATCCATAAACTTACCACATTTTTCATTAAAAAGATTTTCCACTTTCTGCTTCAGGTCGGTAATTTTGGCATTCCATGCCTCTGCCAGGAGGGAATTGGAAGAATTAAATCAAGACCCACACACTGAATCAGCCCTTGAAGAATATTTTAATAAATGTTTAATAAATTATTAGGCTTGAGAACTGATTTACTGGGACAGCAAAAGGCACAAAACGGGCTGCTGCCACTCTGCAAACACCCTGCTGCAGTCTAAACCTGTATCCACAGGAATCTGTTGTCCTAAAGTTTGGAAAAATACTGCTAAGATAATTAAAATTAAAATTAATCCAAGAGTGATCCACGTTTACAGTGTCAGGCAACATAAAATGACTGATCTGAACCAGCATCCAAATAGCAGCAGACAGTTCTTCTTATGTTCAGTCCTGAACCACCTGCCTGCCTCTCTCCTGAGGACTATGAGCTGTATCCTCATTTAGCTGGGGAAGAACTGTTCCTGAGGGTGTGGAGTGATAGGATGAGGGTAGAGGATAGAAAAGGGGAGGTTTAGGTTGGATATTAGGAAAAATTTCTTCAATATGAGGGTGGTGGATCCCCGGCACAGGTTGCCCATGGAGGTGGTGGAGGTTCCATCCCTGGAGACATTCAAGGTCAGACTTGATGGGGCTCTGAGTGACCTGATCTAGTGAAGATGCTCACTGCAGGGGGGTTGGACTAGATGGCCTCCAAAGGTCCCTTCCAACCTTACACATCCTGTGATTCTATGATTTCAATGGGTAAAACTAAAGGTCCACCTAGCTACGCTTTGTTTTCTGACAGCAATGAGCAGCAATTCCCAAACCAGTTTACCCGTGGCTCTGGTGAGTGATCTCAGGCTGGTCTACAAAACTTCAGTCTCACTTGAAATCTTAAAAAAAGACTAAAGCTTTAAAAAAAAAAAGAAAGAAAGAAAGAAAAGCCTAGGTCTAACAATATTGAGCAAGTCCAAGAAAACTGTACACAACTACCTGTGCATGTGAATCCTGCCCACACCAACAGGAGCAGTCACACAGATCAACATCTTGTATTTACTCTAAACTGGTTCAGTGTCGCAGTTTTACGTGGCTGGGTTCTGGTGGAGAAGAGGGGGCTGCAGGGTGGGGCTTCTGCAAGAAGGACTGTGGTGGTTTAGCCCTGTCTGGAGGCCAGATGCCCACCAAAGTCGGTCTATCACTCCCCTTTTCAGTTGGACAGGAGAGAAAACATTGAGAGGCTCAGGAGTGGAGATAAGGACAGGGAGAGATCATCCTGTAATCAGCATCATGGGCAAAACAGACTCAACACAGAGTGAGGAAAGAAACCTCTCTCATGTATTACACTGCCCTGCACCCCCAGTGACACCAGTCAGGTGATGAGAAGTGAGACCAGATCTTGAAGCACCTTCCCCCACCCCTCCCTCCTCAGCAGACTGCACCTCAGTCAGGATCTCACCCCCTTCTTCCCCCCATCCTGGCCCAGGGAGGGGCAGGGACTGGGGAATGGGGTTCTCAGTTCCTCACGAGCTGTTTTCCTTCTTAGCTGGGGGGTCATTCCTCACCCCTCCCCCTGCTGCACCCTGGGGTCCCACCCACAGCAGACAGTCCTCCAGGAGCTTCTCCAACCTGAGTCCTTCCCCACGGGGCTCCAGCTCTTCCCCAGCTGCCCCAGCCTGGGTCACTGCTCTGGGTGCAGCCATCAGTCACAGTGTCTCTCAGTCCCAGACCAGGACTCCAGCCTGGTCCTCCATGGGGTCACAAGCCCTGCCCCCTGCACCCACCAAACCTGCTCCAGCATGGATCTCTCTCTCCCTCACTCATCTCTGTGTCTCTGTCTCTCCCCACGGGCTGCAAGTGCTGGCAGGGCCTTGCTCCAACATGGCTCACAGCTTCTCCTGTCTGTCTCCCCTGCTCCAGCCTGGGACCTCTCCACGGGCTGCAGGTGGGGTCTGGGCCTTGTCCCTGGGCTGTGGGGGGACACCCGCTCCACCATGGGTTTCTCCAGGGGCTCAGGGGCATCTTTCCCTCCGGCACCTGGGGTACCTACTCCCCCCTTCCCCAGCCTTGGTACCTGCACAGCTCCTCACATCTTCTCACTCCCTTCTCTGGGGGCAAAATGCCTCTGCCTGCAGTTTTTTTCTCCTCACTGTGATTCCCAGAGGAGCTGTGACCATCACTGATGGGCTCAGCCCTGGTCAGCAGCAACTCTGGCCTTGAATTGGCCAATGTTTACAGTCTGGGGCCTGCAGAGAGCTGCTGGCTGCTGCTTGCAGAAGCCCCCTACAGCCCCTCCCTTCTTCACCAGGACCCAGCCATGTAAAACTGTGACATCCAGTAATTCCACCTCTCACATGATATGACCATACAGCTAAAAAGAGAGCATGGGGGCCAAACACAAAGGAGCAGACAAAACCAAGCTCCTATATAAATCTCAGCAAATTAACTCAGACTATAAGGATGCTGGGGAATAAAAAGGTTTAATGAGACGTGGGAACTACTTAGAGTTACTCTGAATACAGTCATTCATGTCACTTAACTACAAGGAGTTTATCTGGGTTGCAAACTGACCCTGCATCCAACACAAAGACTTCTGTGCTGCACCACCACACAGACAGACCTGGTCCTCCATGGCTGAAAAGCTCAGGAACACAACTACACAGCTTCCAGCCCTGTCTGGCTTTTCCTCTGTTCAATCTCCAGAACTGGAAAGGTCTATAAGGGTGATCTCCATCAGCAGAGGGGTGGCAGCAGGGACAGGGAGGGGATTGTCCCTCTCTGCTCTGCCCTGGGGAGGCCCCAGCTGGAGTCCTGTGTCCAGAGCTGGGGCCTCAGGACAAGAAAGATGGGCAACTGGTGGAGAGGGGTCAGAGGAGCCCCAAAGATGCTCCGAGGGCTGGAGCAGCTCCCCTAGGAAGAGAGGCTGAGGGAGCTGGGCTGGGTCAGCCTGGAGAAGAGAAGGCTGCTTCTGGGGGGACCTCATTGCAGCCTGCCAGTCCCTGAAGGGAGCAGAGACACAGGAGGGGAATCAGCTTGTTCAAAGGGCAGAGCCTGGCAGGACAAGGGGGCTGGAGTGAAGCTGGAGGAAGGAAGGTTGAAATTGGATCTGAGGGGGAAGTTCTTTGCAGAGAGAGTGGTGAGGGGCTGGCAGGGGCTGCCCAGAGAGGGGGTGGGTGCCCCGTCCCTGGGGGTGTTCCAGGCCAGGTTGGCTGGGGCCCTGGGCAACCTTGTGTAGCTGCAGGCCTGGAGGTTGGTGGCCCTGCCTGTGGCAGGGGGTTGGAGCTGTGTGATCCTTGGGGTCCCTTCCAACCCAGACCAGTCTGGGATTATATGATCTTGTAAAGCTGGCTCCCATAGATCATGGCTTACTAACACAAGTTCAGATCCTTCCCAGGTCCTACACACCACTTGGCTATCTGCACAGTGATGCTCAACATTCCAAGTTTATGAAGCATTTGTTAAACTTCAGCACAATGCCAGACCTGAGCTGGGGCTCTGCACACTGCTTTATGGCACCGTGCACCATGTAAGTCCTTCAGCACCATGAAATCACTGAGCAGGAATATTCTAAAGGGGCTGATTCTGAACTGAGGTCAGGAAGATCTAACAGCCCTGTGTTGCATCTGTCCAGCACTGTCCACCCACCCATCAACCAGGATTTCTCTGATACAGGTTACTTACTCTACATGATGAACAGCTGGATGCACATGGAAGTAAGAACTGCAATCATTCACTACCTGCACACTAAGATTGAAATACAAACCATCTCTGATCTGCAGCCCCCAGAGCTGTCAATACCAACACTGGCAGGGTGCACATGTGCTCATTCCCACCACACTTACCAAATGAAAACTCTCTTCCTCGTGGCTTGAAACTCACGCTGGAGCCGTTGGTTTGAGACTGAGTTCGAACATCTGCGGTTTGGGGTTTGTTAGGACCTGGAAAAACACATGACAGGTGTGCAGCAGAGAGCAGAAGAAAGGCATCATCCAAAAAGAACACAAGCTGGATTACTGAAGAAAACTGAACTTCTGAATGAAGAGCAGAATAAAAAAAAAGCCCTTAGGAAGTTCTTCTAGGGCTGTATTTAAGTATCTGATATTTCCAATCACGTCTCATTTCTTTGCTCAGGACTACAGCAGCTCCCCCAGCTCTGCTTGGAATAAAAGGCCCAAGCAAGCTGTCAAAGCCCAACATTTTACAACTCCCTTATCTGTACAGAATGCAGTATTATTCAAAAAAGCCACACCCCCTCCCACCCCACACCTCCCATCCTCAACTTGCAGCCATTGCCCCTTGTCCTGTCTCCACAGGCACTGCAAAGGGGCTGGCCATTTCCCCCTGCAGCCCAGGCTTGAGAGAGTTAGCAACATGAAGAAGGTCCCCCCTTAGTCTTCTTCTCTCCAGGCTGAACAGCCCCAGCTCCCTCAGCCTTTCCTCAGAGGGGAGATGCTCCAGGCCCTTCAGCATCTCCAGAGCCTCCTCTGGCCTCTCTCCAGGAGATCCCTGGCTGTTTGATCCCAGGGAGCCCAGCACTGGACACAAATGAAACCATTTGCCACATGAGGTGCATGAATAGGTTAATTATGGGCTGTGAAAACTGAGAACAGAAAACACCTGAAGAACTGAAGAAATCAGAAGGAATATTTAATGATGTTTCTTCCATACCTTCTTCAACAGTAACTTCAATCTCTGGAACGTTTGAGTTGCCTCCAGGACTGCGTGACCTTCTTGAAGTCTTTGGACTCGTTGCTGGAAGTCAATACAACACAAGATAGGATGCACAACCCCCCTGTAATGTATAACTCCTCTAACCCTTCCCTCCTTCAGCTTCACTCCAGCCCCCTTGTCCTGCCAGGCTCTGCCCTTTGAACAAGCTGATTCCCCTCCTGTGTCTCTGCTCCCTTCAGGGACTGGCAGGCTGCAATGAGGTCCCCCCAGAAGCAGCCTTCTCTTCTCCAGGCTGACCCAGCCCAGCTCCCTCAGCCTCTCTTCCTAGGGGAGCTGCTCCAGCCCTCTGAGCATCTTTGGGGCTCCCCTGACCCCTCTCCACCAGGTCCCCAAATCTGCACACTTGCTGAGGCTGCACTCCATCCCATCACCCATGTCACTGATCAAGATGTTAAAGAGCCCCGGTCCCAAGACAGACCCTGGGGGACCCCGCTGGTCCCCGGCCTCCACCTGGACACAGACCCATTGACCACCAGCCTTTGTCTACCTTCTGCCAACCAGTTTCTTATCCACTGGATGGTCCACCCATCAAATCCCCATCTCTCCAGTTTAGAGATAAGGATGTGGTGGGGGACTGTGTCAAAGGCCTTGCACAAGCCCAGGTACATGACATCAGTCACCTTCCCTTTTCCTACTGATTATTTCTTTAGAAAACTTCAATTCTCAGCTTTAAGGAAATATGGTTCAGTTTAATGAGGTTAAATTCCTTTTCAGTTAAATTTAGTTTGATTTGGTTTCATTAAGGAACTATGTATTCAGGTCACAGCTGTAAGGAAATACAGTGTGGGCCATTAACAGCAAAGGAATAGATGCTGAAATTAGGAAAATTCCATTTTCTGTGCTGGAATAGTCTTTAAGTAATAAAAAGAAGTAGATAAAGTTATGTTCTGAGTAACTTTTTCAAATAACTATGCTAGGTCACCTTAAATAATGCCTTTGGTTTGCAACACCTCTCTCTCAGCCTGCTAAGAAAGCAGAAAGTATTTACAAAGTGCTGGCAGCAAATAAGCCTTAACCACTTACCATTAGTGTTTATTTTACTAGCCAGTCCTGGAGGCAAATAGGAAGTGACAAGCTCAGGCCTAAAAGTTGAACAGAAGATAATCCAATTAATCACAGATGTGAGAAAAATAACCCAGCAAAATATTACAGATCCCTTGGATTTCAGTTGAGCTCCAATTTCTATAGCATCACCTGTCTCTAATGAAATTCTGATGGGTGACTCTCCATCTATTATAATCCCAACAAGTTAGAAAACAAAGCTACATCATCTACTCTGCAATTTTTCTTCTGTATTTATTTCAAGCAAAAGAAAAAAAAAACAGAAAAAAAAAGGAAAAAAGGCTCCAGGTGCAAGGGTTTTTTTTCCCCCAGCTCACTGATGCATGGAACATGGAATTTATAGATTGATTCAATTTAATAAGGTGGGCATATCCTTTCAGGAGATAAAAACACACCTGCAAAATGTTCTTTGTTTGACAGAATCACCAGGTTGGAAAAGCCCTTTCAGATCATCCAGTCCAACCATTCCCATCCTAAGCCAAACCACATCCCTCAGTACCTCATCTACCCTTTTCTAAACACCCCCAGGGAAGGGGACTCAGCCCCTCCCTGGGCAGCCTGTCCCAGGCCCCAGCAACTCTGCCAGTCAAACATTGGTTTCTACTATCTGCTCTGCCCCTGCCCTGGCCCAGCTTGAGCCCATTGCCCCTTGTCCCATCTCCTGTCCCCTGGCTGAAGAGACCATCCCCCACCTCTCTGCACCCTCCCTTCAGGTAGGTGGAGCTGGGGAGAAGGTCTCCCCTCAGCCTCCTCTTCTCCAGGCTCAACACCCCCAGCTCCCTCAGCTGCTCCTCAGAGGATTTGCCCTCCAGCCCCTGCCCCAGCCTGCTTGCCCTTCTCTGCACTGGCTCCAGCACCTCCATGTCCTTCTGATGCTGAGGAGCCCAGAACTGGACCCAGCACTCCAGCTGCAGCCTCCCCAGTGCCCAGTCCAGTATTTTCAGGGAGAAACAGAATTTTGGTAGCATGTAAAGCCTAAACTTGCTGAGAAAAAAAAAAAAAAATCAACTAACTTGAAACTCAGCAGAGAAAAAGAAAAATAAAAGAACTGAATTCCAAACATACTTTTTAACAACAAATTTGATTTTGCCACTGCCACGGACAATCCTCTCCAGACGTGGGATTCCAAACCATGTGGGACTCCGGAAGGGGATTCCTTCTGGCAAACCTTCCACGTACAGGTACTCAGGGTTTGATTCAAATACAGGATAGGGAACTTTCAGTGCTTCTGAAAGCCCCAGAGCTTGGGCTGAAAATAAAGATTTAATGAGAGTTTACACACTCAAAATGGGTGGGGTTTTTCAGCTAAAGTGATTTTTAAGAAGCTTGGCTTACAGGAGCTCTGCTTCTCTGAGAGAATATAAAACCCACAAGAGCAATAGTTCAATGGGTTTTACATTATTTTCTGCAGAATAATTGCAAATATCTCCACAGACACTGCAAAGGGGCTGGCCATTTCCCCCTGCAGCCCAGGCTTGAGAGAGTTAGCACCATGAAGAAGGTCCCCCCTTAGTCTTCTTCTCTCCAGGCTGAACAGCCCCAGCTCCCTCAGCCTTTCCTCACAGGGGAGATGCTCCAGGCCCTTCAGCATCTGCGGAGCCTCCTCTGGCCTCTCTCCAGGAGATCCCTGGCTGTTTGATCCCAGGGAGCCCAGCACTGGACACAACACTCCAGGTGGGGCCTGAGCAGGGCAGAGCAGAGGGGGAGGATCCCCTCCTGGGACCTGCTGCCCACACTCCTCTTGATGCCCCCAGGATCCCCTTGTCTCTCTCAGCCCCCAGGGCAACTGCTGGCTCATGGCCACCCTGTCATCTCCCAGCACCCCCAGGTCCTTCTCTGCAGAGCTTCTCTCCAGCAGCTCACCCCCAGCCTGTCCTGATTCCAGCAGTTATTCCTTCCCAGGTGCCAGACTCTCCACTTGCTTTTGTTGAACCTCATCTGGTTTCTTGGATCATCATCTCTGCCATGCAGCTGGAAAAGCCATGGCCTATGATGCTGTTATAAAGTCATTTATGTCACAGTTGTAGGGAAGAGCCAGTAAAAACTACATGAGAGGACTGAAAATTTTCACCTCTGACCTAGCCCCTTTCTGGTGTTTAAAGAATTACAGCAAGATTTAAAACTCTTTTTACAGATGGGTTTTAAAAGACAGCAGCATCCTAAACCAGCTCATTTCACATGTGACTTACCAAACTTCATATTAAATATCTCTTCTACTTGCTTTCTTAGCTTTGTGATCCTGACATTCCAATCTTCTTTGACTGAAACAGCAGAAATAGATAGGTCAGAGTATTTCCCAGTTCTAGATTGGAAAAAGAAGTGTTTGAATCTACTTCCATCCAACACAAGAAACTGTCAGCTAAAACACAATCACTACTGAGTTTAGAAGGAGTAAGAGTTACTAGCCACACCTTGAATGTTACATGTAATTCCCTCTACTGAATGGAAAATCTGCTTAAATGCAGAAATTTAACATTTCTAATGTGGCTCCAAGTGGGAGAGCTTGTTCTTCAGAGCCTTTGGGAATTATTCTAGTGGCTCTTCCAAAGTTGGAGTTAATTAATTAATGGCAGTGCATAACAATAAGAGGCTTCAGAAGAGAAGGTGAGGATGGAAAGGCTGCTTTGCTCAACACTTTGATCAGCACAGAGTAAGACAATCTTCAGTCATGTTGGAGACTGGTGGGGGGCTGAGACTAGATGATTCCCTTCCAACCCAAACTATCTTGTGATTCTGTGACTGTTCTCTATTACAAATGAAAGTAAATTCAAGGAGCAAATAATTTGTAGCTCAGGTAGAGAAGAAAGCAAAGCCCATTAGCAGCAGTAAAACACATTGCTTTTCTGACAAATGGCATAATTCATTACTTCTCATCATAACCCACTAATTACAATTAACTGCTCCTGAGCTAACCCCATTCAGAACTGTGGCAAGCATGCAGGAAGGAAACTATACAGATTTCTTTTCTTTCCAAATAATATTTTTGACTAACAGATTACATCACCTTTATTCACAGAATCACTGGGTTGGAAAAGCCCTTTCAGATCATCCAGTCCAACCATTCCCATCCTAAGCCAAACCACATCCCTCAGTACCTCATCTACCCTTTTCTAAACACCCCCAGGGAAGGGGACTCAGCCCCTCCCTGGGCAGCCTGTCCCAGGCCCCAGCAACTCTGCCAGTCAAACATTGGTTTCTACTATCTGCTCTGCCCCTGCCCTGGCCCAGCTTGAGCCCATTGCCCCTTGTCCCAGCTCCTGTCCCCTGGCTGAAGAGACCATCCCCCACCTCTCTGCACCCTCCCTTCAGGTAGGTGGAGCTGGGGAGAAGGGCTCCCCTCAGCCTCCTCTTCTCCAGGCTCAACACCCCCAGCTCCCTCAGCTGCTCCTCAGAGGATTTGCCCTCCAGCCCCTGCCCCAGCCTGCTTGCCCTTCTCTGCACTGGCTCCAGCACCTCCATGTCCTTCTGATGCTGAGGAGCCCAGAACTGGACCCAGCACTCCAGCTGCAGCCTCCCCAGTGCCCAGTCCAGGGGCACAATCCCCTCCCCACCCCTACTGCCCACACTATTTGGACACAAGCCAGGATGCCCTTGGCTTTCCTGGCCCCCTGGGCACTTTCTAACTTCTTACACTGTCAAAGCAAGAGGCATTAACTTTTTATTTTTCTTTTGGTTTGTGCAGTCTGGACTTGTGATCTGAGCAGTTTCATGGGTATTTAACACCTGCACGTGTGTAGAAGTGTTATTCTGAAGATTCAACCTCCCTGGGTCCCTGCACACCAGCTCTCTCAGAAGGAGGAGTGTGTGACATGGCTTTTACTGCTCTCCTCAGCACCTGCTGTTGTTACTTTATTGTCAAATTGCCAGTTCTCCTGTCAAATTTGCAACAATCAGCGTTTTGGCAACAAACCAAACCCATCAGTGCTGCCTCTTCCTCTGCTCCATACCAAATGCAGTCTCTTTTCTACTGAGCTACCCCCATGCTCAGTATGAGCCTTCTCCTAAAATCCACCAAAATCCACAAGACATGAAGACATAAGACAACTCCTGATGACAGGATTATTAAAGCATGGGTTTTTTCTTCAGCAGAGAGCTCAACATAATTATTTCCTGAAGCTGCAGTGAAATGCATGTGTAGGAAAACCCCAGCAAGCCCTGGTCTGGGTTTGTGTTACTGCTCCTAGCAGATTTGTACTCAGGGTTGTACACTCTTCTAGCAAGAAAGTATCAATGCCAATTCAGAGAAATCAATAATCTTGGGAAATAAAACCAAATCTGGACTCTCTCCCTGTGTTCAAAGTATTTCACACTTACAAGAAGTCCTTACAGTTTCTTACGAACAGAGAAAAAATCCCAAGTCAGCTGTGACCTGCTGTGAGACTCCAGAGCTCTGAGTCAGGCCAGGATAGTAATCCCAGCTCTCCTGGGTGTGAAGGGGATCCATCCTGCCCTTCCAAGAGAGCTGGATTGCACCACAATGAAGAAAGCCATCCATGCTCAAACCTCATGAAGAGCACATCAGCACACCCATCACAGAAGGGTTACATCTTGAAAAATGTACTGGCATGAATTTGTGAGCCCACCAGTCCCTTCCATTCCCACCTGTCTTACCTGGGGTGTTTGACCTGGGTTGAACAACTTCGGTTGACGTGAGAGTCAGCAGCTCTGGCCTGCAACCAGAAAGTGAGTAATCACAGAATCACAGAATCCCAGCCTGGTCTGGGTTGGAAGGGACCCCAAGGATCACAGAGCTCCAACCCCCTGCCACAGGCAGGGACACCAACCTCCAGGCCTGCAGCTACACAAGGTTGCCCAGGGCCCCAGCCAACCTGGCCTGGAACACCCCCAGGGACGGGGCACCCACCCCCTCTCTGGGCAGCCCCTGCCAGCCCCTCACCACTCTCTCTGCAAAGAACTTCCCCCTCAGATCCAATTTCAACCTTCCTTCCTTCAGCTTCACTCCAGCCCCCTTGTCCTGCCAGGCTCTGCCCTTTGAACAAGCTGATTCCCCTCCTGTGTCTCTGCTCCCTTCAGGGACTGGCAGGCTGCAATGAGGTCCCCCCAGAAGCAGCCTTCTCTTCTCCAGGCTGACCCAGCCCAGCTCCCTCAGCCTCTCTTCCTAGGGGAGCTGCTCCAGCCCTCTGAGCATCCTTGGGGCTCCTCTGAGTAACCTGCCCATGACTGACACCAATTAAACACTAGTATTTATTAGAGCTTTCAGTGCAGTCTGCATTGCTCTATTACAGGTTCCACTCTTGGGAACACGCCCCAGAGGTGTTTTGGAGGACTTGCCTGGATTGAACCAACCACTTGAAAATGCACAACATTTAATCTGCCTATCTGGTAACTAGACACCAAATGCTTCATGATTTAATGAAACCAAGTGCTTGACTAGACAAAGCACCCCAAAACCCCCCAAAATAATACTCTGTTTAGGCACTAAACCAAACACTTACCTTTTGATGACAAATTTGATCCTGTTGCCCACTTGAATGATTTTTTCCAGGCGTGGGATGCCATACCAGGAGGGACTCCTAAAGGGGATGTTCTCTGGAAGCCCTTCAACATAGAGCTCAGTGGGGTGGGCTTCAAATTTCTGGTATGGAACAGGTTTAGGTTCAGTGCTCCCCAAGGCCTCAGCTGTTAGAAGAAAATACATCCAGTAACTGGCCAGTTTGGCCATCACCCTTGTTGCTATTGGGTAGACACAATGTCAGACTGGACATTCCTGGGTTCCTCCCTGGGGGATACCAGTGGCTTCATGTCAAGTTTTTAATGCTATTCTAGAGCACCATGCAATGTTTTATTCTAGCTCTTGTGAAGTAGACATTTTCTTGGAGACAACATCAAGATTCACCTAAAAATGTTCTAATACTAATTTTAATGACACTGCAGTGGATGCAAGGAAACAAACAGCAGTTCCATTCACCACCCCAGGAAAACCAATCCATATAGGAAGGACTGGAGAGCAATTACAAGAGCTGTACATGGAAGGCTTGATTTTTTTTTTAAAGTAAGAATTTACCCTGTTGTATCAGCAGCAGAGGAATACATCCCTTACATTCAACTGCCAGGATTTTAAATATTTGAAAAAAAAAAACCAACCCAAACCTCATCAAAGGTTTCATTCCTGCAGACAATGAAAGGAAATACTGAAAGTTACCTTCAAGAAATGCAAAGCCATAAAAGAATAGAATACCACTGCACTCACCAAACTTTGTAGAGAAGAGTTGATCCACCATCTTTCTCAGTTTGGTGATTCTGGCATACCACTCCTCTTTCACTGCATTTCAGTGACACAAAACACACACATTCCCTAATTATTTTAGTTATATTTTTCAGTTGTTCACTTTATAGCAGACATAACCACCCCACAGTTTCAGGTAACCCAGAAAATACTATGCAGAAGAATTATGGAACTAGGAAAATTGAATAATGAAGCTGTACAAAGACCCACTGGAGCAGTGACATTACTCTTGCTACAAAACAGAGACCATTGCTCTCCATCCTCTCTGCACCCTCCCTTCAGGTAGGTGGAGCTGGGGAGAAGGGCTCCCCTCAGCCTCCTCTTCTCCAGGCTCAACACCCCCAGCTCCCTCAGCTGCTCCTCAGAGGATTTGCCCTCCAGCCCCTGCCCCAGCCTGCTTGCCCTTCTCTGCACTGGCTCCAGCACCTCCATGTCCTTCTGATGCTGAGGAGCCCAGAACTGGACCCAGCACTCCAGCTGCAGCCTCCCCAGTGCCCAGTCCAGGGGCACAATCCCCTCCCCACCCCTACTGCCCACACTATTTGGACACAAGCCAGGATGCCATTGGCTTTCCTGGCCCCCTGGGCACACTGCTGGCTCACATTCAGCCTGCAGCCCCCCAGCACCCCCAGGTCCTTCTCTGCCTGACAGCTCTCCAGCCAGTCTCCCCCAGCCTGGAGCACTGCCTGGGGTTGTTGTGTCCCATGGGCAGCACTCTGCCCTTGGCCTTGTTAAACCTCATCCCCTTGGTCTCAGCCCATGGTCCAGCCTGTCCAGGTCCCTCTGAAGAGCCTCCTCACCCTCAGGCAGATCAACACTCCCTCCCAGCTCAGTGTCACCTGCAAACTCACTGAGGGAACATCCCATCCCTTCACCCAGGTCATGGATAAAGATGTTGAACAGAACTGTATAGCCATATTGAATACGACAAAAATAACAGATCAAAGGACTGATTTAAAAATCCACCTAAGAGCAGAGTAAAGCTTAAGACTCAGCCATCAGCCTACCTACTATTTCTATAGTCAAATTCAATGCTTGAAGGAACAGTAGGTTATTAAGACTCAAAATACCAGGTTAACTCATACTGCAGGAAAATTTTACTTCCTACACACAGATTAAAGAGACACCCTTATGACATAATTTCTTTCCTTAATTTAGATTACAGAATCATAGAATCCCAGCCTGGTCTGGGTTGGAAGGGACCCCAAGGATCAGAGAGCTCCAACCCTCTGCCACAGGCAGGGCCACCAACCTCCAGGCCTGGAGCTACACAAGGTTGCCCAGGGCCCCAGCCAACCTGGCCTGGAACACCCCCAGGGACGGGGCACCCACCCCCTCTCTGGGCAGCCCCTGCCAGCCCCTCCCCACTCTCTCTGCAAAGAACTTCCCCCTCAGATCCAATGTCAACCTTCCTTCCTTCAGCTTCACTCCAGCCCCCTTGTCCTGCCAGGCTCTGCCCTTTGAACAAGCTGATTCCCCTCCTGTGTCTCTGCTCCCTTCAGGGACTGGCAGGCTGCAATGAGGTCCCCCCAGAAGCAGCCTTCTCTTCTCCAGGCTGATCCAGCCCAGCTCCCTCAGCCTCTCTTCCTAGGGGAGCTGCTCCAGCCCTCGGAGCATCTTTGGGGCTCCTCTGACCCCTCTCCACCAGTTGCCCATCTTTCTTGTCCTGGGGCCCCAGCTCTGGACACAGGAGTCCAGCTGGGGCCTCCCTAGGGCAGAGCAGAGAGGGACAATCCCCTCCCTGTCCCTGCTGCCACCCCTCTGCTGATGCAGCCCAGGATCCCATCTCCCTTCCCAGCTGCAGGAGCCACTGCTGGCTCAGGGGGAGTTTCTCATCCCCCATGACACCCAGGTCCTTCTCAGCAGGGCTGCTCTCAGATTCCCAGTGTTCACTTTAACTCTGCTGTACTTTTTCCAAGAGCAGCCTAGGAACATGCAACACAAGAGAAGGGTGCTGCAGCAGTGCAGTCCCCACCATGTATATGCCTGAGTCCCTGTCTGAATTCCTCTGGTGTTACTAGAAATTCACAGCTCCCCCAGGCTGAGGTTGCCAGTTAGCATTTTGGGATTGTGGGCAGTTTGTTTGGTCCCACTGCTTTAGGCATTCAGCCTTTCAACACTTGCCTTAATTGGACAATGAAAAAACTCACCCTGAAGCCCAAGAGACAGAAGAACACAACTGAAGAGAAAGAAACAAGTCAAGGGAAGCAGTTTCCCAACTAGTGCCCCTAGGAAGGCACAGTTCTTTCAAAACTTGACTATTTTTATTTCCACACATAACTTTTCTCTCCCAGGTTGAGGGGAAAGGACTTCCTGGGTGCTGCAGTAACAAAAGTCTCTTCTTGTAGTTGTTTTTTTTACCTTTGGATGGGTGCTCACTGGAGGGAAAATGCCCAAGGAAATATTCCTGATGGCAGAAGTGGTTAGGATGCATGTGTCTTTGCAGCACTATGTGAAAATGGAAGCCCATCAGCTGAGCAGGTCAGATCCTGCATTTATAAATGTCACTATAACCTGTATGTGTTGCATTTCAGCCAATCTAATGTTGGCAAAGACCATATCCAAGCAATTATTCCCCAAGCACAGGCAGTTCCCTGCCCAGTAAACTAGATCAAGCCTGGAAACTAATACTTTTTGTCTACAGATACTTCCTTCTGCCTTGGTGGATCAAACCAGGTGAGAGAGCATCAGTAGCACTGGCTTGGGAAGGCAGGGAGAAGCTCTGGTCAGTTTGTGGCTGAAGAAAGTTCACAGCAAGAGGAATTCCTTGCAAACTGTAATGAGGAGAAGCAACTGGCAGCCACTACTAGGGCTGCCAAACAGGAGATCATCCTGCACTTGGACAGCTCCAATCATAGAATCATAAAATCCCAGAATCCCAGGGGTTGGAAGGGCCCTGGAGAGCTCCTGGGGTCCAACCCCCTGCCAAAGCAGCTCCCCAGCTCCTATTGCACAGGGCGGCGTCCAGACGGGGCTGGAATCTCTCCAGAGATGGAGACTCCACAACCTCCCTGGGCAGCCTGGCCCAGGGCTCCCTCACCCTCACTGGGGAAAAGTTCTTCCTCTGCTCTAACTTGCAGCCATTGCCCCTTGTCCTGTCCCCACAGACACTGCAAAGGGGCTGGCTGATTCCCCCTCCATCCCTTGCTTAAGATAATTGTAGACTTTAATTAGGTCCCCCCTTAGTCTTCTCTTCTCAAGGCTGAACAGTCCCAATCTTCTCAGCCTTTCCTCAGAGGGGAGATGCTCCAGGCCCTTCATCATCTTTGTAGCCCTTCTTTGGACTCTTTCCAGGAGATCCCTGTCCTTTTGTCCAGACTCACCTCCTGCAACTGGCTTGTCCAGGGGCACATCTTCTCGTGTCAGATTCAACAGCTCATGCCTAGAAGGTGGAAGACACACAGGCCTCAGCGATGGACACTTTGCTAAAGCACAAGCTCCAGCCTCAAGTTACCACTGGAGGATCAGAGAACAAACCAAGCAACAAAATGCACCCACCAAAAACCCCAAACCAAGGGACAATCAAGCTCTCCAGCATGAAATTCCAATTAACACCAAAGTTAATGGGTTGGAACCCTACTGACAAAACCAATTCCCAATCCTGATGCCCATGTCCTCCTGAGCTGTACCATTTCAAGGTAACATATGGATTCCACTGCAATTCTCTCTGAGGTCTAAGAGCACTGCATCACAAAGGTCCAAAGCAGAAATTGGGCCTCTGATGATTACAATCTCAAAGCAGGTGTTCCAGTTTCTCTAATCCATCCAGCTCCATCTACACTGCAACAACCAACAAATGAAACCCTGAGGGTTCTCTCAGAGCTGAACTGGTTTCTGAGCTGCTCTGGTCTCCACACATCACAAAAGCAATGAAGAGCATAAACTGATTACTGCACATAGATTAATTAATTAATTAGATCAAGCCTGGAAACTAACACTTTTTCTCTAGAGATACTGCCTTCTGCCTTGGTGGATCAAACCAGGTGAGAGAGCATCAGTAGCACTGGCTTGGGAAGGCAGGAGAAGCTCTGGTCAGTTTGTGGCTGAAGAAAGTTCACAGCAAGAGGATTATTTGCAAAGTGCAATTAATTAATTAATTAATTAATCTGTGTGCAGTACCTGATTTGAAGTGAGGCAAAAGGTGGACCTTCCTCCTCTTTTCTGCAAGCATTAGGATGAAAGAAGCTGAGCACACACCTCTCAAATCTGGGAAAGTAAGCACAGAGCCATGGGCTGGCCCTGCCACGGCTGCTCAGCCTGACCACTGCCACCAGCAGATGCCTACCCACTCTGACAGCTCCTGGGCTGGGCCCTGCCCCACTGAACAGGCAGCTGATACTCACAGAAGCCTCAGCTGTGGTGTGACACATCACATCTGTCAGAGTCCACCAACTACCAAAGCTTCCTACTGGTCTGCCACAGCCACACCACAGCCACAGCCACAGCACAGCCAGAGCCACAGCCGCACCACAGCCGCACCACAGCCGCACCACAGCCGCACCACAGCCGCACCACAGCCACACCACAGCCGCACCACAGCCACAGCCGCACCACAGCCACAGCCCTGGATCTCAAAGTGCTGAGCAGCACTGGGATCCAGCACTCGGCATCCACAGACACCAGCATCTCTCCCTGCGCACCCTGAACTCAGGCTTGGTCCAGGTTCCCTTCCAATCCCAACTGCCTCTGTAGAAGGCAATTTCAGGGATGTTCTAGGAAAGACACCAAGACAAGAAAGGAGAAAAAGAGGAAGGAAGGAGCCCAGAACAGCTCATGAGTCTCACATCCTCACTTCAAAAGCAGACAATACACTGCCAGACAAGTGAGGGTCAGTCACTGAGCCCTCAAGCAGCTGTCATGTACATCTAAGGCCTCCCTTCACTACACTATCTGACCTACCTCCAGACACACATCCAACAATCACAGGAACCAGGAGATATTTTGGCCTCAAGCCTGCCTTGGGGGATGCTCTATACAGATACAGCCATAGACACCTGGGTACAGCATTCCAGCAAGACAAAAATACAAACACAGGCTGAAATTTAAATCAGGATCCCAGAATCCCAGGGGTTGGAAGGGCCCTGGAGAGCTCCTGGGGTCCAACCCCCTGCCAAAGCAGCTCCCCAGCTCCTATTGCACAGGGCGGCGTCCAGACGGGGCTGGAATCTCTCCAGAGATGGAGACTCCACACCCTCCCTGGGCAGCCTGGCCCAGGGCTCCCTCACCCTCACTGGGGAAAAGTTCTTCCTCTGCTCTAACTTGCAGCCATTGCCCCTTGTCCTGTCTCCACAGGCACTGCAAAGGGGCTGGCCATTTCCCCCTGCAGCCCAGGCTTGAGAGAGTTAGCACCATGAAGAAGGTCCCCCCTTAGTCTTCTTCTCTCCAGGCTGAACAGCCCCAGCTCCCTCAGCCTTTCCTCAGAGGGGAGATGCTCCAGGCCCTTCAGCATCTCCGCAGCCTCCTCTGGCCTCTCTCCAGGAGATCCCTGGCTGTTTGATCCCAGGGAGCCCAGCACTGGACACAACACTCCAGGTGGGGCCTGAGCAGGGCAGAGCAGAGGGGGAGGATCCCCTCCTGGGACCTGCTGCCCACACTCCTCTTGATGCCCCCCAGGATCCCCTTGTCTCTCTCAGCCCCCAGGGCAACTGCTGGCTCATGGACACCCTGTCATCTCCCAGCACCCCCAGGTCCTTCTCTGCAGAGCTCCTCTCCAGCAGCTCACCCCCAGCCTGTCCTGATTCCAGCAGTTATTCCTCCCCAGGTGCCAGACTCCAGCAGTAACTCTGAGTGGTTCCTTACTTGTTAATGACAAAGCGGATGCGCTCCTTGGCCAGCAGGATCCTCTCCAGCCGGGGGATGCCGTAGGTGGACGGACGCCTGAAGGGAATTCCTTCTGGCAACCCTTCCACGTATAAATCCTCCACGTGGGACTGGAAGAGTGGGTATGGGATTGACACTGGACCTTTTGCTTTTATTGCTTGAGCTTGAATTAAAGAAAAAAAGAGGGGAGGGGGAAAAAAGAGAGAGAGTACAAAAGCATTGTGTTAGCTACTCAGCTGATCTGCCTGACAGCACATGAACACCAGCAGGCAGGCAGGAACCCCTCAGCACACTCAGACACTCCTGGTTGGGGTGGTATGGTTTGGTTTCATAGGAAATAGTCACGGTGAAGAAGCTGCAGCCCTGCACACATATGCAGATTCTCCTCTTTTGCCTTCACTATGGAAACATTTTCTAAGAGACACTGCACCTGCTCCTGTGAAGCTGCAGAGTATTTGGGGTTTGTTCAACAGCACATTTTGAAAGATGAAATTATCTGGACCTAATTATAAACCAAGCATGGTTCAGTTCATTAGCTCTGCTCATTGTTTGTTCCTCCCCTCGAGTCACAAGACATTAATGCCTTGAAAGAGGGGAACACATCCCTTATTTTTGTGTGAATTCCTAAAGCTTTGGTGCATTTTAGCAATCATTAATGAAATAAGCAGTCTACTTCCAACACAGTGGAATAAAAGCATGGCTTTGCTAACAACACCTCTGAAGCAAATGAAAAGCAACCAACAGCTGGAAAACAACCTCAATGTATTTCTTCAAGTTATGAGGACCATAATAATATCACTACACCTATCAGACTGGCAAATACTGGAGAATGGCATGAGGGTTTGCAAATCCCAAGAGGTCTGATTGCTTTATACTCACAAGGGTATGTTAATTTTGTAGGCCATGCAACAAGAACTCTCTATCTACTGGCCAGCAGGGACAGGGAGGGGATTGTCCCTCTCTGCTCTGCCCTGGGGAGGCCCCAGCTGGAGTCCTGTGTCCAGAGCTGGGGCCCCAGGACAAGAAAGATGGGCAACTGGTGGAGAGGGCTCAGAGGAGCCCCAAAGATGCTCAGAGGGCTGGAGCAGCTCCCCTAGGAAGAGAGGCTGAGGGAGCTGGGCTGGGTCAGCCTGGAGAAGAGAAGGCTGCTTCTGGGGGGACCTCATTGCAGCCTGCCAGTCCCTGAAGGGAGCAGAGACACAGGAGGGGAATCAGCTTGTTCAAAGGGCAGAGCCTGGCAGGACAAGGGGGCTGGAGTGAAGCTGGAGGAAGGAAGGTTGACATTGGATCTGAGGGGGAAGTTCTTTGCAGAGAGAGTGGTGAGGGGCTGGCAGGGGCTGCCCAGAGAGGGGGTGGGTGCCCCGTCCCTGGGGGTGTTCCAGGCCAGGTTGGCTGGGGCCCTGGGCAGCCTTGTGTAGCTCCAGGCCTGGAGGTTGGTGTCCCTGCCTGTGGCAGGGGGTTGGAGCTCTCTGATCCTTGGGGTCCCTTCCAGCCCAGACCAGGCTGGGATTCTATGACTGGTCTGCAAATAGTTTGGTCCAGTCTGTTATTTTGCTATGGAAATCAGATGCAAACATGTTTTTGAGGAGAGAAAGGCCAAGCTAGGGCCAAATGAAGAGTTTGGTGATGTTGTGGCAGATTTTCTGAAAGCAAAACTATTCAGGGCACCTTTTCAAGCAACTTACTGTACCATGGTCCAGACATTGGTGCATATAAAACGCTTACATTAACTCACAAATTCTTCAAAGCAACAAAACAATGTAGGTTTTAAAGGCCTAACAGTAGGTTTGGGTAACATACTGTTTCAGCCACATGGAAGCAGAGCAGCTCCAGGTAAGAGAAGCTTTGAAAACACTGTGTGTATCTTATGTTCTGATGAGAACTGAAGAGCACAGATTTTAGCAACCTGTGAGAAGAACTGTGCTTCAACTAGGCTTAGTTTCAATATAAGCAGGCCAAAAACAAGAGACAGAGAACAGGTAACACACAGAGGGACATGAACCCAAAGAGGATGCTGAGTAAATAGACTTAAGAACCTCATTCCAACCTGTGCCTAAGGATCTGCAGGACAATCACCAGAAGGGCTGCTGTGTATCATAGCAGTCCTTCATTCAAGTTGATTTTCACTGCAATCTAGATCACTGAACAGCATCAAGTACAACAGCTTCAGAGTAACTAAAATCCTAACTAACTGGCAAGTTTTTACAGGTGAGAGCCCTTATTTCTCTTAAATCAGCAAGTGTTTTAGCAAACACTCTTCAGGCAGCTTAAGAACACGATGGCAGTCTGCACTGAGGCTTCTTAGATTGGGAACCTTACACATTTTGCATAGAAATCCTATAGAATATAGGCTTCACTTGCAGAAATTAGTGAGCGACTGTCTTTTATTTACATTCAAAAGTAAATCCCATGCAGTTTGCATCTAAACACAAAGATAAACAGATCTTCAGGCACGTCAGTGGTGATGGATGATGGTAACTGACATTGCTAAAAATCCAGAAGCCAACAAATATGAGGAGTTTTTCTGGGAATTCTGGACATCCACAACTCACTTCAGTAAATAGGAAAATGTACAACCACACAGATAGAAAGGATTGGGAGCCTGATACAGAATTGCTTTGTGAATCAATGGAATGTTGTCATTCACAGGGAAAAAGGGGGATCATTTCAAACCATCTGGCCTGCTATGGAAAGTTGGGGGGTAGCTCTGTATTCAACAGACTCCACAGGAGTCACACAGGTTGGCTAGATACAAACAGCAAAATGACAATTAAAGCAACTCACCCAGCATGGTGCTCCTTCCCAGAGCAATTAAAATACCATGAATCAGATTCTGAACTGGTTTTACTTGGTGGGAGTTACTCTCAGTGGGCTGTTTAAACATCAGATGATAGTTACACCCAAAGCATGTAGTAACTGCAGCATCACAAGGTCCCCCCTGAAAGCACTTCCACTTTCCACAGCAGAGCAGCATTGCTATTTAGTTGGAAGCTTTTGCTGCTGCTGTTTTGGTGTCCATGATATGTGGACACTAAATACCTTTAGGTGCAACAGCTGGAGACAAATTCCAAAGCCTACCATGTATGCTTTTTTTCTCTCCAAGAGTCATTACCATACAATTGTTGCTTCACTGCAAGTAATTCCTAATCAGCAAGGGACAATCAGTCAGTGGTAACCTCTCCCCAGAGCCATTTAGAATTATCACTTCACTTAAAGACCCAGTGCCATTACAGAAGAAAGGCTGGCTTGCTCAAATCCCTGTGCCCAAGAGGAGCACACACTGAAGCTCCAGAAAAATGAGCCCAACTGAAAAATAAAAATCAAGTGTTCACACTTAGGTGCCAAGCAGGCACCCAGTTTTGAAATGATTCTGCTCATTAAAAGAGCTACTTTGAAGTCCTGTGATACCATTTAACCCCATGGTGCTGTCAGGACTAGAGTGCTCCTGAGCCAGCAGTGAGATGCAAGCCAAGGAGCTGTGGTTTGTGGTGCCAAAGGACTAGCAGCAGGTCTTTGGACAGGAGTGTAAGACATACCATATTTTTTTTCAAACAGCTCTTCAACTTGTTTTCTCAAGTCTGTAATTCGTGCATTCCATTTCTCTGCAAAGAGAAGATGAGGACATGTCAGAGACCAAATGAGACTGAGAATATCTTATCAAATCTACACTGCCACTAACTGAGACAGTGTGCTTTTACTGCTCACTTCTATAGAGGTCCCTGTGGAGTAAGGAATAGGCTCAAAATACCTCAAAATACATGGACACATTGAGAAAGAAACAGAATAGTATGGTTAAGGTTACCTCAAGAACTTGTGCAGACAGTAAATCAAGTTTTAAAAAACCCCAACACCACAAACCAGGCTAAAGGCACTTCCAAACCCAGTTTCTCTTTGATAGCTCAGTCAGCAGCTCTACCATCAGAGAAAAGTCAGTTTGCAGCCAACATTGATAATTATCTAAATTAAAAGGCTTAATTAATGAAGCTGGATAAAGCTTACAGCAAGTACATGAAGTTGTTTTGGTGTAAATCTGTGAACTACCTGGGTCAGGAGGGTATCCTGTACATCTTCTACCTTAATCCAGTATTTCTCAAAGTTCTGATGTTGCAAAACATCTCCATAAATCCTACTTCTGAAAGCAGATAGAGGCTGAAAGACAGAAGTTCTCCAAATCCAATCCTATGTGCTCCATGGAGAGCTGGATTGAATGACAGGATTTGAACATCTAATTTTCTGCTTGTGACAAAGAGTGCAGGCTTCCACAGCTCTTCCTACTCCCTCAGTGCTTTCAGGAAAACACCACAACTCTTTTGTTGATGCTACCAGATGCTGTCTGGCCTTTCAAAATGAGTTAATAAGCATGCCAATGGCATCCTGGCTTGTGTCAGAAATAGTGTGGGCAGTAGGTGTGGGGAGGGGATTGTGCCCCTGGACTGGGCACTGGGGAGGCTGCAGCTGGAGTGCTGGGTCCAGTTCTGGGCTCCTCAGCATCAGGAGGACATGGAGGTGCTGGAGCCAGTGCAGAGAAGGGCAAGCAGGCTGGGGCAGGGGCTGGAGGGCAAATCCTCTGAGGAGCAGCTGAGGGAGCTGGGGGTGTTGAGCCTGGAGAAGAGGAGGCTGAGGGGAGCCCTTCTCCCCAGCTCCACCTACCTGAAGGGAGGGTGCAGAGAGGTGGGGGATGGTCTCTTCAGCCAGGGGACAGGAGCTGGGACAAGGGGCAATGGGCTCAAGCTGGGCCAGGGCAGGGGCAGAGCAGATAGTAGAAACCAATGTTTGACTGGCAGAGTTGCTGGGGCCTGGGACAGGCTGCCCAGGGAGGGGCTGAGTCCCCTTCCCTGGGGGTGTTTAGAAAAGGGTAGATGAGGTACTGAGGGATGTGGTTTGGCTTAGGATGGGAATGGTTGGACTGGATGATCTGAAAGGGCTTTTCCAACCTGGTGATTCTGAGATTCTGTGAAGTGTACTTTCAGCTTATTTCTTACACCAAAGACTTGAATCATTTAAGTACAGAGGTCAAAAAATGAGGTTGTTCAGGCTATTACAGTTCCAGTTGTCAAAAATTCCTTGCATCAGCCAAGAGAGAGGATTGAATTCTGATTTTGTATCAAAAGGGGGTTAAATATTCCCTCTCAGACCTATGTACATAACTAAGGTAGCAATGTTTAAGCTTAAGAGTTTTTTGGATGTAGTTTCATGGATATCATGAGAGCAGGATGCTTCAGATGTGGCAAGAAAGAGGCCTCACTTCCAGGATGCCTTGCATCCACACATAAACTCTGCCTTCTGGTTACCTGGCGTATCACCTGCATCAATTAACCTGGGTATGCTCTGACATAACATCTTTGGGGATATATCTATGTCATTGGTTCTGCTACCCTTTTAACTGCTATCCTGTAGCACAGAGCTTCTTGGCTGATAGTCACGTCTTGACCTCACTTAGACCCTGCAGTATTTCCCCCTTTACCTGCAGACACACAGCCAGATGAGGCTCTTTTGATTCCAGCTCAACAACTGGTTGCATTTTTTTGTTGACCTACTGAAATATGGATTAAAAGCATCTGCACCAGGAAAAGGCAGGAAAATAGGACTTAGAATGTACTGGCCTAAGGGGGACACCCTGCTTTACTCAACCAAGCTGGTGAACATGCAAGGACAATCCTGGGACAAGGGTTTTGAAAAGCATGACTCCAGATTGTAACTCAGAGGAACCTGTCACAGAGCTGAGATCCCTTCAGCTCATTAAGATCTGAGGCAGTGTCTGCAAACAATCTCCTCTCAAACTGGTTTTCATCAGAGGGAGAACAGCCACAAAGAATGTCACACCATCTTACAAAGCAACCACATAAAAGTCTATAAATACTACTGTCCTGCATACTGGTTGCTGCTGCAATTTCAGAAGCTGCTCCCCCCAGCCTGGTCTCCCTCAGCTTCCTAGCATGCCCATGAGAGCTCCTACACAAGGCTTCTCAGTTACCAAAGCAAGCCCCAAAAATCACTGGCCAAATATTCCCTGTGGTTCTTTTCAAGCAAACACTTCCATGGCTCTTCTCCCTCAAACAGGAACGTTAAGGGGATTAATAATCCAACACACCACAATACAGGCATCTTTATTTGGAACAGTGGGTATACAGAGAACAGGGACCAGAACTACTTAAAAATTTAGAGGGATTATCAGGTAGCAGGCATGATTTTAAAGCAGATTATCAGCATTATTAACCCCATAGATTCTGACTGTAAATTAGTGGAAAGCCATTCTTCTGGCACATACTTTACTCATGCACAAAGCTAAGCTGATACTCTGTTCTGGGAAACCCCCTCTGCAAAGCAGTTTAGTTTCCCCACAGGCACCAAAGATAAGTGATGGTTTCCTTCTACTCCTGCATACAGGTTTCCTGATACACAGGAAACTGCAACCCAATTAATTAACAACCCTGAAAGCTCCCCCAGCCTGTCCACAGCCTCTTCAGTTTACCTCATTCTCTGACACCAGGTACCACCCACTACAGCAGGGACACCCTGCACAGTGCACACAAAATGACAGAATCATAGAACTTCCCCCTAAGATCCAATTTCAACCTTCCTTCCTCCAGCTTCACTCCATCCCCCTTGTCCTGCCAGGCTCTGCCCTTTGAACAAGCTGATTCCCCTCCTGTGTCTCTGCTCCCTTCAGGGACTGGCAGGCTGCAATGAGGTCCCCCCAGAAGCAGCCTTCTCTTCTCCAGGCTGACCCAGCCCAGCTCCCTCAGCCTCTCTTCCTAGGGGAGCTGCTCCAGCCCTCTGAGCATCTTTGGGGCTCCTCTGACCCCTCTCCACCAGTTGCCCATCTTTCTTGTCCTGGGGCCCCAGCTCTGGACACAGGACTCCAGCTGGGGCCTCCCCAGGGCAGGGCAGAGCAGAGAGGGACAATCCCCTCCCTGTCCCTGCTGCCACCCCTCTGCTGATGCAGCCCAGGATACCATTGGCCTTCTGAGCTGCAAGAGCCACTGCTGGCTCAGGGGAAGTTTCTCATCCCCCATGACACCCAGGTCCTTCTCAGCAGGGCTGCTCTCCAGGAGCTCTTCTCCCAGGCTGTATCTATGTCTGGGATCCTCCAGCCCAAGCCCAATTATTTAGTATTAGACAAAGGTGCAAAGTCATCCAAATTCCTGAGCAGCAGCACTGCAGTTACCAAGAGTTGCTCTTTGGTTTTTTATGACAGCAAATGAAGCTTATTTCTCCAAAGTTTCTGACATTCATTTTGTGGTTTAACCCGACCTTGCAACACCATAGAGAGGTACCACTTTCTACAGGTGTGGTGGTTTGGCCCTGGCTAGAGGCCAAATGCCCACCAAGCCACTCACTCACTCCCCCTTTCAGCTGAAAAGGGGAGAAAATATCTATCAGGAGGCTTAGGACTGGAGCTAAGGCCAGAGGGATCACTGCAATTAGTGCAATGGGCAAACCACACTCAGCACAGAATAAAAGGAAGAAAAGTGATTGATTGCTACTACAAGTACACCCCCAGTGAACCAGAGTGGGGTAATGAGAAATGTGGCCAGGTCTTAAAGCACCTTCCCCCCACCCCTCCCTTCTTAGCAGACTTCAACTTCATCCCCATTTTCCTCCCTTCTCCCCCCCAGCACGGCACAGGGAGGGGCAGGGAATGGGCAGGGGGGGCCCGGCGGTTCCTCACAAGCTGCTTTCCTCCTCCAGATCTTAACACTTCTCCCCCCACCCCTCCCTTCTTCACAGACTTGACTTTAGTCATCAATTCGCTCCCTTCATCCCCCCATCCCAGCACAGGGAGGGGCAGGGAATGGGGGAGGGGGGTTGCAGTCCCTTCCTCCTGAGCTGTCTTCTGTCTCAGCTGGGGGGGACATTCCACACACCCCCCTTCCCCTGTGGCACCGTGGGGTCCCACCTATGGCAGACAATCCTCCCCGACCTTCTGCAGCCTGAGTCCTCTCTACCAGAGAGTCCCCTCCTCACCACAGGCCTCTCAGCAGGACTCCCTTCCATGGGTGCTGACCTTCGGGCCCAGACTCCCCCGGCCTGGCTCCCCACAGAGTCACAAGTGCCCTGGCAAACCTGCTGAGGCCTGGATCAATCTCTGCACAGGCCGTAGATGTCTCTGCTCCCCGTCCTCATCCATGGGCTGTGAGGGGACACCCGCTCCACCATGCTCTTCTCCACAGGCTGCAGGGGAATCTCTCTCTCTGGCACCCAGAGAGCCTCATTCTTCCCCTCCGCTGCTTTCAGGCCTGGCCCTGGTGTCTGCAGAGCTTGTCACATCTTCTCACTCCCTCCTCTGGGGGCAAAATGCCTCTGCCTGCAGTTTTTTTCTCCTCACTGTGATTCCCAGAGACACTGTGACCATCACTGATGGGCTCAGCCCTGGTCAGCAGCAACTCTGGCCTTGAATTGGCCAATGTTTACAGTCTGGGGCCTGCAGAGAGCTGCTGGCTGCTGCTTGCAGGAGCCATCTCTGCAGCACTGCTACACAAAACTGCGACATACAGGTGAACCCCAAAAGTGAATATGAGGAGCAATAGCCTCAATACAATTTAGGAAGCCCAGGAACAAACAGCTGTGAATAACCCCTGAGCTGCAAAACACTCCACTGCAGATGGGTAAGAGCAAAGTTTTCTCAAGAACAGTCCAGAAAGAATCAACCAAGTCAACTCAGAAGCGCCAGCGAGCATGCAAGCTGTGCGATGTGATTTAACTGGGGTTTCAACATTCCAAGCTCAACTTCAAACTTTTACCCTCCTCATATTTTATTACCTTTGCTCTCCATGTCTAACCAACCTCCCTGTCTATTCCTTACAAACACTCCTGGCCTGCCAAGCTTAGGTGCTGTTTTCTACTGAAGGAATATATTCTAGCAAAAGCATTCGCAGTATTAACTGCTCTGACTTCTCCTCTACTCATGTGGCCATTCTGTTCTCCCCACCCAACCAACACTAACTAATGCTACATGTGAAACCACCTATTAGTACTAATGACTTTATGGGAGTAGAGGTCTCAACAATGTTTTCTTCATTTTCACTGAAATTAGCATGAAATAACATGTTTCACACAAACCAGATGCCAGAACTTCCAAGGGGATTTTTTCAATTGACCTCAAACATTATTCCTAATAAACATATCAAACATGGTGCCCAAGCACATAGTCCTAACTGCTGAGAACCTTATACAAGTACACAGATTCATGGGGTATTTGCCCAGAAACTAAACCAAAACAAGAAATAAGGGAGAGATACAGCACTGCAGCAAATCTTTAGCAAGAGTAACTACAGGGTGCAAATGCATTTGTGCAGTAAGAACTCTACAGAAGGTATCATGAATGAGCACTACCAAAAAGACCCCAACCTTTTGTGTGTCCACAGGGGTCAAGGCAAGCTACTCAGCATAACAAGGGCATCTGCAGCCTTCCAGTCCCTGAAGGGAGCAGAGACACAGGAGGGGAATCAGCTTGTTCAAAGGGCAGAGCCTGGCAGGACAAGGGGGCTGGAGTGAAGCTGGAGGAAGGAAGGTTGGAATTGGATCTTAGGGGGAAGTTCTTTGCAGAGAGAGTGGTGAGGGGCTGGCAGGGGCTGCCCAGAGAGGGGGTGGGTGCCCCGTCCCTGGGGGTGTTCCAGGCCGGGTTGGCTGGGGCCCTGGGCAACCTTGTGTAGCTCCAGGCCTGGAGGTTGGTGGCCCTGCCTGTGGCAGGGGGGTTGGAGCTCTGTGATCCTTGGGGTCCCTTCCAGCCCAGACCAGTCTGGGATCCTATGATTCATTTGGTTACCTTCCCAAACATGCCTCCCAGCAGCACATCTTCAGTTCATGTATAGAGAGCAGCCAGACAGGCTCCTGACCTCTGGTTTCCCATAATTCAGGCCCCTAGTGAATTCAGTCTGATCTTCTTATCCAAGAAATCACCTGACAAAAACCTAGACTTATTTTTATTTTAGTACATTATTTGAAGTGTCTATTGAGATGGTTGCTTTGAATAATGAGAAACAGCAGAGGTAGCCTATGATGATGAATATACTGCTCCAACACATTTACAAGGAGTCCTGGACCCTTAAAGAAATACTCACTCTGGCTTGTCTCACTCCTGGAGCAGAAAGTTGTCCAATGCCTTTTTGATAAAACAAAACAGAAACATAACTTAATCTTATTTTTAATCTTACCAAAATTGAACTCTCTCACTTTCCTCCTCCCAGTACTGGCAGGTTCATTAGCTGGCTCAGTGTTCTTTGGTCTCTTGTTAGGGGGCAAGTAGTCATCATCATCTTAAGGAAATAAAAATATCAGTTTTAATGTCCATAGAACTCACATGCAACGCTGAAAGTCCTTTGATTTTCAAAACTCAATGCAAGCATTGAACTGTGTTTTATCAAGGCAAAAAGCAATGCTTCTTCTATATAGGACAGGTTGCCCAGGGAGGTGGTGGAGTCACCATCCCTTGGGGTGTTCAAGAAAAGGTTGGATGAGGTACTTAGGGACGTGGTTTAGTAAGTAATATAGCTGGTAAAGGGATGGTTGGACTAGATGATCTTGAATTCTGTGTACTCTTTAACATCTTGATCAGTGACATGGGTGATGGGATTGAGTGCAGCCTCAGCAAGTGTGCAGATGACACCAAGCTGAGTGGTGTGGGTGACACAAGAGAAGGAAAGGAGCCACCCAGAGGGATCTTGACAGGCTGGAAAGCTGGGCCTGGGGGAACCTAATGAGGTTCAGCACTGCCAAGTGTCAGGTGTTGCACTTGGGCTGGAGGATCCCAGACATAGATACAGCCTGGGAGAAGAGCTCCTGGAGAGCAGCCCTGCTGAGAAGGACTCCCCTGCTGTCATAGGGGATGAGAAACTCCCCCTGAGCCAGCAGTGGCTCCTGCAGCTGGGAAGGGAGATGGGATCCTGGGCTGCATCAGCAGAGGGGTGGCAGCAGGGACAGGGAGGGGATTGTCCCTCTCTGCTCTGCCCTGGGGAGGCCCCAGCTGGACTCCTGTGTCCAGAGCTGGGGCCCCAGGACAAGAAAGATGGGCAACTGGTGGAGAGGGCTCAGAGGAGCCCCAAAGATGCTCAGAGGGCTGGAGCAGCTCCCCTAGGAAGAGAGGCTGAGGGAGCTGGGCTGGGTCAGCCTGGAGAAGAGAAGGCTTCAGGGGGACCTCATTGCAGCCTGCCAGTCCCTGAGGGGACTATTTATTGAGTGCCAAGTGATGCAGGCACTGTAAACCAGTTTGGACATAGTGCAATTAGTGAAGTGGAGAACTAACCTTCAATGGTGACCTCAACCTCTGGATCCTCACTGGTTTCTGAAGGGACATGCTGGGAGGAATCTGAAGGGGGAAAAACACAACTGCTGAATGATGGACACAGCAAAGATTTTTTAATTAAACACCCCATGTTTTTCTACTTAAGCTAACACTTGTCAAAGAAGCCCTCTGAGTCAATGAAAGGCTGCCCAGGGAGGGGCTGAGTCCCCTTCCCTGGGGGTGTTTAGAAAAGGGTAGATGAGGTACTGAGGGATGTGGTTTGGCTTAGGATGGGAATGGTTGGACTGGATGATCTGAAAGGGCTTTTCCAACCTGGTGATGCTGTGAAATGTCCTGAATTCACAGCGTGCAACAAAACCAGAAGCAAAGACATTCCACCACAAGCCTTTAGGCAGCTCTAGACAAGGGTGTAGAGGTGAGGATTAGAGTTGCTACATTGCCTGTGCAGCAGGGTGGAGTTGGTGTTAATGACAGTAGAACAATTCCTTATTCTTGGGTTAATAGGATTAATACAATCATCAATATTTTTCCCTTTGTTATCAAGGATTACTGAAAATATAACCAAAGGCTGGGTGCCCCTACAGGTGATATATTTCTTTACCACTTATACAGCCTCATAGTTGTTGCACTGGGATGATTTCCCTAAGAGGCTACAAGGCCAAGAGTGAAAAATGAGAGGGAAAAGCACAGTACTTCCCTTGGAGCAGTCTGCACCAACCTAATCAATAGGATTAGGCCTATCAATCTTCAGGGGGAGAAGCAGCAATTTGCATTCAACTGCAGTCAAGTTTTTTAAAAAATGAAGTTAATTATATGGGAAACAATTACAAAACTAAGTAGCAGCATTTGTATTAATGATTCTGGAAGAGCAGGGATGTGCTTGTGCATTTGGAAGCCCCTATCTTCTCTCAGATCTCTGTAAGCCAGGAGTATGACATCACTTTGGGAGCAAGTCTGAATGAATCTGTTTCCAGGCTCTTCACATGATGATGTGTATGGCAGAGATTCAGCAGTATCTGCTGAGGCACCCTGACAGGAAAATACTTGAATTACATCAAATATATCACCTAGTTCAGGAAAACCTGGTGTGATACTTCAATCTAATTCAGAATGTGGGCTGGGGAGATCACAGCATCCCAGGATCACTGGGTTGGAAAAGCCCTTTCAGATCATCCAGTCCAACCATTCCCATCCTAAGCCAAACCACATCCCTCAGTACCTCATCTACCCTTTTCTAAACACCCCCAGGGAAGGGGACTCAGCCCCTCCCTGGGCAGCCTGTCCCAGGCCCCAGCAACTCTGCCAGTCAAACATTGGTTTCTACTATCTGCTCTGCCCCTGCCCTGGCCCAGCTTGAGCCCATTGCCCCTTGTCCCAGCTCCTGTCCCCTGGCTGAAGAGACCATCCCCCACCTCTCTGCACCCTCCCTTCAGGTAGGTGGAGCTGGGGAGAAGGGCTCCCCTCAGCCTCCTCTTCTCCAGGCTCAACACCCCCAGCTCCCTCAGCTGCTCCTCAGAGGATTTGCCCTCCAGCCCCTGCCCCAGCCTGCTTGCCCTTCTCTGCACTGGCTCCAGCACCTCCATGTCCTTCACAATGTCAAATGACAATGTTTGGATTTTCTGAAGACTTTGGTGTATATCCTTCTGTCATTAAAGTAATACAACTAATAGGTGTTTAAAATTCTTCTGAAAGTTTGCCTGCAAGCTATAAACTGGAATGCAGAAGATTGGCAGAAACGATTGCTTCCTGCCCAGAAACACAGAGGGATGGATGAGCCTGTCTTTGGTGTATGTTGGGGGTTTTCTCTGGTTTCCCTCTCCAGTCACCTTGACAAGATGGTGAAAAAGTGGCCAAAATCACCATGTCCCTGGAATCCCCCAGATGAGCTGTAGCTGAGAAAGGTGTCTGAGGTCTTAGTAAGGTTGGAGGAGTGGGGAGCATGGTGTGCTGGAGATGTAGCACGTCAAGGTTCTGTGCATCAAGGGGAATTATTTTAAACACAGTGAGAAACTGGAGAAGGTGCCTGGGGAATGGCATTTCAAACTCAGAAGAAGGCTGCTGCTTAGGAGCTGAGTGTAAGATGAAAAAATACCTGGTGATGATGATAACACTTGGTTAAAAATTACTCTGGTGTTTAAACCAGTTGGTTTAATATGAGCTAAGAAGAGCTGTCCCACCTGGGGAGTTTTCTTCCAGGACTTCATTACCATCTGCTCTGACATTTTTGCATGTTTCTCTTTATTATGACTATTTGCTCAGGGATTTGGTACTGAACTAGATGGGCTGTTTGCCAGTCTTTGGGGCTTATTTAAGGGATCAGTTGATGTGATAATTTTTTATAACCATCCTTTATGTTCACATCTACGAAAAACTATGTACCTCCTTCTCCTTTCCTTTTGTTGTGCTTTGCATTTGCTAGTAACCCCAGGAAGTGTTGATCTGCCTGAGGGTGAGGAGGCTCTTCAGAGGGATCTGGACAGGCTGGACCATGGGCTGAGACCAAGGGGATGAGGTTTAACAAGGCCAAGGGCAGAGTGCTGCCCATGGGACACAACAACCCCAGGCAGTGCTACAGGCTGGGGGAGACTGGCTGGAGAGCTGTCAGGCAGAGAAGGACCTGGGGGTGCTGGGGGACTGCAGGCTGAATGTGAGCCAGCAGTGTGCCCAGGGGGCCAGGAAAGCCAAGGGCATCCTGGCTTGTGTCCAAATAGTGTGGGCAGTAGGGGTGGGGAGGGGATTGTGCCCCTGGGCTGGGCACTGGGGAGGCTGCAGCTGGAGTGCTGGGTCCAGTTCTGGGCTCCTCAGCATCAGAAGGACATTGAGGTCCTTGGGGGTCCTTGGGGTCCCTTCCAACCCAGGCCAGTCTGGGATTCTGATTACTGCAGTCATCAAGAGGAAAGAGCTTTATTCTCCTTTATGAAGATAGATGTTTTTCTATTTCATGTAATGGTGCCCTTAGCTATGCTGATTTCCCTTCACAGCAAAACCAATGGGATCTGCAAGAAGGAGCGTTGCTGCTGGCATAATTTGGCCTTAATATCCAAAAAAGAGTCAACTCAGGTTTGAGAGCCAGGTGCTTAGCATGAAGCTAGCAGCAGAATGATGTCCTTTAAACATCAGTTCAAAGCATTAAACACTGGGTGACAAGCATCTCACAAAGGCAATTAATGATTTAAAAGAATGACAGCTCCCATCACAATCTGCATGCAGGGAGGGTGGCATGATTTGGGAGGTTAAAAGCAAAGCAAAGCAAAAAACCCAGAAGCCAACCTTGTGAATATGTGGAAATAGGATGGTTGGAGGAGATGTAGAAATGCAATTAAGGTGCCCCTTTTTTCTAATATTTCTGTAAAAAACCACCTGATGATGTTTTAAATCAGTCTCATGAAAAACAGTTCAGATCTCTAACCTTCCACTGGTATTTCCACATCTGCTCCTCCACTGCAGTCAGAACCCAGCTGGCTTCCTTTAGAAAAATATAAAGTAAAAAAAATAAATAATAAATTATTTATTAATAAATAATACAATAAAAATACAAAAGGCACTTTTACCATTGGCTATTCAAAGCAAGGGTTTTGGTAAGGAAGAAATCCAGAACTATAATGCTCACATCAACACCACAATTTCTGCCTCTCAAACTCCTGCCAGCAGGAGCACTCTGATGCTACAAAGAAATTCAGGGGTTGAAACATAGATTAGGATCTTCTACTGTTTGCAAATGGGCAAAGGAGTATTTTAAAAATAAAATTCTGGAGTAAATAAATTCCAGATATTGCTCACAGACTGTGAAACTCCTTCCCCTAAACTGACTGGCATGTGTTTTGGCCTGTAGATACCCATTCACCTCACACACAGCTGTAAGAAAGAAATGACCAAGTTGCACTCCTACTACATAAGCAGAAATCTATCCAGCTTTATAAGCACTTGTGGAACAGACTGAATGTCATGAGAAACACATCAGGACTGCTTTAGTGATCAACCTGATGGTCCTTTTCCAATTTAGAAAAAGAAGAAATGAGATTCCCTCCTACACATCTCTCTACTTGGGCAACTAAAATGTTCATTACTAATGAAGTTTAAGTTCCAATGCCCTAACTCTTACTTCACATCAAGGAAGCAGAGCCTTGAAAGGTAAAACACATTTGATTTCCAAAACAGATGTGAGGAAAAAAAAATACAAACTGAAAGATCTACCTGTGTAACTCTTTGCAAGAGCAATTTTTTCATCCATCTCTGATGTTTCAGAAGGGCCTGCTTGGGAACAAAGAGAACAGCTTTTAAATTGTGTGTCTCAAACAAAATGCATTTTCCCAGCCCATAGAGGAATTTGCCAAATAGCTCTTAGCTTCTTATATCATTGGCTCATTCCTGAAACACTGAACTCAAGAAAGACCATGTGAAATGAAGATATCAATCCATACTCATCCAGTTCTATGGAATAAAAGCATTGAGAGGCTAATGGCAGGGGTGGGCACTTCTTGTCCTACTGAACAGTCAGAGAATCATGCAGAAGAAGCAGCTTTCCCTTTTTTTGTGGTGTTAAATAAATTTTAAACAAGAGATGTTGATGATTCTGCATTTTTTCAATGAATATTTAATCAGTTTTCCCCTGTTTGTTAAAAATTTGTATTCCTAAGGAGTCCTTTTTGACTTGAAAATTTCTACCTCCATTAAACAGACAAATTCAGAGAGATTATAATCATTTACACCACTTCAAGGCTGTTTGCTTTTCCTCACAACAGCTCTTTTGATGGCTATGTACTGCTTTGAAAAGGCTGTTGCAGAAAGCAGCACACACATGACACTTGAAAGAGGTGTTCCAGGCCAGGTTGGCTGGGGCCCTGGGCAACCTTGTGTAGCTCCAGGCCTGGAGGTTGGTGGCCCTGCCTGTGGCAGGGGGTTGGAGCTCTCTGATCCTTGGGGTCCCTTCCAACCCAGACCAGTCTGGCATTCTATGACTGGTCTGCAAATAGTTTGGTCCAGTCTGTTATTTTGCTATGGAAATCAGATGCAAATATGTTTTTGAGGAGAGAAAGGCCAGAGAAAGACCAGTCTGGGATTCTAAGAGGCACAGAGAGGAGCACTTCAGCACCCAACCCTTTCATGAGAGGAACACATGAAAGTTAATATCATTACCTGGAATATTATATTGATAGTAGTCAGGATCATCTGTTTCCTCCTTCACTGTTACTGTTGCCATTTTCAAAGAGATTCCTGTAGAAACAACAAAGGAATCAAAAGGTGGAAACTAATAATAACCAGATTCTTAAAAAAAATGAATCCCCAAGGAAAACAACCACCAAGATCCTAGCTGGTCTCTATTAAAAATAGCAAAAAGCTCCAAGAAAAAGATCAAATGCTTTCCAGGTGCTGAGACACTACCCAGTTGAACTAAAACAATGGTAACAAAGTCAGCTGCTAGTCTCTTATCTTTCAGTTTGGTCACCACCAGAAGGGATTCAGGATTTAATGCTTCTCTACAAACTAGGAATCCTTGCAAATGCTGTCTTGGAGCTGGAGGATTACAAAGAATGACCTTCTTCCTTTTTGCCACACTAGCACAGCCAAAAAACCAATCCCAAAACATGCTCGCTGAAAGAACTTCTAGACCTACTCCTGCTGACTCCTCCAAACCTCCAAGTTTAGATAGAGTCTGTATCTACTGTGCCGCTGGTGGAGTAACACTAAGGTCCTCAACTGTTCTTAGCTTCCTTCAAGTGAAATACTCCCTCCATAAGCCTTCAGAGCATTCTCACAAGTGTTTTCAAAACATTCCAAACAAAGAATTCCTCAAAATGCCAAAAAAGCAGCACCAGAGCCTGGGAATGACTTGATGAAATCTCAGGTTAGCTCTTTGCACACATTAAGCTCACTGGGCAGGGAGAGACCAGATGAGGTTCAACAAAAGCAAGTGGAGAGTCTGGCACCTGGGAAGGAATAACTGCTGGAATCAGGACAGGCTGGGGGTGAGCTGCTGGAGAGGAGCTCTGCAGAGAAGGACCTGGGGGTGCTGGGAGATGACAGGGTGGCCATGAGCCAGCAGTTGCCCTGGGGGCTGAGAGAGACAAGGGGATCCTGGGGGGCATCAAGAGGAGTGTGGGCAGCAGGTCCCAGGAGGGGATCCTCCCCCTCTGCTCTGCCCTGCTCAGGCCCCACCTGGAGTGTTGTGTCCAGTGCTGGGCCCTGTCCCTGGGGGTGTTCCAGGCCAGGTTGGCTGGGGCCCTGGGCAACCTTGTGTAGCTCCAGGCCTGGAGGTTGGTGTCCCTGCCTGTGGCAGGGGGTTGGAGCTCTGTGATCCTTGGGGTCCCTTCCAACCCAGACCAGGCTGGGACTCTATGATCTCCAAGCACAAACTTGAGCATCGCTCTGTGTGGATCAGTGCCTTTCCCAGACCATGTCCTTCCTGCAGGGAACTTAGCAAGACTTGGTCATCCTTTTAACAATCAGCACCACATTTTGGTCTTTTTTCCCATTTTAGGGAGAAAATGGACAATCTGTCATTTTCAGTATTTTAGTAATATTAACAAATCAAGTTTCTGCCCATTACAGATCAGTGATCTTGAATTAGAGCAAAAGAAACCCCAGATTTTCTTCTTCTCTAATAAACTATTTAGAAAGATAAATGATTGGAATCTAGGCCATTTCAGAAAATTCCTCCTCCTAGGAATGCAAACAATTGGCTAAGTGGGCATTTTTAAGGAAAAAAAAAAAGGAATACTCTCTCACAAGGAATGTCTTTTTTCCACTATTTTTCTGGAAGCTTCCTGTCTTTGCTTCAATTCAGCCTTCTGGACAGAAAGGGATTTGGGGTATGGGGAGGTTTGTGGCTTTTTTTCCTTTGGGGTTTTTTGTTTGTTGGGTTTTTTAACCTCAAAGCAGGGCAAAGTTTTGAACATACCTGAATCCTCATTTGGTTCTGTTTTCACTTGAATAGGAGGACAACTAGAAAAATAAACACATCAAGCAGAGTGATATTATAAAAATCAAGTATCACATAGCTGGGAAGTTCCTCAAGCTCTACAGATTGTCAAGTAAAATCAAATCTCCCAGTGAAAACCACTGCATCATAACTTGTCTGGTTTCTCTCAAGGGAACTGCCAGGGATCTCCCATCCCTGCATCTTCATGACACACACATCATTCAAAGCATGCTTGCCATTTAACAAGGAGCCAAGTCAGAAGCCCAGAGACACTTGCCATTTTGCTCCCTGGTTTTGCATTAACCATTTTTTATTCATTTATTTTACACCTAATCTCTTCATTTAATAACAAACAGAAAGCAACTATGTTAATTTTTGAATTGAGGAGGGGGAAGAAAGCAACATTACATCTGTTCCCCATCACTTCCATATCTTCAAACATGACAAACTTATCTCTGATTGACAGACTGTGAATTAAAGCACTCATCAGGCTAATTAAGCCAAGGGGAAACTTTGCCATCTGCTTAATTCCAAACAGTTTCCTTATAAATAATGGTCAAAGACAAAATTCAACTTCATGCTTTTTATAATCCCAGGCAAGAAAGAGTTGTCCAAAGGTCAGCTGGACAGGAAAAGCACGTGGAGACAGACATGCTATATGAAAATACATAGTCAATAACAAAAAAAACCACATTATTTGAAATTCACCTTCCACCTGGAGGTAGAATTGAATGTGAAGGATCTGTCATCTGAGCTCCTGAAAGTTAAAAGACAATCTTTGAATTTCCTGCACTCCATTTACCTTCACCACACACTGAAAATGTAACCCTGATTTCATGAAGCAAGCTCTTATTTGCATTCTACAAGCTTCTGTGCCTATTTTTTGTGTTCACAGATAGGAAGGCAAGATCTCTCATTAAATTGCTTTATTAATCTATAAAGCAATACCAGTATAATTGCTTCTAATGTATGTTACCATCATGCTTTCCACTGCTGCCTTCCATGACACTAAGTGAAAATCTTGGGAAATAAACAGACTTTCCACCAAAACTCTGCTAAAAGAAAAGGGATTGTTTTATAGAGCTTAGTCCTGAATTAAAACTAGACACAAACAGTCATTTACCACACTGCAAACCTGCCTTGCTCTACCTACAGTGATCTATAATTACCAGAATCTCTGTCATTTCCCAGTCTCATCTTCTTATTGGGTACAGGCAACACATTTCTTATTAATCCAGCATCAACTTCTGGCTGTTTCACCTCAGAATGGAAAACTTTCCCCTTCTGGTTATATTACTAGGGAGGCTGCTTCATCCTCTTCACAAACCCAACCCTCACATATATGAATTTTGCAAGTAAAGCAACATGATGCCATGAAAGGAGAAGGAAAAAGGACTTTCATAGGAGCTGCAACACCTCACTAACCACTTCAAAAGATCAGATTCAATGTTAAAATGAGATATATATCCCAAAATCAGCTAAGTATTGAAACAGGGAGCACTGCAAAGTCTTGGCATCTTCTAAAAATGCAATGCACAGTCCTTCAACAGTTTACTTCTCCTTCCCCTAGGGTACTATCCAGTCCACATCATATTTAAATTCAGCAACAGGAAAAAAAAAGGTCTCTCTAATGAGTTGCTCCTGGCAGAAAGCAGGAAGCCAAAGGTTACAGTTCCATAAATAAGGCAACCCAGAGTCTAGGGATTGCTGCAGTTTTCCACTTGAGGCACATGACCAAGTCTAGCATCTAGATTGCTTTCTACTCTAAAACTCTCATCTTCAGTGTGAGTAAGCAAGTAACTTACCCAGGTGTTTCTTTGGCTCTAGGAAAGGCCTGTGTGGAAATACAGAAAGAAAAACATTAGCAAAGACATCATTACTTACCTGATAGTGTAACGCTGAAGAGAGAGCCCTGCTGTTTAAGAGAAACAGATGTAATGTATTTAATTAAAGATTAAAATTAATCTGAGAAACTTAACAAGTTGAATGAGAAACTTCCCCTGAGCCAGCAGTGGCTCCTGCAGCTGGGAAGGGAGATGGGATCCTGGGCTGCATCAGCAGAGGGGTGGCAGCAGGGACAGGGAGGGGATTGTCCCTCTCTGCTCTGCCCTGGGGAGGCCCCAGCTGGAGTCCTGTGTCCAGAGCTGGGGCCCCAGGACAAGAAAGATGGGCAACTGGTGGAGAGGGGTCAGAGGAGCCCCAAAGATGCTCAGAGGGCTGGAGCAGCTCCCCTAGGAAGAGAGGCTGAGGGAGCTGGGCTGGGTCAGCCTGGAGAAGAGAAGGCTGCTTCTGGGGGGACCTCATTGCAGCCTGCCAGTCCCTGAAGGGAGCAGAGACACAGGAGGGGAATCAGCTTGTTCAAAGGGCAGAGCCTGGCAGGACAAGGGGGCTGGAGTGAAGCTGAAGGAAGGAAGGTTGAAATTGGATCTGAGGGGGAAGTTCTTTGCAGAGAGAGTGGTGAGGGGCTGGCAGGGGCTGCCCAGAGGGGGGGGTGCCCCATCCCTGGGAGTGTTCCAGGCCAGGTTGGCTGGGGCCCTGGGCAACCTTGTGTAGCTCCAGGCCTGGAGGTTGGTGTCCCTGCCTGTGGCAGGGGGTTGGAGCTCTGTGATCCTTGGGTCCCTTCCAACCCAGACCAGTCCGGGATTATATGACTTAATTTAAGTACAAAACCAAGTGGACAGACCAGCATGAGTGAGAGCAAATAACCTTTTGATGATAAAAGAGATCCCTGACTTGTTTTCCAAAATCCATTTCAGTGTTGAAACATCATAATTTGCTGGATGTTTAAATGCAAGTCCTTCAGGCAGGCCCTGCACTACCACAGCAGACTGGTCCCTCTGAATCTTCTCATATGGCACAGGAACCACTGTTGACTTCCCTAAGGCTTTACCTAGATGGGAAGAAAAACAGAAAAAAAGGAAATATTTATGAGGTCAAGAGCATACAAGTTAGCAAAAGGACAAGTCCCTCATAAAACCTGGGGAGAGGACCGGAGCCAAAGCAAGGTGCAGGGGTGGATCTCAAAAGAAGTTAACAGCAGAACAGTTGGAAGACTAAGATCATGCAGTACTTTCCTCCCAACTAGAATAAAACCTCAGAAATCCAGAGCAGCTGCTGTGAAGACACTGAAGCACCCACCATAGCAAAAGCAGAAGTAGTCCTCCACGGATTTTCTGAGAGCTTCCAGTTCCACAATATCCACTGTCAGTCTGCTTGCAGGTGGTACAATCTTGGTTTTCTGCAGTTCTGCAGCCCTCTCCTCTTCTTTAACACCTAGCAGTTATGTATAAAAATAAGACAAAATTAGAAGAGGTTATTAAAAAAACCTGTACCCAGGCCTTCCAGTTTATGCTTGAGAAGCATTCCTGCTGCAAAGCCATAAGAGCTTATCTGCCTCAGAGGGAAATGCACTTGTCTATGCACATGAATAAATTTAAATTTACACCAAAATTCCACCAAAATTCTCCTTACAAACTTTATAACTATCACAGGTGTAAGAAAGGTGGTACAAAGCACTTCCAAGCAAGCTTTTATATTTGCACAAAGAGCTAGAAAACACTATTAATGCCAGGGGAAGGTCACACAGGAGAAATAAAATGCAAAACTGCCCAAAAAAGGGAGGACTGCAGGGAAAAGTTATAATGCCCATGTGGAAGGTTCCACAACACTAGTGCTGTGCATGATGCCTAATTAAGCAGGTATGTTACACCCAGCTTAGTTTATGCTCTATGTGAGGACTGGGATTTTTCCAGAAGGGATCCAACTTTTGCCACAACAGCTCCAAGGTAACACAGCTCTCTCACCTTTCAACAGCTATTTTAATTATACATAGAATCACAAACTGGCAGAGTTGCATCTTTCACAGCACTGGTAATATACTCATTATTTAACAGCTGTGAATTTAGATTTTAATGAAGAGTTTACACCAGTTACTCTGCATAACACAGTTACACACTGAAGTTCTATAAGATTTTGAGCTCAGTGTTCTTTTCTGGGAAGAACTGTGCTGTCACAGGAATGATGTGTTCCAGGCAGGGTAAGCCAAGCTTCAATTCATTTCTCTGATGTCAATGAATATGAGATCAAAACCTTTACACTTCCCAACTTCCCCTTCTCTTCTAAATGGCACTAAAGCCACTCACCAGTATCCACGTTGGGTTTGTGCTTGGATGTTGTTTGGAGGTCACTTGTAGTTCTTGTATTTATGAATTACATGACTTTGTAACTGCTTTAAAACACTTCTGAGATTGGCTTTTGCAGTCATAGAATCCCAGACTGGTCTGGGTTGAAGGGACCCCAAGGATCACACAGCTCCAACCCCCTGCCACAGGCAGGGCCCTAACCTCAGGCCTGGAGCTACACAAGGTTGCCCAGGGCCCCAGCCAACCTGGCCTGGAACACCCCCAGGGACGGGGCACCCACCCCCTCTCTGGGCAGCCCCTGCCAGCCCCTCACCACTCTCTCTGCAAAGAACTTCCCCCTCAGATCCAATTCCAACCTTCCTTCCTCCAGCTTCACTCCAGCCCCCTTGTCCAGCCAGGCTCTGCCCTTTGAACAAGCTGATTCCCCTCCTGTGTCTCTGCTCCCTTCAGGGACTGGCAGGCTGCAATGAGGTCCCCCCAGAAGCAGCCTTCTCTTCTCCAGGCTGACCCAGCCCAGCTCCCTCAGCCTCTCTTCCTAGGGGAGCTGCTCCAGCCCTCTGAGCATCTTTGGGGCTCCTCTGAGCCCTCTCCACCAGTTGCCCATCTTTCTTGTCCTGGGGACCCAGCTCTGGACACAGGAGTCCAGCTGGGGCCTCCCCAGGGCAGGGCAGAGCAGAGAGGGACAATCCCCTCCCTGTCCCTGCTGCCACCCCTCTGCTGATGCAGCCCAGGATCCCATCTCCCTTCCCAGCTGCAGGAGCCACTGCTGGCTCAGGGGAAGTTTCTCATCCATCATACATCTCTTATTGCCAAGCAGGAGGAGTGGCAAACAAGCTGTCATCACACAGAACAGAAAAGATTTCAGCCCTACACCTAGTTGTAGTCCATGAGCAGAAGTCATTGCAAAAGGAGCAAGGGAATAATGCTTTTAATATTAAAAAGCAAATGGAAGTTATTTTTTTCATGTGGCAGCCTTCCCTTCTTACTATCCTATTCTTGCAAAGATTTACTGGGAATCATGCAGCAAAAATCCAGGGAAAGACAGAGGTTCTGCACTGAAAAGGAAAAGCAAGTGAGATCTGTGTTCCAGTGGGAAATGAGCTGAAGAAGCAACAGTGTAGTAAAAAAATGCATTTATCATCTTAAATACTTGTATCTTCATTTAAAAGAGAACAGTTTCCTTTCCTACAAATCACACATCTGCTTTGTGCCCTGGAAAGCCACCCCCACACCACATTTCTCTCTGCAGCTCTTTGGCTCTGAAACTTTTACTTCTGCAACATAACACAAAAAATAATGCAGAAGTAGAATAATATGATTTACCTACAACACAGGGGAATGAGAGCTTCTAAGGTTTGCCTGCAGTCTTGAGGATAACAGACATCAGTTTCCATTTATAGCCAGATGCAGTGTCACTTTTTGGGGTGGGCTTTTTCCCCAAAAGAGAGACTGATTCACTGAAGGTGCCTTTACAGCCAGGAGCTGCTCAAAAGCAAACCCACACTTTCTAAAAATAATAAACAAAATTGAAATAAGATGATGACACTGCTTATTTCCCCTTGAAATGAAAAATAGACAGACAGGCATTTTCCTGACTAACTAGAAGAAACCCTTATCCTGGGGGGCATCAAGAGGAGTGTGGGCAGCAGGTCCCAGGAGGGGATCCTCCCCCTCTGCTCTGCCCTGCTCAGGCCCCACCTGGAGTGTTGTGTCCAGTGCTGGGCTCCCTGGGATCAAACAGCCAGGGATCTCCTGGAGAGAGGCCAGAGGAGGCTGCGGAGATGCTGAAGGGCCTGGAGCATCTCCCCTCTGAGGAAAGGCTGAGGGAGCTGGGGCTGTTCAGCCTGGAGAGAAGAAGACTAAGGGGGGACCTTCTTCATGGTGCTAACTCTCTCAAGCCTGGGCTGCAGGGGGAAATGGCCAGCCCCTTTGCAGTGCCTGTGGAGACAGGACAAGGGGCAATGGCTGCAAGTTAGAGCAGAGGAAGAACTTTTCCCCAGTGAGGGTGAGGGAGCCCTGGGCCAGGCTGCCCAGGGAGGGTGTGGAGTCTCCATCTCTGGAGAGATTCCAGCCCCGTCTGGACGCCGCCCTGTGCAATAGGAGCTGGGGAGCTGCTTTGGCAGGGGGTTGGACCCCAGGAGCTCTCCAGGGCCCTTCCAACCCCTGGGAAGATTCTGTGAAAACTACTCTAGTGTCAGCAGGATTACCATGGCCCAAGTACTAACAATCCTCATTTCCCACTGAGCATCTCACCTCTTCTTGCACTATCCAGGCATTGGGGTGATTCAGAACAACCTTCCCTCTTACCTGCCCTGATCAGCAGGAGACTGGATGTGACAGCCCTGCCTCCCACTGGGCTGGCAAAGGACTCTCCCAGCTGTCACCACCCTTACAAAGTGAGGATACTATAAAACAAACAGGCTGTGTAAAGTTTAAATAGCTGCACCCTGAGCTCTCCACGGCCAGACTGGCAGGTCCCTGCCTTATGAAGATGCTGTTGTGCTCCTGAACTGCTGGATGGTTGCAGCTCAGCAGTGTCACACAGTACTGAAGGTCCACTAAAGCCCAGTCTGCATGCAGCAGACAAAACCAGGCCAGGAAGCATGTCTGTCTTCAGAGCACCTGACAGAGGAAAGGGAAAAGCTGCTGTTGGGAGGAGCAGGTCCCACTGGGTCAAGCTGCAGGCAGGTGACAATGACTGTCAGCATCTCACCAAAGAGTAACAAACAAAAACCAAATCAATAAATTGAACTTTAGCAGAAAAAACAATTTACTTAAGTGAAATTTCCTCTGAAACATGACCTGAAGATGAGATGCTGGGTGACCAGAAAAGCTGGTAGGATTTAGGATTCAGTATCTGAAACTGATGGAGCTCAACACTCCTTGAGCTGAAGAGATGCTGGTCCCATCATCTGGAAGGCATTCTTACATATCTTTATATGTCTTTAATCAGGTGGATTAAAACCCACCTGATTAAAGACATATAAAGATATATAAATTAGATTAAAACCCACCTGATTAAAGACATATAAAGATATGTAAATTAGAAAGCCAAAAAGTCATTCTAAGAGTATGAACAACACCCCTGCACTGACACTCCCAAGAGGCAACTTCAGGGCAGGGATTACCTTGTGACACCACTCATGGAACATGTATTTTCTTGTTTGTGCCTCAGGAAATTATTCTCTGAAAATAACTAAGAGGAATGGAAGAGGGAAAGTACATGTGGGTATGGCTAAAAGCCTCCTGCTTTATTTCATAATTAATGCATCCACCTAGCTCATTTGTGAGCTTTTTAAGTCCATCCAGTTTGACAGCTGGTGAAATTGGACAGTAACCTCAAATTAAAGAAAAATAAAATTTTAGGATTATCAAAGGATTAACTTAAACCACAAGAAAAGCAAAACACCTGAGGCACAATTTGGCAGCCAGGGAATTTCAAAGAGAACTGTTATCTACAGTCATTTTCTGTTTGTTTGTGACTCTGAGGGAAGGAGCTGGGTGGGCTGCACCAAAAGGGGACTGAACTGTCTTAGCAGTTTGTTGGTGTGGGTTTTTTTTTAAAACCTAGTTGTTAGTTTTCTGACACTAAAGGCAAGTTACCCAAAGCCTGAAATAAACCCAGAAAAACTGCTCAGAGCTCTGAGCTGGGCAGGGCATGGAGAAAGGTAAAGGTGCTGGGAAGAAGAGGTGTTGAGAGCAGCACACAGCCTGCAAGAGCAGGTTCCCAGTGTGGAAAATGCTGGGGAATGTTGTGGGAAACGCTGAATTGTTGCTTTTGCAAACTGAAATTCTGTGTTGTATATTCTTTTACTGACTTAGGAATTAAGACTGCCTTATCAGAAATACTTTGTAGGGAATTTAGGATAGTACATCAAAGAAGATGGGATATTGTTAATATAGTTTTTGCTGTTAGTTGTGTTAAAAGAATTATTGCAAAATCTCTCTCAAATAAGGGTTCAATTCAAATACACAGCTCTGCTAAGAGATAAAGATGATCCTGGAAGGAGTTTAAAAGTGACTGAGGTCATGGGTTGGAACCTAAGGAAATGCAGCTCAGCAAACAGGCCAACTGATACTGGGCACAAAATTACCAGATCAAGGCAAACAGGTAAAGCTGTGGGGTCTTGACACCATCTCTCTGGGACAATGCCTGTAACTTTGGCCACACTGAGGCTGCCAGATTTCAAAATTAACCCTGTATGGAGCTTTAACTTCCTCCAACCCCAGGCCTCTGCCCCACTACTCAATTGCCAGGACATCTGCATGTTCAAAGGGCACAGACAAGAGGGATATGCAGCAGTTTGGTGTTGTAGAAGATAACTTTGTATTCTGAATAAGTTAAAGTAAACCCAGGACTGATGAGGAGGAAGCATCCCAAGGATGAGTGTGCATATCTGGAACAATCACAGCTAGCATGTGCCAGGGAAAGGAGGGGAAAAGTTCAACCTGAGGAAGACTTGGAGCCTTCCTCACTGAGACCCCCTGAGGACCAGCACCACCAGACAGTGCGCAGGCACAACTGGGAGGAGTTTATGGGAACGACTTCTTGGGGCTCATTTGAATACGAAGCGGGACAGGTCACTGTCCTGGTTTCCCCCGGCTGTGGGCTGAGATCCACACAGCTGCCTGCTGCTTAAAGGAAAAGAGCAGGGGAAGAGGGAAAAGGGGGAAACAAGGGAAGGGAAAAGGAAGGGGCAAATAACTCCAAACCCAAGAAACTAAGAGCCCCGTGGGTTGGGATAAGGAGAGTTTACTAAAAGAAAGATCAAATATCCCAATGCTCACAGGACTTTAGAGCAAAAGAAGATGAAACTCTTGATCCCCAATGCAGTTTCTCCCCGACCCACACAACTCAGGTACCACCCAGAGCTGTCCCGGAACCCGACCGTCCCCCCAAGCAGCACGCGTCCCGCCACCGCCCCTCTTCTTCCTCCCCTCAGCCCCCCGTTCTCCTGGGCAGGACGTCATTGCCATGGAATACTCTCTTTGGCCCATCTGGGTCACCTGTCCCGGCTTCGCCCCTCCTTTCTCCTGAATAGAGAAATAGGAAGAAGCTGAGAAAGTCCTTGACTGTCTGACTGCAACTAAGAACATCAGGGTGTTCTCAGCACTGCTTTCATTGGAACTCCCAAACACAGCATGCCATCAGCTGCTACAAATGGAGTTAACTCTATCCTGACTGAAACCAGGACAGGTCATGAATATGGATAGGTACAGGAGAGAACCTCATGATTTGGGACAGAATCTTGTATAGAAGTGCCACAAACTCTGCCCAGAGGTGTGCCTGCTTTGTGAGGTCACCCAGAGCATAGAGTAAATTCCTGCTTCACTAACGTGTCTACCTCCAGTCCTTTTTTTAGGACCCTTTTGCATTTCTAACAGTGTTGCTTTTCCAAACTGAAATGGGCTGTGGCATTTTTCTCTGCTGACTTGGGAAGTGGAGGACTCAGGCTGCCCCATCAGAAATCCTTTGCAGGGGATTTAGGACTAGGAAAATAAAGGACATTTGTCAATACAGAGAGCACACAAGATAAGGGGGAACACTTATTAGTTATAATTTGCATGATTGTCATAAGTTTGGCTGTTGGTTGTGTTAAAAGACTGATGGTAAAATCTCTCTCTCAAATAAGGGTTCCACTAGAAACTGAGGAATACACACACAAGGGACAATCCCCTCCCTGTCCCTGCTGCCACCCTCTTCTGATGGAGCTCCCATTACAAGTGACTGGGAAGAGCCTGATCCAGCAGATACAGAAGCAGCTTCTAGCAGAGGCTGTTTTAGAGAGGCCACTCCCAAATAGCTGGAAGGAAATCTGGCATGAAAGAGAGAGGTTGCAATTACAGAGGTGTCAAACTGCTCTAGCTTAGCAATGGGAGAACATCCTGACAGTGACAGCTTTAAAAAGCAACTTGCCTATGTCCTTTCTTCCTGCTACACCCTCTGCAAAGTGTGCCTGTCTGGAAGTGCAGTGGAAGACCAACACCAGAGCAAGAATTACAGACACCACCCCCCACTTGCATTTAAAACAGGCATCAGCTTAGCCATGGCATGCATGCAGCTCAGTGGGTGTTTTGTCAGGATTAATCCTCTGCCTGGCTCTCACTGCTTTTCTTCCATTGACTATTTAGGTTTACCATGTAATGACTGTTTTCTCTTCCAAAATATTCCACAGCTTCAGGAGCAACAAAAAGCCATAGAAGTTTCAGATGGCCACAGAATAGTTTAGGGCCAAAGAAAATCACTGTGGAAAACCAGTTCCCCCATTGGCACATCACCATCAAAAAGAACTGGTATTTTTCAGCCAGCAGCATTAGTGTCAATGGACTGGCCTCTGAGTAAGGTAAAAAAAGACCTTATCTATCTATCTATCTATCTCAGCAGACTTAATCAAAGACATATTTAAGCACAAGTGTAGAATTAACCCAGAGTTATTCAGTTAATAAAAATATTCACCTTACTGTAGCTTAATTCCCACCTGTAACCCTTCTGCAGAGAAGGACCTGGGGGTGCTGGGAGATGACAGGGTGGCCATGAGCCAGCAGTTGCCCTGGGGGCTGAGAGAGACAAGGGGATCCTGGGGGCATCAAGAGGAGTGTGGGCAGCAGGTCCCAGGAGGGGATCCTCCCCCTCTGCTCTGCCCTGCTCAGGCCCCACCTGGAGTGTTGTGTCCAGTGCTGGGCTCCCTGGGATCAAACAGCCAGGGATCTCCTGGAGAGAGGCCAGAGGAGGCTCCGCAGATGCTGAAGGGCCTGGAGCATCTCCCCTCTGAGGAAAGGCTGAGGGAGCTGGGGCTGTTCAGCCTGGAGAGAAGAAGACTAAGGGGGGACCTTCTTCATGGTGCTAACTCTCTCAAGCCTGGGCTGCAGGGGGAAATGGCCAGCCCCTTTGCAGTGTCTGTGGGGACAGGACAAGGGGCAATGGCTGCAAGTTAGAGCAGAGGAAGAACTTTTCCCCAGTGAGGGTGAGGGAGCCCTGGGCCAGGCTGCCCAGGGAGGGTGTGGAGTCTCCATCTCTGGAGAGATTCCAGCCCCATCTGGACGCCGCCCTGTGCAATAGGAGCTGGGGAGCTGCTTTGGCAGGGGGTTGGACCCCAGGAGCTCTCCAGGGCCCTTCCAACCCCTGGGATTGTATCATCTAACCACCAGATCTGTGCATGATGCTCTCAGGCCTGCAACACCAGTCTGTTGAGCATCACTTATAGTGAAAGTACACAGATACACAGAGGGGATCAAAGGTGTGAACAGCTTCATCCCTTGGAAGAACAAAAGCAAGGAGTAAGACATGCCAGTGAGATTTTCCATGTGCTGAAGTTCCCATTTATCAAGTTCACATTTACATGCTATGCCTTTTACTGAGCTTTGCTTAAAAAAATCCTCAAGTCCTGTATTTCTGCACCCAGCTCTTTAGACCTTGTCACCTAGGAGGAGAACACAGTTCAAGACAAAGCTACTGATTGATGAGCTGTTTGGATGCCTGCAGGTAGGTGTCATGGAGGCTTTCAGAAGCTTGGCTCTAGATTTTTAGGTACCCAAGTTGTTTTGTAGTTCTAGTCCTTTTATTATTGCCAATATTTGAAGTAATTGCATCTCTGGAGAATATGAACATTTTCAAAACCTCAATCACAAGAGAAGCATTGGCTATTTTATTTCACAAAATACTTCCAGTTTGATAAGAACTTATTAGACAGTTTGGAGTGCCAGTACCTCATCAGTAAGAAACAATGTGCAACAGATAATGACAGGCAAACAACAAAGGAAGCTGTTGCCTTCAAACAGCTGGACTTCAGGGCTTCAGTGTCCTCCTCCTCCATGGGAGATGACCCCAGCTAGCACCACAAATTCCTCTGTAGGAAAATTCTCATGCAGACCAAGCAACAACTGAGCTCGTATCCAGTGCTGGTGAAATCACAGAGCTCCTATCCCCCTGCTAGTGAGATGTCATCACTTCTGATCTAAGTGGAGAATTCAGAGTGTTCAGATTGCCTTCCAGCTGTCCAGGATCTCCCCACCATGCATGTGACACACCAAACAGTCCCTGTGGTCACTGACAGCACTTTTATCATGGCTACAGAACAGGAGACAGATACTTGGAACATCCAGGCAGCTTTGTCCTGTGCAGTCATAGTTTAAACATTTACATTTAATATAAGGACAAAGTGTTTCTGTCACTCAGAGACAGCACAGGTAAGATTTCCAAAGGAAAATCCCTAGAAGCAGCTCAGGAAAGCAAGCAAAGAGGGGAAAGCTGAGTCAGTTAAGACATTTCTGATCTCTGGTGTCTAGCACAGACAGCACCCAGCAAAATTCTGCCACTGAAGGGAACTCAGACCACAGACAGTCCAACAGTTGCAAATTCAGTTTGCCAATTTCAAGTTCTTCTTGGTTTTTTAAACCAGCCTTTCAGGTTTCTTTTTTTGTTTGCTTATCCCAGCCCCTCCTGAACTGCTGAAGCATTCCATTAGTCCAGGAGATGAGGGAGCACAATGTCAGAAGAATTCCTCAGAAAACTCAATACTTCTGTTTGCTCAAAGGCCAGAAAGATTCCATGAGACAGAAGCCTAGCCACAGATCTTCAAGGAGGTTCATAATAGCCTATTTTATGAGCAGAGTCATTTTACTTGCCTGCAGATGATGGAGGATATCCAAAAAAGGAACAGTAATCCACATACCAAAGGCACTGAGCAGCCACAGATGAGCAACCTTTCCCACAAGGTCTTTGGAGCATCGTGTCCCACCAGGAGCAGGAGGAACAGCTGTGCCCATTTAGAACACTTGATTCTGAGCATTCTTGAAGGTACAAAGGGTTCTTGCAACCTGTGGCTGGATGGACATGGAGGTAGAGGTAAGAAGAGTGAAAGGTACTGGGCCAAAGTCTCTAGCAGGACTTAATGCACCTGATGTGGATCAGAGTTTGGCTTCAAGATCAGTGTGGAAACTTGAGACCACCAGAAGGGATAAATGAAAGCTCCTAAAAATAAAGGACCCATCATCCAAGATGGAACCACAGATGCAAGACAGCCACAACCTCAAGCAAGTGAGCCCAGAGCCTTGACACCAAAGAAGGAAACAGCAGCAGGACTGGGAGAGTTGACAAAAGTTGCAGAATTAGCAGGATTACAGTTCCAGGCAACAGCCAGTACCAGCAGAAGTGCCAGCAGAGGCAACCAGGACTCCTGGAGAACAATCAACTCCTTGGCAGACGGGACAGAACACACAGTGCTGGTTAAATCTCTTTCAAAGTCCAGAGCAGATGACCAAAAAAGGTGTTTTGAGTCAGGAAGCTCTTCTGAAAGTTCACTTCTGAGAGGTAGATACAACCTGGGGATGATGAGGCCTCTTCTGGGATTTTTGTTTGTTTCATAAACCACCTTCAGCTCCATTCAAAGGAGAATTAGTTCAGCAGAGCCCATACCAAACCCTGACAGACCTCAAGGGAAACTGCCAAGATGACAAAGATAAATCCATGAAAGGAAAAGCATTCTTGAGACACCTGAGGCACAAGTCCCCTGTTCAGGATGGCCGATGACCCCACAACTCCAGAGCAATCCCAAGGGCGAGGAGGCACTTTGTCTTGCTGAGCCTGTTCCAAGAGGATCACATAATACACTTCAGCAAGAAACAGCAACAAAACCACAGAGGTCCTGGTAGGGCAAGACAGCATGACCTGCATTGCTTACAGGACTGACAGCCACCTTAATTAAGCACAATTCAGAAGAATACATTACCTGACCCCATTTTAAGTAAATAACACCTGTTGCCTGGTCCTTCAGCACTCAGTACACAACATACACCAAGATAAAAAAGCAGCACTGCAACAGTTTGTTTCTAAACACATTTTCTCAGGGTAACAAGGTAGGTGAGATGTGCTCAGGACTGCTCCTTCCCCTGCAGCTAGGCATCCAGGAACCCACATGGGTGAAAGCTGTTATGAATGAAAGCCACAGAAACCAAACTCCAGCGCTGCTTTCACTGACCACTGTTGCTCTTATCAGGCCTGTACTGCTAGAAAGCACACATGCTACTTCCTTCATAATCCTCATTTCATCTGTTGAGCCCACAAAATTACACTTGTTACCAAAAGCCTGAGCCCTCCAAACTCTGACAACCCTTCAGATTTACTCAAAAGAGCTGTGGGAAAAGCAGAAGTAAAGACTGCAGCACACACTGGCCTGCCATAATAGAGTCAGACCTAACCAGAGCAACACTTGGTAACTGCACTTCTGCTCCTGCACTTGAAGAAAACTGAAGAGCCCACACAAATGGAGAAGTGATTGTCAATATTGCAGCACCACGTCTTCCAGAGACTGATACCACAGCTGACTTACCAAAGGTTTCATTCCAAGAGCAATGTAAGAATCTCTTGGCAGCCTTTGTTAATCCCAAAGGAAGAAAAAGGGCCCAAGTCCAGCTTGCTAAAAACACAGAACTGTCACCTTCCTGGATTTCTTTTTCCCAGAATAATAGACGGGTCTGGGTTGGAAGGGACCCCAAGGATCACAGAGCTCCAACCCCCTGCCACAGGCAGGGCCACCAACCTCCAGGCCTGGAGCTACACAAGGTTGCCCAGGGCCCCAGCCAACCTGGCCTGGAACACCCCCAGGGACGGGGCACCCACCCCCTCTCTGGGCAGCCCCTGCCAGCCCCTCACCACTCTCTCTGCAAAGAACTTCCCCCTCAGATCCAATTTCAACCTTCCTTCCTCCAGCTTCACTCCAGCCCCCTTGTCCTGCCAGGCTCTGCCCTTTGAACAAGCTGATTCCCCTCCTGTGTCTCTGCTCCCTTCAGGGACTGGAAGGCTGCAGATGCCCTTGTTATGCTGAGTAGCTTGCCTTGACCCCTGTGGACACACAAAAGGTTGGGGTCTTTTTGGTAGTGCTCATTCATGATACCTTCTGTAGAGTTCTTACTGCACAAATGCATTTGCACCCTGTAGTTACTCTTGCTAAAGATTTGCTGCAGTGCTGTATCTCTCCCTTATTTCTTGTTTTGGTTTAGTTTCTGGGCAAATACCCCATGAATCTGTGTACTTGTATAAGGTTCTCAGCAGTTAGGACTATGTGCTTGGGCACCATGTTTGATATGTTTATTAGGAATAATATTTGAGGTCAATTGAAAAAATCCCCTTGGAACTTCTGGCATCTGGTTTGTGTGAAACATGTTATTTCATGCTAATTTCAGTGAAAATGAAGAAAACATTGTTGAGACCTCTACTCCCATAAAGTCATTAGTACTAATAGGTGGTTTCACATGTAGCATTAGTTAGTGTTGGTTGGGTGGGGAGAACAGAATGGCCACATGAGTAGAGGAGAAGTCAGAGCAGTTAATACTGCGAATGCTTTTGCTAGAATATATTCCTTCAGTAGAAAACAGCACCTAAGCTTGGCAGGCCAGGAGTGTTTGTAAGGAATAGACAGGGAGGTTGGTTAGACATGGAGAGCAAAGGTAATAAAATATGAGGAGGGTAAAAGTTTGAAGTTGAGCTTGGAATGTTGAAACCCCAGTTAAATCACATCGCACAGCTTGCATGCTCGCTGGCGCTTCTGAGTTGACTTGGTTGATTCTTTCTGGACTGTTCTTGAGAAAACTTTGCTCTTACCCATCTGCAGTGGAGTGTTTTGCAGCTCAGGGGTTATTCACAGCTGTTTGTTCCTGGGCTTCCTAAATTGTATTGAGGCTATTGCTCCTCATATTCACTTTTGGGGTTCACCTGTATGTCGCAGTTTTGTGTAGCAGTGCTGCAGAGATGGCTCCTGCAAGCAGCAGCCAGCAGCTCTCTGCAGGCCCCAGACTGTAAACATTGGCCAATTCAAGGCCAGAGTTGCTGCTGACCAGGGCTGAGCCCATCAGCCATTGTCACAGTGTCTCTGGGAATCACAGTGAGGAGAAAAAAACTGCAGGCAGAGGCATTTTGCCCCCAGAGAAGGGAGTGAGAAGATGTGACAAGCTCTGCAGACACCAGGGCCAGGCCTGAAAGCAGCGGAGGGGAAGAATGAGGCTCTCTGGGTGCCAGAGAGAGAGATTCCCCTGCAGCCTGTGGAGAAGAGCATGGTGGAGCGGGTGTCCCCTCACAGCCCATGGACGAGGACGGGGAGCAGAGACATCTACGGCCTGTGCAGAGATTGATCCAGGCCTCAGCAGGTTTGGCAGGCTGCAATGAGGTCCCCCCAGAAGCAGCCTTCTCTTCTCCAGGCTGACCCAGCCCAGCTCCCTCAGCCTCTCTTCCCAGGGGAGCTGCTCCAGCCCTCTGAGCATCTTTGGGGCTCCTCTGAGCCCTCTCCACCAGTTGCCCATCTTTCTTGTCCTGGGGCCCCAGCTCTGGACACAGGACTCCAGCTGGGGCCTCCCCAGGGCAGAGCAGAGAGGGACAATCCCCTCCCTGTCCCTGCTGCCACCCCTCTGCTGATGCAGCCCAGGATCCCATCTCCCTTCCCAGCTGCAGGAGCCACTGCTGGCTCAGGGGAAGTTTCTCATCCCCCATGACACCCAGGTCCTTCTCAGCAGGGCTGCTCTCCAGGAGCTCTTCTCCCAGGCTGTAAATATGTCTGGGATTCTTCCAGCCCATACTAATTACTAAAATAGCAATTAACATTGCTAATGTTAGCTTTCATATTTAACTGAGGAAACAAACAGTGAGGGGAAAGGAACTGTTGCCTCCACCGTTCCATGGTTTAGACCAAAAGATACTCACTATAAACTCAATCAAGGCTTCAAAGTTGTCAAAGGCAGCAACCACCTCAGCACTGCCAGGAGTGAATAATGCTATCATTCCCAAAAACTAGTGTTCTGAAGTCAAATTGCCTGGAATCTTCAATGTTTATCAGTTACAAAGTCAGCATCAGAACTCCCTGGGAAGTACTGAGGATATGGAACCAGCAAAGTCCTGACTGAGCTTATGAGGAGTACTGAGCTTATGAGGAGTACTGCTGAGGTTTAAACACACTCACATACCTATAGAAACCAGGTCTGGCAGAGTCAAGCACAAGCAGGGATGAGAAGCCCTGTGCCTCCCACACAGAACTAGAAATGCAGATCTAGCCAGGGAGATCAAACATTAAACCCCAGTTAAGCCAGACTCTCTACCAGTAGATGTGCACAGTGTACAAAGTGTCCAGCATATCAGGGCCCAGGATCACTGTGCCATCAGTAAAACAAAGCATCTAGGACCTCAGGGAAGCCCCTTCAAAGAACAAAACTAACCAGAGAGAAGTATTCAGGGGAACAACTGAGCTCCCTCCTATTATTCAAGCAATAGTTTTCATAAATACCAGTATCAGAAGACTGAGCCTTAAAAATATATATATATATATATGGAATTAATTCATCTTCTACTGGATTCCTCAGCAAGGCTGTAATTCTGCACTTTGTTATCAGTTGCAAGGCAACACTGTGGTGACTCTCCTTAGACTACATGTATTTATGCACACACAAAGTCACTGTCCAAGAGAGTCATGTCAGCAGCAAAAGCCCAGAGCTCCACCTGACACTCCATGATGTTCCATCCACCCTGAGCAGGTGAAGGCACATTTCCTTATTGATTAAGCAGCATTCATCAACAGTATTTTACTAAACAAGCACATCAATGCTCCCCCCAAAGAGTCACTGAATCATTGGAACTTACCCCATCAGAATACTGCCCTGTGCCCAACAGATCAGGGTTTATGACCACAGAAGTCCCACTGTCTCAACCCTCAGATTAAATTAAACAACCCCCTCCCACTAGGTAGCTGTACTTAAAGGGAGTGCAAAAGTAATGCAGATGTAATGTTTAACTTATTATAGCATGATACATGTTTCTGTCCACTAAACAACAGGGATATAAAAAAGTCACAGAAAAAATACCATCTTATTAAAGCAGATGTGTGTTTTCAGCCAGGCATGAAGACCCCAGACCATCTGAGCTGACACAGGTAGTGGACTACTTCTTCAATGTCCTGCCAGCCATTATGAGTAGGAAAACACGACTTGGAGGAGGGGATACAGAGAGAAAGTAACATGCACTAGGAAGTGTAGGATGTGCTGTGAAGGTGGACTGTTTAATACTTCCTATGGAACTACTCTGTCATGTTATCTAGAGAATAAAGCAAACATTTCCAGCCACAGTTGAAATAACACTCCAAACAAGACCACTGTTACTGATCAGTCACATGTTCTTCAACAGCTGGTTTTGCCATAGCCAACATAAGGACAGCAAGTAGCCACCAGACACAGAGCTTTGCTCCCCAAAGTCACTGGTATTATGCCATATACATTAAGCAGCTTGTGAAATACAAAAATACAACAGTGCAACTTACAGTATTTAACAAAATCCTTCTGAAAATCTTTCCTAGAATTGACAAAGGCTCTTCCTCTCTCAGTTCCAACTACAAACACATCTGTTTCATATACAGCAATACAGGCAACTTCTGCCTTGGACTTGGCAAGCTCTTTACACTACAAAAAGAAAGAAAAAAGGTTTTATTACCATAGTTAAAGAGCACAGTGGTATCATGTAAAACAGTTATTACTTCTGCTGCCAGCATCCACCGTTCAGAAGGCACCATGAGTAACACAACATCAGCCATTAGCAAAGGATCATTTCTACACCTAGAGTGCTTTTCATCAGGAACCTTAAAAGCACTGTAGATGCTTTAGTGACATGAAGGCCTGGTTGAGACCCAGAGATTGCACTGTTAATTCCAATGATTTATGGTATCAATCCATGTGAAGTTATCACTTCCCTGTTAGATAATCATCTTGAGTGTTTCACACCAACTCCCAACTTTCAGGAGTGCCTACAGGAGTTTTGTTCATCCAGAGCACACTTCTCACACATCATGTTCTGTTTAGGCAACTGTGGCTGTGAGCAGGAAGGCTGCCTCCAGTCTGCCTTGCCCTGCCTCCCTGCCTGACCTTGCCCCCCACCTCCCAGCCTGACCTTGTCCCCTGCCTGCTGTGCTCAAGCTCAAGTGAATTCCTCCTGAAAGGCAGGAGTGCACCTTCCCTATGAACACCCACGTGTGTTCTGCTGGGAGAAGTTCCTGGCAAAGAATCACAGAATCCCTCACCCTCACTGGGGAAAAGTTCTTCCTCTGCTCTAACTTGCAGCCATTGCCCCTTGTCCTGTCTCCACAGGCACTGCAAAGGGGCTGGCCATTTCCCCCTGCAGCCCAGGCTTGAGAGAGTTAGCAACATGAAGAAGGTCCCCCCTTAGTCTTCTTCTCTCCAGGCTGAACAGCCCCAGCTCCCTCAGCCTTTCCTCACAGGGGAGTTGCTCCAGGCCCTTCAGCATCTCCGCAGCCTCCTCTGGCCTCTCTCCAGGAGATCCCTGGCTGTTTGATCCCAGGGAGCCCAGCACTGGACACAACACTCCAGGTGGGGCCTGAGCAGGGCAGAGCAGAGGGGCAGGATCCCATCCTGGGACCTGCTGCCCACACTCCTCTTGATGCCCCCCAGGATCCCCTTGTCTCTCTCAGCCCCCAGGGCAACTGCTGGCTCATGGCCACCCTGTCATCTCCCAGCACCCCCAGGTCCTTCTCTGCAGAGCTCCTCTCCAGCAGCTCACCCCCAGCCTGTCCTGATTCCAGCAGTTATTCCTTCCCAGGTGCCAGACTCTCCACTTGCTTTTGTTGAACCTCCTCTGGTCTCTCCCTGCCCAGCTCTCCAGCCTGGCCAGGTCTCTCTGGATGGCAGCGCAGTCTCCTGCCTGGCAGCCACTCCTCCCAGCTCTGGATCAGCAGGTCCTTCCTGAGGGTGGGTGCTGTTCCCTCATCAAGGTCGATGAATAAGATGTTAAACAGGACTGGACCCAACACCAAGCCCTGGGGAACACTGCTAGTTACAGGTCTCCAGTCAGACTCTGCTCCACTGATCACCACAAAAGCAGCAAGGCAGAAAGCCTACCATGCAAGGAGAGGGCAAAGAGCCTAAGAAAGTTTGTGAGATCACCAAGAAGTGGTCACAATGAGTTAACTTCTCACAGGAATTCAGAAGACCAGAGTTTGCTGCAACCTAGAAAGACACCAACAACTGTGACATGAGAGGGAAAAGTGACACAAAGGCTTCAGAAAACAAATAGAGCTACTGGGAAAAAAGGCTTTGCCATCAATTCTCTTATAACCACCCTACTCAAAGTTTCATTGCTAAAGAGAAAGAAAAAAAAAGAGGATTGTTCTTGCTTATTATTTAAGAAATCAATTTTAAAGAATCAGACCTTTGACAGTGTCTCAACTTTAAAGAGGACAGGCATTTCCACTCACTCAGCCTTAAAGCCCATCACACAATGATCACAGAACCTCTACAAAACAGGAGATATGCCAAACTTTCTAAAAAGAAAAAAAAAAGTCTTTTCTGAACAACTTTTACTGCATTGGTCCAGCAGGTAAGGACAAGGCAGTAGCCTCAAAGGCCAGGTACTCAGTCTGTATTACAGATGACAGAGATCAGAACATGCTTCTGCCTTTCAAACCCGTTCTGAGCAATCAAGCAATTGTATTCCTCTTTGTTTATCTGACAATATGTATATTTTTCAAAACAGCGAAAAACCCAAGGTGACTGTTCAGAAGGTGCCTGGCATGATTTTTCCACAAGCAAAAGAACAGAGTGACCACTGGTTGGCCAGCACACAATAAGGTATAGAGATATAACATGACACCTTTCCTTTTTGTTTTTTTAACACCCAGGAGGAGGCAAAATACTGGTGTAACCCCTGCCTGTGCCAAGAGAGAGTTATAATGCATCTGCTTAACTACTCCACTAACCATTGACTCAAGTGCTGACATGAGGAATGTAACCACCATTCTGCTTTCAGAGGAGTCCTCATCATGGATGGCTGCTGCTGGTGTGGTAGTTTGGGCCATTTTTCCTCCTGTAAAATGAAATGAAGATATCCTGTTCAAATGTGCCCAACAATGCAAGAAAACTAGAGCATCTCTCAAGCAAGCAAATAAAAAAACCCAAACCAAACACACTGAAATATTCCAAAACCCAGAACACACCCCACCACAAACACACACCAGGAAATATAGAGGTAAATTAGCAGTAAGTGCTCACTCTTATTCTCTATTTCCTGCTATTTCCTCCAAAGCTGGAGCTAAACATTCAAAAATTAACATGACAGGCCATAACCAGACCACAAACCCTTTGTGCCTAGAAAGATACATAATACTTGATTCCCTGGGTTTACATGGACTTTTTCTTTCTAAGCACGTTTGAAAGTATCTACCCCAAGCAAAAAGCCACCAGAATGAACAGTGCTGAAAAGACATGGCAAGTCACAGTTGTAACACAAATATCAGAACATTCCTTCATGCCATTTTCAGTTTAGGGTGGCCTGGCTCAAACAAAACCACCACTCTGCCCCAAAATCCTGACCACAGAGATGACAGTATCAGTAACCAAACCATGAAACTTCAATTCACATCTTATTCAGCTGCAGAATTAACTCCAAAACTGAATTTGAGCAGTGACCCAAAAAAAGCCTCACCCCATAAATCAGATTTAAGCCTATTTTTTTGTATGTCATTCAGGAGACTTTCAACATTTGAGACATAATTAACCCTCAGGATTTTTTTATGCTTTTGCCAGCAGAGTTGTCTATACAAGAATTGATATCTTGAGAATGAAGCTTAAGCACTGGGAGCACATTGGAGTGTTGCAATTTCTGTTTCCACACACCTAATGCAACAACCTCACATGCCTGGAGGAGGAGAGAGCAGGTAGAGATTTATTGAGCTGGTACAACTCCAGGCACAAGTCTTGAGGGGGGAAAAAACCCAAAACAACAAAAAATCGCCTCCAAAGTCAAGATAGCTCTGATAAATCACAACAGCTCAATGAGACAGCTCGCTGCTCCCCCAGGGCCTGGGCACACAGCATGGCTCAAGGTTTCAAGTGATGTGTGTCCTAGTAGATGTGTGGACAAGTCAGAGCAGCACAAATAACCACCAATCCATGCTTAAGCTGGGGAAAATGGTACCATGTTATTCTTTTGATAGGACTCAGAGCACATCAGGCTGCAAATCAGAGGGGAGGGGAAGAGCTAGCAACACTGCCAGCTCACCACAGAAAGCCAGCAACGTTCTGGCTCTCCTGACTCAGGCTGGCAAGGTTTAAACAGCTTTAAAGCCCTTTATGCATTGTCAGCTGCTGCTGGAGGATACAGGCAATGAGAGGTCTGAATCTGCACTGAGGACTAGGAAAACTGGTCCTTCCTCAGATCTGGAGAATGAGCTAAACTTGAAGAGTGAATATAAAGGAGTAATAACTGTCAAACAATTTTGACTGCTTCACTGAGCTCAAGAGGGTCAGCTGGGGATGGGGAAGCAGAGGCTGGTGAGGTTATCCTCCATAAGAAGAGGGGCAACTTATTTATTGTAGAAGGAAAAGGGAGATTATGATGTGATGTAAATAAATCAATCTTCACTGAGCCATGATTTTTGATACCTAATGGAGTTCTCAAGCTCATCTTTGGAACTCCTGTAGGGTTGAGAAGCTGACAGAGATTTCAAATATTATAGCTTGTAGGCTTTAAAACAATACAGAATCCCAGAATCCCAGGGGCTGGAAGGGCCCTGGAGAGCTCCTGGGGTCCAACCCCCTGCCAAAGCAGCTCCCCAGCTCCTACTGCACAGGGCGGCGTCCAGAGATGGAGACCCCACACCTGCCCCACTCTAGGTAGGAGTCAGGCTGTGTAGAAACAAGACTAAACTTCTTTTCTACTTTGCAGAGGTATCTTGTCCAGAAAACACACCAAGTAATCACCTGAAGGCTGTGGTGCACGAGCACACCAGCACAGTGCCAGCTCAGGCTGTCTCCCCATGTAGAGCTGCTCCCATCCCTGGCAGGTGATTTCTGATCCATGGGCACACACAAGTCAAGCCAGGGAGTCTGTCCAGGGAAGGCAAGGAGAAGTGCTCCATTGGATCAAGCCCCAGTTTGATTCCCTGCACAGCCACACAAACAGCCATCCTGGGTCAATGGAGGACAGGACATCCTAAGCTACCTTGCTACTGCTGCACGTGAGGCCACAGCCTTGGTATCTTGGACTCAGATTTAGACCAGGGGTTAGCTTAGGCTGTCATTGCACTAGTCTCTTAATAACATTTGGAAGGGCCTTTCCAACAGTACCTTGCTATTTTAAGCCACCCATTCTCCTTTAACCAGTTTGTATGGTGCCAGGTCAGTGCCTGCTGTAAATTCAAGAGACATCCTACTGCACCATGGCAGCACAAGAGTATTTCTTCCTACCCACTTGACAGCAAGTCACACATGAAAGATTTCACTTTTACCTCCACATTTCACCAGTTCCTCCCTTTCAAAAAGCAATCTTCTCCACTACCCTTACCTTTATCACTGGGACAGTGTCTATTATTAAAAAGAGTAAGCTATGGTTCAGTAAGTCTAATGGAACCAGTTGCCTTTCCAAGATCAGGCCCTTAGGAAGTGTCTGACACCACCATCACCCAGTGCAAAGCTTTGAAAAAAAAGTGTTACCACCTTACCTATAACCACCATGCTACAAAGGTCCACCTGAACACCATCCTTCAACAAGCTGGCTGCTGGAGATCTATCTATTAACCTTAATCCCATATTGCTAAAAAAAGAACTTCCAGATCAGGTAATATTGGTTATAATTATCTATAAATCCTTCAGTGTAGTGCCAAGATGAGCTTTTACCTAACACTTGGCTATAACAGCAAATAAAGCCTTACAAAATACAGAAGTGGAGTGCCAAGGATGGAGCACATAGACAGTTCTCTGTGTGGTGGTTTAACCCAGGCAGCAGCTCAGCCCCAGCAGCCACTTGCTCCCTGTCCCCCATGGGATGGGGAAAGAATCAGAAGGGTGGGAGTGAGAGAACTCATGGGGTGAGGTACAGACAGTGTAATAGGTAAAGGAAAAGCCCTGTGCACCAGTAGAGCAAACCCAGGGATCCCTTCCCCACTCCCCAGGGCAGGTAGGTGCTCTGTCATCCCCAGCACAGCAGGGCTCCATCATGTAACAGGGACTGGGAAGACAAACTCTGAACATTCCTCCTTCCCCCAGCTTCCTGTGCTGAGCATGACACCACATGGTCTGGAGCTTCCCTGCAGCCCCTGGGGGCAGCTGGCCCAGCTCTGTCCCCTCCAACCCCTTGTGCCCCCCAGCTACTCACTGTGGGGTGGGGTGAGGAGCAGGAGAGGCCTTGGCTCTGTGCAAGCACTGCTCAGCAGGAACAAAACCATCCCTGGGTTATCAACCCTGTTTCCAGCACAGCCCTGTACCAGCTACAGGGAAGAAAATTAACTCCCTCCCAGCTCAAACCAGCACTCCGCCAGAGAAGGTCACAGTGATTTACAGCTAAATAACCCTCTGCACTTCCCTTTGACACAGAAAAATACAAAGACCCAAACCAGTACCTTTTCAGGAAGTCAAATCAAACCAACATGCCTCTCACTCTCTGTGCTCCTTTCTGGCTTCTACTTTTAAGAACCAAATCCCAGAACTCCTCAAGGTAAGACAGAACAGATACAGTTACTTTCCATCTTCCCTGCAGTCATACAGGGGCAGACACACCAATCTTGATAAAGCCAACAACAAGGGATGCTCTCTAGTAGCTGCCTGTCACACACAGAAAAAGCAAAAGCAAAATTATAATTAAGTTTTATGTAGAGAAATTGTTATTTAAGCATGTAAAGAATACATACAGAAAGTTAGGGGGAGGTGGGAGCTGGGAGATGGAATATGTGTTTCTTAGAGTCTTAATAACCAACAGCAACATGTTTTTACCCTTCACCAGATGTAATGCAATGTATTCCCAAAATGAGACACCTATCCGTTGGCTGCTACTCTCCAGGATCACTGGGTTGGAAAAGCCCTTTCAGATCATCCAGTCCAACCATTCCCATCCTAAGCCAAACCACATCCCTCAGTACCTCATCTACCCTTTTCTAAACACCCCCAGGGAAGGGGACTCAGCCCCTCCCTGGGCAGCCTGTCCCAGGCCCCAGCAACTCTGCCAGTCAAACATTGGTTTCTACTATCTGCTCTGCCCCTGCCCTGGCCCAGCTTGAGCCCATTGCCCCTTGTCCCAGCTCCTGTCCCCTGGCTGAAGAGACCATCCCCCACCTCTCTGCACCCTCCCTTCAGGTAGGTGGAGCTGGGGAGAAGGGCTCCCCTCAGCCTCCTCTTCTCCAGGCTCAACACCCCCAGCTCCCTCAGCTGCTCCTCAGAGGATTTGCCCTCCAGCCCCTGCCCCAGCCTGCTTGCCCTTCTCTGCACTGGCTCCAGCACCTCCATGTCCTTCTGATGCTGAGGAGCCCAGAACTGGACCCAGCACTCCAGCTGCAGCCTCCCCAGTGCCCAGCCCAGGGGCACAATCCCCTCCCCACCCCTACTGCCCACACTATTTGGACACAAGCCAGGATGCCATTGGCTTTCCTGGCCCCCTGGGCACACTGCTGGCTCACCTTCAGCCTGCAGTCCCCCAGCACCCCCAGGTCCTTCTCTGCCTGACAGCTCTCCAGCCAGTCTCCCCCAGCCTGGAGCACTGCCTGGGGTTGTTGTGTCCCATGGGCAGCACTCTGCCCTTGGCCTTGTTAAACCTCATCCCCTTGGTCTCAGCCCATGGTCCAGCCTGTCCAGGTCCCTCTGAAGAGCCTCCTCACCCTCAGGCAGATCAACACTCCCTCCCAGCTCAGTGTCACCTGCAAACTCACTGAGGGAACATCCCATCCCTTCACCCAGGTCATGGATAAAGATGTTGAACAGAACTGGACCCAGGACTGAGCCCTGGGGGACACACTGGTGACCAGCCTCCAGCTGGGTTTGGCTCCATTCACCCTCAGGCCCGGCCATCCAGCCAGTTTCTAACCCAGCTGAGGGTTCCCCTGTCCAGGCCAGTGGCAGCCAGTCAGAATGCTGTGAGAAACAGTGTCAAAAGCAGCTGTGGATGCCACAGCACACTTCTCTCTAGGAGCCCCTCACCTGGCATTACCATCTCCAAAACCAGTCCTGCCCCACTGATGGAAAAGGATGCAGACCCCCAGGGCTGTGGTTTAACCCTCAGGCAGCTAAAACCACCACAGAGCTGTTCCCTCACTCCCCTGCAGTGGGATGGGGAAAAACTACTGGGGGAAAAACAAGGTAAAAATCATGGGTTGAGATAAAAGCACATTAATAAGACAGAAAAGGATAATAATAATAATAATAACAAACAGAACAAGTGATGTGCAGCACAGTTGCTCACCACCCACTGACCAGCCAGTTCCTGAGCCACAGTCCTGCTCCCAGCCAGCTTTCCCACTATATACCAAGCATGATGTTTCATGGCACAGAACATCCCTTTGTCCTGTTTGGGGCTGCTGTCCCCTCCCAGCTCCTGCTGCACCCCCAGCCTCCTCACTGGCAGGGTGGGATGAGAAGTTGGAAAGTCCTTGAGTTGGTATAAACATCATCCAGCAACAACCAAAATAATCAGTCTGTTACTCTCATCCTAAATCCAAAACACAGCACTAACCAGCTGCTGGGAAGAAAGTTAACTCTATCCCAGCCAAAACCAGGACAACAGGTTTGTGAGTTCATTAGTTGCTGCCTGGGGTAGAAAGTCCAGCTCCTGCTAGATACCCATGGGCCACTTCTGATACTGGGAGGGGAGGAATTCATTCTAGAAGAGTGTAAAAGCACTCATCTCACTGCAAAGCTGGAATAAAAACAATAAAACAAAATATGCTATTTAAAAAAAAAAGTATCTAATGAAATTCAACTACTTCTTGGCTGTTGCAGCTTTCACCCCTTGGCTTCCTTGCCTTGTGGGCCAAGGCACAAACTCATCATATTTAACTCTGCCCAAGTGTTGGCTTTTTGATCAAGGCCAGAAGTTGCTTCTTTCCAAACTGTACACATTAATGCCCAGAAGCTGTTAAGTACAAATTAATCTTTTTAAGCAGATCTTGGCTAAAAAATTGCATTACTTTTCCCACCATTTGTTTCAGTGACCCTGTGACTCAGAGTTAAATCTGACATTCCTCAGCTAACCTAGCACAGAAGCTCTCTTGGGATGCAAACCTGCTCTTCTGACTTTCTGTAGCCCAGTCACCCTGGCCACTGTGCTCGCAGAGTTGGAAGATCCTTGTGGTTTAGCCCCAGCAGGAACTAAGCACCCCAGAGACACTCACTCCTCCCCTCCATCCCAGCAGGATTGGGAGGAGCAACTTGTGAGTTAAGGAGAGTTAAACAGGACAGCAAAGAAAGAGAAAATAATGATAAAACAAGTGATGGACAACATAATTGCTTACCACCCACTGACTGATGCCTATATCCCATCCCCAAGCAGCAACTGTCACCCTCAGCCAACTCCCCACTGTTCCTGTGCTGAGTGAGATGTTTCATAGTTGAGAATATGCCTTCACCCTATCTGGGGCAGCTGTTCTGGCCGTGTCTCCTCCCAGCTCCTGGTACACCCCGCAGTCTCCTTGCTGGGAGAGTGGAGGGGAGGGTAGGGATGAGAAGCTGGGAAGTCCTTGACTTACTCTAAGCACTGCTTGGCAACAACTAAAACATCCCTGTGTTATTACTATTATTCTCATCCAAAATCCAAAACACAGCACTACACCAGCTGCTAAGAAGAAAATTAACTCTATCCCAGCCAAAACCAGGACAACCCTCAGCATTTGTTCATAGCTGACATATGCAATCCTGTTAGGACAATCTCTTTTCTTGTTTATAGATAGAAGAGGGAATTTGATCAACTCAAACCCAATCTGTGGTTATCTCTTCTGACTTAGTGACAGCTCTTCCAGACAGAAGTTTGTTCCCTTGAAAGTACAAACTTGGACTCACCTGTTAGAGAGCAGTGTAATGTATATTTGCATGGTTGGCTTTTAATGAAGACTGAATCCAGGCTATTAAGCACCACTGAAAATGAATAAACATCACTCTTGAGGAGAGCAGAGTAGCCTTCAAGAAGCCTTAACATGCTAGGAGGCTCTGCACTTCTCCCCTCCACTCATACTCCCTAAAGTATCTCTTTTGCCTTTTTTCCAGCCTCTTATCCCAGAATCCCAGGGGTTGGAAGGGCCCTGGAGAGCTCCTGGGGTCCAACCCCCTGCCAAAGCAGCTCCCCAGCTCCTATTGCACAGGGCGGCGTCCAGACGGGGCTGGAATCTCTCCAGAGATGGAGACTCCACACCCTCCCTGGGCAGCCTGGCCCAGGGCTCCCTCACCCTCACTGGGGAAAAGTTCTTCCTCTGCTCTAACTTGCAGCCATTGCCCCTTGTCCTGTCCCCACAGGCACTGCAAAGGGGCTGGCCATTTCCCCCTGCAGCCCAGGCTTGAGAGAGTTAGCACCATGAAGAAGGTCCCCCTTAGTCGTCTTCTCTCCAGGCTGAACAGCCCCAGCTCCCTCAGCCTTTCCTCAGAGGGGAGATGCTCCAGGCCCTTCAGCATCTCCAGAGCCCTTATCTGGAGCAGCAGAGCAGCTGACTCACGAGAAGTCTGCACATCACATTTAAAGTCAACCCTGTTGCTCCTTTGCTCACTACAAACTGTGTTCATCCCCCTAACCTGAAGCTGTATCCTTTCCTTGTTGGAGGCAGGAGGATTCCAGACCTGTGGCACCAGCACTCAGGGCTGCAATGAGGAGCCAGTTCCCTGGAAAGCACACTCCTGCCATTCACACTCGACACCATTACAGCAACAGTGACCCATTAAACTCTTGCAGCTGGGATCTCTGCCGTTGCCATTTCAATCCAGCTCCCACAGCAGGGATTTGACTCACAGCAGCAGAAGCCACAAGACAGAGCACTGAGTGTTTCACAACAAAACCCACCAGCACCACATCCCACTAATTAGTAAAACGATTCCAGAATCACACCAATGGAGATAAACAACCTTGCTGCAAACCAACACACTGCCCAACCCCTACTGTAGTGCTCACTGATTTAAGCTTTCTCTTTCTTTTTTTGGTCTCCAAGGGTAGCTGAGCATAAGGTCAGTAAGGAAAGAGAACAAGGGCCCTAAAAAACAAAGCTCTGAGGGGAAACACCTGGGGCTCAGCAGAGCCAGCAGCACCCAGACAGCACAAAGCCACATGAAACCAGCAGCGTTTTGCTGGGGATGGGGGGAACACTGTTCATTATGCAGCTGGGAGATGCCCCTAAACCCACTAATAATTAATTCCCACTTTCTAGGTATTTTTAGGATACTCAACATCTACTCTTAAGAACCATTAAAAAAAGTAAAACCCTGTTCCAGCAACTGTTAGTGTAAAAGCACCTCTGATTTCCCTCATTCACAAGTCTGCATAAAATTGGTGAAGAGATATTTAAATAGGATTTTCACTATTTCTACAGATGCCAATATAGACTAACATATACTTATAACATTTTAGATAAAATGAAAATACAGTATCTAACAATACACCTCACAGAGCAACTATGTACACCTGAATGCATTAGCCAGCTTGGAGCAGTTAAGAAACAATCAGTCCACTTCTGTATTAAAGCCAGGCAGACTCAGGCTTTTAGCCTTTGAGTACACAGTGTCCTGCTGCAGCATCCTTTGTGAATATGATGCTTTAACCCCAACCTGTCCATGAGCTCCACAAAGCTGCTTGCTCCCCTCACCCAAGGGCTGCAAAGTGGCTGACACACAGGAAGACTGCACTGCATCCACCCTCAGGAAGGACCTGCTGATCCAGAGCTGGGAGGAGTGGCTGCCAGGCAGGACACTGCGCTGCCATCCAGAGAGACCTGGCCAGGCTGGAGAGCTGGGCAGGGAGAGACCAGAGGAGGTTCAACAAAAGCAAGTGGAGAGTCTGGCACCTGGGAAGGAATAACTGCTGGAATCAGGACAGGCTGGGGGTGAGCTGCTGGAGAGGAGCTCTGCAGAGAAGGACCTGGGGGTGCTGGGAGATGACAGGGTGGCCATGAGCCAGCAGTTGCCCTGGGGGCTGAGAGAGACAAGGGGATCCTGGGGGGCATCAAGAGGAGTGTGGGCAGCAGGTCCCAGGAGGGGATCCTCCCCCTCTGCTCTGCCCTGCTCAGGCCCCACCTGGAGTGTTGTGTCCAGTGCTGGGCTCCCTGGGATCAAACAGCCAGGGATCTCCTGGAGAGAGGCCAGAGGAGGCTGCGGAGATGCTGAAGGGCCTGGAGCATCTCCCCTCTGAGGAAAGGCTGAGGGAGCTGGGGCTGTTCAGCCTGGAGAGAAGAAGACTAAGGGGGGACCTTCTTCATGGTGCTAACTCTCTCAAGCCTGGGCTGCAGGGGGAAATGGCCAGCCCCTTTGCAGTGCCTGTGGAGACAGGACAAGGGGCAATGGCTGCAAGTTAGAGCAGAGGAAGAACTTTTCCCCAGTGAGGGTGAGGGAGCCCTGGGCCAGGCTGCCCAGGGAGGGTGTGGAGTCTCCATCTCTGGAGAGATTCCAGCCCCGTCTGGACGCCGCCCTGTGCAATAGGAGCTGGGGAGCTGCTTTGGCAGGGGCTTGGACCCCAGGAGCTCTCCAGGGCCCTTCCAACTCCTGGGATTCTATGAAAACTTGTGGGTTCTGCTAAAAACAGTTTCATAATTGAAACAAAATAATAGCAACAAAAAATTGTAATGAAAACAATAAAGTGAGGGGAAAAAAATTGAAGGAAGACAAGCAGTGTAAGAGGAAAACCAATTGCTCATCACCATCCAACTGTCTGCCAGCACAGCCCCTGGCTGGCTTTCCCCCTAGTGATTCACAGCCCATGATGACATGTGGAAGGGATTATTCCTTTGGCCAGTTTGGGCCAGCTGTTCTGGCCATGCAATTCCAGACTGGCAGAGCACAAAAAGCTGTATACTCCTTGTCTTACTAGCAGCACTACTTAGCAACAGCCAAGAACACCAGCATGTAATGGTCAGGATTCTCATGGGAAATCCAAAACACAGCACTACACCAGCTACTAGGAAGAAAATTAACTCTATCCCAACCAACACCAGGACAGAAAATTGCAGTAACAAAACAAATTATTAATCACAGCAGTCCTGACCATCTGGTGATTTCTGTCTTTACCAGTGTAATTATATTTCCTTAGTCAACACAATGATCATGTTGAGTAACAACGAGGTTAGGTCTGTGTGCTGCCATCAACACTTAGGCATAATATCTGAGAAGTGAATCAGTCTAAACTCCATTAGTATTTATTTAATTATAACAAAATCGCTGGTGCCACATCTTCCAGAGTGAGACACTGTTGACCTCACTGGTGTGAGCTGGTCAGGACACCCTGGGTACCCCATGAAACTAACCACCCCAGCCCTCTTCAGCAGTAACCAGTCCCCTCTATTTAGTCACTGAGTTCCCTCTCCATCTCCCTCCTCGTTCCTATATTGTATTTAACCAAACAACCAGAACACAAATTTCCACATGTTCTTCCTTGAATAAAAGCATTTCTTTCAATCCTAATTAGAAGCCTCTCTCCACCCAGACAGGACCAGAAATAAAAGCCAATTCCATAAGCAAGAGTTTGGGATTGCACCACTAAGTATTTTTTCAGAAAACTGCAAATCCATCATGTGATTAAACTGCAAATTCCAGAAGAACACAAGTTTCAACCAAACTTCTATGAAAAGGTTCTCATGTCCTGAGGGACAAAGGGCTGTGAGTAGCCTCTCACCAGGGTGTACAGGGGCCAAACTTTTATGCCATCTAATTTACTTAACGGATTTACAAGCCTTTCTTTTTGTTGCCTTTGTTTTTAAGTATGTTTTATAGGATGTTGTTATTTTAATTGCAGAGTTAGACAAGCAAAAATAAGTATTTCATATATTTAAAAGCACAGCCTGAAAGTTTGTGGTGGTTTTGGCCCTGGCCAGAGGCCAAATGCCCACCAAGCTGCTCACTCACTCCCCCTTCAGCCGAAAAGGGGAGAAGATATGTTTTTGGAGGCTCAGGCCCTGAGCTAAGGCCAGAGGGATCACTCTCCAGTTAGTGCAATGGGCAAAACAGACTGGGCACAGAATAAAGGAAAGTGATTTATTCCAACTACGACTGAACCAGGACGAGATGAGAGTGAGAAGCAGCCAGGTCTTAAAGCGCCTTCCCCCACCCCTCCCCTTCTTAGCAAACTCAAACTTCATCACGATTTTACTCCCTTCTTCCCCCCAACATGGCACAGGGAGGGGCAGGGAATGGTCAGTGAGGTTCCAGTGGTACCAGTTGCTTTCCTTCCCCAGATCTGAACACTTCTCCTTCCCCCCACCCCTCCCCTCTTCACACCCTGAGCTTTAATCATCAATTCGCTCCCTTCTTCCCTCCCATCCCAGCACCAGGAGGAGCAGGGAATGGGAAGGGGGGTTTCAGTCCGTTCCTCCTGAGCTGTCTTCTGTCTCAGCTGGGGGGGACATTCCACACACCCCCCTTCCCCTGTGGCACCGTGGGGTCCCACCTATGGCAGACAATCCTCCCCGACCTTCTGCAGCCTGAGTCCTCTCTACCAGAGAGTCCCCTCCTCACCACAGGCCTCTCAGCAGGACTCCCTTCCATGGGTGCTGACCTTCGGGCCCAGACTCCCCCGGCCTGGCTCCCCACAGAGTCACAAGTGCCCTGGCAAACCTGCTGAGGCCTGGATCAATCTCTGCACAGGCCGTAGATGTCTCTGCTCCCCGTCCTCATCCATGGGCTGTGAGGGGACACCCGCTCCACCATGCTCTTCTCCACAGGCTGCAGGGGAAACTTTCTTCCCACATTCCTTTCCCCCTCCTCCTTCAGGGCCTGGCCTTGGCTATCGCTGCAGCTGGTCACATCTTCCCACTCTGCGTGCTGGTGGCAAAGTGCCCCAGCCAGGAGTTGTTTTCCTCGAGTATGTGATTCCCAGAGGCGCTGTGAATCCATCTGGGATTGGTCAGAGGTAACTTTGGCCTTGAATTGGCCGAAGTTTACTGTCTGGAACTCACAACAAACTGTAACTGCTGCTTTGCAAAAGCCATCCCAGCAGCACAGCTACAGCAACCTGCGACAAAGTTGCTCCTCATGGTGAGATTTGCACACACTGACAGCTGGGTGACATGCTCAGCTTACAGAGGGATGGTCACGGAGCAGCCACCACGCAGGCATTTCTCTCAAGCAACTTACGACACAGAGCCTTTGGCCAAAGAAGCCTCCAAATAAAGAACTGCAAACACAACAGGCGATACCCAGAACACTGTGATGATTACAACCACTGCCATAAATCCACCTTGAGGCAGGTGTACGACTGCCTGTCCACCTGCCTTCAGCATCAGGCTGACAGACTCTCTGCGGCCAGCGAGAAGCTCTTTGCTGCTGCACATACACTCGCCTTTGCTGGACCCCTGCCTCCAGCACCCAGCTGGGCGAGCCCCGGGGACAGCTCCAGAAGGGCCCTCTCTGGGCGCTCCCCCCGGGGCTCTCCGGACGCTCCCCCGGGGCTCTGCTGCCCTGCGGCTCTTCCCCAGGCAATCTGCCCCCTGGCAGCTGACCGAAGCACAGATGTGCCGCCTGCGGAGTGAAGACATAAGCACTAGACTGCATCCACAGTTAAACTGCCTGGCATATAAGAAGGGACGGGGGGAAGAAACCCAACCCCAAACCATCTAAACGCCTCAAGACTTTAAGAAGAGCCACAAATCAGCTCCTCAGTCTCTGCCGGCCCCGGCGCCGCTCACCTGAGCGGCCGCAGCACTTCCTCCCAGAGCTTGGGCACCAGGCCTTAGGCGGGGCCGTGCTGTGCCAGCGGAGGGGCTCAGGCCGCACAATCCCAAGCGCACCCCTCACCCATCAGGGGTGCCGGGCTTCGGGACGGGGACCGGGCGCCGCCCGGCTGGGGAACAGGCCGCTGCCGAGACCCCCCACGCGCGCCGGGAGCCCCGAAGGGCGGGCCCCCTCCGCGGCGCCCTCGCGCACCTTGCCCCGCTCCTCCGCCGCCGCGTCCAATCGCCGTTGCCACTCGAGGGAATCCGGCACGTGCGCGCCGCCCCGCCAGCCAATGGGAGGCGTCGGCGCCACAGCAAGTGCCCCCTCTTCCCAGCGGCCGGAGTCCCCGGGGGAGGGGGGCGAAAGGCGCGGAGCCCCGCCCCTCCCGCGCACAGCGAAGGGGGGGAGGCGGACGCCGGTAGCCGCCTCGCCTGGCCCCGGCCCCTCCCGCAGCCCGCGGAGCGGCGGCAGGAGCTCCCCCTGGGGCGCGGGGGGGGGGAGACGCGGCCCCCATCTCGCCGGTGTCCCGTTGCTCCCCCATCTCCCGCCGCGCTGTGGCCGAGCCGGCGGGCAGGCCTCCCCTCGGGGACCGCGGGCTAACAGTCCCGTGCCCTCACACCGGCGAGGCCCGATCTCCCCCTCCTACTCACCCCGCGGCCGGGCGCAGACAGCCCGGTCCCGCTGACTGGAGGCGAGGAGGCGCGGGCGAGCTGCGGGAGAGGGCCCGGGGGCGGCGGGAAGGCGGTTTCCCCGCGGCCTCGGGCGCGGCGACGGGCCCGGCAGCCACACGGCCCCGCTTTCCCCTTCGCGGTGTCGGGCTGAGCCCAGCGCCGCTGCGGGGGCTGGGATGGGATGGGAGGAGAGGGGGAGGTTTTTTGTTCGCGGAGCCCCGGCCGCGCAGGCGCGGCCCTCGCGGGGACCGCCGGGAGCCGGAGTCCGGCGGCGGCGGCCGGGCCGGGCCGCGGGGAGGCTGGCGGACTGCGGCTCCCGGCGAGCCCCGCGCCGAGCGGGGGAAGCCGGGCCCGGAGCGGCGGCGGCCGCTCGGAAGGGTGCAGGCGAGAGGTGCGGGGGGGCGGGGAGAGAGCCCGGGGCAGAGGATGGCTTCCTCCTTCCCTGCGGCCTGGAGCGGGGAGCGCTCCCGGCTGCCCCGCGGGGCCTCGTCTCGCCCTTCCCCTCGGGTGAGCGGCAGCGCCGGGCCCCGAAAACGCCTCCGCACGGTCGGAGTGGCGGCCGCTGCCACCCCCAGCGCCCCTGTGGTCCGGCGGTGCCCTTCGCCGCGGCCTGGGCACGCTGGCAGCGCCGCGTTCGTCCCCGTCCCTTCAGAACTCGGGCCGGGAGCCCCCGGCCGCTCTCGGGTCGTGCTTCATCCAGAGCTCGGCAGCGAAATCACTAACCCGTTGCTGCAAGCTGCGTTATCGCCCTTTCAGAGGTGGTCAGCGGGACGGATAGCAGCTCCCAGACCTGTTTTCTGATACAGCCAGGCAGGTATTTCAGCCGGCATCGCTGCTTTTCACAGAATCCCAGGGGTTGGAAGGGCCCTGGAGAGCTCCTGGGGTCCAAGCCCCTGCCAAAGCAGCTCCCCAGCTCCTATTGCACAGGGCGGCGTCCAGACGGGGCTGGAATCTCTCCAGAGATGGAGACTCCACACCCTCCCTGGGCAGCCTGGCCCAGGGCTCTGTCACCTGTAAACGTAGGTGCAGTGTGGATAGAAAGTTTCCCAAAGGGAAACTCTGTGTTTCTATGTTTCCAAACAAAAAAATAAACCCCAAACAAACCTTGTTGTTGAAAGCAGATAGTTTTAAGATGAACCATCCTTTCCCAAAGTATCAACATGTTGGTTTTAGCGCCTATAGAAGCATTGCAAGGCATGCAAAACTGGTCCTGGTATTGGTGCCATGACAAGTCACAACCACAGCTCGCTGGCCTTGGTGACTATGAGGCTGGAAGGATGCTGAGATGCTGGAGCACGTCCAGAGGAGGGTGAGGAATCTGGGGAAGGGTCTGGAGCACAAGTCCTGTGAGGAGCAGCTGAGGGAGCTGGGGCTTTTAGTCTGGAGAAGAGGAGGCTGAGGGGAGACCTCATGGGCTCCCTGCAAGGCGGGTGCAGAGATGTGGGGTCGGTCTCTTCTCTCAGGTGACAAGCAACAGGAGGAGAGGAAATGGCTTAAAGCTGCCCCAGGGGAGATTTGGGTCAGAGATCAGGAAGAATTTCTGTACTGAAAGTGTTGTCAGGCCTTGGCACAGGCTGCCCAGGGAGGGGGTGGAGTCCCTGTCCCTGGAGGTGTTTAAAAGGTGTGTAGATGAAGTGCTTAAGGACATGGTCTATTCATAAAATATCCATATTCCTTGGGTTTCCAAGGAAAGGTTAATTTTTCCACTGTAAGAGCTTATTGCCCACCCACCTACCCCACCCCAGTAATCCCTTGGTGGGTTTCAAAGACATTGGATGGCCTTTACTTCTTTTCCTACATTTCATTACAGGTCCTTTTGGTGAGCTTTAGCTTTTGTCTTGCTAACAAAGCCATGGAGCTGGTTCTGCAGACTTGAGGTTCCCTCCTGTTCTTCCTCCCTCTGCTATCTTCTCAGAGATAAGTGGTTTCTCCTGAGGTATCCAAATGCACACCACGTGCTAACATTGTAGTCCTTCAGGCAGAACTTTGCACATCCTTTACGCTGGTCCTTGCTGACCAAGCAATATTTATCATGTTCCCCACTTCACTACTTTCCTCAAGGCTAACAGTTTGTTGAGAGTTGGCCAAGAAGAATCACCAAACATTACAATTCCAAGTAAATCTCCTTTGCAAAGGAAGTGGAAGCCTGATTACTTGAAAACAGATACATCAAACCAGGCATTAAAGCTCAGAAGCTGTCTGCTTGGAAAGGACTAGATGATCTTGGAGGTCTATGGTTCTCTTCCTTGCCAGGGTTCAGCTGGATGTATGTGTTCTCATCATTTACACTGTGGGAAAGGAGACAGAAGCTTTCTTCTGCTGCCTAGAAAAAAAAAACAAACCACAAACCCACCCCAAACAAAATGGAAACCAACCCAAAGCTAGGAAAAAAACCCCACCACCAAAATACTGCAAAAGACAAACCCAAAAGTCAGAACCAAGCCACAAAGCTGCCACCTTGCTGTCATCACCACCTTGGCCTGCCCCAGAAGATTCTGGCCCTGGCCCTTGGGAGGTTCCTCCTGTGGGGAAAGGTGTAACCTCTGGCATGGGGCTGCAGCACCCCAGGGTGCCAGACCTGTTGTAGCAACCACAACCGTTTTCTGAATCAACACATGGGCTCCCTTTGCCTTTAGCTGGCTGGTTTAGAGCAAGGTGTCACCACTCCATGGTGTCCTCTTCCAGCTGTGCCTCACTGCACACACAGCCCCAGCCAGCCATTGCACACAGGCTCAGATGGCCTGGGTACATCCTGCCCAAAAAAGTGCCTCAAGCAAATCCTCCTGGAAGGCAGGAGGAGTTTTAGCTGCCTAAGAAATGGGAGCTTGTTGCCCAGACACCATCCAGAGGCAGCATCCAGACCCTCATCCTGCAGGTAAGAGCTGGTCTGGTTGCAGAGAAGATCCTTTCTGGTTACACAGCATCAGGTCATGATTCATTTTGGGACTCAAACATGGCAGCTGCTCCCCACTGGGAAGGCTGCTATTGCCCTGCTTCATTTGGGTCCTCAGAAGAGTGGAAATGTGGTATTTCTCCAGGAAAAAACAGTCTTCCCACACTTCTGTATCACCTCTTCACCAGCCCCATGTGCCACAGATGGGCTAAAGGAGTTAGCTGAACTCAGGGAGTGAAGTCCTGCCTTATGTGGAACGTTGTTTACCCACTGTGGTTACAAAGCAACCAGCTGAAGAATCAGTTCCTGAAGGCTTCCCAATCCATGGGAGACATTGGCTGGGTGTTGTAAATCAGTGCTCAGACTGGAAATAACTCGTACAGTTCTAGTAGCTGGAGTGATGAACAACTGTAATGGACTACCAGGGGCCACAAGAATTTCTCCATCAGTCCAGAGCCTGGGAATTCAAGCAGCTTCCTTCAAGAAAAGCCACCCAGTGTATTACCCAGCCCCTGTGGGGTTTTAACCAGCAGATTACTCAACACGTAGCATGTGGCCAGTTCATCTTGATATTCTTTCTAGATCTAAAATTCCAGGCCCATCCTTCAGGCAGAGAAAGACTTTGATCTAAACTCCCTGGGTTATAAACTAGTTTGTATTGCCTTGTTTTCCCCTCTACTTGTTACCCAGCTCGGCTTCAAATGCTGATTGAAGATGTTCACACAGCTATAAGGCAAGCAAAGCCATGTCTTTTCAAGAGGGGAGACAGCCTGTAAAACTAAAAACTTTGAAGGAGAGGAGTCAACTTTGGAGTTACTTTTATCATCATTTATCATCATATCAAGCTGAGTGGAGCACTGGGGATTCCAGCCAGCTCCCCTTAACGTTTCTGTAGGGAAATCAAGTATCTCTGACAGCTGCTGTCTAGCCTCTGAAAGGCCTGATGGAACTACTGGAGTCCTCCAAAATTTGTAAAGGGGTGACAGTGAGTGAAAACCCACCAGTCTTAACACTGATCACACAGCACCCTGATCACACAGCACCCCTGATCACACAGCACCCTGATCACACAGCACCCTGCTTTTCCAGGCAGGAACACATCCAGACCCCAGACGTAGGGGATTTGGATCTGATTCTTCCATATGTGACATCTGAATAGTGGCTGAGAAACTTCCCCTGAGCCAGCAGTGGCTCCTGCAGCTGGGAAGGGAGATGGGATCCTGGGCTGCATCAGCAGAGGGGTGGCAGCAGGGACAGGGAGGGGATTGTCCCTCTCTGCTCTGCCCTGGGGAGGCCCCAGCTGGAGTCCTGTGTCCAGAGCTGGGGCCCCAGGACAAGAAAGATGGGCAACTGGTGGAGAGGGCTCAGAGGAGCCCCAAAGATGCTCCGAGGGCTGGAGCAGCTCCCCTAGGAAGAGAGGCTGAGGGAGCTGGGCTGGGTCAGCCTGGAGAAGAGAAGGCTGCGGGAGGACCCTGGAGGTTGGTGTCCCCGCCTGTGGCAGGGGGGTTGGAGCTCTCTGATCCTTGGGGTCCCTTCCAACCCAGACCAGTCTGGGATTCTATGATCCTTCCTTGCTAAACTTCCCATAACATCCTTAGCTGAGGGCAGAGGAATAGATGATGGGAGAAAACAGTGCCTGTGCTTTTACTAGCCAAATATTTGTACTGCCCACATGTTCACCAGCCTTATCACATGCACCATGTTCAAAGCAAAATACAGGATGTCCTTATTTACTGTTTAAGGGAGGAAAAGCTTAGTGAAAGAAACTGCAGAGGAAACAAGACAACTGGAGCAAAGGAGAATTGGTAAAGGAGCATGAAATAAGCTTATCTGGAGCTGCCTGCTGGAAAAATGCGGGTTGCTGTGGTCTCATTCTGTCCATCGTCACTGCTGATGTCTGATACCTTGAGCACATTGCTGTTCCTGGGCTGTAGTGGGGCTACACTGGTTTGGGAGTTGCAGTTATAAAAAATAAATAAATTGGGAGAAGGACAGAGATTCTATTTGTGTAGAAAAATGGCTGTGCACAGCGAGGAGTGAGGAACACTGTTGGGTTGGGTTTTTCCTGAGAGACTGGGGCTTCTTCTCTCCTCTCACTCTGCTCTGCCCCTCTATTCATAGAATCATAGAATCCCAGACTGGTCTGGGTTGGCAGGGACCCCAAGGATCACACAGCTCCAACCCCCTGCCACAGGCAGGGCCCTAACCTCAGGCCTGGAGCTACACAAGGTTGCCCAGGGCCCCAGCCAACCTGGCCTGGAACACCCCCAGGGACGGGGCACCCACCCCCTCTCTGGGCAGCCCCTGCCAGCCCCTCACCACTCTCTCTGCAAAGAACTTCCCCCTCAGATCCAATTCCAACCTTCCTTCCTCCAGCTTCACTCCAGCCCCCTTGTCCTGCCAGGCTCTGCCCTTTGAACAAGCTGATTCCCCTCCTGTGTCTCTGCTCCCTTCAGGGACTGGCAGGCTGCAATGAGGTCCCCCCGCAGCCTTCGCATCCATCTGTCTGAGCTCCGTGTGTCCAGCCCCTGCAGCTCAGCCGGGAAGCTCTGCGGCTGCCCAGCACCTCCGGTATCCCCAGGCTGGGCTTCAAGGCCTCTGGGTTCTGGTGTCAGATAGAGTTTTGGGGGAGAGAGTAGCAGTAAATCCTGCTGTGATTTCAGGGAGTTTCACGGAGACAACATCCACCTCTCCTTTCCCATGGCTGGGGTGGGATCCTCCAGCACTCGGTGCCTGCCTTTCCTCACAGCTCAGGGGTGCTGACCCTTCCCACTTTGGGAAAACAGCAGATAATTGCTTTATTGCTGTTTGCCCTCAGCTGTAACTCCTGCAGTTTCCCTAATCTTGACCCTGCAGTCGCAGGGTACTTCTATACCCCTCTTTCTGGTGTGTGTAACGTGGCTGTCTGCTGAATGGGATCTGCTCCATTACAATTAGACAAGTGAGGATGCAGAGCTTTACACTTGAGCCACGTTCCCCAATTATTACTTTTCAAAGACTTTGGTGAGCGTTTTGCTGTTGCTGTTGTTGTTGCTGTTGTTGATGTGTTTACAAATCCAATAACAATCCTCATTAGGAGTTGCAAAACACGAAGCCATTTTGATCCCAGGCAGATGGCAGCTAAATGAAGTTTAATTAAAGAATGAGAGCTTTGATTCAAATCATTTTTTAAAAAATATAGTGCACCGAGATGCTAGAGAACAGCATAAACAGCATCTGGGCTTTTTATTCAGGAGCCCGAATGCATTTGAGAGGAAATGCTGTGCAAATCCTTTCGGAGCAATCAAGGGCTGTGCTGCAGCCTGATGGGCTGGTGTGGCTGGGTGGTGTAGAAACCCCCTTCCCTGGGTACAGCAGCAAGGCCAGGCAGCAGGGACAGGGAGGGGATTGTCCCTCTCTGCTCTGCCCTGGGGAGGCCCCAGCTGGAGTCCTGTGTCCAGAGCTGGGGCCTCAGGACAAGAAAGATGGGCAACTGGTGGAGAGGGGTGAGAGGAGCCCCAAAGATGCTCAGAGGGCTGGAGCAGCTCCCCTAGGAAGAGAGGCTGAGGGAGCTGGGCTGGGTCAGCCTGGAGAAGAGAAGGCTGCTTCTGGGGGGACCTCATTGCAGCCTGCCAGTCCCTGAAGGGAGCAGAGACACAGGAGGGGAATCAGCTTGTTCAAAGGGCAGAGCCTGGCAGGACAAGGGGGCTGGAGTGAAGCTGAAGGAAGGAAGGTTGAAATTGGATCTGAGGGGGAAGTTCTTTGCAGAGAGAGTGGTGAGGGGCTGGCAGGGGCTGCCCAGAGAGGGGGTGGGTGCCCCGTCCCTGGGGGTGTTCCAGGCCAGGTTGGCTGGGGCCCTGGGCAACCTTGTGTAGCTCCAGGCCTGGGGGTTGGTGTCCCTGCCTGTGGCAGGGGGTTGGAGCTGTGTGATCCTTGGGGTCCCTTCCAACCCAGACCAGTCTGGAATTCTATGGGTTGAGAAACTGAGGGAGAAACACCCAAGCCCAGCACTTAGCCCGAGCTGCAGTGGCCCAGCCAGCCTTCCCCTGCTCCGAGCTGGGGAGAGGGGAGAAGCAGAGCAGGGAAACAGCCCTACACTGCCCAGCTCCACCCCCCTTCCCCATCCACAGCCTTTACGATTGCATTCAGCTTTCTCAGTGGCATCGTTAGTCGACATCGTTAGTCCCCAGTGTAGCTCCTGCGCCCCAATTTCTCTCTGCCGCCCGTGCTCTCCTTTCAGCAGCAGTAATTAGGGCCCCATGCAGGGTGCAGCATTCCAGACCTGCACCCTGCGAGCAGCCATCCCCCATCCCCCAGCACGTTCACAGGGTGCCAGGCCCAGCAGCAGACCTCAGACATTCTCCACTCATTACTGGAGTGTGCCGCTGCCCCCCTGCTACAGCATCAGCCCTTCATTGCTGCACTGGGCAAAACCCCCTTGATCCAAATATAATGAGTGTGCCCTCTTAGGAGACACCTCCTGGGTGGGGTTTGATCTGGGAATAAACCCCTTTCAGACATTTTTGGAAGAGAAAATTGTATTTTTTACCTCTGAATCATGTTTCTTTGTTTCTTAATTGGAGATGCCACAGGTTTGAGCATCAGGCAGAAACATGAAAACGTCAGATCTGACACCAACTGCTCAGATGTCAAACTGTATCTCTAATTGGGGTCACTGATACAGATCTTCGCTCTCCTTTCTGCTGCCACCTTTGTGCTGTCTCCCCAACTCCACAGCAAATTCAAGTCCAGAGCCAGGAAATAAAACTGCAGCTGCCTCCAAACCCTTCTGTTCATCATCAAAATGCTCCTGTGGCCTGAAAAGGTAAGGACTCCAGCAGACCAAAACCCCATAAACTAAATCCCAGAATCCCAGGGGTTGGAAGGGCCCTGGAGAGCTCCTGGGGTCCAAGCCCCTGCCAAAGCAGCTCCCCAGCTCCTATTGCACAGGGCGGCGTCCAGACGGGGCTGGAATCTCTCCAGAGATGGAGACTCCACAACCTCCCTGGGCAGCCTGGCCCAGGGCTCCCTCACCCTCACTGGGGAAAAGTTCTTCCTCTGCTCTAACTTGCAGCCATTGCCCCTTGTCCTGTCTCCACAGGCACTGCAAAGGGGCTGGCCATTTCCCCCTGCAGCCCAGGCTTGAGAGAGTTAGCACCATGAAGAAGGTCCCCCTTAGTCTTCTTTTCTCCAGGCTGAACAGCCCCAGCTCCCTCAGCCTTTCCTCAGAGGGGAGATGCTCCAGGCCCTTCAGCATCTGCGAGGCCTCCTCTGGCCTCTCTCCAGGAGATCCCTGGCTGTTTGATCCCAGGGAGCCCAGCACTGGGCACAACACTCCAGGTGGGGCCTGAGCAGGGCAGAGCAGAGGGGGAGGATCCCCTCCTGTGACCTGCTGCCCACACTCCTCTTGATGCCCCCAGAGCATCATGTCACACAGCATGGCATCACACTCAGAGAAGCTGTCAGGAGTGACTTCAATCCTGTCTCTGCTGCTGTCATCCCCCAGCAGACCACAGCTGCTGCTCTGGGGCAGGTTTGCTCCATGGAAAGGCTGTGACTGGTCCCACAGCCTGGCAGGAGGCCCAGCAGCACTCAGCCCCACTGTGACGCTGTGTTGCTGCGCCGGATGACACCAGCTCTTGGTCCAGCGTTACAGGACGAGTGGAGCATCAGAGGCACCAGCCTGCACTTCCTGAGGGAGCTTCCCTCCCCGTAAGGCATCGGAGCCTCTTAGAAAATCATAAATTCACCTGATTTAAACTCTTTTCCTGGTTCAGAAGTCAGTTAAACGCACACAACCGAATCTGCCTCCGTGCCTTTCCATGTCTGGGGTGGCAGAGGCCAGAGATGAGAGGGCTTGGGGGGGGATCTCGCTCCCTGGGGGGCCCAAAGCCTCCTTCCTGCTTAATCCAAACCTGCTCCGGAGCCAACGGGACTCCCAGGCACAGGTCGCTGATGCTCCTAAGGGCTGGTTCCCTCATCAGTCACCACTGCAGCTTGGAACCACTTCCCCTGCAGCTCTATACATAATGTTTGATGCCTTTGATCTAAATTAAATGAAGCATCAAAACGTGTCAAACCTCTTGGGTTCAAGCACTGGTGACACCCAGGGTTTTAGGGAGCAGCCAAAGCATGACAAGGTCTGTCCAGGGCCACGCTTACTCCTCCCAATAAACACTGGTTCAAGAACATGCATAAGAAAACAAGCACTTTTAAGAGCAAGGCAACACTTTTTATTTTTATTTAAAAAGGCCTTGATGGCAGGAATATAGTGTAAAAATCATTGGAAAAACTAAAAGGCATTGATACATATTGGAATATACACTTTTTACATAAATTACATTTATTTAGTTATTCTTTCATTTGAGGTTCCTATTCAGTATTGAGGTCTAATAGTTAATAGGTCCTGGGATCTGGACGTTTAGACCACCATAGTCTAACATGTACATGTTCATGGGCCATTGCTGAAAGAGAGGGAGAGAAAAAGAAGGCAGAAGTCTCTGTTAGGACACAACACGGAACTGCACACACCAAATCTCTGACACGTCCCCACACGGGCTGCTGCTCCCACTTTCCAAGTAAGATAAAAGAACCAACCCCAAACCAAAACCCCACCAGCAAACCTGGCAAAAAAAACCCTTTCTACATTTATATTCACTTGTGCTTTTAAAAAAAAAACCAAAACTTTTTATTAGAATCATCTCAGTAATCATTTTATTATATTAATAAATATATTAGTGTTAGATTATTTTATTATCTATATTATATATTATATAAATGTAATGTTAATAACACATTGTTCTTATTATTATATTTTATTGTGTTATTTTTAATAACAAGATAATAAAATAATTTTATTATTTTTAAAAAAGCATTCTGTCCCATCCACAGCTGAAGCTGAGCCCTGAGGGAGAGCAGCTGGATGCATCTCCCCAATTTCGTTTCCTATCTGCACAGGCTGGATGCCCACCAGAGCTCTGCATGGCTCCCTGGATGGAGCTGGAGCAACGCTCCCACCACAGTCCAGACCACAGCGGAACCCCCAGGTCCTGCTGAGAGGTGCCACCACCGGCACCAGTGTTTCACCCACTGGGGTGGGGGGATTTGCTTGGGTCTCACGCCTATGGGGCTCCTGCTAACGCCGAGCATCCCCCCCAGGGCGCTCGGATGCGGGACAGCCCTGAGGGGCTTCGCTCTGCTGACCTCCCCTCCCCCAGACAAACCCAGCTGGAAAAGGGGCCCCAGAGCTGCGCCCCCTCCTTTGCCAAACCTGCTCGTGCCATTTTGCACCACGTGTGTGGTGTTTGTCAGGCGGAGGTGACGGGTCAAGGAGAGCAGAGGGCAGCATCCTGAAGCAGAAAGATAGGTAGGCAGTAACCCCTCTAATATTTGGAAGGCTTTACCACAAGTGAGATCTGATTTGTTGATGATGTAGACTCCATATTGGAAGAAGAGGAAGAGGAAGATGAGGAAGAGGAAGATACCGAGTTCCCTTCGGAGATCCTCTTCCGCTTCCGTTTGGGAACGCTGGTGTCCTTCTCTGGAGGGGAGAGAGGGGAAGCATGAAGTGTCCCAGCTCTGCAGTGGTCCCTCAGTGCAGGGACCCCTCCCCCGGCTCCGACCTCGCCTCCCACCAAGCAAGACCCAAACTCCAGCCCTCGCAGGGCCCGACATCCCACCGGCTGGTGTCCGTGCCGCCAGCTGGGGCTGGGACCGTGCTGGCTGCAGCCACAGTCCTTCCTGGGGAGGGGGAGGCCCTGGCACAGGGTGCCTGGAGAAGCTGGGGCTGCCCCTGGATCCCTGTCAGGGCTCAAGGCCGGGTTGGATGGGGCTTTGGGCACTCTGGGCTGGTGGGGGTGTCCTTGCCCATGGCAGGGGTGACACTGATTCTGAGGTCCCTCCAACCCAAACCAGTCTGGGGCTCAATGACAATGAATTATCTCTGGGGCTGCTAATTCTGACAAGTTTGATTAAAACGGCTTGAGAGTTACTGGGGAGGATGGGACAGAGAGAGAAACACCTTCACAGCGCTCACAGAAACCTTGTTTCCTTTGAGCCATCATTTAGCAGTTGAGATTCTAATTAAAGTCTTGAACAAGTTTATAAATTGCTCATGGTGAGCTAATGGGAAAGGGATAATCAGATCCTCTGGAATATGATGAAAGTTTGAATCTCACAGCCCATTCTCTCCCCAGCTCACAGAAGCACAATTGTCTGGGGATGGTTGGTTTGCTCCTGAGCCTGACTTTTTCTAGGTAGTATCTGCTCCCCAGGCTCCCCTGGGAGGTTTGAACACCCCCTACAGCCCCCATCCATTCTGCCCTCCATTCTCTCTGCCACAGGGCAGGGAGAGCCATGGTTATCACTTATTCCTCCCCTTACCTGTTTGTTTGGCCTCGGTGCAGATTTCAGCAAACGGCCTGGGACAGAGAGAAGCAGGGTCAGAGCAGGCAGACCCCATCATTTCTCCCTGACAAACCCTGGGTGGAGAAGGGACACGGAGCCTCCCCAGAGGGAAGCCATCCAAAATAACACAGCCAGCTCTCTGTGCTGTCCCGGTATCTGCCCCTGTGCAAGGAAGAGGGGGGACAAACCAGCCCCACTGACGCTCTGCTGTGCCCACCCGTGGCTGAACACATCCCTGTGGCACGGGTGCTGGGGGTGGAGCAGGTCCTCCCTGTTGCAGTGCATCCCCACTCTGGTGGCCCCCATGGAGAAGCAAGGGCAATGCTCAACGAACAGAAACACTCCCTGGCCCCAGAGCTGGGGGAACTTACTGGAGCTGGTTTATAATCACCATCCGGATGTTCTCCCGCGCCTTCAAGATCTTCTCCAGCCGATGGATGTCGTAGGTGTTGGGGTTCCTGAAGGGGATATCATCCGGCAGCCCAGTGACCTCCACAGCATCAGGACTGTCCCTGATGAGTTTATAGGGCACCATGACGGGCCGGTTCAAGCCCAGAGCCTCTCCTGTAAGGGCAGAGCAGAGGACAACACACCAGCTTTACCCCACGGGGTTCCACATCCAACCAACAGAAGGACCAAGGGTGGTGGGAGGACTTGGGGCAGTCACAGCTGCTGTGGTGCCCAACCTTTGCTGCAGCCACATCCCACCCAGCCACCACATGTTTACCTGCCCAACTTATTACCCGCTCCATTAGGATCCTGCCAGGACCCTCAGCTGAGGGCTGTAGTTGAGGTGTATTCTCATACACCCCCCATAGGTGCTGAGCACACCCATTGCCACACACTCGCACCAGCCCATGGCTGGGCCAGCAGCAGCACGGGAGACAGCCTAGGAGGGAGGGCAAATGAGAGAGGTTTGTCCATCTCCTCCTCCCTCTGGCTGTCAGGGGGTTTGGGGGTTACTGGGGTGGAGATCACACCCAGCGTGCTGCATTCAACAGCCCCCAAGAGCCCTGAGCTGCAGGAATTGCTCCTGCCTCTTCCCGCTGCCCATCTCTCTGGGTACACTTCAGTTCCCGCACGGTGGGGAGCGGTGATCACCCCTCCTCCTGTGCTGGTCCTGGCTGGGAGCACCTGCAAGGACCTGGGGTCTCAGCGACCCCCAGACCCGCAGGCGCGAGGTGCCCCTTAGCCACAGTTCTGGCTCTTCACAGCATCCCAGGATCACTGGGTTGGAAAAGCCCTTTCAGATCATCCAGCCCAACCATTCCCATCCTAAGCCAAACCACATCCCTCAGTACCTCATCTACCCTTTTCTAAACACCCCCAGGGAAGGGGACTCAGCCCCTCCCTGGGCAGCCTGTCCCAGGCCCCAGCAACTCTGCCAGTCAAACATTGGTTTCTACTATCTGCTCTGCCCCTGCCCTGGCCCAGCTTGAGCCCATTGCCCCTTGTCCCAGCTCCTGTCCCCTGGCTGAAGAGACCATCCCCCACCTCTCTGCACCCTCCCTTCAGGTAGGTGGAGCTGGGGAGAAGGTCTCCCCTCAGCCTCCTCTTCTCCAGGCTCAACACCCCCAGCTCCCTCAGCTGCTCCTCAGAGGATTTGCCCTCCAGCCCCTGCCCCAGCCTGCTTGCCCTTCTCTGCACTGGCTCCAGCACCTCCATGGCCTTCTGATGCTGAGGAGCCCAGAACTGGACCCAGCACTCCAGCTGCAGCCTCCCCAGTGCCCAGCCCAGGGGCACAATCCCCTCCCCACACCTACTGCCCACACTATTTGGACACAAGCCAGGATGCCATTGGCTTTCCTGGCCCCCTGGGCACACTGCTGGCTCACATTCAGCCTGCAGCCCCCCAGCACCCCCAGGTCCTTCTCTGCCTGACAGCTCTCCAGCCAGTCTCCCCCAGCCTGTAGCACTGCCTGGGGTTGTTGTGTCCCATGGGCAGCACTCTGCCCTGGGCCTTGTTAAACCTCATCCCCTTGGTCTCAGCCCATCGGTCCAGCCTGTCCAGATCCCTCTGAAGAGCCTCCCCTCTTGGCAGGGGGTTTGTCCCTACAGCCCCTCCTTGTGCTCCATGAATGGTGCCAGCCCCATGGGAACACAGGGGTCTGCTCAGGGCTCACTCCCACGGAGGGCGAGTGCTGCTGGGGTTGCTCAGAGCACGGGCACCATCCCTGCCACCTCCAAAGGCACAAAGCCACCCCCAAAGCAGCCCACGGCCCATGCTGTGAGCAGCACCCCAAAGTGAACGGGACTGCAGGAAGGGCAAGGAGCCTTAACTAGGGGACACTTGAGAAAGAGGGAAATATTATTTCCCACTGCTCTGCTGTCGTTTTGGCTCCTCAGGCAATCATTCTGGGGAGGGAGACACAAACCACGGCTAATTATGGGGTGGCTAAACCATGACAACGCCGCACCGGCGTGGTGGGGTGCCACTGAGCCACTGTGGCCCGGCTGTGCAGCCCTGGGGAGTTACAGACTGAGAAATAACCACCCAGCACTCCCACAAGCTGTGCCCCAAGAGCACAAGGGGACAGCCGGGGCCGAGAGGGTGATGTTGTTCGGGCTGTGCACCCCGTGCCCGGCTCTCACCTGGCTGCTGTTCCTACTGTGTCTTTTCCCAGTCTGGGGGTCGCTAGGCAGCGCCAGGAGCCTGCAAACGGCACTTTCAGATCTTCTTCAGTGTCCTGACCTCCTTTTCTGCTGCAGCTCCTCACGCTGGGGCTGCGGCTCCAGCCCTGCTCCCTCTCTCTGGGAGGAGCAGGCAGGGGCTGCCTGCCAGCGGGCCACACTTGGCACACACGCCACGGCTCACGCCAGCGCAGGGCACATCAAGACACATCAAAGACTGATGCCAGACAGAACAAATCCTGCTTCTCAGCTGTGGGTTGGTTTTTTTCCCCCCTCCCCTCACCAAGGAGGAACCATCAACAAGAAGGTCACGGTCCCACCTGCCGGGAGCGAGACACGGGGACGTCCCTGGGGACAGGCTGTAACGTGAAGCAGTGGGATGAGACCTGCTGCCGTGAGCTCAGCCTATAAATAGAGGCCTTCAGTGAAATTAATTTTAACTATGGGTGCTGTCAGCAGAACCAGCCAGGCTTGGCAACGTGTGCAGATGGGACACTCACCGTATTTTTCATTGAAAAGCTCTTTCACTTGCTCTCGGAGAATCACCTTCTCCCCGAGCCTGTTGGCATCGTCCTCATCTGCAAAGGGAAAAAAAGGACAGGGAATAGAATACCTGGAAAACCCATCCCAGGGCACCCTGGGTGTCTCTGCCCCTCTGCCCCAGCGTGGCGTGGGGACAGCTCTGAGGTGGCCGCGCCGTGCTTGCACCTCGCGTAGGAGCTATATAAAAGGCTGCCAAAGCTGCCTTTGCCCTGTGCTGCTAGGGCTGAGAGCCTTTTACGCCCACTTCGTGGGGCTGTAAATCACAGAATCACAGGGGTTGGAAGGGATCTCGAGAGATCTTTGGGTCCAACCCCCTGCAAAATATGCAAAGCAACGCAGCCGGGGGCCCTGGGCGCCACCGAAGGCTCCCCCAGGTGACAGCAAGGAATGAGAGAGCGCTTGGAGAGCTGGGCTCCTCAGTACAGTGGTGTTTTAGAATATGCCATATAATCAGCTTGGGTTTACTACCTTTTTTAATCATCCTCATCACAGCAAACAGTTTCTCCTCTGCTCTCTCCTTTCAAACAGCGTGCCCTCTATCTTGGTAGATTTCTCCCCCCCCCCCCGCAACTATTCAGCATCCTTGGGGGCTCCAGGAAAAGCAACCAGGGTCAGCCCCCTTTGATGCTTTTTTGCACCCCGCAGGTATAAAGCACCAACTGACTGAACCCTTATCTACCTCCCAGTGGGATCACCTCCCCAGCACAGGGCTAGCTCAGTGGGGTGCATGGTGGCATCGCTACCACGAGCCCTGCCAACCTCAGCACCAGGGCCTGAGCAACCTCTGCTCCCGGGGCTGCAGCTGTTTAATTTGATTTGGAGTGATCAGGTGATTTTGATTTTGGGTTTAGGCAATCCCATGGCTTGCAATTTTGTCAATAAACACACACTGGGAACCTGTCACAAGTCCCTGCCTCCCTGTGCTCAGCAGAAATCCCACGCCTCAGCTACCCTGCTGCTGAGGGTCCTGGGGAGAAGCTGGCACCCTTACATCTCCACACCCCACTGCTGCAGGGTACAGCCCCAAAACCCTCTTCTCCATCTGGCCAACAATAGTTTTGTCTGGATAAAGTAGGAAAAAAATTTAAAAAAAAAAAAGGGAGAGGTTTTTGTGAAGGAACCTCAGGGTGCTTCAACTACAGAAATGGCAACAAGGGATGGAGCAAAACAAAAAGAAAAAAAGGAGAAAAAAGAAAATCAAATAAATGTTGCCAATGAGGTGTGATTTCAAGAGCCAAGACCTTGCCTCCAGTGCTGCTCCCAAGGCCCTGGCAAGCTGTGGGGACAAACCCCGTGGGCTCCCTCTGTGACTGATGCTCAGTTGCTGGGCAGGGTGTAGATGGTAGCAGACAAAGAAACACCAACGTGAGTGTTCTCACTTGTTCACTTCTCTGGGACTGAAAAACTCTGCAGCTTTTCCTTTTCCCCTCACGCCCCAAGCGACCCATGTGCAAGAAACAAGATCCCAAGGGGGCTTTTCCACCTTGCAGTGGGCAGGACTCCCAAATTCCCAGCCAAGGACACAAATGAATTCCATGAAAAAACCTGGAACTGAGCATGCATAACAGAGAAGCCAGAGAGGAGGCTTCAGCTGGCAGGGTCACTTCACCCCAGGGTCCTACCCCCCATCCCAGGGTGCTACCCCTCCATCCTGGCGTGCTACCCCTCCACCCTGGGGTCCTACCCCTTGTCCCCAGGCAAGAGGGATTTCCATCTACCTTTGAATTTGGGAAACGATTGACTGGAGGAAGCCACTGGCACCCCTGGGATGTGCCAAGTCCTTCCCATGAAGCAGCTTTACACAAACTGCTGGCTTCAGCTCTGTGCTATCAAGTTGAGGGTTTTTTTAATTAAGTAGCCAGTTGATTGCCTTTTCCCTTTCCAATCCTGCTTGCCTGGAGTGAGGAGCCCCATTCTCTCTGTTCAAGTGGTCAGATTTTTAAAGCACCATTTTATCTTTTCCAGCAGGACTTGGCAGAGCTTGACATTGCCTTGAGAAAAGCCAGGTCATACTCTGTAGTTATTAAAAACGGCCTTTGGGTGTCTGCTGTTGGACAAGGGGATCCACAACACCGCCTGTTCTTCCAGTGACTTTAAAAAACACACCACAAAACCAAATCCACGTTGCCCATGGATAAGTAATGGTTTGGGCTATGTCTGTGATGCTGCATGCAAAGCCCTGATCTTGGTGGCAAAGCTGCAGCACAGCCAAGCAGGGTACCTGGCAGAGCCTTCCTCCCCCTCCCTGTGCCATCATCAGCATGCCCGTGCCAGGGTGCAGCTCCAGGCAATGCACATCCTCCACCTGGCCACCAAGTCCAGAATAACAACCTCCCATTACCCAAACTGCCAGCATGAAGCCTGTTCCATCAGGGAACGGCCACCACTACCACATCCTGCTGGGAGAGGGGCTCAGGTCCCTTCACCACACAATCCCAGTCGTGTTGAACTGCTTAGCCAGGTGACCTGGTGTGCTTATGTAGGATTTGGCCTCCAAATCTTAAGAGGATAAACACATGCCTCTTCTCCACTCCTCCCAGCTTCAATGGGTGCAATTCTGTCACCTCCCTGATCAAATCCAGACTAAACCTACTGACTGTACTGGGGCTGTTCCCAGTAGCTCAGGTTTAAGCACAGTTGGAATGAGCTCGACGTGGTTTCCAAAGCAGAGCTATAACCTCACAGAGGCAGGCAGTTCACATCTAGACACTTGGCCAGACTCCCAGCTGATGGGACTAAGGCTGGATCTGCTGGAGATACACCGTGCCCTGCCACAGGTACAGGCAGCAAGCTCTTCTTAACTCCTTAAATGAGTGTGTACATTAAATCCCCAGAGCCTGCACACCGCCTTTAGTCCAGAGTATTTGTTAAAGCCAAGCAAAAAAACCTCCCAGCCCAAATCCCTGCAAGAGCTCCTTATGAATGGCAAGTGGATTTGTTAATAAATTAATTGCTTGGACAGGTGGATGAGCTGAGGATAAGGTGGCAGGTGGGTTTGTCTGGAACAGAACCGGCACCGATGCCCAACGGCGCTTGGGAATGCAGAGAGGATTAATAACAACAGTCAAACACTGGTACACACATCCTGCATCATTCAGTTCTTGGCATCACAGGGAAACAGAGCAGAGAGGAGAAAAAAAAATACCTGAAATTTGGGGGTTTAAGACATTTTCATTCCCATATTAAAAGGCAAGTGCATTTCTTGTCTGCTACCATCTACGATGCATCAACTGAGCTACGTACCATTCAAGGCAGCGTAGGCTTTTTCCAATGATGTTATCCGTCTAGGGGCTACAGTGAGAGTTAAAAGAAGAAAAAAAAAAGAGAGAGAGAAAGAAAAAGAGAGCCATGAGTGCTGCAGCTTGTTTTCTTGGTCACAAACAAAGTAAAACCCAGGATGACACTGTCCCTAGCAGCTTAAAATTCCTCCTTGGCACAGAGATGCTTTTGGGAGCTAAATAATGGCCCGGTGAGCTGGGTGGATGGGCTGGGCTCTCTGCTGCATGCCAGGGACCTGGTTTGGGATGTACTTGAGCCCATGAGCACCCCCTCCCTGAGCTACACCACGCTCCTGAGCAGCTCAAGGTCTGCACATGCCTGGGGACACACGGCTGAACAGCAGCACTTACGGCATGTGCCAAAGCAGCAGCGTGTGTGCTGCGTGGCAGTGCCACAGAGGACAAAAAAGAGAGCTGAGGTTAAAGGGGATGAAAAGCAAACAGGGAAATGATGTCAATTCTGCAGCAATTGGGCAGGGGGGGCCAGCAGGAAGAGGAATCCCTAAGGAGAGGCTGGCACTTGCCACCGACTCCGAAGTGAGGAGCGGTATCAAACAGAAATGAATTTCCTGGGGAAAAGCAGCAGGGAAGGGCCAGGGCCAGGGCCAGGGCCAGGATCTGCATGATGGGGAAAAGGGGGAATGAAGCAGCTCATCACCCAGAACCTGGCAGCTGTAGTGAGAGCCAGCAGGGAGGATGGGAGCTGCAGGTCGCAGCATCAGGGTGAGGAAGGGGCTCAGTGGGGAGGCTCATGCTGCCAAACTGCAGCTCACTGGCACCTGCAGACTGGAGGGTTGCACACCCCAATTTGCTGAGCAGACAGATAAGCAATCTTAGTATCCCAGAATCACAGCATCCCACGGGTTGGAAGGGACCTGGAGAGCGCTGAGCACTGCGGGGAGGCACCGGGTCAGCGCAGCCGGGGGAGCGTACCTGCTGTGGCACCCCCCTGCCACCTTCCAGGGGGGGTTTGTTCTTCCCATCAACAGTTTCCCATGTTCTGGTTTGGGTCAGAATTTCATGGGGTTTATGACATCCCCATAACAGTTCAGCAACTTTACAGCACCAGAAAGGTACAGAAACATACAATGACAGAATCCCAGGGGTTGGAAGGGCCCTGGAGAGCTCCTGGGGTCCAACCCCCTGCCAAAGCAGCTCCCCAGCTCCTATTGCACAGGGTGGCGTCCAGACGGGGCTGGAATCTCTCCAGAGATGGAGACTCCACAACCTCCCTGGGCAGCCTGGCCCAGGGCTCCCTCACCCTCACTGGGGAAAATACACATCAAGCATCCCCAGGAGGCTCGGGGAAGCCGGCACTGCAGCACAACCAGCTCTGCCGATGCCTCCAGCCCGATGTCTGCGCAGGGGGAGCCCTTGGGTTCAGTGGCACAAAAACACACCAGGGTTGCACCAGGCAGGTGCAGGTGCCTCTGTTTCAGGGCAGAGCAGGGTGAGCTGAGGTGCTGAGCCAGACCCTGCACTGCTGTGGCTGCAGACAGACAAATCCCCGCTGGGAGCAGCCGGCAGCGCAGCCGCACAGCAGGACCCAGGCAGCAAGTGAGCGATGCTGCCCATGGCCTGGCCCCTGAACTGCGGGGTGACACCCTGCCCTCCACGCAAAATATGGGAGGCATAATATGGCAAATCGGCACAATCAAGGCAAGTATGCAATGGGAAGGGGAAGAGAGGCAGATGAGTCTTGCCAGCACTGGGAAAGCCAAGCTAGAGTCCAAGCTGAGTCCTGGCACAAAGTCCTGGCACGGCTCCTGTCGAAGGAGGAACGCAGGCAGGAGCACAGGCAGGCAGAGAGGAAGAGGAGCACACAGCAGCATCTTTCCAATAGGACTCAGAAAAGGTTTATGGAAGGGCAGCGCAGCGTTTCCTTCGGTGGGAAGGAGCTCAAAGGGCTTTTCAGTGTTCCAGGTGAAAATTTCAAGATGCCATTATGAAATCAAGGATAATTAAGAAAGCTAATTAAAAGCTTCTTGTCCTGGTAACCCCCATGGGCTGCTCAGCTTTAACCATGGCTCACAGCTCCTGCCCTGAGGGGTACGGAGCGCATCCCTAAGTGCTGGACCAGAGCTGGCATGGAGCAGCATCCATCCTTCTGTGTGACAAACACCCTGACAAAAGGGGGTTCTGGGGTCTCTGAAGGACATGACAGGACATGAGGGTGGTGGGGAGTGGGAGAGAGGCAAGAGCAAAGCAAACACGAGGGCTGGGATGAGCTGAGCGATGGCACGAGGATGCCAAACACATAGGGAGAGGGAAAAGGAGACAAAAAGTAGGCAAAGAAAAAGGTGATTCAAACCACAGAGGTGCTTACAGACAAGCTTTGAAGCTCCACAGCTACTCACACTGCCTGCTTGATTCTCCACCTGCAGACTGAAACCACTAACCAGCCAAACACTAAAAACCGATTCACCCTGGATAGTGGGAAGGTTGACCAGAAGGAAAAATAATCCAGCTAATCCCACAGGGGTTAAACATCAGGGCTGGGGAGGGGTGGGGTGAAGGGAGAGGGGCATGGACCTCAAAAAGCAACCTGGTGATGGAATGAGATGCTCTCTGCTCCCATCACCGCCCCATCAAGTGCTTTCATCTTTCCTTTTTCTCTTGCTAGGAGTTTCCAGCACGAGGCACATCTCATCAAAGTCTTGCAGAGGATTGTGCTCTTGTGATTAAAAAAAAAAAATAATATAAAAAGGATGCCTGGATGTGTGGTGTTTTTTTAATTAAAGAACACTGCCTGCCCTACTTTATTAATTGGAGTGTGGGAAATAATCTATCAGGGTGGTGGGGAGTTTGGGGAATAGGACAGATGGAGCTGGTGTACATTTTCAATCAAAGCACAGGAAAATTAACATACAGAAAGATTTTGGGGGGTGTGTGTGTGCTAGATTACTTATGCTTCATTTTTTCTTTTTCCAAAGGCTCAAATTAAGCCTGTTTTGTATCTCTCTGCCTCAGGAAAAGAAGAAAAGGAAGGCTAAGTGCTGTGTTTATAGTGCTGGAGAGCTTCCCTGCTTCTCACACGCTTCTCTTTTAGTGTCGAGGGATCGTTCTGCTTTCAGGAAGGGGTTTTGAAGGTCTTTTTGCTGAGCAGAGACCAGTGGTGGGGAGAAAAGAAGCTGGAAATGAAAAGGGAAACCTCTGAATGCCAGGAGGATTGTGCTCCTGACCTGGAGTCCCCAGGGAGCCAGGTGGGTAAGAGTGCTGTCAATGGCAGTGGTGACCTTCAGGCCATCATCCCACCTTCAAAAGCAGCTGCAAACCTGCACTGACCTGCTCCAGGAGGTGGGCAGCACTGCTGGCTTTGTTAAAAATCAATAATAATCCCCTAAACCCAGCCTGATTCTCTCCAAAACCACCTGCTTCTGCAAACAGCATCCCTGCGGGCACGCACCCCCCAGGCATCACCAGGTTCTGCACCAACAGCATCACCCCCCACGGCCACCCATTACCAGGGAGATACCATCTCGACTGAGAAACTACAGGTAATCTTGATAAAAAGCATGCTGGGCACTCAGATTATATTGAAACCCTTTTATCAGTTTCTTTTGCACTTAAAAACTGGGTGTCCCCAAAAGAGAGAGGTAAGGAGGCTGGTCCTCCGTGGTCCTACAGTTAGTTGGGATGCTCTTGGCAACCCAGGAGGTGTGCCACTTCTTAAAAGCAAATTAAATCCTGTAAATTAACATAAAGGCAACTAAAATCATGGCAAAGTGATTGAAAAAAATTAGTTACATGCCCCTTTTTTCCTTAAAATCTGTACTTCTTGGCCAAAATTATCCACAAACCCCATAACCTCCTGTATATTTATGCAGCCAGCTCCTGGGCTTTCCAGCTTTTAGACACCTTTGCAATGCCATCCTGCTTGGCAGTAACTCTTGCTTTCATTTGAACACTCCTCTGTCAAATAAAAGTGATTTTCATTGATTTTCTTGTAGTGCCAAGCATGCACTTCAGCTGCTGCTCTTCATTTTACATGGCAGGGTTTTACTACAGAAGATAGAGTTATAAAAGGAATACTCTAAATTTAAATTTTTAATGATTTATGGCTAGTTGGAAATCATTAATTTTGTTAAGGCAGATGAAAAGCAATCAAAGCCAAGGCAGTGAACATACCACTGTGTTACCACCATCCACTTTGGTGTCATGGGGTGGAAAAGCAAACGAGAGGAGGTTAATTGCCATTAATGGGGATTTTTTTTGGGGGGGAAAAATACAAATAGCCTTTTTCTCAAGGAGACATTCAGGTGGTAATCCGACTACTAGAGAATAATTGTAATTCCTGGAACTGTTTCTGAAGATTTAGCAAGTATGTGAAATAGTCTATAAGAAATTGAGATGTCAAGTAAGAAAAAAAAACCCCTCACCTGTGGCTGCTCTTACTTAAAACCTCTGTGGGAGCAGAGGGCACAAAGCCCTGAGCCCAGCAGGGATGCTGAGACCTCCTCCCAGGCCTGCTTGGGTACCACAATACACAGAATAAAATAGGTCTTTGGGTTTGTGCTAGCAGGGGCTAACCCACAGTGGGAGTGTTCAGCTGGAGAAGGGAGAGAAAAAACCTGCTGTGCATCAAAAAGAAAATCAATCTCCCCTACATCTCTCTCTCTCAGGCCGTGCTGCCAGGCCAGCTGGCAGGTTGAAGGCTTTGCCTTCTGATGGGCTCCTTTGTTAATGGTGTGATTTGTGTCAGGTCAGCGTCCCTTAACGTTAATTATACTGGTTACAGGGGAGAAAGGGGAAGACAAGATGGGGCTGGAGGAGCAGATACCCCCTTGGCTCACTCAGTGCAGTTCTGGGAAAAACCAGAGCTCTGGTCCAGCATCCAGCATCCTCTGGATGGATCCCACCTCCCTCCAGCCCACGGGAGCTGGGACCTTGCAACACAAGACCTACAGTCTGGCAGTCTAAGGCCAAAATCCACAGAGTTCTCAGGGGACCTCCCCATCATCTTGTTGGGGCCATACACAGGGACCATGCCCTGGGTTGAGTTTCTCAGCCAGCTTGTCCTTTGTTAGAGCCCTCTCAGATGTCTAACACCTCTTTGCTGTTCTATGGGCATAGAAATGTTTTCCTCTCTGTCAGATTTGTCTTCCCTAAACTGTGCCATCCCCAGGGAGGCCAGCCAAGGAAACGGGAAGCCACCAATAAAGATGAGAACATTTTCTGCACCCATCTGTGCTCTTCCAACAGTTGTAATCACAGTTAAAACAAGGCAGGTTTGTACCCACATTTCTCTCTCATTCAGCTCTCTTTTCTCAGCAGCCAAGAAGTGAGAGACAGAGCTACTGCAGCGATGCATGGGGAAGGATGCGGATCTTGGATGGGGTTGGAGTGCACCCTGGACACCCCCACCCTCCTCTCTCCTGTATCTCCCCTGGTGCATCCACAAGTGGGACCCCTGTGAGCTGGTGAGGGCTGTCACTGCCACACTGGTGCAGCCCCTGTGGTTAATCACCCCCTTCCCATGACCCTCCCTCGCCACTGAACCCCCAGCTCGCTGCAACACTTACATTTATTTTAAGAAAAGGCTTAAGAAAGTGGATGCTTTCTTCCATGCAGAACACAGATCCCTGGCCTACATCAGATCTTGAAAAATGCTGTCATTTCAAGGCAAACGGGAGCAGTACTGATGGGTGATGCTGAGGCCACTGGCTCAGTCAGGGGAACATTGCAAATGCCCCAAACAACAACAAAAGCCAAGTGGGAAGCCCAGGACAGTGGAGTCAGGGGCCCCCTTCCTCCAGCTGATAAAATTATTGCTTGTCATCCACAGCTTACAACTCCCTGACCACCACTAAACACTTGGCCACTGCATCACTGAGGCAAAAAGGCATCAGCACTTACCGGGTTTGGGGATGAGTCCCTGGAAAGGCCTGTGAAAAGTGAGGAAAAAAGGAGATTTAAAATGAAACACCCCTGGGAAGGCAACACGTCTGGACCAAGCATCCTCCTGCAGCCCAGGGAGGGTGAGGATCAGCCTGCCCCCCACACACTGTGCCATGGCTGGTGTAGGACTGGCAGGGGCTCTGTGGGGACAGGGTCCCAGTGGTCCTGCTCGGAGCAGCATGCACCCGGTTGGTAAGATGATGGGCGGTGTGGCTCAGCAAGAGGGTGATGGAGCTACTCTTCAAACCAGTTCCTGTCTCACAGTGATATGCCAATAAAGTGCCTTTCCCCTCCCACAGGTGCCCATCCCCTTTGGCTACCAAACTCACAGGACCCTACCACAAACCGCTGGCACCCGGTGCCTCTCCAAGCACTGTGGGACCCCGAGTGCTGCCTCGCACCAGCAATGAGCCAAACAACATGGTTCCTATCTCAGGCCTCCCAGAAAAGGAACTGGGATTGTTCTGCCTGGTTTTGTCTGCACCATTTTCTCCTGCCAGTGCTTTCCCCACCACCTCTCTGGGCAGCTCACAGGAGGAAAGAGCAGGACTCTGTATTTTGTGGTCCCCTCCTTTCTGTTCAATCGTTAGCCGCCAACTTAATTGCTGCCTGGGGAGCATTTAAAGTATTTAGAGCCCTGCCCCAGTGGGGCTGGAAGAGCTGGGGGTGCATTTAGGTTGGCTCCCTCCTCTTCACATGCTGCCCAGCAGTGCAGCTGACACCTCTCACCACGTACCTCGTCACGGTGAACTTGATTTTATCGGCAACGGCCAGTATCCTCTCCAGGTTCTGTGAGCCAAAGGTGCACGGCTTCCTGAAGGGAATCCCAGGGGGCAGCCCCTCTATAATCACCGACCCTGGATTGCTCTTGATCCGCTTGTATGGCACTTGCACGGGGTATTTGATCCCCAAGGCCTCACCTGGGAGAGAAGGGAGCAGGAATCAAGAAGTAAGTGTGTGCCATGCCACTTCTACCACGGCTCTGGCTCCAGCCCCAGCTCAGCCAAAGCACGAGCTGGCTGCTCCAGGCCCCAGGTCAAGTGTTAGATCAAGGATCAACACCTTCAGGGAGCAGGGTGGGCCCAAGGCAGCCACGCACACCCACAGCTGAGCTGGTGGGACCAAGGAGAAGCACCACCCTATACGGTGACCCCCGTGCAGCACAGTAGGAGGGATGGAAAGCTGCTGCTTTTTGCTTTGAGATGCTATTTGGAGATAACTCTGTAGGTATGTTCCCCCTCCGAGGTCTGGTTGCAGGAGCATACAAACAGGAGGGGAATCAACTTTTTAAAGGGGTAGAGACTGGCAGGACAAGGGGGCTGGAGTGAAGCTGAAGGAAGGAAGGTTGAAATTGGATCTTAGGGGGAAGTTCTTTGCAGAGAGAGTGGTGAGGGGCTGGAAGGGGCTGCCCAGAGAGGGGGTGGGTGTCCCCGTCCCTGGGGGTGTTCCAGGCCAGGTTGGCTGGGGCCCTGGGCAACCTTGTGTAGCTCCAGGCCTGGAGGTTGGTGGCCCTGCCTGTGGCAGGGGGTTGGAGCTGTGTGATCCTTGGGGTCCCTTCCAACCCAGAGCAGGCTGGGATTCTATTATTCTATGACTGAGGTTACGTATTTCTTTGCACTTAATTGTTCTTGTGAGAACCCAGGCAAGTCTTACTCCTGCCTAGAAAATGGGAAGAAGAGCATTTCCCTGCCTTGTCTGATAAAGAGCAATGCCTGGGCAGGCAGGGAATGCCCTGCAGAGCCTGGGCAAGTGCCCTGGGGCATGAGGAACAGCAACTACTCATCCCCCCGTACTCCTGCGAGTGCTCTTTCGGCCCTTCCTTATCCCCTTCCCACCTCCTGCCATGGCCCTGCGCTCCCCCTGTTCCAGTTCTCCACTAATGAATTTACCAGCGTTGTTCTTCGTGGAGGGGGAGTTTAAAAAAAACCAAACAACCCAGAACGTGGCCTGGAAGGGCTAGCAATGGTTGCAACGTGCTCTCCATCACAGGATCCCCGGGAGCCATCCCAGACCTGCCATTCCCTCCCCGGCGCCGCGAGCTGCCAGGCACTCAAGGGGGAGGTGAGAGAAAGCATCTGGCAAAGAGGAATCTGGAGTAGAAGGGAGGGATAGGGACCAAAAACTTTGGGAGGGGGTAAGGTGGGAACAAAATCAACTCCCCTTCTGGTTTCTCACCGTATTTCTTATTGAACAGGTCCTGGACTTGTTCCCGCAGCGTGTTAGCAATGTCTATTCTGGAAAGCCTGGCATCATAATTTTCTGTAAAATAAAGAAACAATTATGGCCTTCTGCTGGTAAATTAAAAGGCACTCTGTGACTTTTAAGTAATGCCATTTTTCTAATTATAGGAAAGTCCTTATCTTGCAATTAGCTAATCTCTAGAGTGGGCCATTCAAAGCCCTTAAAAATAATCTAAACAGAAATATGTTTTTTCCCCCCGCTTGTTTGCCAGGAATAAAAGCCGCATGAAATCGAAGATTCAGTCGTGATAATTACCAGCATTAAAGTAAAACATACTCCAAAGCCTCTCTGAAAAGCCAAAGCCTTTGAAAAGCCTCTGACCCTCTCTCTGAGAAGCCTCCCATGGCTAAGGAAAGGGATGCTCGAGCAGGGTAACACTGTCCCACGAGCATCTCGCCGTCACTCCTTCCCCCACCGGAGCCGCTACGCCGGCTGCTGGTGCACACCGAGCAGCAGCGCTTATGCAAACATGGTTCAAGTGGAAAAAGCCCCAGAAAAGGCAAACTCTGAGGCTTGGAAGACTTAATTATGCATCCCACAAGGTCAGGCAGTGAGATAAGCAAAGCTGGTTAATTAGGGCACCATCCAGAGTGCTTCAAACCTCTTCCTTGGACCTACGGGACTCCCTGCCCCGGCTGCACATCTTGTCTTCTGGTTGTCCGCCCTTCCCATCCTCTCACCCACCTCTTCTTCTCCTCCCTCCCATCCTCTGCCAACCCATGGAGTCCTGATGCCCTACAGAACTCCCTTCTCACATCTGTTTGCGGTCCACAGAGTGGAGACTCTGCCTCAACCCCCACCAGATGCCTCCAGGCCCTCACCTTGAAAGCCCTGTCTCTTCACAGCATCCTCCAGCAGCGCCTCGCTCGAGTCCCTTTCGCTGGTGGCTGCGACAGGGAACATAAGAGGAATGAGGATTTGTGGTGTCACCAAGAGGGACACACAGGAGGGGGTTTCCAGCCCAAAAAACCCAGGTGGGGAGGGAAGGCAGGAGATGAGCTCCTCTCCTACCTAGTCCTTAACGGCCCGGCTGCCGGGCGTCTCGCAGCCTACCTTTGGCTGCCGGGCTGTCCGACACAGGCTCCTTTACACCCTCTGCCAGCAGCTCTGGTCTGGAAGACAGCAAAAAGCAGAGGGCACATGTGAGCTCCCCAGGCAGCTACATCCTGCTGGGGATGGGAGAAAGCCCAGAGCATGGTCAGGCTGGCCTGGGAGCTGCTGGTCTGATGCCACAAAATCTCTGTGATCCTAACATATTTTTTTCTGTTTCAGCCCCACCACACCAGCTGCATCAGCCCTCTCCTCTGCAGGGGGGCTGAATTGCTATTTGGGTGAGAAACGCCACAAACACCTAAAGACATTTTTAAATCCACCTTTGTTGTATCTGTTCCCTCTTTCAGGGCAACGTTGTGGTGCTACATTGGTCGTGGCTTCTCACCACCCCTCCAGCTCCTGTGACATCTCCAGTGCAAGGGCAGCATCTTTACCAATGCCAGCAGCACCCCATGTGTGGACCTGGGCCCCAGCCAGAGCCACTTCCCATAAGAAAACCCTCCACGGCTTCCAGCCCCAATTCCCTGCCCCACACCTGAGCGCCCAGAAGGATCAAGTCTCTGCATCCTCTCATTCACCCTTGGATGCTCCTCGCTGCTGTGGGTAAATCTTCACAAAAGAGGGTTAAAACCCCAAAAGACATCAAGGGGGAGGAGACAACACCATGGCAGCCTCTCAGAGATGGCACCCACAAGGCAACAACCCTCAGTTGTTTCTAATCAAGCACATTTATTGAAGGTGACCAAGCGATGGATGTTCCCCATCCTGCACAGCAGCAGGAGCTCTGAGCAGAAACATCTTCCCCAGGAGGCAACTGCTCCACCTGCCTTACCTTTTAATGACAAACTGGATGTTGTTGCTTGCTTGCAGGATCTTCTTTAACTTTGCAATCCCAAAGCAGTTGGGGCGCCGCAGCAGGATGCCCTCTGGCAAGCCCACAACGAACAGGTCCTCAGGGTACATCAGGAACTTGGAGTAGGGAACTTTGACTGGCTCGGATATTCCTATGGCTTTCGCTGCGTGGGGACCAGACCTCATTAGTTTGCTGGACTCCCACACTGGGTCACAGCAGCAGTGAGATGGTGTGTGGGTGGATATATACCTACAGGGACGTCCCTCTGCCAGATGAGGGGATGAGGAAGGCGCCTGGGGGTGCCCTGCCAGCCTGTGCAGCATGGCATGGGGAGGGCTCCCCTTGCGCCGCTATGTATTGCCAAAAGCAGCTGGACAGCCAGTGCCAAGCAGCCACGTGTGGCCAGAGGTGGAAAACTAGGACCCAATCCAATGAGTGTGAGTGAGGACTCCCAGTCAGTTACTAAATCATGGGGTACATTGAGGGTCACCACCCTGCCAGCTGTTCCAGCAGCATCCCCAGAGCCTAACCCTGCCTGAGAGCATCCCAGTCCTTCTCCTTTTTCCCAGGCTCTCCCTCCCAGCCCAGGGGCCACAACTCAGCTCTGTCCCCACCTTTTGGGGACCACCAGGCAGAGCCACATCTCCTGGTCCTGGCAGCGGCAAAAGCTTTCTGCCAGCTCTCAAAAACACACGTGTGGCCTCACCTGAATTTTTCCTTGCATTATAAATAACCTTTCTATAAAGGGGTGTGCAGAACATGCCGAGTGCCAGCCCCTGGTGCCAGGGGTCCCCCAGCCTTCCTGAGCCACACCATGACCACCCTGGGTGGAAAAGCCTCTCTGGTATTTCACACAAATGATGGGGGGGAACCACTTTGGTCCTTCCCTCTGCGGGAAGAAGGCTGAAGGTCACGGCAGCAATTCCTGGGCTGCAGCCAGTGAAAAGGCACCAAGGAAATCAAGGGGATGAGCAGCAATAACAAGGCCCAGAAGACAGCAAATGAACAAATTAGATTGCACCTTTACTCAGCTGCTGATTTGGAAATGGTAGGTGACATTTCCCTGTGGCAGAGGCCAGCACTCGGCACGATGAGCGTGTGTCAATGACCATCTTACCGTATCTCGTGTTGAACAAAATCTCAACCTGTTTCCTCAAATGACTTAAAACATCCCCTATACCATCTGCAAAAAGAAAGAGAAGAACAGAAAAATTAAAAAGAGAGAGAGAGGAATGCACTAAGAAAGCATCTGCCTGCAGGACAAGCAACGCACAGTGAAGGCCAGCAGCCCCCTGACCTCTGGCAGAGCCAGCTGTGCAATGCTTCACACAGCCCAGATCAGTGCCAGTCCTCTGGAAGCTGCCTCCAAGGTCAACCCTGAACAAGAAAGGGCAGAGAGGCACCTGCCAAGGAGATGTGCTAGCAGCAAGGCCGGAAAGAAAATAAGGGAAGAAGTTAATCCAGGCAAGAGAGGGGAGGACAGAGCCAAAGAAGCTGGCAATGCCCTTCCATGCTGAGCTTTTCAGTGGTTGGATGCTTTGCTGATAAGGTAAGAAGCCCAGAAATCCCAACTCAAACACAACCATCTCCATCCCTCCTTCCAAAAATTTGGAGTGCTCAGGCAGTGCTCAGGGTCCTTCACAAACTCACCTGATCCCTCCATCTGCTTTTCCTCATGCCGTGACTCTTCACTGGACCCCTTCTCTGTCCCTGCTGAGGAAGAGGAGGGTTAGTGGCAGCCAGTGCCAGCAAAACCAGTCCAACTCTAAGCAGGAGGTGTCTGCATCCCCTGCAGCCCCGCAACCGCCCCCCTCCCCTTGCTAAGCTCTGAGCACACATCCCCAGCGCAGGCTCAGGCTGGCAGCATCACATAGGAGCTTCCTAAGCACAGTAAACCCATCACCTAGATCCAAGAGGTTTGCCTGCCCCTCAGCAGAGGCTTCCTGGGAGAGGCAAGACCCAGCACAAGTGAGAGCAGCTGCTGTGCTGGCACAAATCTCCCAGGGTAAATCCGGGCAGAGGAGATGGGGTTTGCAGTGAGCTGGGGATGGAGAGAGACTGGGAAGGAGCAGCAGTGCTGGAAAAGCTACCAGTATGTCTACCAGTACTACCAGTACTACCAGCTGGCCTGGCTGAGGCCACGACTCCAGCAGCGGGTCCTGACTCCATCAGCTTGGCTCATGAATGGCCTTTCCCCTTTCCTGACCCACACACGAAGCGCTGTGCCCCCCGCACAGCCTCCTGGGTGCTTCAGTCCTGGTACCTGCTCCTGTGTCCAGGATGTAGCTCGGCTCCTCTGCGGCCATACTGGGGGGGACCGGGTCGCGCATCTCATCTGAACCGGGCGATCGGTCTGTGGACAAAACCCCACAGGCAGCTTTGGTTTCAGTGCTGGGACAGGGGCCAGAGGGACACTGCCCCCAGAACAAGGTTCAGAGGGGCCTGGGCTCATTGTCAGGAGCTGAGGGAAGGGCTCCCTGGCCCTGGGAACCCTGCACACCACAGTCCTGCACCAGGAGCTGTTCCAGGGGTGCATCTGCCTCCCAGGGATCACACAGAGCTCGTCCCTGAAACATGTGAACTGTACCCCCAGGTGTCTCCCAGCACCTAGCTGGGATTGAGAAATGAATGTGAAGGAAGTTCTTTGCAGAGAGAGTGGTGAGGGGCTGGCAGGGGCTGCCCAGAGAGGGGGTGGGTGCCCCATCCCTGGGGGTGTTCAAGGCCAGGTTGGCTGGGGCCCTGGGCAACCTTGTGTAGCTCCAGGCCTGGAGGTTGGTGTCCCTGCCTGTGGCAGGGGGTTGGAGCTCTGTGATCCTTGGGGTCCCTCCCAACCCAGACCAGGCTGGGATTCTGTGATTCTATGACTCTGGGGATGGGACTGTCACACTACCAGTGGTGAACCTCTCAAGGTTCTTTGTGCTGCATTTCCAGTTGCACTGTGGCACAGGGTTATTTTCAGTTAATTTAAATTAATTAAGAACCCCACAAAAGAATCCCACCCAAAAATGAGAGGAAAGAGTCATGTGAACTCTCAGCCCAAGGGAACAGAGCAGAAGTTTCTCCTACCCTCTGCAGAAGGTGAAGAGCAAAAATAGTTCAAAAGGATCCACTTGGTTTAATTCCACCCAGACATTTGATTTTGACTTAAAAAGTTAATGCTGCTTGAGTTAGCTACTCCACCATGGGAAAACCATCCCACTAATGTTGTCTTCCTCCCCAAATTCACACATCCCTGGTTTTCCCTTACGTGATCTGTATGGCCTCTTCGTTTCATCCTGTCTCCCCTAACAGCAGGCTCTCCAATGCCCTCAAAGAGCTATCCAAATTGAGCTTTAAATAAACCTTCAGCTAGTTTTAATACCTCAATCAGGTCACTCCTTTATCATCCCCTTGCAGGATAAATAATCCCAGTTTCACCTATTTCTCCCTGTAGGAGAGCACCACTTTTCTATTCATCCTCCTTGCTGCCCTGAGCTGTACTCCCTCTGACTGAATTCCACCGTCAAATAAGGTTAGGAAAGGTGGACTCTGGACTTGAAAGTGCGATCTACCCAGCACTGGAGAAGTGATAACACCTCCTCCTGCTCACAGGCACTGCCAGCTCACCACGTATTACCTTTCCTCTCTTCCATTAGCTGCCAAGTTGAAATTTAAAATGTTTGATCTACCACCATACCATGTTCCTTCTGCTGCCCCTGTATCAACCACATGTTAAGTCCATTCTGTGATAATCCTGGAGTAACTCCCCAGGTATCCCTGTATTAAGGGGACTGCTACGACTGGGGTGCAAGAGATGGCACCAGGGTGGCAGGTGTCACTGCTGTCCCAGCATTGCTTGCCCTCAAGCCCATCAGAAGTCCCTTTGCAGCCCTCATTCTGGTGAGATGATTAATTAATGTTTGTAAAGCACACTGAAAATGCAAAGTGCTAACCAGCCACTCATTAAACCCTGAGGATCATCCTACCATTTGCTGTGCTGTCTAGGTCAGCTAAGTGGAAAATGACTCCCCCAGCTTCCTTTCAAGAACCCAACTGCTTGTCTCCACCACCACCACTGACCTCTCTGGGCAGAACATCAGAGTCACCAAATTCAGCACATGCTTAATATTTAACCTGTGCTTACAAACTCTTCAGGATGGTTTGTCTAAATTAAGAACCCATCAAAAGCATCCTGCACTGGATACCTGGGATCCTCCAAGCCCATGGGGTGAAGGAAAGCAGCAAACCAGACTTGCTTTTTCTAGGGGAAAGGCAACATATAAAAGCCATGAAGGAGAGAGAGAAACAGGAGCAAGCCCTAAACCACCTTCCACCACCCCCAGGAAAACTTCTGATTCCCAATATGCCCCTTGAAATGATTTTTTGTGAAGAAAGGTGAGTGCATGGGCAGAGTGGGACCTTCTGTGCTTGAGAGACACCCCACAAACTCCTCAAAGCAACACAGGGAGCACCCCAGCACCTACCTGGCACAGTGATCTGGATGATGTCCAGCTCATCCGGCTCGATTTTGATCTGCCTGATCCCACCCAGCTCTCCTGAGGTACCTACCAGGGAGAAACAAATCACAGAGAGGAACCAGCAAAGCTGTGTCTGCCCACCAGTGCAGGCAGGGGAACCACAGTGCCAACTGGGCATCCCACAGCAACAAGGCTTCAGCCCAATGGCCCAGAAGCATCAAGCCTGTGGCATGGAGGTACTCAAAGGTTTGCCTGCAGGCATGGCCTCTGCAAACAGCTCAGCTGGCAGGAGCTGCCAGTGCCCTCAAACTGGCCACCAGCCCTCATCAAGTGCTTGTTCCTTGGCTTTCTTTGCTTAAAACAACCTGGGTCTTCAACAAGCATTGGTGGGGATGCAGGAGGACCCATCCCCACAAGCACTCCTGGCATTTTCAGTACTCCCAAATGCATGCTTGAGACAAGCCCCAGTGCAGATAGGTGCTCTCAGAATGACAACCCCAGCCACATCCCACCAGGGCACAGCCAGCAAAATTCAGTGTGGTTTGGAGCCTCCCCAGAGCAAGGAGCCTGCACTGGCATGGCCATCCCACAGAGCCCATCCCAGAAAGATGCTGCACATGGTACTCAGCCCAGCTGACTCTTATCTCCAGATAAATATCCTCATTTAGGGTGGGACTGATTCAGCAAGGTGCTGACTTGCAGCTTAGGCAGGCAGAAGAGTGAGGCTCAGCATGGCTTTGCCTCTTTGGTGGTGATTCAATGGGGCCAAGCACCCAAGCCAAGAGAGAAGTGCTTCCTTCTCACCTGCAGTCCTCAGGGCACCAACACCATGGATTTCTTTCAGGTTTTTAGGGAGCAGGGAGCTCCAAGACTAAAGACTTCCCTTAGCACTGCATTTAGGCATTTCCTTAAGTCTTGTTATTTCAATTTATGCACTTTTGGGACCCAAGTGAAGGGTCACAGGGTAAGTCCCTTCATCTCCACATCCACCAAATGGGGATAAAACACTGAGAGAACTGCCCCATAGGGCAACCAGGTAACTGGTGCCACGTGTCCAAGGTACTCTGCAGGCAGCTTTCCCTAGTGCCCCCCACAATATCACTATTTTGCCAGGAAAACAAGTAATTCCTCACCTGGTTCACAGCTTTCAGAAGCACTACACTTCTCAGACCTGGAAGGAAAAGGCAGATGAGAAGTGATCAAGGAGCAATCAAAAGGAAAGCTCAAAACCCAGAGGTGTGCAGGGGACTGATCTGGGAGGAGGGAGAAACACCAGAGCCCCCTGCAATGCCAGGCAAGGGCTGTGGAGGGGTCCCTAGGGCCACTGCACCCGTGTCAGCAGCAGCACACCATCTGTGGCTGCAAGGGACAGCCATGGCCTGTGGTTTTCTCTGTAACCAAGCCCTGGTCCCAAACCCTCCCCAGTCCTGCACCACTGCCGACCACAGCCCTGCCTCTAGACACCACTGGATGTAACCACAGCAGAGTGCTCCTGAAAGCAAGAGGGGCTGCAAGCTCCAATCCTTGGCTGACTCCATCCCTCTGCAGCAGAGAGCAGTGCAGAAAGCATCGTTACCACGTGGTTACTCATGGAGCTAAAGCAAATAGGGAGAAAGGAAAAAAAGTCAATTGATTTGGTAAATATTTATTCTGCCCAAAGCTTTTTCTCCCCTGAAAACTGGGCACTATCCCAAACTCACATCTACAGTTAACTTCCCATGCTCAGGAGTTTACACAAGGTGTTCAGCATCCAAATGAGATTACTTGGCATTCTCAGGACTCCTCCTTAAAGCTGGTCCTTCAGAAAGGAGGAAAACCCTTCTGAGCCAGCACCATATTCCCTGTTGGCTCAGGGAGATGTTCAAAAGCACTTCTCACTTGCCTAAAGCCACTCAGCAGCATCAGCAGAACAAACTATGGGCACTGTGAAGGAAGCCAGGAGCGCTCTTGAAACATTCTTCCTAAATTCAGTCTGGGTAAAAGGGATCTCTGGTCTAAAAAGTTCTATAGCTCTCACCTCAGAGACCTGGGAAGGGTTTTCAACTCTCCTGCTTCAGTGCAAAGCCAACCTTTCCTTTGAGAAACCTGGGAGGGGGGCTTCCTTCCATGGGGAGTGGGTTACCCTCCACGGTGTGTGGAGCATCTGCACTGCCCCTTCCCTGGAACTGGATTCTGGCCCCAGTGGACCATTGCTATGGAAATACTCTGTTCCTAACCAGGGAACAGAGGTTCCTCATTTGCAGGAAGAACAAAGTGGGGCTGGAATACCCACTGGGAGACTTGGAGAGATGTATGCTTACCCTGCAGCACACGTAGAGCCAGCTGTGCACCACCACTGTGGGGCACGATTCCCTCTGTAACCAGAGGTGCACAGGAACCTGGGGGGCCTGGGGGGCCGTGGCCTGATTCAATAAGCACACCCACAGCACAAACTGGGAACAAGTCATATCTATACAGACAGAGAGGGTAAATGCTCAGGGACCCCGGGATGACCTTCAGTTCCTGCCAGATTCACACCAGTGGAAGGGCCCAGCCCCAGCCCAGTGTGGTCTGCATCAAAGCACCACCATGAAGAGGGTGATGTGAATCCAGCTGGGTACAAACCACCCCTAAACCCCCTATTTTCCCCCTCAGAGGGACCTGAAAAGCAGTTTTACTGCACTGTGCAACCTCTGCCTGGCCCACAGCTGGTGAGCAGGGCTGTGTGGGGAGCATGAGCCTTCAGCTGCCCTCAGGGCTCTGCAGCAGCAAACCTCAGCTCCCACCCTGGCAGCACGCTCCTGCAGACATGCAGGGCCTGGTTTTGTACCTATTGCTTTGCAGAAACAAGCTCTGCATCCCATCCTTCCACCTCCTTGTTTCCAGTCACACCAATTTAACTGCACAGTGGGACCTTCTGTGGCAAAAATTAAGTGTCCTAATTGCAAATGTTAACAAATGAATGGGAAAACAAGAAGCCCCAGGCCAGGTTTCAGCCCCACAGTGTGTTTAGAGGCCAGTGAGATTTGAAGCATCATCATTTTCCCTGGAATCCAGCATGCAATGGATGCTCTGCTGCTCCCCAAGTCTAAACACCTCCAGAGAAGGCGCAGACAGCAATCAAGACTTGGCTGAGAAACAGCTCAGCCTGAGCTGGGCATCCTGGAGATTCAAGTTTAAATCCCCTTAACATCAATGAAGCACCTTCAGGACCCTGCCCAGGTGAATCTCTGGCCAAGGCTCCACCCAGAGCCCCTTCATCACTGGGGGAGAAACAGGCACTCAGGGGCATGATTCATCCAGAGAGACCTGGCCAGGCTGGAGAGCTGGGCAGGGAGAGACCAGAGGAGGTTCAACAAAAGCAAGTGGAGAGTCTGGCACCTGGGAAGGAATAACTGCTGGAATCAGGACAGGCTGGGGGTGAGCTGCTGGAGAGGAGCTCTGCAGAGAAGGACCTGGGGGTGCTGGGAGATGACAGGGTGGCCATGAGCCAGCAGTTGCCCTGGGGGCTGAGAGAGACAAGGGGATCCTGGGGGGCATCAAGAGGAGTGTGGGCAGCAGGTCCCAGGAGGGGATCCTGCCCCTCTGCTCTGCCCTGCTCAGGCCCCACCTGGAGTGTTGTGTCCAGTGCTGGGCTCCCTGGGATCAAACAGCCAGGGATCTCCTGGAGAGAGGCCAGAGGAGGCTCCGCAGATGCTGAAGGGCCTGGAGCATCTCCCCTCTGAGGAAAGGCTGAGGGAGCTGGGGCTGTTCAGCCTGGAGAGAAGAAGACTAAGGGGGGACCTTCTTCATGGTGCTAACTCTCTCAAGCCTGGGCTGCAGGGGGAAATGGCCAGCCCCTTTGCAGTGCCTGTGGAGACAGGACAAGGGGCAATGGCTGCAAGTTAGAGCAGAGGAAGAACTTTTCCCCAGTGAGGGTGAGGGAGCCCTGGGCCAGGCTGCCCAGGGAGGTTGTGGAGTCTCCATCTCTGGAGAGATTCCAGCCCCGTCTGGACGCCGCCCTGTGCAATAGGAGCTGGGGAGCTGCTTTGGCAGGGGGTTGGACCCCAGGAGCTCTCCAGGGCCCTTCCAACCCCTGGGATTCTGTGACCTTGTGATTCTGTCACTCCTCCAGCCTAGTTTAAATGGTTGGATGGGGCTGGCTCACCTGGTGCAATGAGCTTGCTGCTGCTGCAAGGTGCTGGAGTGACTCAGCCAGCGCTGCTCCAGCACAGACACCCCAAGGCAGCCACAGCCACCAGCCTCCTGGCAGCATGGTGCCACAGCTCTGCTTTTTCAGCACAGTATTTGGGGTTGCCTCTTTGGGGGTGACAACTACATGCTCAGCACCGACCCTTTCAATACACAGACAACATCAATGCCCAGAGCAAACCAACATCACCCATGGAGACCCAGTCCAGGCAAGCCAGCCCAAACACGTGCTCATCTTAACCCCCTTCCCATGCCCAGGTAGACTCTGCCTTGCACTAATCTCCAGTGTGGCATGGCTTGTACTGCACCCAGCCAGCAGTACAAGGAAGTGGGGTCAGCCTCTGCAAAGCACAGGGAACATCACTGTGGCCTGGCATGGGACATGAGTGACACCCATGGGGGAAAGGGAGAGAAGAACTTGGCTTAGTCCATTTATCCAGGCAGGGGGTTGGAACTCTCTGATCCCTGGGGTCCCTTCCAAGCCAGACCAGTCTATGATTCTATGATTTAGCAAAATAAAGCCTAGGTGAGGACATGGAGGTGTCCCACTGCAGCAGGGCAGCATGGTTGTGCAAAAGCCATCCCAACCTTGCAGGGTGAAATGACCCCCAAACCCTCCTCTGAAGCTGGAGGGCTGAGACATGCCAGCCCCAAGGACTGGGCAGTGCCAGAGGTCTCTGCCCTCAGAAGCTGTGAGAGTGCAGCTCCTGGAGCACTGCTGGGCTCATTCACTGCCTGCTCTAACACTCCTCCACAGCTTTTGGGGCACACAGCAGCCACATGTGAGGGCACAAGCCTGAAACAGCACTGGGGAGAACCAGGAGGAGGCTCCAGCCCACCCGTGGCAGAGCCATCTGTTGCGGACAGGGCTGGGAAGAGGCTCCCTTCTCTGCAGCACAGCCTTGCCTGTCAGCACCACTGCTGCCCTGAAGGAAGATACATTCTGGATCTCCCAGCACAGGTTGGAGAGCAGTGCTGTGCACTCCCCAGCCCCCAGCAGCATGCTTCAGACCAGCCTAGCTCATGGCACGGGTGTACCAGAAACAGGTGCTCTCATAAAAAGGCTCCTGCCCTGCTGAACTCTATAACCCCACCTTTATTAGAACATCTGTTAATCTGCTATTAGTCTCCCTGTGAGTTTTATAAACAAGTAATGCTTGTTACAAGCTGGGCTGGGTCAGCCTGGAGAAGAGAAGGCTGCTTCTGGGGGGACCTCATTGCAGCCTGCCAGTCCCTGAAGGGAGCAGAGACACAGGAGGGGAATCAGCTTGTTCAAAGGGCAGAGCCTGGCAGGACAAGGGGGCTGGAGTGAAGCTGGAGGAAGGAAGGTTGGAATTGGATCTGAGGGGGAAGTTCTTTGCAGAGAGAGTGGTGAGGGGCTGGCAGGGGCTGCCCAGAGAAGGGGTGGGTGCCCCGTCCCTGGGGGTGTTCCAGGCCAGGTTGGCTGGGGCCCTGGGCAACCTTGTGTAGCTCCAGGCCTGGAGGTTGGTGGCCCTGCCTGTGGCAGGGGGTTGGAGCTGTCTGATCCTTGGGGTCCCTTCCAGCCCAGACCAGGCTGGGATTCTATGGTTCTATGAATTAGCAGGATGTTGTGTTATTCACCTGAGGGTGAATCCTTAGGCCATGCTTTAACACCAGAGATTGCTCCTGCAGACAGTCCCAGGGCACAGCCCAATTTCATCAGTTTTGGACAAAATCACTGATTCCAAACGTTGCTATTTTGGCTCACAAAGTGATGGGGGTGCTAAGAGCCCTCTGGTGCCAGCACTGCAGCAGGGCTTGGGGGAGGCAGGAAAGCATCTCCCTTACAGCAGCACAGCAGTAACTTGCTGGGACACATTAATGCCGCCCACAATAACTCCAGGAGGGATGTCACTTTGCGTTCAGCCAGGGGACAGGAGTGCCACTCACCTGCTGTTGGCCTGAGAGGTCCCCGCCAGGTCCAGCACGGCCCCGCGGTGCGGCTCGGGGAGATCTCCCCAGGGGGGCTGGAGGGCTCCAGCTTGGTTGGATCTTTGGTAAATTTGCTTCCTGGTGCCACGGGGCAGGTTTGGAAGGAAAAGCAAAACCAGAGTTAGCAACCAGAGATGCCAACAGTGCAGCTTGGCCTCCTCCATTCGTTCCCCCTCCAGTCCCAGAGCTGGGGCAGGGGGCAGCTTTTCAGGAGTCCCCTGCTCACAGAGAGAAGGGCCCAGGTTTAATTGGGTTTACATGCTTAAAATAGCAGGAAGGCTTGTGCTTAAACCCCTGTGTAATTAAGTGTGCACTAAGAAGCCTTGCTGGGGATGGAGCACCTCTGGGAAGGGCTGGTTGCTGGGACTGGGTGCCAAGAGGTGGGGCGGGGGGTGAGGAAACCCAGGCATGGCCAGGACCATGGACCAGTGTTGCAGGAGCAAGCCCCAAAGCAGCAGGCAGAGCCCTGTCCCAAGGGAGGGGATGGGAGCTCAGCAAAGCCTAGAGCTGTGTCCCAGCAGCTCCAAGCCCCACATGCAGTGGGAGAAATCTCTGCTGAAGCAACTCTGAGGGGAACAAAAGCATCCTGTCACCATGAAAAACAACCTCTCTCCCTTCCCTGTTCCTCAGCAACCTGAAAGGAGCTGAAACGAAGCCTCAGCAATGACCTTGGAGATGAAAAGAGTGATCTGAAAACAGGGTAGGAGATGAAAATTGGGCAGGGAAGGTGAGCAAAGAGCTGAAGGATTAGTGTGGAGGGGGAAGGAGGGAATGAAATTGTGCCACGAGGCTGCAGAAACCACGTAGGTGTCTTGTTCAGTAGCTGCTGCCAAAGGCTCTCTGCTGGTGTCAAAGTGCCATCGTGACATCCCCACCCTTCCAAAACATGTCCCATCTGTGGGAACATGAAGCATCTTTCCTTTCAGCTCCAGCCTGCAAGGAAGGGCAGGGCTCTGGCAATGGGACCAGCAGCAATACAGAGCCTTAAAGACACTATTTATCTACTGACAGCCCAAAAGGCTCCTTTTAATTTGTGCTTTCTATGGACCAAATCTTGTTCTTGCAGCAGCGAAGCCTGCCTGAAGCTGCTACCCAGGGGAGTAACAAAAATAGGTTTCCTAGCAGTGGTGGGTATTTTAATTAAAGGGTGAGCAAAACTGTACAGGGAAGCTTTGGGATACTTCACAGTCGGCAACTTAAAATACAGCTCTGCTCAGAAAATAGTGTCTTTGCAGAAATGGCACCTCCTGACTCAGCAGATGCTTTTTTTTTTCATCTCAGATGTGCTGATGCGAATCACAAAAAGCCAGGTTGACTGTGTTCCACTTCTGGCTGCCTTGCAGGGACCAGGCAGGGAGGGGGAAGTGCCATCATCCACCCCAGTCCTGCTGGATTTGCTTCCTCCTCTCCTGATTTCCACTTGCACCACCACCCTGCCAGACAGCCCCCAAGCTCAAAGCACTGTGCTTTCCATCAGCAGCTCTTGATGCTTGTGATGCCTCCCCCTGATGCTGCACAACCATAGTGGATTTGCAAGGAAAATCCAAGCATCCCAAGACACAGATCAGTGCTTTATCCCTTTGGGGGTGGGGTAAAGCTGAAAAAAATCCTTCTCTTGAGAAAAATGTAATTTGTGGGGCTAGAGACAAAGAAACTACCACCCCCCCCCCACACACACACACACACCCTCATGGAGGTGGGATCCCCTCCAAGCTCCTTCTTTGTGGCTCTGGCATCATCATCCTCAGGGAGCACCCCTGGGGATGGAGCTGTCTTGGGACCAGAGGAGTTAATTTGGCTCTGGCATCATCATCCCCAGGGGGCACCCTTGGGGCTGGGGCTGTCTTGGGACCAGAGGGGTTAACTTGGCCGGTGAAGATGTCAGAGGAGAAGGTGGTGTTGGGAAAGCTGCCAGTGTGTGGGGTTGGCAGCTTGGGAAAAAAAGCCAAAGCAACAAACAACAACCCCAAAACACGCCTTTACTTGCAAGCCAAGCCCAGACAATCCCTGAGCAGGGCTGGGTGGTGATAAATTGGGGTGCAGTGCCATAGTTCAGGCAGGGAAGCAGGGTGGTGGGATGGAGGCAGCTGCTGGAGCAAGGGTCGGGTTGAAACACACCAGTCCCTGTCTTAGGTGCCAAGAAGCACTTGGCCTGGCTTCTCCAGCTCCAACCAAACTGAGTGAAAACACAAGGCAAAGCAAGGCAAAGAAACCCCCTTCTTGGGGCTTTGTCCTTGAAAAAAAAAAAGTATTCTCATTATTTCTCTTTTGAAAACAGCCAGCAACTGAATGATGCTAGCACTGCCCAGCCAAAACAGAAGAGAGACTAATTTACTAGTGAGGAACCCAGCAGTGATTGTCCTTCCTCCTGAAAGCACAGGAGCCCAGGCCCACACCCCAGGGATTTCTTGCTTCAAACTTCAAACCACTGTTTAAGGGGGGAAACAGCACTGGCACCAAGTAAGGTGAAGGCAATCTCATCACACTGGGGTGCAGGGCATGGCCAGGGCTTCTGTTTGGCAGATGAGAATCTGCCCCTGAGCCAGCAGTGGCTCCTGCAGCTGGGAAGGGAGATGGGATCCTGGGCTGCATCAGCAGAGGGGTGGCAGCAGGGACAGGGAGGGGATTGTCCCTCTCTGCTCTGCCCTGGGGAGGCCCCAGCTGGAGTCCTGTGTCCAGAGCTGGGGCCCCAGGACAAGAAAGATGGGCAACTGGTGGAGAGGGCTCAGAGGAGCCCCAAAGATGCTCCGAGGGCTGGAGCAGCTCCCCTAGGAAGAGAGGCTGAGGGAGCTGGGCTGGGTCAGCCTGGAGAAGACAAGGCTGCTTCTGGGGGGACCTCATTGCAGCCTGCCAGTCCCTGAAGGGAGCAGAGACACAGGAGGGGAATCAGCTTGTTCAAAGGGCAGAGCCTGGCAGGACAAGGGGGCTGGAGTGAAGCTGAAGGAAGGAAGGTTGACATTGGATCTGAGGGGGAAGTTCTTTGCAGAGAGAGTGGTGAGGGGCTGGAAGGGGCTGCCCAGAGAGGGGGTGGGTGCCCCGTCCCTGGGGGTGTTCCAGGCCAGGTTGGCTGGGGCCCTGGGCAACCTTGTGTAGCTCCAGGCCTGGAGGTTGGTGTCCCTGCCTGTGGCAGGGGGTTGGAGCTCTCTGATCCTTGGGGTCCCTTCCAACCCAGACCAGGCTGGGATTCTATGATTCTCCTCACTGAGCATAACTAAATGTCCTGCACTTTCAGTTCTTACAGGTGACAGTATTTCAACTCTGCTTCTCTGGATAATCTTTCCATTTTGTGGGCAATAAATCAAAGGACGTGGAGAACGTACCTGTAAAAATTCTCTCATCAAACATCCTAGGAGGGAAAGGAAAGAAGGGATTAGAAAGACATGCTTCTAATAACTGAATTTTAGGTTTTATTAATGAGCTGCATTAAGCCATGTCAAAACAGTCATTTTATTCATTCTCTAAGAAAAGGGAATGAATTTTTCAGCTAAAAAAAAAAAGCCTTTTAGCCTGTTGTGCAACCAATCTTACAGCACATGCTGTATGACTAAAGCACCTTTAAATCTGCTTACAAGTCATTCTTTTAATTTAATTAACTTATTAAAGGAGGCTACTATAGGCTGGCTTTACAAAAAGAGACAGTGGGACCGAAGCAGCTGTTGCTGGCCCTTCACTTCACAATACAGACCATCCACCAGACATCACCTGCCTCCTTAATTTCGTATTTTGGTGCCACCCTCAATATTGCTCATGAGAGCAATTGTGTTCAGGGGCACATCCTGGGGCGTGGTCCAGCTTGGTGCAGCCCCAGCTGTGAAGGACAAAGCAGCTCCTCCACTGGCTGACATCTGGAAAGCCAACTCCTTTTAGGATGCTCGAGTCCTGTTGATGTCAGTGAGTTTAGTGCCCTTGGGAGCCTTAGCCAGGGTTTTTTCTGCCCCATATTTTCACACCTCTAGCAGGGGACCAACACAAGCACTGCACAGGCAGGGACTGAGTAAATAAATAAATAAATACAATATAAAGCAGATTTTCCTGACAGAGAAGCTGCTGTGGTTCAGCCCCAGCCAGCAGCTGAGCACCATGGGGCTGCTCGCTCAGCCCTCTGCCCAGCGGGCTGGGGAGGAGAACGGGGAGCCAGAGGCAAAGCCCGTGGGCTGGGGTAAGGGCACTCTGCTGGGACAGCAAAGGGAGGGAGAAATAACACCAAGACTTAACAAATCTACATGACTGGTGATATGTGATGCAGTTTCTCACTGAACCACATAACTCAGACTGCACAGCTCAGAGCCATCCCAAAGATGGACCGTCCCCAAACTGCACGTCCTGGAGGCATGTGTTCCTCCCTGCACCAGCCCCCTTTATGCTGAGCATGATGTCATGGTATGGAATACCCTCTTTGGTTAGTTTGGGTCACCTGTCCCAGCTGTGTCCCCTCAAAGCTCCCTGGGTGTCCCCCACCCTTCTTTCCCTAGGAAGAGAGGCTGAGGGAGCTGGGCTGGGTCAGCCTGGAGAAGAGAAGGCTGCTTCTGGGGGGACCTCATTGCAGCCTGCCAGTCCCTGAAGGGAGCAGAGACACAGGAGGGGAATCAGCTTGTTCAAAGGGCAGAGCCTGGCAGGACAAGGGGGCTGGAGTGAAGCTGAAGGAAGGAAGGTTGAAATTGGATCTGAGGGGGAAGTTCTTTGCAGAGAGAGTGGTGAGGGGCTGGCAGGGGCTGCCCAGAGAGGGGGTGGGTGCCCCATCCCTGGGGGTGTTCCAGGCCAGGTTGGCTGGGGCCCTGGGCAACCTTGTGTAGCTCCAGGCCTGGAGGTTGGTGTCCCTGCCTGTGGCAGGGGGTTGGAACTCTGGGATCCTTGGGGTTCCTTCCAACCCAGACCAGTCTATGATTCTCATTAGCAAGGCAGGATGAACAACTGAGAAGTCCCTGACTGCTGGGCAACAACTAAACCATCCCTGTGTACTCAGCATTGCTCCCATCCCACCTCCCAAACACAGCATCCACTAGCTGCTGGAAAGGGAATTAACTCTAAGGCCAGAAGTAAAGAGGGGCTGTGTGGTGCAGAGAGAACCCAGACAGCGTCCACTCCTCCTGCTTCAGTGCAAACACAGGCACCCTGTCACAACGCCCTGACTGTGGGCCATACATCCCCATCACTGTATATATAGGATGTGCATAGCTGATCACTGCAAAGCAAGGGGGAGGGGAACCCCTGTGTATTGTGAATATTGATGCTCCTCCTCTCTCCCAGAGGCACCGCTCCCATTTGCCAAATGCCACTGGAGAGTGTTGCACTGTGATCACAGGGTCCCAGTAGCACCTGAAATGCTTTGGGTGACACTGGCAATGTCTGCATGGACTTACAACTGGGTGGCAGGCCTTGGGGGTGACTGTAGTACAGCCAGACCTGCCACAGCCTCACAAAAAGGGAAAGATGGAAAACAGAGGGTTGGGGCAGGAGAAGCAGGGAGAAAGTTCAGCTCTTTTCCATAAAAAAATTAACTCTTGGCATCCAAACAAATGCTCAGAGCATAGAGGGAACAGAGCTTAAATCCCCAAGCCCCCCTGAGGCCACAGACTCTCCCTTGCCACCCACCTTTTGATGACAAAATGGATGTTGTGTCTCTCCTCCAGTATCCGCTTGAGCTTGGGGACACCGTAGGTGCAAGGCCTTTTGAAAGGGATCTTGTCTGGGATGCCAAGGATTTCCACTGCCTCGGGGTCACAGGCAATCTTCCGGTATGGGACAGGGACCATGTGGTCTAACCCCAAGGCTTCAGCTGAAAGACAAACACGTGGTTTTCCCTTCAACGTGTGCTTCTCCCTTTGCAGACCGATGAAATGAAGGTTTAAAGGCTTGAACTCAGCAGAACGAGTGCTCCCTGCCCTCCCCAGAAGGTGAGCCCCGTGAGCCGCCTCGCTCTCGGGAGCTGGGATGGCAGGGAAACAATGCAGCAGCAAACACAGCCAGTGGTGTCCTCCAACCTCCCCTCCTCCCCCCAAATGCACCCAGCACTGCTCAAACCAGGGCTGAGCTGGCTCATGTGCTGTCCCCAACCTCCCCGAGGCTGCGGCAGGTCCCTCAGGTCTGAGCTGCATAGCACACACACACACCATGAGTTACAGAGCCCATCTTTACCCCCTACAGAACTCACAGGGACACAACACACATCTACAGCCCCTCCATAACTCATAGAACTCATAAATTACACAGCTTGATTAGGACAGTACAGGGGACAACCTCCAGCCCATTGCAGAGGAATTTCCTGAGCTTACAGCTGCCCAAACCCCCAGGAACTAACCCAAAACCACTGCCCAGGGCTGGGGGGGTTTTATGCACAACATCCAGGCAGGTGGGAAAAAGGCAAAAAGCAGCTGCAATAACAACAACTTTCTTTTTCCCTGCATTTCATAGAATCATAGAATCCCAGGCTGGTCTGGGCTGGAAGGGACCCCAAGGATCACAGAGCTCCAACCCCCTGCCACAGGCAGGGACACCAACCTCCAGGCCTGGAGCTACACAAGGTTGCCCAGGGCCCCAGCCAACCTGGCCTGGAACACCCCCAGGGACGGGGCACCCACCCCCTCTCTGGGCAGCCCCTTCCAGCCCCTCACCACTCTCTCTGCAAAGAACTTCCCCCTCAGATCCAATGTCAACCTTCCTTCCTTCAGCTTCACTCCAGCCCCCTTGTCCTGCCAGGCTCTGCCCTTTGAACAAGCTGATTCCCCTCCTGTGTCTCTGCTCCCTTCAGGGACTGGCAGGCTGCAATGAGGTCCCCCCAGAAGCAGCCTTCTCTTCTCCAGGCTGACCCAGCCCAGCTCCCTCAGCCTCTCTTCCTAGGGGAGCTGCTCCAGCCCTCGGAGCATCTTTGGGGCTCCTCTGAGCCCTCTCCACCAGTTGCCCATCTTTCTTGTCCTGAGGCCCCAGCTCTGGACACAGGACTCCAGCTGGGGCCTCCCCAGGGCAGAGCAGAGAGGGACAATCCCCTCCCTGTCCCTGCTGCCACCCCTCTGCTGATGCAGCCCAGGATCCCATCTCCCTTCCCAGCTGCAGGAGCCACTGCTGGCTCAGGGGAAGTTTCTCATCCCCCATGACACCCAGGTCCTTCTCAGCAGGGCTGCTCTCCAGGAGCTCTTCTCCCAGGCTGTATCTATGTCTGGGATCCTCCAGCCCAAGTGCAACACCTGACACTTGGCAGTGCTGACCCTCATTAGGTTCCCCCAGGCCCAGCTTTCCAGCCTGTCAAGATCCCTCTGGGTGGCTCCTTTCCTTCTCTTGTGTCACCCACACCACTCAGCTTGGTGTCATCTGCACACTTGCTGAGGCTGCACTCAATCCCATCACCCATGTCACTGATCAAGATGTTAAAGAGCCCCGGTCCCAAGACAGACCCTGGGGGACCCCGCTGGTCCCCGGCCTCCACCTGGACACAGACCCATTGACCACCAGCCTTTGTCTACGTTCTGCCAACCAGTTTCTTATCCACTGGATGGTCCACCCATCAAATCCCCATCTCTCCAGTTTAGAGATAAGGATGTGGTGGGGGACTGTGTCAAAGGCCTTGCCATGTGAATTTAAAACAGCCGTGTGCCACCTCTCCCGCTCGCTGGTCAGCGCCCACGGTGCCACTTCAGGCTGGGGACATCTTTCAGCCCAGGTCTAAATTCCTTAATTCGGGGTGGGTGGGTGTGGGTCTCCAAATGGAAATATTGACATAACCTTCAGCAGACACCCAGAGCCTGGGAAGTGCTGGGCTAAACGTGTTAGGAAGAGAAGGGAGCTCTAGCATATGGCTTCTGCTGCTGTGTTAGGGAACAAAAATGATTGCTCTATAATGATATGCAAACCACAAGTGCTGCAGATGCATAATGGGATATTAACTCCTACTCACCATATCTGCTGTTAAACAGAATTTGCACGCACTCCCTAAGGGTGTTGATATCTTCAGTTTCTTTTATAAAACTGTCCCACTTATCTATCAAAACAAAATAGAAGAAATAAGGAACTTCCATATGGTTTGTACACAGCAGATGCACTTTCCTCGCTCCGGGAAGCAGGAACAAGAATTTGCTGCTTAAAAGAGAATGATTTCTCTCTTCCTGAGTGGATTTCACCAGGCTGGCAGATAAAGTCTGGGCTTTCCCAGCCCCAGCCCCAAGCAACCTCCTCTGCAGCCATGTATGTGCAAAGCAGATTCCTAAGAAATGACCCCATCAAGCTTCCCAACCCCTGAAATGAATGACCCTCTGGGACAGAGCACACTCAACCCGAAACAAACCTTTGAAGGGCACAGCCATTTCACAGAGGAGTTTGTTCACCTCCTTTTTCCCGACTTTCTCACCCATTTTTTCCCCCCTCCTTTTTAATGCAAGCAGGGGAGGGTTTTGATGTAAACACCTCAGCATATTCAGGCTGCGTTTCCCTTGGGTGGGGTAGAGGTAGGGAAATGGCAGAGTCTCCTCCCTGCTGCTGATTCCCTGGGGCACCATGGCAGAATCACACCAGGGTTAGTGGGTTTCAGTTATTTTGAAATAACACCCAGCTTTCGACGGGTATTTGCTGTTCACAGCTCACCCAAAGCCATGGCTCAGTTCCCTGAGCACCAAGCAGGGATGGGATTTCCCAGCCACCCATCAGCACTCAAGGACCGAGTGTCACAGAGATGGCAGGAACAGAAGCGAGCAGGGATCAAGCTGTGACACCGTAGTATGAAGTAAAGGGAAAAAAAAATCCCCCAGCACTGCCAGGTCCCTGCTGAGCACAGGGATGGCTGGGAGAGCCAGGGCTGGAGGGGTGAAGCCTCTCCCTAAGAGGTGGCTGCCAGCTGCCTCCAATGCCTGAGCTGGACACGGACCTGTCTTGTCATGGACAATGGAGAAGAGGATGCGCTTGGATGAATGCACGTTCTGGATGAGGGGACCTCCGGAGACCGACGATTTCTGTCCTGGACAAGAGGGGAGACAAGAAGAAAGGGCTGATGAGAGCCTGACCAAAGCTACGGGCATTCGAACAACCCCCTGCTGTTCCTGCTGGGAAAGCTGAGTCAGCCCCAGCAGCTCTCCTCTGTGCACCCAGGCCTATGGCAACCCAGTGGGGTTCTGGCCAGCCCCAGCCCCACCATCCTCCAATCTCCCCTCCGGCCTTGTGGCACAGCACCCACAGTTCAGGGCAAAAATGGGAGGTGCGCCCTGTCAGCACCTTGCAGGCAGCCAGGGAAGGGCCAGGGCGGTGTGGCACAGCACGGCGGGGAAGGGGGGCACAGGGATCTGCTCATCTCCATACGGACCAAAGCTCTGCACCAATTTTCCTCCATGGACCGCCAAAACACCCGGGGCCTGTCCCCTGTCAGTGCTGGGGGACGGGGCTTTGCACCGGGCCCTCGTCTGTGAGCAAACTCCAGGCTATTACCACAGCAGTCGCTGTACTCCTGTGAGGAAGGCACCTTCAGCTCTCCCGCCGGCCTGGGCAACAGCGCCTCGCCGGCCGTGTTAGGCCCGGGCAGGCCGGAGGACACCTCTTGCTTTAGGTCCACGGCGATCTGGGTTGGCAGCGAGACGCCGTATAGGAAGTTGGTGACAGCGATGGCAGAGGGGGTGTCCTGACCGGCAGGTTTGGCCATGAGGCCGTTGGCACCCGAGTCCCGGCCGCCCTTGGAGGTGAGGGAGGTACAAGTCAGCTCGACGCTGGGGTTTGGCTCTCGGCTGGGCTCATCTGCTGGCCTGAGGGGAAGGAAGGGAGAAGAGAGAATAAACCCCCCCAGGTTCCTTTGGGTCCACGGCACTGCTGAGCCAAGCCAAGCAAGGATGTGGAGAGGGAGGGAGAGCTGTGCCCACAAGGGTGGGACACATTGCGCTGCTGGCTGGCAAGCTCTTCGTTTTGGAAATGAGAGCCATTACCCAACCTCTTCCAACTTCTTCAGGCACCTGCACCATTTTCTCTTTTAAGTGAAACCGGTTGGTCATATGGTAGTCCAAAGAGTTTATATTGGCTAGGATAAAGCCACCTAAGCTCCACAGCTCAGAGGTTTTAGAGCATAACAATTTGTGCGACTGCAACTGCTTGACTCCATTGCGTGCCCAGCCCCTAGGTTCCACGGCATGTTCAGCAAGGACCTCAGTCAGCCCAAGGATGAGCTTCAGACCCAGAAAACCCACGTGCTTCACCTCACATGAGACAGGCGGCCGTGAGCTCACAGACAGCTCGAATTCTGCCTGTCCTACTTTTAGCTGTCTCAGCCTGATTTTCCAGAAGTGAAGCCTTCAGAGGAGGTATTTGGTAGTGCTCAACATTTCTCTCAATGGATCCGAGGTGCCGCCAGCCAGGCAAACACAGAGGAAATGTACCCAAAACCACCAAGCCCCTTGAAGGAAGCGTGGCCAAAATGGAGCGTTTGCCCTGCTGCGGTCCCCCCACCCTCCTCCTCCCCATTTCAGCCTGGGAAGAAGCTTGTGGCTTTTACACTGTAAACCCCTCTGGAGACAGAAAAGCACTTAGCTTACCGCAGCGGAAACTCTGGTGGAGACACATAAAGCAACGCGGTTAATGCACACGTTTACACGTGCTTATTATAGGATTGAGTCTGAAAGGGTCTTGAGCCACCCACCACCGATGAACCTCTGTGCAGGGCTGGGTCTGGGATGGCCGGACCCAGATTAATTGGTCTGGGGGAGAAGCCAGGAACAGGGGAGGGACCCTCCTGTCTGCTCCACCCAAAATCTCTGCCAGGCACTGGTGTTAGAAGAGCTGCCATCCTGAGGGCTCACTGACCTCCCGCCCCTTTTGGGGATCCCTAAAATTACCTTTTTAGCCTGAAGCGGATGCTGTGGCTGTGCTCTAAGATGGCCATCAGGGACTTCACGTCATACTCCATGGGTTTCTTAAAGCTGATCCCCTCGGGCAAGCCGGCAACCGCCAACAAGCCCGGCTCTTTGAGGAACCTCTCGTAAGGCAGAGGGACCACACTGCTCTTCCCCACGGCTTCACCTGGGGGAGGGGGCAGAGTTACACACCGACAGACACTCAGCACCCCTGAGCACCGCTGAGCCGGGCTGGAGGAGTAAACACAAGAGCAAGAGATCCCGACGGAAGCGTTATGCACTTAGCATGCAAGGCCCTCCAAGCCCTTTCTAAAGGCACTAATTAACAAAAAGCTCACAAAAGCCAGTAGGCAGATGTCTCATCTTTCAGGTTGCACAGTAAAATCCTCTGTTGGGGTCTCTTGGCACAAGCTCAGCCTTCCCCCGGGAGCACCCGGACACGAGCCAGCGTGGGATGTGGCCACCGTCAAGCCACGAGGGAGCCAAGAGCTGACAAAGGAGGCTGAAGGGCTCCTGCTGATTTTCAGCTTATGTTTACTGAGATATTCTGGGAACCTGATTTTCAGTCAGTTTTCTGATTTCACCTCCTGGAAGAACGGAAAGCACTTTGACTGCTGGTGCTGTCAGGCAGCCTTGATGCACTTTGAGAGACAAAAAAACCCAAACCCCAACAGTCCTACCATTCACAGGCAGCATGAACATCAACATGTTTCACGTTTCTCCAGCAGCCCAGAAATCTTCCCTGCTCCCCCTGATGACAGACACAGACTCCCCCTATATCCCCACCACCCAGGGCTAGCTCCGTTGTACCTCTGGCATCAAAACCTCACCAAACCAGCCTAAGAGCTCAAGTGTCCAAACTGGAGGTGCTTACCATTGCTCACTAGGCCAGAAAAAATCAGGAAATCAGTCCCTTTTGAAGGATTTCAAGGAATGGCTAAATCCTTGAGGGGAAGAATTACTTTGGAAACCAACCCAAGTCACTGCAACCAATAAACCTGGTGCTGAAAGCACAAAGCCGAAGAGCCGTGCAGGAATGTGACCTGTCTGGCAAAGCAGTGTCCAGATGCAGAACATCTGGCCCCATGGCAAGGTGTCTGCACCTTTGTCTCCAGGCTGAGGGGCAGGCAGAGGAGATTATGGGGCCTTTAAATAGCTGTGGAATTTTGTATTATTGCTTTTCTTTAAAAATCTTTTCATTTTTCCTCTCTTCCTTGAAAAAAAAACCACAACAACCACCAAAAGATCTTACAGAAACTGTCAAAATTTTGTGCCACTGTCAGCAAGCCCCTATTAAAAGTTATTTCTTCAACATGTTCTTTGAAGCAAGGCATGACAACCAAAGACATGCCACTTACACGAGCCATCAAGGCTCCTTACAGGCAGGATGGATAATGTTTTAATTAAGCCAATAACACAAGTTTCAAAACGAACCTTTCATAGAATCCCAGCCTGGTCTGGGTTGGAAGGGACCCCAAGGATCAGACAGCTCCAACCCCCTGCCACAGGCAGGGCCACCAACCTCCAGGCCTGGAGCTACACAAGGTTGCCCAGGGCCCCAGCCAACCTGGCCTGGAACACCCCCAGGGACGGGGCACCCACCCCCTCTCTGGGCAGCCCCTGCCAGCCCCTCATCACTCTCTCTGCAAAGAACTTCCCCCTCAGATCCAATTTCAACCTTCCTTCCTTCAGCTTCACTCCAGCCCCCTTGTCCTGCCAGGCTCTGCCCTTTGAACAAGCTGATTCCCCTCCTGTGTCTCTGCTCCCTTCAGGGACTGGCAGGCTGCAATGAGGTCCCCCCAGAAGCAGCCTTCTCTTCTCCAGGCTGACCCAGCCCAGCTCCCTCAGCCTCTCTTCCTAGGGGAGCTGCTCCAGCCCTCGGAGCATCTTTGGGGCTCCTCTGAGCCCTCTCCACCAGTTGCCCATCTTTCTTGTCCTGGGGCCCCAGCTCTGGACACAGGACTCCAGCTGGGGCCTCCCCAGGGCAGAGCAGAGAGGGACAATCCCCTCCCTGTCCCTGCTGGCCACAACCTTTGAACCATAACACCATCAGTACATTTCCTGCAAGCCCAGAGTATACTGCTGGTTTCCCTGCCTCTCTGCACCAGCTCTAGTAGCTTCCCACTTTCCTCCATCACCACGTCTCTTTGTGCTGGGGAGAAGCTCCCAATGCCCACAGCGGCTCCTTATCAACTCAACACTCAACAGCTCCCCAAACATATTTATGGGGAGTGTGTTACTGTCAAAGTGACCTTCACCAAGCCTCCCACTGCTGTGCTCATGGTTTAGCTAAAGAGAGACAATAATAATCATTAATGCCTGTTTAATAGAAGGTGGTGGTAATCAGTCATCCTGTTGGTGTGGAGATTACCTGGCTCTGGAGGGAATACGCAGCCTTTTTTGACTGAGACTTTTTGTTTCCAGTCCCTGTTGATGGGAGGTGACCGAAAGGATAAAAAAAAAACCCAGAACATATGAAAGATAACTGGTAATTTCTGACAGTTCTCTTTGGTGCTGGAAACAGAAGCGTCCTGGGACACCTCCCATCTCCTCTGGTGTTTCTCCCCACTCAGCCAGGAGAGGCTCTTCCAGGAGGGCAGGGTGGGAGGGGAGCATCTGCCCAGGGGTTTCTCCACTTGGCAGCTCAGGGATGGAAACAGCCAATCCTAGTGATTTATCAGCAAATTACACCCAACACCAGAATTACACCCAGAGCCAGAACTACACCGAATTCCAGGGCCCAGTACACTGGCCCAGCGATGCTCAACCTCCTCCTGCCATGGCAAAGTCGGCCACCCTGGCTTGGGGACCTGGTCAGCTTGTCCCAATGCACCTTGACAAAGAAAAGAGCATCACAAACTCATCCCAATGGATGGGCAGTCTGGGCTGTATATCCTACACAGAAGCACCCTGATCAGGCTTTTTAAAGCAATTATGTATTTATGGGATGTCATATACGAGTAATTCCCATATTCCCAAGAGGCTTGCAGAGCACCATGCTCTACCAGCAGCAGCTCTTGACCTGCAGGTCAGAGCAGGGATCCAACCAGTGCCAAAACGCCCTCCCCACCCCATTCCTTGGCTCTTCTGCATTGCCCCCTCCTTCCTGCTTGGGCTCAGCCTGTTGAAGGCAGTGAGAGGATTTGATTACCCCTGTTAATGGGAATATTGCCTCCAAATCCTTTAAGTGGTTTCAGAAAACCTCAGTGACTGTCCATCCCTGGGGGAATGGATGCTATCTCCCCTTTCTGTCTGTGAAGCCTGCAGCAAGCACTGGCACGGCGAGTGCCAAATGACAGCCAGCAGCAGCAAATCCTGCACACAAGCCCAGGGCAGCACCCGTCCCCCCACCCTTCCCATCATGTGGGAGCATCCGTTCCCAAACCCAGCACACAAACACAGGCAATGCCTCCGCTTCAGGCTCAGGGAGACCTGCACAGTCCCACCAGGGTTTGGTAGTTCACCCCAAAATCCAAATGGTGGTGATGGGGAGCTGCACACACAGGAAAATGAAATGCCCAGCTCTGCAGGTGGTCAAGCCACGTGGCCTGAACTCTCCTGAACCATACTGCTGAGCAGCACGGGGGAGTATTTGGGCTCGTCACCCTCTTTTCCCAACCTCACTTCTCCTACCCAGACCAGCACAGCCCTGTAGGTGCTGCTGGGATAACGAGCCAGCAGTGCAGCACCACCACCTTCAGCTGCTCTGCGGAGGCTTCAGCGGGGACCTCCTGAACGAGAAGCAGGAGCTGTCGCCGCTCAAGCCTCTGCAGATTGGGCCCAGAGGGAGCTCTCTGCAACCCACTGGGTTACATATCAACAGCCATATGGTCATCTACATTTTAATTGCAGAAGCTTTATTGCCGGGGATGATGCATGTGCTGGAACGGCCCCAGCTCGTCTCTCGGAGCTGGGGCTGCGGGGCAGCCTGCACCAAATAGCATCTTTTTTCCTTTTAAATAGATTTGCCAGGGAAAAGGGCTGAGAGAGGCTCTGCAGAGCCCAACACAGCACTTGGGAAAGAGGAGCTGTAGAGGTGGAGTCAGGGATAAAGGTGTGCTTGCAAAAAAAGCTGGGGGGCAGAGGATGCTCCTCTTAGCACAGGGATTTTTTTTTGCCTGGTTTGGGGCACTGGGAAATGAAGCAGCAGTGGCTGGATCCCATCTCAACACAACACTAACCCTACACAGGAGCACATCCCACCATGCTGCCCCTGCCAGGGAGCCGGGCTGGAGCCAAAAGCCGCATCCATCCGGCAGCGGCGCCGGGCAGCTCAGTGAGCCCTGGGGGCAATCCAGATCCCCAAATGGAAGCGTGAAGGTTCTTACTATAAAGCACATCAAACACTTCCTCTACCATCTTCCTGAGGAGGTACACGTCTGATCCCTGGTCCGGGGAGACCCTGAGCACGCTTCGCCCACACTCCTTTGCCTTCTTCTGTGCCTCCGCATCCTGCTCCTTCCTCTGCTGGACTCCTGTGGGGAGGAAAGGAGGAAATGGAGACACTGCCGTGAGCAGAGGGTTCATGGGCAACGCTGCACATGCTTTTGGGCACATGCAAATCAATCGAACCCATCAGACTGGTTATGCCAATGTCAGCTGGGGCTGAACACATCCCTGCCTGCCAAACCCCGTGTAAAACGGGGATCCTGTGGTCGCTCGGGCTCCTCGTCACCCCCACAGCATCAGCAAAGTCCTCTGTACAGGCAGAAGGGTGCCCTGGGTTGCCCACCCTCCCTAGACCCTGACTCAGTGCCCAGCAGCTCCCAGTGTACAGGGGAAGGTGCCAGCATGGACAGTGATGCCAACAGCGCTGCTGGGAGCAGGGTCGGTCCCTGCCAGCTGGAGACATGCTCACCCTGCGAGTGCCCCCCGCTTCCTTGGTTTTACCCACTCAGCTTCACTGGAGCTGTTGTGATTAATTGGGCAGCGCCTTGCTTTTCTCTGGTTTCAATCTGCTTAGCCTTCAATCTCTCAGGGAAAGAAAATCCGCCTTTCTTAGAGGCTTTTTTACCCTTCAGTGTCACGTAGCTCGGTAATACCAGCTATTTCCTGCTAATTTCCCCCATTAAACCTCAAATAAAGCATATCTTCAGCAACCACTTCCTTGCATCTCTAAACACACAGAAAATTAAACACTACAAGTGCATTATTGCCATGCTATCCAAAGTGATTCACAAGGGATTTTTGGTGGGGAAGGACTAATTCCTTCATCATCCTCGACAGGCTGCTGCTGCTGCTCAGCCCTGGATGATGCTGCCTGGGCACTGAAGGAAGAAGCTCATGGATCCCTCCCATGGAAACAACTGGCGGCTTAGACATCACTGGGATGGGGGTGAGAGTCACACAGGGTACCCACACAAATGGCCACAGGAAAGGGGATGACCACCCAACACTGCACAACCCCCGGTGAGCTCCACACCCCTTGCACAGCACAGGGAAATGAGCCCTGGAAACCTTTTTTGGGTTTTTTTACCAAGGTGGTGAAATTCATCCTCATCCACACCCTCCTATGCCTGAGTCTCCCTCCTGGCAGGGTGATAACACTCTTCTGTTGACATTAATCCTGATCACTGTCAAGTTCCCCCGCGTGCCAGGAAAGGCTGAGCCAGAGGTTCAGCTAAAGGAGGGTGTTCAAGCGAGGTCTGCACGCCCAGAGAGATAAGAGGCTTCTTAAAGCTCCCAGCGATGTCTGCTTTAGATTACTTCAGATCCTTTCGAAGGGGGCAGCTAGATCATAAATCAGAGGTACTTCCAGGGATGCTCTCCACTGCGTGCCAGTTGTAAGAGCTTTATAGAGCAGAGTTGAGCCTGGGCCATATATAATTCAGGACAGAGTTATCACGTTTCACCCTGTCTCCAGCATCAGCCACTTCACCATCGTCAAGATTTTGAGCTTTCCACCAGACATAACCATTTCGTTTTGACAAAGGTGTAAATGAAACCAAGGAGAGGGGCATGAGGATCAAATCAGCACAGTGGCAGGTCACTCAACAGGATATATGTGTATATATATATTGATCAAAGTGAGGTTTGCAGAAGGTCATCAAATATTGTGAGCTCTAGGGACACAGTTGGCATTTAGTGTATAGGATGGAGCTCCCTCCCACTGGCCACCCCACTGCCAGTCACTGCTCTGGTACTGCCTGCCACCCATGGGTGGTGGGAAGGGGAAGAAGAGCTGCCTGTCAACGCTGGAAACATCCCCAAAAAGCCTCCTGTCCTGAAAACACAATGTGCCAAAGCAAAGGAGAACTAACAGCGGCTCTCCCTGGTGCATGTGGCATGGTGGAGATGACAGGCAGGTGCCTGTGGCAGGCAGGACAGAGGAGCAGAGCAGAGCCTCGGCAGGGATTTGGCATGCTGGGGATGATGCCATCCAAGAAATGCAGGTCCCCACACAGAGCATGGCTCCTGCCTGCCTCAGCTCCCAGGGTGTTTTTGGAGAGCTGGCAGAGGCACAGAGCTGGCACAGAGGGGTGGGTGCCAGCCTCACTGCACACAGGGGCTGCCGCCAGTAACACATGTCTATGTGATACCTGATGACCCCAATGTGAGAGAGGGGATCAAGGCTCTTGTTCAAGTCATCCCTTCATCACTGTTAACCCCTCAAAAGACCACTGGCTCCACAACCAATGCTTCCAGCTTCCAAACCCATCCTGGTTTTTCCAAAGCCAGGAAAAAGCCTTGGCACAAGAAGCCTCTCTGCTCCTGGGGCATTGCTAGGACAAACCCTTCCTGCTACGACCTCAAAAGCCACTCCAGTGCACCACCACATAGGCAGTGGTGCCACAGCCCCACAGCGCTGGAGGAGCCGTTCAGCACCCTGCTGCCCCACGGGTGCTTTTGCAGAGGAGACTCAGGGTGCGGGGTGCCCTCCCTGGGAGGGCAGAGGCTCCAGCCATAGTTCCTACCCGCTCTCTCCATCACTTTAAACACCTCTCAGCTCCACAAACAGACGGCATCACAGCACACACCCCTCAAACCACAAGCCCTCCGCGCACAGTGGGGACCCCAGCCTGCAGGACAGGAGCAGGGGAGAAGGGCTACTCACTGCAAAACTTCTGGAAGTCGGCTTGCAGCTCCTTGCGGGCGCTGAGGAAGACCCGTCCCTTCTCGGTGCCCACCACGAAGGCGTTCTCCTCATGGACAGCGATGCAGGCCACCTCGGCGTTCAGCTTGGAGAGCGCTGAGCACTGCGGGGAGGCACCGGGTCAGCGCAGCCTGGGGGAGCGTACCTGCTGTGGCACCCCCCTGCCACCTTCCAGGGGGTTTTTGTTCTTCCCATCAAAAGTTTCCCATGTTCTGGTTTGGGTCAGAATTTCATGGGGTTTATGACATCCCCATAACAGGTCAGCAACTTTACAGCACCAGAAAGGTACAGAAACATACAATGACAGAATCCCAGGGGTTGGAAGGGCCCTGGAGAGCTCCTGGGGTCCAAGCCCCTGCCAAAGCAGCTCCCCAGCTCCTATTGCACAGGGCGGCATCCAGACGGGGCTGGAATCTCTCCAGAGATGGAGACTCCACACCCTCCCTGGGCAGCCTGGCCCAGGGCTCCCTCACCCTCACTGGGGAAAAGTTCTTCCTCTGCTCTAACTTGCAGCCATTGCCCCTTGTCCTGTCTCCACAGGCACTGCAAAGGGGCTGGCCATTTCCCCCTGCAGCCCAGGCTTGAGAGAGTTAGCACCATGAAGAAGGTCCCCCCTTAGTCTTCTTCTCTCCAGGCTGAACAGCCCCAGCTCCCTCAGCCTTTCCTCAGAGGGGAGATGCTCCAGGCCCTTCAGCATCTGCGGAGCCTCCTCTGGCCTCTCTCCAGGAGATCCCTGGCTGTTTGATCCCAGGGAGCCCAGCACTGGACACAACACTCCAGGTGGGGCCTGAGCAGGGCAGAGCAGAGGGGCAGGATCCCCTCCTGGGACCTGCTGCCCACACTCCTCTTGATGCCCCCAGGATCCCCTTGTCTCTCTCAGCCCCCAGGGCAACTGCTGGCTCATGGCCACCCTGTCATCTCCCAGCACCCCCAGGTCCTTCTCTGCAGAGCTCCTCTCCAGCAGCTCACCCCCAGCCTGTCCTGATTCAAGTGGTATCCAGTTGAGCTACACCTTCCCGGGAAGCAAGAACTATTTACCCATCATTTCACTTCACTTTTTCCTATCCTAAATGTAAACATTTTATAGTATTTCTTTAAAAGAAAACATTCCTGTAAAAAAAAAAAACCAAACCCAAACCAAACCATGTAGATTTTTTCCACTAGCTCTAATGAAATAAGGAGCACGGGAATCTCATTGCAGCTGCAGAGCACTAATATGGTCAAAGTCTGGATTAGTGGAACGATTCTTCTTGTACAGTTATGCAAAACATTAAAGAGATGGAAGACTTCCTCCATTAATCCATTTTATGTAACGTGAGCTTCCTGCTCTACATAATACACGTGTATATGCATTTTTATTCTTATTTTTATATTATAGTAGTTAGGCAGTGCTGGCAGCCTGAGTCATATTCCCATAGCTACAGCACCGGCGCTATGAAGATGCTATCCCCAGGTCAGGATTTAAATGGGTGAAACAGGACTTTTTCCCATTGGCAGCCCTGGTTAGACACATTGCCTATCTCTGGGACTGCTGTGGCCTGGGGAGGGAGCAGGAAAGCAGCTGCCCATGGACTAAACTCCCCAGAGCTACCTGTGATCATAGAATCACAGACTGGTCTGTGTTGGAAGGGACCCCAAGGATCAGAGAGCTCCAACCCCCTGCCACAGGCAGGGACACCAACCTCCAGGCCTGGAGCTACACAAGGTTGCCCAGGGCCCCAGCCAACCTGGCCTGGAACACCCCCAGGGACGGGGCACCCACCCCCTCTCTGGACAGCCCCTGCCAGCCCCTCACCACTCTCTCTGCAAAGAACTTCCCCCTCAGATCCAATTCCAACCTTCCTTCCTTCAGCTTCACTCCAGCCCCCTTGTCCTGCCAGGCTCTGCCCTTTGAACAAGCTGATTCCCCTCCTGTGTCTCTGCTCCCTTCAGGGACTGGCAGGCTGCAATGAGGTCCCCCCAGAAGCAGCCTTCTCTTCTCCAGGCTGAACCAGCCCAGCTCCCTCAGCCTCTCTTCCTAGGGGAGCTGCTCCAGCCCTCTGAGCATCTTTGGGGCTCCTCTGAGCCCTCTCCACCAGTTGCCCATCTTTCTTGTCCTGGGGCCCCAGCTCTGGACACAGGACTCCAGCTGGGGCCTCCCCAGGGCAGAGCAGAGAGGGACAATCACCCTGCATGTATTTATAGTGAGCTTGATTCATGTGGGCTTACACCAGTCTCTATATGGGGTCATTTTACCTCCTGCTCACCTCTGAGGAAGTGGTATTGAATCACATCCCCCCAAAATAGATATTTTAATGAAACCTCCTGTCAAAAACCCAGCAGCCAACGGAAGTATTTTGCTCAAAAAGCCCAACACTCAAAAAACAACTCTAAAACCCAGGGGACATGAGATTTGGAAGGAGACCAAATCCAAACCCTAAGCCCCCTTTCAGCCCCGTGATTTATTTATCAGGCATGCAGGCAGCCAGGCTTCAGCGGGTGCGGAGCCCAGCCCTTGTGAAGCGCTGGGATAAAGGCTGAATGTCAGGAGCAGCACGTAACAAGGACTGCAGAATAAATGTATGTTTGTTAGGAAGCTAAACTACAATAACATGATTTGCTGTACAGGATGGCACGTATCTAAATCATCAAAGCTGCCTGGGGTGCATCACTTCGGGGGAACCTGCTCCTCAGGGGAATCAGCTTGTTCAAAGGGCAGAGCCTGGCAGGACAAGGGGGCTGGAGTGAAGCTGAAGGAAGGAAGGTTGAAATTGGATCTGAGGGGGAAGTTCTTTGCAGAGAGAGTGGTGAGGGGCTGGCAGGGGCTGCCCAGAGAGGGGGTGGGTGCCCCATCCCTGGGGGTGTTCCAGGCCAGGTTGGCTGGGGCCCTGGGCAACCTTGTGTAGCTCCAGGCCTGGAGGTTGGTGTCCCTGCCTGTGGCAGGGGGTTGGAGCTCTCTGATCCTTGGGATCCCTTCCAACCCACGCCATTCTATGATTCTATGATTAAAAGCAGTGATGGTTAAAAGGAAGGAGATTAATATTGGTGAAGAAAGCAACCTAGAAGTAGAGAAGACGACGCACCCAAGGTATATCCATTCAATACGACTTGTCTTTAAAAAGGCAGGGCTTTTAAGCATGTCGCAATGCATTAAGACATTTGTTACTACACACCCACTCTCCCTTCTTGATCACATTCACAGTTAAAAAATAAGATTAGCTCTGGTCCACGAGACTTAATCCAGACAGTTATCTTGTTTATGTAAGCAGGGCTGACTTAGGCAAGGTTTCCACCGGGAATTCGACGTCAAAAGATATGAAAGTTATTTTCTTTGTTCTCAGAGATAAAAGGCATTGTTCTCCTGTTGTGTTAGAGCTCACGGTAACATTGGTAAAACATCAAGAAAAAACAAAAACCCCACCATCCAACCACCCTACATTGGGTTGATACCAACATAAATATTAATGGAGAAACAGTACCCAGCTGAGATTAACTTGGGCTGACTTTATGATCCTTACGGCTGTCAGGGCAGGAGAGGATTTTTATTTCCAAGCTCCAGCCGCTCCCTGGGCTTTCCAGCAACAGAAGGGAGCAGGATGAGCTCAACAGCCCTCCTGCTTCAGCCCAGCTCCCAGCCTGCCCCGTTAAGAGGAGGTGAAATGAAGGAGGGGGACGGGGACGTCGCTGGCCTCTTACCATGGAGTCTAAGGCAGACACTAAGCTGGTGATGATTTCGTCTTTCTGGGGAAAAACCATATTCCACTGGTCAGGTCTGGAGGTGCTGAGAGTCACATCTAAAGGCTTCCCTGCCAGGGCCATATTCACCTGAAAATAAAAGAAAAAAAAAAAAAAAAAGATAAAATGGTCTATGTGTTGCTGGAGAGCAGCACAGCCTCAACACCAACACCCGCATGGATACGCAGGGGAAACTGAGGCACAGAGTGAGGCCGGGGCCAGCCCAAGCCCTGCGATCCCCACGTCTCCTCTGCTACCGTCAGATAATTGCAGACGCTGCCAAGCCATAACCAAAGCACTGGACTGATGCTGTGTGTCCCAGCAGCAGCCAGGCCACCTCCACCCTCAGGACCAGGCCCTGGGGAGATGCCACCACCGCATAGGGCGTGCCAGACGACCAAACAGTGGGATGCCCCAGGTGAGCAGGATGCAGCCATGCTGAGCCAGAGAATGAGGTGCTGAAGCAGATGAGAAGTGCTCTGGTGCCCCAGCTCTGTAGGCAGCAGAGAGCAGTGGGTGACACACGTGACCCCACAAAGATGCTGTGCCTCCCTGCCTACCCTGGGCAAGGGGAGAGCCCAGCACCCAAAAGTGGCCCTGAAATGGGCCAAAGCCACAGGGTGCTCTGCCTTCAGCTTGTGGTGAGGGGCTCAGTCATCAAATCATCCCACCTTGCAGCTCCTGCCGGACCATGCTGGTGGGAGCAGGACTGGGTGGCAGACTGGGACCCCCCAGTCAAGAAGGGGCTCAGCCCCAGGAGCTCCATCCCACACTGCAGAATGGGGAGAAAAGGGGGAAAAAACACCAGGGCCCAGCCACACATGCAGTGACCATGCCAGGTCTCTGTACCCCAATGCTTATGTCTCACTGTGACCTGTGGTGATGCCGATGCTGCTGGGGAAACTGAGGCAGGGGCTCACCCAACATAAATCACCCTGCTCCCACGCCAGGACACCCACACCAGGTACAGCATCACACACCACCCCCCAGCACTGTGCTCAGTCCCTCCTAGCTATCACCCCTACATCCGCAGGGCAGCATCACGCTGCCTGGCTTTAATCCTGCGAGTAAAGAGTGGCAAATTAGCCAGCAAAGCTCAGGAGCCACTCGAACCGGCTCGTAAATCATGTGCTCACAGCCACAAGCAGATAAAAGAGGCTGGAGAATCTCTAACAAGGCAAGACTGGCAGGAGCTGGGGAATATGAATGAAGCTGCCTGTACATAACTCGATTTGCAGCCCAGCCAATACCCACGGCCGCTCGGCCCTGCTGAAAACATGGATTAAAGCCATCAGCAAACCCCCCAAATTCACCTTCCTGGCCCAGGCTGCCCCCAGGCCACGCAGAATGAATCTGCATGTGTGGTGGGGCCGTGCTGCTCCATGTAACTGGGGAAATGGTGGATTTTGGCCCAAAAGAACCATTTCCCCCATGCTACAACTCTACAGGTGCCCGAGCTCGCACAGGGCAGGCAGCTGATGGATGTGGCCCTGCAAAAACTCGCTGCTACGTGAGCATGCAACGAGCTCACAAGGGCAGCAACAATTCCCTGTTCACCAAGAGCCACTGAATGTCAGAAATTACTCTTGGTGAGACCTCTGGGCTGGCTTCCCCTGAGTCACCAGCCGGTGAGAGCAGGCAAGCAGAGCTGAGGCCTAGCTTTCGCCGTCGTGTTTGGACAGCAGAGCCACAGCCGTGCCAGCACTTCTGCTGCACCACGCTGACAGGCACCCAGCAAAATCCTCTTACACCCAGCTGATACCTCTTAGCAAAGCAGACAGACGACTCTTCTCCCCCAGGACAATCTTGGGGAAATTAAAATAAAATACAGTAAAATAAAATAATAAAATGACACCACCAAAACTAGGTGTTGGCTTAGAAAATAAAGCAGGAAACTGAGCGCACGGTCCTGCAGCCTGGGCAGTGCTGCCCTCCAGGACAGCCTCCCCCTGGGTCTGGACACAGGGCTCTCTGCCTGCCTCCAGCTCCACCACTGTGAAGGGTTCCAGCAATGCCAGGACAGGGTAGGCCTTGCTCCAGCCCTGTAGTTTGCAGGTGCATGGATGGACAGTCAGACCGATGAGGGACTGTTCCACGTGCAGGCTCCCAGGCAGCTGGTGTAGGAACTCAAGATTCCTTCTTTCAACCAGTGCTGTGCTTCTAGGAGCTGCTTTGCTTCAGCTGGTAGGGTAACAGAGCTGATGCCGGCCCCAAGCCGCTCTCCGGGCCTGCAGGACATAGGGCAGCCCCAAGTGCTGGGCTGGGGACCAGCTATCACCCAGGGGCTGCAATCAGGAACAGACTTGGTCCAGGGAGCATCACTCGCTTCTTAACCCACCCCCAAGCACCCACTTGGAAAAAAAGCCTTATTTTGATGCTTGGACAGATTTCCAACTGCCCTAATTATTATGAAGTATGTCTGCAATGACATGGATGTTCTTGTTGCCTTCCAGCAACGTTTTGAAGAGCCTGTCCCTGCCTTGGTGGGACTGGTTGCAGCCCCTTGAAGAGCTCAGGCTGCACCAACCTGCTCCACCGTGGCCTCCCAAGGGAAGAGATGCTCCTCCCTTGGCTGCAGGAAGCAAAGCCATGAGCTGCATTTGGCCCCAGAGGGAAAACCAAAGGCAAAGCCCAGGAATGCATCTGTGGGAAGTGGGGCAGGGTCACTGCACCCCTCCCTACCTGCTCCCTGCTCTGCAGGAGACCAGGGCCAAAATAATCCCTTTCACCTGGATAATGGAGTAAGGAGGAAAAGGGAAAAAAATCACTCAACAAGGGGAGAAAGGGTCATAATGAAAGTATGACCCAAGTAATACAACAGGACTTTAAGGGATGGGAGGACAACACGATATTCCTGTAAAGATTTTCATCATTTGTGGTCATGAAGAGCAGAGATGGTGGGTTTAGAAAAGAAGGGAATAAAAGGGAGGGGAAAAAAACTTCACAGCAAAGCACTTAGGCTTATTCAAATCAAATTAAGACGTACGGCTTGAAGTTGTTTGTCTAATCAAAGGGAAAGTAATCTTTAGGAGAACTGGGGTAAACCATTCTTACAGCAGCTAGGGCTGGCAGCAGGGAGCAAGGAGGGTAGGATGGGTGCAAACATCCCCCCTCCCCTTCCCGGGGCTTCACACACCCATTCTGCTGAAGTCCCATCACCAAGGGGTGGATTTTCCCCTCCCAGCCTGTAGCAGGGGCTCAGCTCCCCTCTGCAAGCTGAGTCCTGTCCGCAGGGGACAGGGTGACTCCAGAGCTGTCACAACGCCAACACTTACAGACTGGTTTTATTTTCTTTATATTAAAAAAAAAAAACCCACCAAAAAAATTATCATTACTTAATTATTTCTTCCCCCCACCCCCTGAAATGGTTCTTATGGGGACAGGACAAACAGCCCTGGGACGGGGGTGCAGTGACATGGCCAGCATGGGACGCGGGCATGTGCCACCGCCTGCTTGGCTGTTACAACACCTCCTTCCTCACCTCCCTTCCTAATCCTGGGAAAGATTAGAAATTTGGCCCTGGGGGAGTTTCACTCATGAATCACCTGGGCTGCAGCAAAAGAAAAACCAGGTGCCTGGGAAGCTCCCAAATCCCTGCAGAAATGGCAGTGCCCCCCTACTCCCTCTCCTTCATCTCCCAAGCCCACATCTTCTCTCCATCACCTCCCCCCGCAACCCCCCACCCCGACTGCTGCCCCAGGGCAGCATCCCACCCCAAAATAAACATCCTCCAGTCTTGAGTGCTGCGTCACCGGTTCCAAAGTGTTTAGAGCAAACAAAACAGTAAAATAAAGACAACAACAACTCCCCCCAAAGGAAATTTCCAAGCAGAAAACTGTGTTATTAGATCCCTTAAATTATAAACAGGTTCAATTAGGAGAAACTGAGGGGAGTTTATGCGTGCCAGCAGCTCACCCGGTGCAGCCCCAGCATCCTACCAGGCTGGGACTTGGTTTGTGGCAAAGATGGGTGCTGTGATCCCTTGGGTTTGACTTCAGTCCCCCTTCCTCACTCATCTTTTTGAGCCTTCACAGCAATTTCCAGCCCCAGTGCCACAACCTGAAGCAGCAGTATCTTATTAAATAATCTGAACTGGTGTTTCCATTCTGCCCTGGCAGAGCTTGAAGGCAGCCCCTCCACTGCCACCTTCCCCACTACCTTCCCCTGGCTGCATACGAGAGTCTTCATAGAATCACAGAATCATACACTGCTCTGGGTTGGAAGGGACCCCAAGGATCAGAGAGCTCCAACCCCCTGCCACAGGCAGGGACACCAACCTCCAGGCCTGGAGCTACACAAGGTTGCCCAGGGCCCCAGCCAACCTGGCCTGGAACACTCCCAGGGATGGGGCACCCCCCCCTCTCTGGGCAGCCCCTGCCAGCCCCTCACCACTCTCTCTGCAAAGAACTTCCCCCTCAGATCCAATTTCAACCTTCCTTCCTTCAGCTTCACTCCAGCCCCCTTGCCCTGCCAGGCTCTGCCCTTTGAACAAGCTGATTCCCCTCCTGTGTCTCTGCTCCCTTCAGGGACTGGCAGGCTGCAATGAGGTCCCCCCCAGAAGCAGCCTTCTCTTCTCCAGGCTGAACCAGCATAAGCCCCAAATCCCAGTATCCCAAAAGGAACCTGGTACTTACCCAGGACTCACAGAACTGGGCTGAACCTCTTGCCAGCTTTCCCTTGCACCCCCTGCTTAATACAAAGGCAATAACCCATTTTTTGTGGAATTACCCAAGGCCAAACCCTGTGCAGAGCAGGAGACGTGTTTAATGGAAGCCAGAGATGGGAACAGCCCAGGAGGGGCAGGGGACAGCCTGCATCTGCTGCTACTTCTACTGCTTTCTACCAATACTGGTTTGAAACAGAGTGATTTATTGGTTTTCTTCCTGCAGCCCTACTGTACATTATGAGTGTAACCCTGGTGATTCTCACCACACGAAGCAGCTCCTCTCCTGAGGACACCAAACCATTCAAAACCATCACAGGGCAAAGCATCTGATGGCCAGTGCCCCAACCCAAACCCATCAGCATTGGGTGGGTGAGACATCTTCCAGCTCAGCCCTTAAACCATCGGCTCCATCCAAGGGCGACGAGCCAAAGGACACTGGCTCAACCCCCAGCACAGAGATCTGACTGCAGCAGGGGAGCAGAAAAAAGCAGGGAAGCAGCACAGAGAACTCCAGACAGATGCTACCAATGCTCCCCCCTTGCCCTGTGGACATCACCACGGAAATCCCCCCATGCACCCAGCTGGGATGTTTATAAAGCCTCCGGCCGCGTGGGATGACTCCCAGTTCAGGGAGCCAAACTGGAATTTAAATGACTGAAAGCTTTGACCCTTTGGCACGTTGCAGGAGGGGGAAAAGAAGCAACAAAAAAAAAAAAAAGAGCCCATCACATCAGTCCTGCCTGCAGCTCCACACAAGAATGGCTGGAAATTATCCACTTACTCATTTTTCCAGGAAAATTCTGCCTGTTGTTTCAGCAGTGCCTGTGAGAGAACCCAGGAAGCCCAAGTGAGCCAACCCCAATTCCACCAGTTTTTTTCAAGAAACATAAATCAATATCTATTGAAAATAGAAATTCAAGTGGTCTATGAGAGATATATAAATAAATACACATGTATTAGAGGCAGGTCTCCAGATGGACTTACAGGCCATTTCCTCCCCTGCAGGGGCACTAGAGCAGGGGAAGGCACTGCTGGGTGGGGGGCAAGCAGGCTACCAGGCTTCAAAAGGGCTTTTTTGGTGGCACTTGGGCTTCTTGTCCATCCAAAATGCTCAGTAAGCCAGGGGACACTGGGTTGAGCCACATCCATCCCCCTGGGACTGAGGGAGCAGGACCAAACACCTGCAGCCCATCCATCGGGAGCGGGATGTGACACACGGGTGCAACGATGACCCACATGCAACGATGAGACGACAGTGATTTTCCTTGTAATTGGCTTTTACTCTGGGAGGGCATATTTAAAGGGGATTTTAAAAAAATTACACTGGTCCTGGAGGACATTTAAGCAATTAGCCCTGGCTATCATTAAACATGCGTTAAAATCCATCAAGAGCCTCCTGATACGAGTCAGAGGGACAAATTACATCCTTCACTGCTGCCCAGACAGCATTCTCCCTCCAAGCAAGGGGACTGTCCCCTGCCTCTGCTGGGGACATCGCCCTGGGGCAGGACCCATACTAAGGGCTATGTCAGCAGCATGCTGGCAAGGAAGGAGCACTGAGTTGGGAGGTATTTCCTCCCACTGCATCTTGGGGACCTCTGAGGTCCTTTTTGCAATGAGGTGCCCGGCAAACTGGAGTTGCTTGAGCCAAAAGCACATGGAAACCACACAAACCACAGCTTGGGGTACAGACCAGGCTTCAATTTCAAGTTGTGGTTTGTTTGTAATCACTTAAGCAAACACTGGTATCAGCAGAGCCGGCACACACGACTGAAGCCATCCTGGGTGCTGAGCACCATGACACAGCCCCCATCTCAAGCCCTGGGGTTTTGCTGCAGTGGTGGCAGAGATTTCTGCTCTGCATGGGTGACTTGCTCGTGGCACAATGGCTTTAACACACCCGTGCCACCCGGCTAAACCCTAATCCCTTATGCCTAATGGCCTCCAGCCCCCACATCCTCTCCATCCCAAGCTGGTGCAGCCTGATGTCACCCAACTCACACCCCAGCAGGTTAGTGCTTCAGTAGCGATGCTTCCTTAGAAGGCGACTGGGGAGCTGTGCAGTCAGCACCGATGCCGGGGTACGGTGGGTACCCAGGACCTGGGGCATTTGCAAAATGCCCAGAGACACCTCCAAATTGTCTAAACGCCCCCAGACTCCTAATCCCTGCCCCACGCTGCTGTGAGTGCCCTGTGGCACTGCACTCCCAGACCAGGCAGGGGCTCTGGTTTTTGGGGTACCCAAGGTGTCACTGGGCCAATGCAGCCACTGTGAACAAAGCCACATCAGCATCCCGCAAAGGCGGGTGCCAGTGCATCCCCAGCCCCATAACCTGGTCCAACTGCTGCCCCATAACTGCTGCCACATCCCTCCCCACATACATATATGCCCCTTTTTTGCTACTTTTCAAGCAAATACCTTTTTCAAAAGGCTGGAAAGCAGCAGGGCTGGGGCAAAACCAGCCCCCAGCACAGTCCACAGGACCCAACTGCTTGTGCCCACATCCTCACCATGCCAGCAGCCCTCACTCACTCTGCTAGGTCTGCTTGCTCTTCCAAACCCCGTATTTCCCCTTCCACCCCATCCTTCCAGCTGGGTAGTACCAGGCAGAACAAGCTCCCACAGCTGGACACCTCCTCCCCGGTTTTATTTTACCCACAAAACCCAGGGCACCTGCTGGAAAAGCTCCTCACGTACCCGCTGGCACCACGACATCCACCGGCATCGCCGCCTCAGCTCTGCTTTCCTGGCTAAGCCAGCGCCCGCCGTGGTTCAGTCCCTCAAAGAGCAAACCAGGGGCTCCTGTGGTGGGACCTATCCACAGCAGGGATTTAGCTTCCCCCCAACAACCAGGGCATTGCAATCTGCTGCCGCCTTGATTTTCTTAAGCCTGGCCTAGGCACGCTCCCCAATATAATATAGTAAAATTACAGTAGGCTGCTGTCTAGAGCAAAGAGAGAGACGGATTGAGAATCAAGTGCCCTTCAGAAGCTGAGTCTCATCTCCCCCAGGATAAACACTTTCATGTCACGGCGGCTGCTGGGGGAACGCTCTGCCCGTGGAGCTCAAGCAGCGCAGCTTTCAGCTCCAGACAAGTTTCCACGCCGCAATCTCACGGCAGGCAGGCACAGAAGCTCTGGCTTCCAGCAACTGCCTCTCTGTTTATTAAAGGAAGAAATAAAAAAGGGGGAGGGGGGCTAAGTAAGCGTTAATCGGAGTGTTCCTGCCATTGCAGGAGAAGGATGCTGCGAGCACCGTGCACGGAGAGCATCCTGAGCTGGATCCTGCCCCAGCATGGGTGGCTGGGGGCAGCGAGGCTGAAGATGAGCTGCATGGTGCCTGATGGGTGAGGGGATGCACCCAACTATGGGACCTAGGTGCTTCTGTGGCTCCCAGGGTCAAGCCTCCCCACCCCAGCCCTGAAACACAGCCTAGGGTGGGGTGCTCAGCACCCCTTTTTGCACAGCTCGGACAAAAGCCAGTGCTCTGCAGTTCCTAGAAGGAGAGACAGGCAGCGAGGGCACGGATCCGACATCCCACGCGCCTGGGCTCGGGTTGCACTTCCCAGAAGCCAGCGTCCAGGGGAAGCCAAAATTAGCAAGCGACTAATTCTGCCCCTTGGTACATCCCCTGCTCCGTGGTGACTGCTGGTTAGCATGAGAAGATGCCGGCAATCCCTTGCCTAGAGAAAAAAATGAGATTAAACCAGCGCCAAAGCCACAGGGTGACGTGCAAGGCAGGTCTGGGGCTTGTTGTACTGACCCCAGTCCCCGGGCCCATATCCCCTGGCACCCCTGTCAACACCCAGGTCCAACTCTGCACACCCCAAGGGGTGTGGGGAAGGAAGGGAGATACAGTTTCCAGGCTGTGGTTCAGCGGTGCGTGAGCTAACGCTGGGGTTATTTAAAGCCCGAGTTTGAGCAGCGTTCAGCTACTGGTTGCGTGATCAGGATAAAAAATCGCAATCCTAATTCCTGGCCCCCCGGTGCCTATGGCAACTGGTATCTGTCTCCTTGGAAACTAATCTCGTGGTATTTGAACAATGTACCAAGGGCCTTTAATCTCCCAAACACTGTAAATCTTTATTCTAGCCTGCTCTCCTCCTACCCTAAGAGCCAACATAAAAAGCCTGTTGTTTTCCGTGCAGTCACCCAGAGCGTAACTCAAATTTTATATTACACAGGCACAGGCTTTTTTGCTTCCCTCTAACCCCCCTCACCCCCCCACCCGCCCTTTCCTAAATTAAAGCAGCTCCCCCATGAACAATGTTTGCAGGTGATGGTTTGTCTTCTCTGAATGGTACCGGATGGCCCATCAGACCTGTCACCCCAGTTTGCCTGCCCACCCTGTGCCTGTCTAACTGGGTGTTGCTCCAGTTAATAGTAACAGTAATTCTGAATTACCTTGCAAGGAGACCCCAAACTACACAGACACAGAGCCCAGACTGCGGGCAATGAGTACACAAGGGCTCAGCAGAGGAGGATCTAGCTGGTCCTTGCCACAGGAACTGATGCTGGCAGACAACTTGCATTGCTCCTCACCACCCAAATGCTTTGTTTCTTTTGTAAAGCCACTGCTGATGGCGCTGACCACCCCCAGCTCCCAGGCAGGGCTGGGCGGCCCCGCCCCCTCCCGTGCTGACCCCAGCCCCTGGCCACCACTGATCATCACCTGCTTTCTCCTCTTCCCTGGTAATTACCTCTGCGTAAGGAGGTCTCCGATAGAGAGCCGCTACCTAATCTCATTATGATTTAATTTTATCTCTAATGTTTCTCTCAGGTTCCTGGTGTCTCAGTATCGCATATTCCCTGTGTTACAGGATGGGCTACTTGCTAATCCCAGGCCTGACTCTCCACCACATAAATAAACTCAATAAAAACCTAAAATGCCTTTCTAAGGGGATGAGAGGAGGCTCGGAGATGGGAGCATCCTGCACCCTGAGCTCCCCGCTCCCGCCCTCTTCCTTCTCCCTTATTTTACAGGATGAATAGGAAAGGTGGGAGCAGGTCCCAGGTCATCCTGGGCTGGCCCTCTGCTTCTGCCCCATGGCAGGGAGCACGTGTGCCAGAGCCAGCTCCGCCGTGCTGATGCCTGATGCCTGCCCTGGATCTGGCACCCAGCGCCGGCAGGTGCTTCACCACCAGCAATGGAGGAGTCTTTGGTGAAGCCAAGCACACGCTCATCAGGGTGCGACCCTTTGAGGGGGCCCGGCAGCGCAGCAGTGCCGCTGGGGAAGAGGGATGCCGACAGCCCCGGCCAGCTGGGATCCCCATTTCCTTCCCGGGCAGCCTCTGGCCGTGGCACCGGCCCCAAAACCTGCTGTTTGGCATGCAAACCCCGCCATTACTGCAGCCCTATCAGGGCTCGGCATCACCCCCGGCTGCCAGGCGCAAACAGCCGCGGGTGCCCCCACCCACCCCATCACCTCCGTGGGGAGCTGACACACCGAGAGTTGCAGGGCCTGGACGGGGACGGTTCTGGCTTCCCCGTGCATCACGACCAGGGCCGCAACGCCAAGTCCTACCCGGCTGCTCCCCCGTCCTGGAACAGCAGCTCCGCAGCTCTGGGGGTCCCCAGGGAGGACAGAGCCGCGCACCCCCAGCTGAGGTGTCCCCATCCCTACAGCTCTCCTGGGGAGAATCACCAGTGAAGCACAGTGAAGCACAGCTTGGGTGTGCACCCCAAAACTTCCCCCCTGCCCCGTACACACAGAGCTTTGGCTTCTTTAACGCCGTGCCCTAAGCACTGCAAGCCCTAGGTGGCAGCTGGCCAGGGATGGGCAGACAGAGGGATGGGACAGACCCACACCCAGGGATGGTGACTGCACGTCTGTGGGTCCCACACTGCTGATTCCCTGGCGACACCTTTGCTCCTCGGGGCTGTGGCGAGCTGCCCATGCACAGCAGTACCTTTGTCCAGGCAGGGCAATGCAGCATCCTGGGAGGGGGTCTCCGGTGGTGCTGGGGTCCTGCCTTGCCCCTGCAGTGGGATTGGGGTGGGGATGGTGGCAGGCAGGGGCGGAGGCGGCAGGAGCAGCTCTGATAGCTGCTGATTTGAGCCGTGACTCAAGGGTGGCCTGGGCTGACATCGGGGCTGGCCCTAAGGAGCCCCGGGAGTGCTGCCCCGGGCTGGCCAGGACACAGCCCTCTCCTGCGTGCTTCTGGACCACGTCACGGCGGGACAAGGTGACCCAGCCACCGCCACCTCCTCCCTCCTGGGACGCTCCAACACTTGGGCTCCCATGCATTGGCCTGAGCGAGCATTTCCCTTCCCCTGATGCCTTGACCCCCACCATCCAGGCACATGAGCCCTTTGCTTCCCAGGAGAGATCTGTCCCTGGATCAGCCCTGGTCCCTATAACCTCAGGGGGGCACCGGCCCCCTGCCTGGCCGGTTCAACTCCCTGATCCTGCAGCCAACCAGCCCTGCCTTTGTTCAGGGCGGTTTAGCAAGGCAAATCCATCGCAGAGGTGTCTCCTGACGCCAGTGAGATGGGACCCCCCAAAGACACCAATCCCTGGCCTCGAGTCCCCGTGGCGCCAGCACCGTCATGACCACCACACGGCACCCAGGCACGGCAGAGCCTCGGGTCTTGCAGAAACACATGTTCCCCCCTGCTAAATTCCAGCTTAATTCTCATTTCCATTGTGTTATGAAACACATTATCTGTTGAAACTAAGTCAACAGTTGTTTGCATTTACGTGTAAACACAGCGAATATTAGGAACGGGGCCAGCATCATATTTGCATATGAAATGCTGCCTGCACTGCCCTCTCTCTCCCTGGCTCTTCTCCATCCCTGCAGTTAGACACACAGGGATGCAGGGAGATGCTGAAACCCAAGACCTGAGCAGCTCAAGAAGCTAAAAAAAAAAAAAAAAACCACCAAAAAAACCCACCCTAAACTAAACCACCTTGTTTTTCCCCTCTCCATCCTTGTTTTTGTGCAGCAGGAGGAAAACACATCCCTTGAAACCGCACAGCGCACCGACACGCATACCCCTTCATCTGGGGCCCAAACTGCAACCGCTTCAAATTCCCAATGATACGCGTATCTTCCCGGGCCTGCTTTGCATAGCACATAAATATTTATTTGCTTTTAATCCTGCAAAGCAAACCTGCCTCGTGGCACATTTCCCTTCAGCAGCACCACCCGGCACCCGACGAAGCGACGGCCCAAAGCCTGAGCCTGCTTTAGGTGTGAGGGTGGGGAAATAAGCACCCAAACCTCCAGCACCCACCACCTCTGAGGGTGCCTGAGGTGGGTCTGGGGGGTGCTGAGGCAGCTGTTAAGGCCCCCTGGTTCCTCAGCACCATGGAAATCAAGAGCCTGGCTCAGGAGCCCCATAAATAACAGAAAATAAAGACATGTGCGGTGTGGTTTGGGTGTGGGAGGCGGCTCGATGCTGATTTAGCCCCAGGATGGTGATGCTTGCAGGAGAAGTGACACCAGGGGTAGGGCCTGGCCAGTCAGAACAGATCTTCAGGGCTGTGCAGAGGGAAAGCACCTTGCCACGGGGAAGGCAGAGGGCACGCAGCTTATTTTTGAGGCTTGCTGCTTTATTTTTTGCACATGTGCTTGTCGAGGCTGAAAAGTGGAAACCCTCTGATGTCTTCATCCCTGAGACGGGATACGAGCAGCTGCACTGCCAAGGGCTGGCTCAAGCTCTCTGTCATCCCAATTCAGGATGCCACCAAGGACAGGCCTGTACCCCAGACCCCACAGAGACCCATGCAGACTCACACACCATGAAACTTGCAGAAATTGATTAAAAAAAGTTTTCAAACACCAAATCACCCCAACACCAAAAGCCTCTGAATTAATCACCTCTTGCCTTAGCAAGAAGAAGGGGAGGCAACGCGCTCAGCCACATCCATCCCCTCTCTGTTACCACCGAAGCATTCAGATGGGGACCCAAAGAGCCTGAGATTGTGAATTCATTTCTTAATCAGCTCCCCTTAAAAAGAACCATAGAATCCCAGCCTGGTCTGGGTTGGAAGGGACCCCAAGGATCACAGAGCTCCAACCCCCTGCCACAGGCAGGGACACCAACCTCCAGGCCTGGAGCTACACAAGGTTGCCCAGGGCCCCAGCCAACCTGGCCTGGAACACCCCCAGGGACGGGGCACCCACCCCCTCTCTGGGCAGCCCCTGCCAGCCCCTCACCACTCTCTCTGCAAAGAACTTCCCCCTCAGATCCAATTTCAACCTTCCTTCCTCCAGCTTCACTCCAGCCCCCTTGTCCTGCCAGGCTCTGCCCTTTGAACAAGCTGATTCCCCTCCTGTGTCTCTGCTCCCTTCAGGGACTGGCAGGCTGCAATGAGGTCCCCCCAGAAGCAGCCTTCTCTTCTCCAGGCTGACCCAGCCCAGCTCCCTCAGCCTCTCTTCCTAGGGGAGCTGCTCCAGCCCTCTGAGCATCTTTGTGGCCTCCTCTGAATAGGTGGCAAGCACTTAGGCAATGGGTGCCTGCTGCCTGGCAGCGAGGGTGCTGGGCCCTGGGGAGCTCTGGGCACGGCTCCCCGTGTTGCGTGCAGCCGCAGAGGGGGTAAACACGGAGCTACGTTAGAAGGGGAGAGTAAATATTTAAATAGGCAGGTTTATTTCGGCTGCCGCCGTGCCTCGTCCTCTGCGAAGGTGCTTCCCTGGGCAGAGCCCAAAACCCGATTAAAAGCAAAATGCTTGTTTTTCCTGAAGGTGGGAGGAAGCACCTTCACCTCTCCCTGAGGCCGGTGATCTGGGATGGGAAGGAGAAATGGCACCAGCTGCCCTGTGAGAGGCTTTCCCTAGGCGCCGAGTGTGATCCTGCACCTCTCCAGCATCTCCAAGGAACAGTCCTCACAGCCCAAAAAACGTGAGCCCCAGGATATCAGCACCTCCAAGGAGAGGTACCCCTTCAGCCCCACAAATACCTCCCCTAGCCCCATCACCCATCACCTCGCTGCTGGGGACACGAAGCCCTCCGAGCCGGCAGCCTGGCTCTCCCCTGCATCTTTCCAGCTACTCAAAATACCAAGGGCAATAAAAAGAGACTCGAGCAGAAAGCAAAATCAATATTGAGAAGGAAGGTTCTAGGCTTAAATGCCTTTCGTAGCCTTGCTGGTGGAAAGCAGGTTAGGGAAGGAGTGGGGGGAAAGGACAGAAAAACCTTGGCACGCCCCAGCACATGGGTTTAAGAGGAACAGCATTTGCTGTACAGCTTTCCATAGGCATTACCGATGGTTTCCAGGCAGGGAGTGCACAAGGGGGCACAGACCCAGCCCAGCACCCCCTCTGAGCCTGATCTCACCACAGGTGAAGAGTTACAGGGAGGAGGAGGAAGAGGAAGGGCAGCACGGCACCACGTCCTGGCTCCCCCCACACACACACAATGCTGGTGTGCACCCCAGCCACTGCCCTTTTGCTTTTGGGGGGGTGCAGGGCTGTAGGGACAGCCAGTGTTGGGAGGAGAGACACCCTCCCACTGCTCTCCTCACCCATTCCCTTGTGCCTCTGAAGGATGGGATCCAGCTGCATCATCAGCTCCCTGCCCCGGGGTGACTACAGCCGGGGAGAGCTGGGTACCTGCGAAGCCCACCCGCTGCTCTGGGTGCAGCAAGACCCCTCCACCCCTGGAAAGCTGTCATCCCAGAGCATCCTCAGCAGCAGCTACTCACAGCCTCCACATTATTTTTAATTTTAATTATCGAGTTTAAAATAATAAAGGATGCCTACGTGCTGCGGCGCATCGATGGCAACCCAGCACGAGCCCAGCTGTTAAAAATAGCCCTTTCCAGGAGCGTGGCTGCCAGCCACCCACAGGCACCCCCTGCCCCATGGGGCGCATCGCCGCGCTGGGTCCCTGGCACCCCAGAGGGTCAGTGAGCGTGGAAATACACATCTTGCAGAGAGGAAAAACCCAAACAACTATCAAAAACCAACCAGAAAACAAAGGGGGGGGGGGGGGGAAATAAATAGTTCAACAACACCTATGTGGCTAGGGGAGAAAGAAATAAATCAGGAGGAGGAAAATGTATTGGTGATGAAGCCACAAGCCAAGCAAACTGCTTCTAGAGAGCATTTAAAGCTGAGGGGATTTGTGTGCTACAAGGTGAGGAGGGGAGGCAAGCATCGCTCTAGCCAGCAGCTGAAGTAGAGGAAACTTTTGCATCACTGCTGCAGGGCTGCTGCTGGCTTTTATCATGGAGAGCACAGGCAGCGCCAGGGCTGCATTTCGGCAGGTATAATTCCCAGGGAGATAAAGACCTTGTTTTTCAACAAGCGGCGGCATCGTACATAAATTACAACAGTAAACAGGGGGAAACAAAGAGGTTTTCGAGAGAGCACCGTAATCCTTCGAGGGGCAGCACGGGGAAAGCCGCAGGGCGGCTGGAGGAAGGTGATGGGGGAGAGGTGAGGGGCTGATCTTGTGCTCTCCCACCTCCCCATAAAGCAACAAACCTTCAGGCAAGGGGGGGGGGGGAGTGATAAATATTTGAAGGGGCCAAGATGGAAGAGAGGGGGTTTTTTCGTAACATCGCCTGCTCTTCTCTGCAGCAGGATCCAGCAAGGAGCCGTGGGAAGGGCACAGATGGATGCTGGATGCTCCCCCCGGAGCTGGGTCTTTGCTCCGGGAGCTGTCACAGGGAGGGCTGGGGATGCACCGCGTCGGATCCATCATCTCCAGCAGCTCCCGGGTCACGCTCGCCTGTCTTTCCCTCCCCCCACCCCACCCCACCCCTTCCCAACTCCCCTTTTAAAATAAAATAAATAAATACAACCTGACACTAATTCTAACAGTTTTAATAAATGTTTAATGTCCTGTTAAAGGTTGCCCTCCTCCTTCTCCCACCGCAGATCTCCATTAACAGCACACAGGCCACTTGGTTTGAACCACACTGGGTTTCCAACGCCCAGCACACTCCTCTCCCCCAGCTTGACATCACCCAAGGAAGCCATTGGGTGCCAGAAACCCACAGCAAACCCCCCCCACTACTCCCCCCAAAACCCCCTGCTTCGACACAAGCCCACAGCCCAGCCTCCTCAGGGGGCACAGGGGTGTTTGCATGTTGCAGGGCACACACACCAAGCCCTGGATGAGGGTGAAATGCTGTGATTTCACTCCAGGGGTTTCTAGGTATTCTTCCCCAGAAAGGAGAGATGGAATTACAGCCCGTTGATGCCCCGAAAGGGTGAGGAGCAATTTATTTTCAGTGATCCTCCTCTAATGAAGCTAATTTATAACCTTGTCAGAAGGCGCACGCGGACTTGGGGCACCGGCACAGCTCCCTTCCCCCTGCCTGTCTTTCCCAGGCTGAAAACCTCCAACCCAAACCCCAACCAGGATGTTTATTTAAGGCCCAAAACCCCAAAGGCACTTTAAACAAGCAGAGTTCCTCACATATTTTGCCGACCGAGCACGGTCCTTCCTGCCGGCGATTGCAAAAGGGTTTTCAGTGCCCACAGGAGTGCGAGGTGGGGGGGTGTTCCTGCTGTCACTGGGACAGGGTTGTCCCAGCTCTCAGATGGGAACAAGAATGATGCCATGGGACCTGATGACATCTTGGAGCATCCTCGCAGACCGGATCACCCCCAGGCATCGGGGTCTCCACAGCTGGGTAATACGCTGGCACAGTTTTTGAGGGCTTGCTGATGACCCTAATGCCACCCCAACGGCTCCAACAGGAGTCAGAAGCATTCCACAGCTCAGCCCCAAGCCGGTTAGAAGGGAGGAAACCAAGAAAAAGCCCTTTTTTCCACCCATACCCACCACTGCTGTTTCCCTAGGACATGCAAGACCCACAGCAGACCCCGGCACGAAGGAGCTGGGGGGCAGCGGCGCGGCAGGCAGCTCCCACCGCCCCACGCAACCGCCCGCCAGCAGATGGTGGATAGCAACATCTTCATATTTACCTAACGAGGCTGCTTTATGGTAGCCCTCCAACAAGAAAGCCAGAGAGCCTAAAGGCAGCGGCCGACTCCTGGGCTTCACCAAGCCAGCTGCCAAAAACCATTAATAAATATAATATATATATTTAAATTGCCATTTCGGAGGCCACGTTAATACACTGATGTTTGGGGTTTTTTCCTCCCCATGCTAACACACATGTGACTGGTATGCACCAAACCCAACCTACAGCTCAACGTTTCACCTTCCCTCCAAGCTGCAGTAGCAATCTGGGCGATGCCAGGGGTGTGCAGGGCTCGGGGTGCCCCTGCTCTGCCCGGCCGGGGCGCAGGGATGCCGTGCCTCCGCGCAAGGACTATCGCTCGCTGTTTGCACGGCAAACAGGGGCCCAGCCTGCTAAATACTAATGCAATACAAATAATAAAGATAATTCCCACATATTTAATCATTACCAAGAGCTCTGGGTAGAAATGATAATCAGGTCCTCTACTAATTAGGGAGACATAATCCTGCTTTTCCTACAGATTTTTCCATCCCTGTCTCCTACCCTGCAATGAAACAAGTGGAAAACCGACCTGATGGGGAGGGGGTGACTTAGATGGGAGCCTCAAATACATCCCAAAGCCCAACCACAGCGTCACTGCCCGGTGCAGAGACAGATACACCAAAATACCCATCAGGGATACGGAGGCAGTGATGGTCCAGCCCCTTCTGTAAACCATCCTGTAGGACCAGCAGCATCCATCTGGGACCCACCCGTGCCAGCACGTCCCTCCGGGATCTCTGCTCAGCAGTGGGGTATGGACCAGCAGCTCATCTCAAGCCTCATCCTAAACCTTTTGGCCTCCTGAGGTTCTCCCCAGCAGCTGGCAGTGGGCAGGGTGCCACCATCGATGCAACATGCCATGGGTGCTCCCCAGCATCAAGGCCTTATGAAGTGGCCGAGTTTAATTTCAGGTGTGAGGATTGCTGCTAATTAGAAGTGGGACTGGGTTTGCCTCTTTCATCTGTGTGTGCCAGCACAGGGTGGGGGCTCTGCCTCCAGGGAGCCTCCTCCATCCCCAGCACAATAACCGGAGCCGTCCCCAGCACCCGGGGCCAACCCCTTGGTGCCGCCAGGCTGGAGCTCCAGCCAGTGTCCCAAGGCAAGGTCACCCCAAGCGGGCACCCAGGAGCGGGTGGTTTCCCAGACACGGTGTCCATGCAGGCACAGCTGGAGGTAAAGGCAAGAGGAGCTCTGCTGAAACACATCCCCCCACACCACGCTTTAAAGATGGGCGAAGCATCTTCTCCCACAACGACCAGGTAGAACCAAGGAGGTCACCTGCACCTGTGCAGTGGTTTCATTTCCCCACTGTTACCCTGCTACAGAGGGCTCCCTCTCCACTTGCCAGATCTCCCTAAGCCACACCGACTGCCTCTCCATTCTTCTAACCAGCAGTTACCAGAGGGAAAGCTCCATCCTGCCTAACAAACACCTCTCCTTACATAAAGGGATTTCTCCCTTCAAGCTACCCCCAAAAGCAGCTGGTTATCTGGGCCTGAGCACCAGACATTCCTCTCAGAAGCGTGCAAACCCCTCCAACCTCCATCTACTCGTTGCAGGTTTCTTCTCCAAACACATCCTGGCTAAGCAGGGCACACAAGCCCCAGCCACAACCAGCACCCTCACGCACCACCAAAAAGCACAAGAACACTCAAAGAGAAAGAAGTTCAGAAACATCCTGCCCACCAGCTTCCTTCTCCAGAGGGATCTGTGTCCCAAAGCTCCCTCTGAGCTCCCAGATTTTCCAGGAGTGTATCAGCAGGAGATCCGTGGTGCTCACCATGAGCATCTACACCCACCCGCTGCCTGGATGGCTCAGGGGCACAGCCAGACCCCAGCACACCTTGAGTGGGATGTTACCACAGGCAGGGGACGTTTGGGTTTGTCCTCTTCAAGCTACTGGGGCAGAGGTCCCCAGCACACAGGTAGACACATTTCCAGTGACCCTCCTGGGTCCCACCAACCTCCCTAGTGGTGTTTACGCCTGCTGATGTTACAGACTTAAAGGAAAACCAAGCCAGACACCTCATCTCAAGGGAGAGGGTAGAGACCAGCTCTGAAGGAGGAAGCCCTGGTAATGGATGATGACATCGTGCGGACATGCAGCAGCTCTTCACTGGTCCCCTGCTCATCCTGCTGAGGTCAATTCTGCCCTGAAACCAGCCAGAGCAGCACAAGAGCAGAGACAAGGCAGAAAACAGAAGCTGTTTGCATGCAGGAATGTAAATCCCACCTCAGCTCAGCCTGCCCTGGAGGAGGGGACTCTCTCCACAGCATCCTGCCCACGGGAAAGCTGGAGGTAAGTCCCTTGGAAACCACCGCCAAGGTGTCTGTGAGGAGGTGTTTGGCAGCAGCACCCAAGCCAGGACAGGACACAGGGGCATTCCCACAGCAGCAACACCCTTTGGGGTGCTTTGGGGGATTGCTCCAGCTGCAGCACCCCCAGCCCAGGCTGCTGTTCCACCACGCCGGGGCCGGCACGCAGCAGGGTCCAGCACCCACCGGGCATTCTTCTCTTTGGCTCAAAGCAAATTGGACCCAATGGGGCTGCACTAAGGAATGCAGCATCGAACTGGGAAGGGAAAAGCCCCAAAGCCCCGATCCATGACGCCCACCTGAACTCCCACCACTGCACAGCCCTGAGCCTCCTGCAGCTTCTGGCCGGGCCAAGAGCTCCCAGGCCTCTTTTCAATGACAAGGCTTCAGGAGCTGTAAATAAAGCATGCCCTGTGAAAGGAAAGGCTCCCCAGCAAACCTCCGGCTAGGGCTGCTCTCTGAACCCAGCCCCACTCTCCAACATCCAGATGGACACCAGAGGCCCTTCCCTACAGGTTCCAGTTGGGCTCTTCCCAATAAATTAATCAATAAATGTATTTTTAGCTCCTGGATGGACATCTCCATTCTCAAAAAGGGCTCCCACTAGGTCTTTTCCTCACCTCCTCTCTGTCTCCTAGATGAAAGCTTCTGGTGGTGGCAAACTGACCCCATGTGCCTTCAGCATCTGCCTCTACTCCTTGCCAAAGACCTGGAGGACCCTGTCATTGCCAATGAGGTACAGTGCAGGCAGACGATGGCCAGGAGCAGAGCACAGACACAGGCACAGCCCCTCACCCACCCATCCCCTTCCCCAAACCATTGCCCACACCCAAGCCCAGCCATCCTGGAACCAGCAGCCCCAGTGAACAAGACTTCAATGATGAGCCACCACCACGTCCACCCACCACAGGCATCTGCAAATGGACGCAGGTGGCACAAGGAATAACCACGTCCGACAGCCGACAGGCAGGGCAGGGCACCGCTGCCCAAGCTGGGCAGTCCTGCGCCCACCCCAGGGGTCAGCCCTGCAGCGGGCAACCAGCTGGGGAGAAGTCTGGCCAGAGTCCCCCCGCATTCCTCCAGCCTGGCTGACCGGGTGCAGCCACTGAAATTCCCAAAGGAAGTACAGGGCATTGATAATTGCTGAAAAAAATCCCAGCTATTTCCTGCGGGAGCAGCAGATGGGAATCCCCCAGCAGCTCCAGCAGCGAGAGACGTTTGGCTTCATCTGGGCTTTTGGGGTTCTGGGGTTTTTCCTCCCTCCTTTAAAGCAGAGTATCACTCCAGTCAGACACGATAGGCATCACAGCCTGACTGTCACTTCTGTGCTGGCCCCAAAGCCTACCCTGCTCACCACCTTCTGCCCCACGGAAGGTCCCGATGACGCCTGCCGGTGCCGTGCTGGGCTCCTGGGACAGCGCCAGGCTGCCAGCGAGGGCACCGCACCTCTCACCTGGGCTGGTAGGGCAGGTTGCTGAATACATCCCTGAGCAGGTTCCTTCCCTCCTCACCTGGCTTCTCATTAGCAAACTGAAATGAGCAACAACACATCAGCTCCTCCAGCGAGACGTGACAGCCCTCCCAGGAGGGACAGCAGAGGGGAAGGCAGCGGCCATGAGTGCATGTCCCCTTTGCCACCCCCCAGCTCCCGCAGGCACCCCGGGAGGGCAGCTGCCCGATCCCTGCCTGCACCCAGTGCTGATGCACCCTGGGCAGGGTTCACCTGGAGAGTACGGCCTTGAACAGCAACGCCAGCAGCACCACATGGGAAGGGCAACCCGGAACCAGGGCACCAGGGGTCATCAGGACCCCAGCTCTGCACAGGCAAAGAGAGAGGCTTGGGGGACCTGTGGTTAGCTGCAGAGCCACACCATGATCAAACCCAACCCTGACACCTTGTATTGTCCCAATGGCAGCACAGGCTGCTGCTCAGCTCTGGCAGTGGGGGATGTGGCAGAGATGCCAGGCTGTGGCTTTTGGCATCCCAGCCCCTCAGCCTGGTGAGGTGGTCTGGTGCTGGCGGCCACTGTACCACTTTCATTTCAGAGCGAGCTGGCTGTTCCCTCAGGAGCAGGGCATTCTGTGGGCTTGGACAAGCAGCAGCCAACGTGGTGGGTCCCGGCGGTGGCAGCAGGGACTGGAGACCCAGGATCCCATGGAATCAAAGGCACGTGTGTCTGCAGGGTGATTCCCCAGCACTTCCAGCTGCTCCTCTGGCAGGATCAGCACAGGGAGCAGACACCCCAAAGCTGAGGTTCTCCCATCGTGCAAGGCTCCATGCCCACACCTCCGAGTGCTGCCTCTGCCTGGAGCTTGCACACCAATGGGCGACGGATGCTGCAGGAGGCCAAGTCACCAACCCCGAAGCGCTGGCGACACGCAGCCCCGTGGCTCTGCAGTGATGCTCGGCAGCACCAACGCACCCCCCACCCCCAAAAGCGCTCTGACCAGGTGTACCCAGCACCTGCCACCAGCACCCGAGGACAACCTGCGTGGCACCGCTGGGTCCAAGGCTCGCTCCAATTTACAGCTTAGACCAGACAAACCCACCGCCGGCCCCGCACTGGAAGGACAAGGGCACCGGCTCCCTGGGGAGCAACTTTCTCCCCATCAGGGTCACCCCCTGCGCACCCAGAAACCTCCGCTTGCGCCCAGCAGCACCAGGCAGCCGCAGCACTGAGGACGTCTGTCCTCCCGCCCCGCGGGCCGCGGTGCCGAGGCCAGGTTACCAGCCTCGCTTGAAGCCCCGAGCGCTTCGTCAGCTCAACCCTGCGTTTCTATTTCCAGCCCAGCTGCTGCCGTTGCCAGCACCGGCAGAGAGGAAGGGGAGCCCCGGCGAACCCTGCTCGCAGCGTCCCTTCCTGCCCAGCACTGCCAGACGCAGCTGGGGCAGGTGGTGGCCCTGGAGCTGCCAGAGGGTGTCGGGGGCAGCGCTGCGGGGATGGGTGCTAGGGCCAGCCCAGCAACCCCTGCCTGACTGTCCCAGCACCCCCAGTGCTATCACTGTGTCCCCCCCACCTCCCCAGCCCCACTGCTCCTTGCATCCCCCTGCCTTACCCCCACAAGCACTCCTGCAGCTTTATCGCCTAAACTCCTAATGCCCCCCTGCCCCCCACCTTATTGCCTCCTGGCATCCCCCCACCCAGCCATGACAGACCTCACCAACCCCAAGCTCCATCATCACCCCTAGCATTCCCCTGCCCCCCAGCCCTAATATCCCCCCCAGTACTACCCCAGACCCGATGAGCTTAACGACCCTGAACCATAATATCCCCAGCATCTCCTCCAAGCCCTGATAGCCCCCAGCATCCCTGCCAGCCCTATTGCCCTGCAGCATCCCCCAGCCCTCATGCCCCCCCACCTCTCAGCCCTATCGCTCCCCAGCGTCCCCCAGCCCTAATGCCCCCCACTGCATCCCCCAGCACTATCACTCCCCGCTATCCCTGTTGCCCCCTGCACTCCCCCAGCCTCATGAGCCTAGCATTCCTCCCCAGCATTCCCCAGCCCTATCACCCCCCAAGCATCCTTCAAGCCTTAATGCCCCCACACCACACCCCCCATCCCTAACGAGCTTAGCATCCCCCCAAACCCTACTGCCTCCAAACACCCCCCAAGCCTCGACGCCCCCCTGCAAGCTCTCCCCCCTCCCCCCAGCAGCCCTAACATCCCCCTGCATCCCCCAGCCCTATCACCCCCCGGCATCCTCCCCTCCAGCCCTAACGTCCCCGTGCACTCCCCCAGCCGCAAAGAGCCCAGCGCCCTCCCCCCAGCCCGCACCTCCCAGCCCATCGCACCTAGCATCCCCCAACCCCCGCATCCCGCCCCCGGCGCTCCCCACCGCCACCCTTAGGACCGGGGACGGTGATGATGGTGATGATGAGGGGGGAACCGCGAGGAAGGAGGAGAAGGAGGAGGAAGGGGGGGCAAAACTTTTCCTTACCGCGGGCGTCTCGGGCGCGGCGCTCCTGCCTCCCCCGGCGAGGCTGCGCGGGAGCGGCGGGGGCGGGCGGGCGGGGGCCGGGATGGAGCCGCCTCCTCCCGCCGCCTCCCGCCGCTTCCCTCCTCCCCGGGCGGAGCCGGTACTACCCGGTGGGGGCTTAAAGGAAAGGAGAGAGGAAGGGGGGAGGAGGGGGGAGGGAAGGGGGGGTGTTGGGGGAAAAAAACCCACCCAAACCCCAGCCCCCCCAGGCTGGGAAGGGAGAGCAGCTCTTTGTTCTGTAATCCCAGTAAAAGTGCCAGCCATTCGCCCCGCCGCTAATCCCAGCCCCGCTCAACGGCACCATCCATTGGCTGCCATTTACATACGGGATTAACCAGCCCGATAACCGGACGGGGGGTTGGGGTTGGCGGGGCGCGGATGAGCCGTGTTAAGTCTCTTGGTGCCGTACCGGCTCGGCTCGGCAGGTCCCGGGCGCGATGGCCCGGTGGGTGCTGAGGGGGTCACAGGGGACCTGCCGCCACCTGTTGGTGCGGGCATGGCCGGCGTGGCACGGCCGGCTGCGTGTGGCATCGTGTGGCTGCCCGCAGAGCGGCCTGTACGGCCAGGCGGGCCTGGGGTGGCACTGCACAGCTCAGCTGCGTTTGGCTTGGCATGGCACGGCTCGGCATGGGCTGGGCTTGCATGGCTTGGCATGGCACGGCACAGCTTGGCACAGCCTTGCATCACGTGGCTCAGCATGGCACGGCTTGGTGTGGCCTGGTCCTGTGCGGCTCAGCAGGGCACAGCACAGCTCACCTCGGCGCAGCCTTGCCACACGTGGCTCAGCTTGACCCTGGATGGCATTGCTTGGCATGGCCTGGCCCTGCTTGGATTGGATTGGATTGGCTTGGCATGGCATGGCATGGCTTGGTGTGGCTTAGCTTGGCTCAGCATGACATGGCCTGGCATGGCTTGGCTTGGCCCTGCACAGCACAGCATGGCTTGGCACAGCTTGGCTCAGCACAGCTTGGCTTGGCATGGTTTGTCTTGGCCCTGCACAGCATGGCATGTCCTGGCATGGCTTGTCTTGTCATGGCTTGGCTTGGCTCAGCATGGTATGGTGTGGCATGTTTTGGCTTGGCTTGGCCCTGTACAGTACAGCATGGCAGACTTGGCTTGGCTTGGCTTGGCTTGGCTTGGTTCAGCATGACATGTCCTGGCCTGGCTTGGCTTGGCCCTGCACGGCTCAGCACAGCACAGCATGGCTCAGCACATCTTGGCCCTGCATGGCCTGGCCTGGCATGGCTTGGCCCTGCACATCATGGCATAGCCTGGCATGGCTTGTCGTGGCCCTGCATGGCTCGGCACAGCATGGCTCAGCACAGCATGGCTTGACACAGCACAGCATAGCTCCCCTCAGCCCAGCCTTGCCCTGCACAGCTTGGCTCTGCGTGGCTCGGCATGGCTTGGCTTGGTATGGCGTAGCACGGCACAGCTCAGCACCAGCCTGCCCTGTATGGCTCAGCTCAGCACGCTGTGCCTTGGCACGGCGCGGCATCCCCGGCCACTCCTGCCTGGTGACACAGAGGCCAAGGCTGCGTTTGCCAGCCGGGAGGACGCCATGCAAGGAGGAAATGATTCCTTTCCGAGTTCCTTGCTGCATATTAAGGAATGGCAAATTAAAACAAATGAAAAACTATTAAAAATAACTTGACAGCGTTTTAACCTCCAAAGTTGGGAAACTGCTGACAGTTTTTTTTCCCTTTGAAGCACACACATTATGCAGCTGCTCCATTAGCTGGATTTTGTTTTAAATAAGTGATGATTTATTACAGCTCCGGGGCCATGGGGAGAAGAAAACATTTTAAGAGAAAAGACCTTTTTTTGTGGTTTCTGGAGGAGTGGGGAAGGGGGGGGTCTCGGGTCTGTTGAGCCCCATGCAGACACCCGGCACCCCCTCTGCCTCTCTCCCTGTGGCATCAGGCCTGGCAAACTCGTTTCACTGGTAGCGGCAAGCTGGGGGCAGTGCAGGGTCCCAGCACAATCCCAAGAGTGATGATGGGGCCCATGGGGGTAGGATGGGTCCCACTGGAGGTAACTGGAGCTGGACCCTGATTTACACCCGGCGTCGGCCGTCCCTGGGAGCATAAATGGCGAGCAAAAGCACGCTTGCTGAATAATTAAATAGAAGATCATACTCCCAAGAAAGAAATCAGGGCATCTTTGGGCTAATTATCATTAAGCCAGGCCCAAAAAACCCAAAAAACCCACCAAAAGTAATTTAATTAGGTCACCTGAGCAGAATGAGGGGGAGCTGCTGTGAAGGCCGGGCAGGCCTCTGGTGCCCAGCTCTCACCGTGGCTCTCCATCGCCTCAGCAGCTGGCTGGAGCCCACCACCCTTGACCAGGGAAACCTGTGCAATTCATAGAATCATAGAACCATAGACTGGTCTGGGTTGGAAGGGACCCCAAGGACCACAGAGCTCCAACCCCCTGCCACAGGCAGGGCCACCAACCTCCAGGCCTGGAGCTACACAAGGTTGCCCAGGGCCCCAGCCAACCTGGCCTGGAACACCCCCAGGGATGGGGCACCCACCCCCTCTCTGGGCAGCCCCTGCCAGCCCCTCACCACTCTCTCTGCAAAGAACTTCCCCCTCAGATCCAATGTCAACCTTCCTTCCTCCAGCTTCACTCCAGCCCCCTTGTCCTGCCAGGCTCTGCCCTTTGAACAAGCTGATTCCCCTCCTGTGTCTCTGCTCCCTTCAGGGACTGGCAGGCTGCAATGAGGTCCCCCCAGAAGCAGCCTTCTCTTCTCCAGGCTGACCCAGCCCAGCTCCCTCAGCCTCTCTTCCTAGGGGAGCTGCTCCAGCCCTCTGAGCATCTTTGGGGCTCCTCTGAGCCCTCTCCACCAGTTGCCCATCTTTCTTGTCCTGGGGCCCCAGCTCTGGACACAGGACTCCAGCTGGGGCCTCCCCAGGGCAGAGCAGAGAGGGACAATTAAAGAAAGGGGGAGGAAACAAGCCTATTTCCGTGCAACATGCAGCTGCTGTGCTGGACCCCAGGCAAGGTGCTGCGGGACGGCACTTCTCACAGCACTCCGAAGGATGCTGTCCCTGCACAGGACCTTGGCAAGATGAGGGTTTCCAAGGTCCTTTGGCCAAAGACAGTCAGCTGGCTTGCTCTGAAAGCGCAGAGAGTATTCCTGCCCTCTGCCTCGCTCCAATGGACACCTCCAGAGCTGGTGTTGTGGCTGGGAGCCTGGCACTGAGCCCCAGGGACTGGCTCTGTGCTGGCCGGCTTTGGGCATCCCGCTGTGCTCCTCACTGTTGGGGAACGTGCCCCCAAATAAGGTTGGAGACCCACAGGTGCCACCTTTGCTCACTGGTTTGTGCATGGAGGGCTTGGCCCCCATGGCTGGCAGCACCTCCCAGCGGAACCTCTGCTGGGTGCTATGTCCAGGCAGGGGAGTGGGGCAAAGTCCACGGGATTTGAAGAAGGAGCTTGGGAAGATTGGGAGGGAGGGAGGGGAAGGAGGGGGACAAGCAGGCTGCCTGGGCTGGGCCACATGAGTGCCTGGAGAGGTCTGGGACTATGGACTTGAGGGGGAAGGCGGATCATCTGGTGGCACCCTAGGTGTTCTCCAGGTGTTCCATTGGAAGGGTGTCCCCGCACAGGTAGCCTCAGCGCCTCCTGAACCCCTATCCTTGAGGGATGCCTGTGCTCATCAGGAGATGGCTGCAATGGCTTCAGCACTCCCTCACAATCTCACTTCTCAGCACATCTCCCACTGCAGGAGCATCACGGTGGGGAACAAGGCGTTTTATTTGGGGGGCCAAAACGATGAGCTGCCCAAACTCGCCCAAGTGGGAGTGAAGAGCAGTGGTTTAATCTGCTCCATCTGCAGCAATAAAGAAGTTCCTTGTCACAGCGCTGACAAAAGAAAAGGCAACATCTCCAGCAAACAATCCTATCTGCAGAAAGATTTCTTTTTTTTTTTTTTTTTAAATTTGTTAATTAGTGACTGCTGGGCATCACAAGAATCGTTGGTTTCTCTGATATGCTGATTTCTTCTGTCTCTCAGTGGAATTGGAGATCACAAAAATAAAAAGAAATAATAAAAAAAAAAAGAAAAGCTGCTTCTTTAGAAGAGGGAATGGGGAAGAAGTTTCAGTAAGGTCAGGAGAAATTTAATTGAAAGAATGAGTTTATTTCTCCTGTCCTAGAGGGGTGTTGTGTTCTTCTGCCATGGCAAATGGTCGGTTAGACCGACCAAGGCAGGGCAGGGTGGGTTTTCGATCAAAGAGTGGGACATGTGTGGAAAGACTGGTGTCCTGGGAAAGCAGTGCAGGTGTGGGGGGCTGGTGTCACCCAGAGCAGGGCTGGGAGGTGCAGAACCCATGCAAGGAAAAGGCTAGATGAGCAAGCACTGGGCTCAGGGGCTCTGGGTGGGAAGCTTTGAGGGTTGGGGCGGGGAGAGGGAGAAGAGTTTTCCCAGCCATCGCTCGTGCTTGGAGGAACAAGACTTCACCAAGCTGGGTCCTGGGCTCCATCTGCAGCCAGCATGTCCTGCACTAACAGCTTCTCCTAAGCTGATGGTGTTGCTGGGGTCTTTTTTGGCTCATGGGAACAAGGGGTGGGGAATCGTTTGCATACCTGTGTGGGCAGGAGGGCTGCTGTGGGTACCAGCAGCATCCCTTGGCTTGTTGGTTGGTCCAACAGCCCAACCCCTTGGCCCCAGGGTCCCCTCTGCAGACTTCAGACATCCAGATGGGACCGGGGAGGCCTCCTCCATGGAAATCCCCCTCCCTGGTGCTGGGGTGCAGGCACTGGAGTTACCTTGCCTGTGCTTTGGCTCAGAGCATCACCTCCTCTGGCTGGCAGGGGACGGGGTGGGTGCCAGCCCTGAGCCCTGCCCAAGGTCAGGCTGATATTCATATATTTTTAATTGAACCCACAGCTAAGGTTACAGCCCCAGCCTCTGAAATCTCCATGTGGTTTCACGGTGAGGCTCTGGCTCTGGCTGCCAGCACCTTGCCTGCAGGGTTGTGGCCCCAGTGAAACTCCTCACTCCCATCCCCTGCTCAGGCTGCTCTTGCCTCCTGCTTGCAACCTCCTGACTCGCTGCCCGGCGAAGCCATCCCCACCAGAGCACCTGTGCCCTCACAGCTCCCCTGCTGCCATGCTGGGGGTGAACCGAGAGCATCGGTTCTCTGCAGGTGCGGGGTCTCTGCGCTGGCATCCCTGCGGTGCTGCCAGCCTGGCCCAGCCCACCAGCTCATGCCCTTGCAGTGCCAGTGCCAAGGGCAGGAGGCATCGACATTCCCACTGGATCCACGCAGTGCAAGAGTAAACTTAACGACCTTATCTGCCGATCTGGTAATTAACACCCTGGATGCTTCTTATTGGAACGAGCAAGCGCGGGCCAGGACATGCTGGGGGTTTTAATGAGGGGCCGTGCCAAGAGGCACATTCCCCCTGGTTTCCCCTGGAAGGGGATGTGCTGAGAGGAGGCTGGGAGGTGGTTTGGGGTCTAACAGGACTGCGGTCAGCATGGGGTGCCTTGTGCCCTGAGATGGTCCCAGCCCTGCGCCCACCTCGCCAGCCCGTGTGCCCCGCTCCCCGTCCCTGCACACTGTGGTTAGGCACCACGGCAGCCCCCGCTGGGTGGGTTTTTTTAAATGAGATACTTTCAGGATCTTTAAATATTAGGCAAGGAGTGTTTCCCCAGGCTCGTGCTGGGGCACACCTCACAGCACCCAGGCAGGGCAGGGGATGGGCAGAAACCCACTGCCCCACAGCGGCAGGGACACGGGGACTGGTTCACTCCAAAACTGCTGTATCTTGAGTTGATCCCGCTGCTATTTTTACTACAGATGCCTTATTGAGATTCAAATGAATGTTTCAAATCCTCGCTCCTTTGCATAATTCTTTTTAATTAACACTTCAAAGGTTTGAACACAAGATCTGTGCTATTTCCCTAACGAAGTTGACTGAAGCTCCTTTCCCCCAAAGCTCCCCCACCACGGCGGCGTTTCCGAGGGCTGAAGGCAGGGATGGGTCTGTCCCCCGTGTCCCCTGCATGGGGGAGGAGGGTGTTTAGGATCAGGCATTACAGAGACAGGACCTAAGGGAAGAGAGGGGTCGGTGGCTGTGGTGCCAGGCAGATGTCTTGCCATCACCCACCACCCATCACTCATCACCCATCACCCACCACCCTGGGCAGCTCCGCATATGCCGGGTGGCAAAGGAGCGATGGCTTCGGAAGGGCTGGTGGTCAAGGCCATCGCTCTGTTGGCCCCTGCCCCAGCATCAGCTGCTGCTACAGCAGCCACAGCGCCCAAGTCGAACAAGTCCCTCTCAAGAAGGAGCACCCATCTCCAGGGTGCGGTTTGGTGATGTTTTTAACCTTCTTGGCACCCAAAAAAAATGCCAAGAGAGACCTTTCTTACTTTAAAAACAAACCCTGAAATTGTCGTGCTCTCACCCTCTGTGGTAAGAGCTGGAGCTGCTCCTCAGCTACCCCCTAGAGCTGGGAGCGATGCACAGCCCTGAGGAGGAGCGAAAGAACAAGCCCAGGTCCCCATCCATCCATCCAACCTCCCCCCAACTCTGTACCCACAGGCTCCCCAGCTCCTGAGCAGGAGCAACCTCTCGGCGCAGGATCAAGACCCCAAACAGCAGCACGGTGCAACAAACAGGGAAATGAGCTTCAGTTCTAATTTCTGCAAGTGCTGAAATGATTAGACACAACAAAATTGTATAATTAGGATTTAATAAGAGACTGTCCCAGACATGCAAAAGAAGTAGGTTAGACAGTGGCCTTTGTTCAGCTACAAAAGACATTAATTTGCAAATACTCTTAATATTCATTTTTTGTTATTTAGGCTGATATTTTAAAAGTCTCCGATAAAATGAGAAATCTGGACTGAGCATTCCAGTTGCATTTCCAAGCACAGGAATCCAGCTTTGATGTTCCCCTTGATAACATCTTTTTAGAGCCTTGACTGCATCAAATTAAATTCTGATTACCCTGATAGTGCAATACAGCTTCCAAATGTATTCAGGTGACTTTTTGTTCTGGAAGGAAATTAGCTATTTTGACAAGGATGCTTGTTAGGCAGCAAAGAGATGGGGAGGAAACAGCCGTGCCAGGGAAGCAGCACGTTTCCAGCCCCAATTTCAGCCCTGGGGCTGCGTGTGCTCCCTCAGCTCACTGGCGTTGGGGCTGCAGTGGGGATGGCAGGGACATGGGCAGCACCTATAAAAGCAGAACTGCACTTTTGGTGGCCCCGGTCTCACAGCACCAACTGTGGCCCCCTCACAGCACCAAGCAGAGATGCTGTATGTCCACCCCTCTGGAGGGGACAACCCCAAGAGAGACCCCTTGGGTGGCTGCAGGAGGTGCAGTTAGAGTGGGGTGGCCACGGCCACGCAGAGATGTCCCCTCTCCTTGTGTCCCCATGCAGAGAGGCCACTTCATGTCTCACCCCTACCTCAGCCCTGGATTAAACCATCCCCGAAGCACCCACCCTGCTGTGGGAACAAGCCCAGCACCCTGGGGGGTTGAGGTTCCCATCATGGATGAGGAAGGACAGCCCACCCCTAGCTGCTTCTGAGTCAGCCCATGGAGCAGGTCGGGAGCCACACTCGCCCCATCCCTTGTGGTGCAGCGGTACCGTTCCCCGGCCCAGGCTCCACTCCTGGGCTGGATGCTAGGAGGAAAATAAAGTGCAAATATTATTGTTGGCAGAGATTACCAGCTCCCCCACTGTGACTTAGACATCTTTAAACTTCATGTTTTATTAATCCTCCCCGTACGATGAACAGCGCCGAAATGGGATGTCTGCAAACAAAGGCATGAGCTCCAGTGCTGCGGCTGGGAGGGCCTGGGCACCCCACAGTAAATACCTTCAGGGGTTATAGAGTGGAACTACATAAAGGGAGCCAAAGGCACTGCCCTGTGTGAGGACTCAGTGCTCATGGCCTTTGCCTCCGGTGCTGGGCAGCCCAGCCCTTCCCCAAGCCCAGCAGAGGGCTGGGTGTGATGGAAATGGGCTGGTTTCTGCCAGCTGCACCAGGAAGAGCCTCCTGCCCACCCCCCCCCAAAAAACCCATTCTTCCCAGGCACATGGCCCCCAGGAACGTTGGCTACAAAGGAGGGTGTGCACGGGGACTGCCAGGGCCGCCCTCCCCTCGCTGGCAGCCCCACGGATGGGCCAGGGGGTCACGAACCTGGAACCAGGGCTGAGCCACCGGGACAGCCCCCCGCCTGGTGGGGACAGGATCCCACCCTTGGGGCCCTGAGGCTGCAGGACCTGCTGCAAGGCAGCAGCAGCCACCTTTGATAGCAGAGGGCAGGGAAAAGAACTATTTCATCTCTCCCACCCCCGAGCAGCGGTGGGGCTGAGCCCGGGCGGGCCTTCCTGCGCCGCAGGGCTTTCCCCCAGCCAGGCTCGCCCCATTCTGTCTCCTTCCAGCCGCTGAGGACGCTGGTGCACCCAGCAGCAGCCGGTGCCACCAGACACCCGCTCCAGAGACTCGCGGCGACCCGGGGACCCGCCGTTCTCCCCCGTCTGTTTTAGGGGATCCCAAAAGGCCCAGGAGCTGATGAACAAACAGAAAGTCTACGCTGATTTGGGTTTGGGCAGCAACTCTCACACCTTGAAAAGATAAACTAGCAGAGAGCGGAGAGCACACCCCAACAGGCCCCGCGGCACGGCCAGTCTCCTCGTCACTGCCAGGGACCTGGGATTGTCCCGGGGTCTTGCTCTGCAATCAAGCCATCACCTACAACCCTCACCAGCTATTTGGAAAGAGTTTAGAAGTCTCAGGTATTCCTGGAGGTGCTGAATGAGCCAGCAGTTGCCCTGGGGGTGAGAGAGACAAGGGGATCCTGGGGGCATCAAGAGGAGTGTGGGCAGCAGGTCACAGGAGGGGATCCTCCCCTCTGCTCTGCCCTGCTCAGGCCCCACCTGGAGTGTTGTGCCCAGTGCTGGGCTCCCTGGGATCAAACAGCCAGGGATCTCCTGGAGAGAGGCCAGAGGAGGCTATGCAGATGCTGAAGGGCCTGGAGCATCTCCCCTCTGAGGAAAGGCTGAGGGAGCTGGGGCTGTTCAGCCTGGAGAGAAGAAGACTAAGGGGGGACCTTCTTCATGGTGCTAACTCTCTCAAGCCTGGGCTGCAGGGGGAAATGGCCAGCCCCTTTGCAGTGCCTGTGGAGACAGGACAAGGGGCAATGGCTGCAAGTTAGAGCAGAGGAAGAACTTTTCCCCAGTGAGGGTGAGGGAGCCCTGGGCCAGGCTGCCCAGGGAGGGTGTGGAGTCTCCATCTCTGGAGAGATTCCAGCCCCGTCTGGACGCCGCCCTGTGCAATAGGAGCTGGGGAGCTGCTTTGGCAGGGGCTTGGACCCCAGGAGCTCTCCAGGGCCCTTCCAACCCCTGGGATTCTGGGATTTTGTAGAAGTCTGGGAAAAGCAGCAGTCAGGAAGGAAGGACAGACAGAACCATCCCAGTCTTTTCCTGTAGCTTAAGAGAGCTGGGAAGCCCCTGCCGTTGTATAAAGGATCTGCAGCCCATGGGTCCAGGAAAATGCTGGAGGAGGGATTGGTGTTCCAGTGCTGTACCAGGTGGCACTGAGCTGGGGCACAGGCCAGGGGCAGACAAAGAATTCCCAGGACTAGATGGGAACAACGCCCCAAGCCCTGGAGTAAGCTCCCACAGACTTACCCCAGGGGCACAGTGTAACCCCACGATGCTCGGAGCATCCGTAGGGACACGTGGTGGGAACACAGGGGACAAAGGGCAGGGGAGCAGTGTGGCTTACCTGGACACACAGACTCTGATGGCACCCACAGCTCCTCCCTGGGACCGGTCCAGTGCAATCCTGTGTCCCCCCCACTCTAAAGGTCTGCTGTGAGCTGGAAGGGATGGAGACAACCCAGTCGCTGCCTCCGCCCCTGCAAGACCAGGGTGGCACTGCTCAGAGGAGCAGGTGAGGGGAGGTGTGGGCTTAGCGCAGGATGGAGCCGAGCCCTGTGCCGCTCCTTGGTGCTCCCAGCAAGGGACTGGAGAGTAACAGAGGGAAATAGCCACAGCTTGGGAAGCTGGGGGGCGCCACAGGCAGGAAGAGCCGCCCCAGGAAGGAGCCCGCGGCTGCTTCCAGCGCAGGGTGCCCAGGAGTAAATCCATCTCATCCCCTGGGCAGGGCTCTTTGCAGACCCTGCTCGTGGCAGGGTCCAGATGCTGATGGCTCCAGAGCCTGGCTTGGGCACGGGGCAAGAGGGACACGGGGCAAGCCCCACAGTGGAGCTGCGATGGGAAGCGCCCCCCCGCCTTGGCCCCAGCCATGTCCATCTCTGCATTGCTGGGGCCCAGCACCCTAAGCACCCCCAGCAGCCGCGGGCTTCCCGACTTCAGCCACAGATTTTATTGTTTAGTAACGAGCTCACCACACCAGCAAGCCAGGACAGGGGTTGATGGTACATGAATACATCTCTGTAGTAGTTACACAGACTGAGATTTGTACAGCTTTTGTACAGAGGAAGAAATAAAATGAATAACAAAATAGACATTAGCAGTCAAACCTTTTTTTTTTTTTTTTGGTCTTTTTTTTTTTTTTATATCATACTAACAAAATCTGATAGCCAAAAAATGACTAAGCTACAAAATTGTAATACATACTGTGGGGGTAAAAGGTTATCATCCATTTATACATCTAGTATCATTTTTATTCTGGTAACTTACATGAGGCCTATAGGGTCTTAGTGTATTAATAATTCCCTAAAAGATAGTGTTGAGCTGCTAAAGCTGCCAAACAATGGATACTGGGATTTCTTTTGTTAAGACTTTTACAGTGTCATTTGCAACGTTTTGTTTTAATGGAACCCTCATGCATCTCCACGGCAAGCCAGGGCAGCTGGGGGTAGGCAAGACCTGGAAAAACCTTGGCTGGCAACTTGGCACCTGCTGCCCCTCGCTCCAGCTCTGGATGCTGTAGGAGGGATAAAGCTGAAATCACCAGGACAGATCCTTTTCCCTTTGGTCTTGCAGGAACCTTAGAGAAGAAACCACTGAACATGGAACACTCTCCAAAGGCTTTTTATGCTGGGCAACGTCTCAGCCTTCAGCAGAAAAGCATCGCTGTCAGGGTAACCCTCAGCCTCACAACCAGGGTGCTGGTCCTTCCTTCCCCTGGTGCTGAGGGCTCCAGCAGGATGCTGAAGGGACCGATGGCCCCTCCTGCTCCCCACCTGCAGCAGTGCTGAGGCACGCTCCGGCCCCAGCTGCGGGCACAAAGCCAGCACAGCTCAGGAGGGGTGCTGGGGAGAACGCAGCCCCCCCCGACCAGCGCTGGGGGTGAAGGTAAGAGCAAGGCTGAAGCCAGAGAGGGAGCAAAGGCACAAACTGGAACCAGTCCCTGACGACGACGGGAGATGGGTGCATTGCTGCTCCACTGCCCCTGAAACTCTGCCCCAAAGAACCAAGCCAGTAAGACCAAACACTGAGAAGTACTTTATACACCACCACAAAGGCAAAAATAGCAATTAAACTTACAAATAAATAAGAGGGGCTGGGGAATCGCCTCCTTGTCCTTTCCAGGTTTGTCCTAGCCCGGTCCTTATGGCCTTGGAAGAGCAGCTGGAGGAGGTGGGTGCCCTCAGGGGGCCGCTGCAGAGTTTTGGCGAGGGAAGGTGTGGCTGATGGGACCCCATCCCGGCTGGTGGGACCAGCCCCGCCTGCCGCTGCGCGTCCTGCTCACACCGCGGGCGCTGCCCAGGGGCGGTGCAGACGCGGCGACCTGGCTTCGCCCTGATGTGGTGCAGCCCCTGCGCAGCCTCCACAGGACACCAAGACCTCAGGACCTGACCCACCGCCGCCCTGACAGCTCTGATCCCATTAACGGGACGTGTGGTCCCCATAACCTCTCCGGGAGGGGTCCTGCCCTGCGCAAAGCCAAGCGCTCATCCGGGGAGGTGGGAAATGCAGGTCTCTCTCCTCTGCAGAGGAAGGCAGCTGGTCAGGAGAAGACCTACCAAGCAGGGAAAGCCAGTGCCTAAACAGACTGGGCTGTCTCACCTGGCCTGGCCTTGGAGCCAGCAGCACTGCAAGCAGCACAGCGCTGGCGTGAGCGGAGCCAGTCGCGCTTCAGGGACCATCCAGCCGACAGGAGCACACGGGCAGCACCAGCCCTAAATCACCAGCCAGCAGCTCCCAGTCAGGTATGTGCTGCGCGGGCTGTAACGACCAACCTTTCCTCTGGCATCTTCCTAAATGACTCCAGACAGGAATCCACCACCCAGGAGGGTTTGCAGACCACCACTACGATCCCTTGGTGAGTCCCTGAGCAGGGCAGGGGCAGAGCAATCCTTCTGGTGATTAGTAATCGCTGATTAAACACTTTGATGAGGCAGGATGGGGTTCCACTTGAATTATTTCCAGCCAAGTAGACCCCAGGCTCTGCCTCCCTGTGATTTAAGCTGTCTCTTCTGACTTGCATTACTCCCCCTGCCATCACCTTCCTCTCCCATCCGCCCTGTGAACGGAGAAGCTCGCCAATCCCGCACCAGGAGAGCAGGGTCCAGTGCTGTGTCGTGGCCCAGCAATGTCCTCCCCAGGGCAGGAGTGCAGCCAGAAGCCCATGCCTTTCCCTGCCACCCCCCAGGCAGTCAGAGCCTGGCAGCCCACCTGTGGTGGGCCTTCACAGAAGATCAGGGCAACAGGCAGAGCGGGTGACACGCCGTGAGGAGCGCTGACCCCCTGGCTCAGGTCTCCTCTCTCAGTGCTCTCTTACACCTTGGCTTTTCACAGATGCCCCATCATAACACAAAAGTCTGGAGGGTTCAGGCACAAACCAGGGGAAGCCTGGTAAGAGACTGCTGTGACTTCCCTGTGGTACCAAGCAGTGAATCTGACCCGGGCACTCTCTCACACCTTGAAGACCGTATGTATCCCCTTCCTCCACCCAAACGTCCCCTGGGAGCTGTGGTGCAGTTAGAAGAGCAAAGCCTTCACAAGGAGCAAGACCCTTGCCTGGGCCTGCCCTGCTGAGCACAGACACGGGGGCTGCATGGGCTCCAGCCTTGGGTTCCTCCTGCCTCAAACACCCACACTCAGGACATGCACAGAGGACGGCTGCACCCACCAATACAGACCACCAACCCCACAGCAGCACCTTCACCTCCTTCCCTGGTAGCAGGGGATGGGCGTCACACTGAAGAGCCAAGGACAGCTCCAGAGAGGCTGAGCAATCCCTGATTAGCTGTTAACAGGCAAGGAGGGAACCATCTCCTCAAGGCAGCTGTTTCTTCCCAACTGCAGCCACCACAGAGCCCTCAGGTCCAGGAGCCTGTGGAGCTCACCCAGGACCCAATAAAAGGCATAGAGTCGGGGGGCCTTGAAGGATCTCTCTGCAGGAAGATGCATCATCTACACCTGGGTGAGGGGTGCCTGCCCCCAGACTCAGAGCTACACCAGCTCCTTCCCCAAACAGCAACTGGTGAGAAACAATTAAATATCCCCCTGAAATCAGATAATTTCCCACAAAACATGCTATTATACAGGTACTAAGTGCAGCCTCCACGCTCTTAGAACAGCAATGTCTTCTACAAGGCAAGGAGGGAAACAAACACGTCCCCAGCACCCTGCCCTCCCCAGCCTGTGCCTGCCAGCGTGGGCAGCCCTGGGCTTTTGCTTGCTTGTGAGGGTCTTCAAGCCACTGAGGGGGAGCAGAGGAGGGGACAGGATGGGACAGCCCAGGCTGGAAGTGTGCAGCCTCGGGGCACGTGCTCTGAAGTTGAAGACCACAGGCAAAGCCCTTCCCAGCTCCTGTGGAGTCACTGGGACTCACTGACATGTCTGTGCTGGCTGGTGGGACAAGGGCAGCTCGAGCAATACAAATTCCACAGTCAAAACCAACACAGGTAAGAAACCAAACCCAGAGAGATCTTCCTGCTCCCTCCTGAAACAACAACCGTCTTGGAAAACTAGACTCCAGGATTGTACTGATGACACCAGTTAGTGTGTTATAAACATTGTCCTGCTTTAAAGTGAGAATACTGTGTCTAGTCTTTTGGAGGTGCTAAAGCCAGATGGGGTATCCTTTTTCCTGACACTGCATAGGAGCTGATACTGGTGTGAAATGATCCTCTTCACCTCTTCTCTATCACAGCTTCTCCTGGAAGGAAAGAGACATAGGCAAAATGCAGGCAAGCACAGAGTTCTTTTTAGTGAGAGGGAAACAGAGGCACCCAGTGGGTTGCCACCAGGGCTGGGAAGTCACACCACCTCTTCCTCAGGCTGGCCATCCTGCCTATGAGGAGATCAGTCTGAGCCAGCAAGGCCAGGGGACACCAGGTCCCCCAAACGCCGCCCGTATCCCAGGGGCAGCAGAGACCCCCGACCGAGCAGGTTCGAGGTGGGGCTGCCAGGAGTCCAGGCACTGACTCAGCAGACTGAGGGGAACCCTCCCTCCCCTCTGCTGCTCCCAGAACAAGCACCCACGGCACCTCAGCGTGCACCTTACCAGCGCCCTCCCGCTGGCTTCGGGTGGTTTTATGGTGGGGTGAGGCGAGGGTCCCCCCATGCTGGGGAAGCAGAGCTGTGCAGAGCTTTCTCTGTGTGGACAGACCCAGTGGAGCTCTGCTGGCAGACCTGTCTCCATCCCAGGGCTGTCCCCAGCAGAGCAGGCAAGAAAACACAGGGAGCAGCTGCTATTTTAAACAAGGTTCTGCTTGTCACTTACCTCTTGCTTGTGGGATTTATCCTGCTGGTGAATCCCATTAGCAGACCCAGAATTTCCAACAGTCTGCAACAGAGAGGGAACAGTACTTACTGAAGAGGGTCACAGAGCCCTGGGGTATTTCCTACAAGGTCTGGCCAGGCTGCCATCTCCTCCCTCAGCAGCTCGCTCTGCTGAAGGAAAAGAGAAGGCAAACACCCCACCCTGGTTTTGGCAAGAAGCTTCCTGCCCTCTGCAACTTCCTGCCCAGTCAATCCTGCCCCCAACGTGGAACTGCTGCAAAACATCCCCCTCCTCACTTCTGACTCTTAAAGCCTGATAAACAAACCCTCAGCCAAGGGCAGGGGTAGCTGCAACACACAGTGCAGTGAACATCCAGCAGTGAAAAGGCCATTTGCCATCCCTCACATCCCATCTCAGGGGACAAGCCTGGCAGCCAGGACGGGCTGTTCTGCCTCTATAAAGCACAAGAACTGTTAAAACATTTATAATGCTGCTTTAGCAGGGATAATGTGGAGCCCTTCAGCTTCAAAATGATGGTACATCCAGCACAAAGGAGCAGAAAGCTGCAGCCTGAAGTCAGGGCATGCCAGATGTCAGCTACTTGGGTCCTGGTAATCAGATCCAGTTGGTGAATCACTGACAGCAGCAAACCCAAACCCTTCCAACCCCTGTGATGCTGTCATTCAGGCAATGCCCCTCCTCACAGCACACCCCACCTGTGTGCTGGGCACCTATCAGGCACGAGGAACTAGGTGTGAAATTTGGTCTCAGGACACGGTCACGACAAGAAGCAAAAAGGGGCAAAATTTGCTTGAAATTCAATAAAACTCCCCAAACAATCCCTGTAGAGTCTCCAAGGAAAGGCCTGAGTGCCAAAGCCTTGCCATTTCCTGCAAAGCTGTGAGATCAGCGTGTCCCAAGAAAGGGAGAAGGCAAAGAACCTCTTCCTTTATTGCAGGACAAATGCTTTGCAGCTGCAGGCATGGAAACAGCAAGGCAGGAGTTACTCAGAAAGGAGATGAAGACACAGTGCTGTTAGGATCCCCCAGCTCCTGCACCTCCTTGTCTCAGGCAAGGCCAGCCACAAACATGGAGGAATGTGGTAATTAGAATCATAGAATCCCAGAATCCCAGGGGTTGGAAGGGCCCTGGAGAGCTCCTGGGGTCCAACCCCCTGCCAAAGCAGCTCCCCAGCTCCTATTGCACAGGGCGGCGTCCAGACGGGGCTGGAATCTCTCCAGAGATGGAGACTCCACAACCTCCCTGGGCAGCCTGGCCCAGGGCTCCCTCACCCTCACTGGGGAAAAGTTCTTCCTCTGCTCTAACTTGCAGCCATTGCCCCTTGTCCTGTCTCCACAGGCACTGCAAAGGGGCTGGCCATTTCCCCCTGCAGCCCAGGCTTGAGAGAGTTAGCACCATGAAGAAGGTCCCCCCTTAGTCTTCTTCTCTCCAGGCTGAACAGCCCCAGCTCCCTCAGCCTTTCCTCAGAGGGGAGATGCTCCAGGCCCTTCAGCATCTGCGGAGCCTCCTCTGGCCTCTCTCCAGGAGATCCCTGGCTGTTTGATCCCAGGGAGCCCAGCACTGGACACAACACTCCAGGTGGGGCCTGAGCAGGGCAGAGCAGAGGGGGAGGATCCCCTCCTGGGACCTGCTGCCCACACTCCTCTTGATGCCCCCAGGATCCCCTTGTCTCTCTCAGCCCCCAGGGCAACTGCTGGCTCATGGCCACCCTGTCATCTCCCAGCACCCCCAGGTCCTTCTCTGCAGAGCTCCTCTCCAGCAGCTCACCCCCAGCCTGTCCTGATTCCAGCAGTTATTCCTTCCCAGGTGCCAGACTCTCCACTTGCTTTTGTTGAACCCCAACTGGTTTCTCCCTGCCCAGCTCTCCAGCCTGCATCCTGCAAAGGGAAAGCTTTGTGCACCAAGGGAGAGCACGCCAAGGCTGACCCCTGGACAGGAGCTGCTGCTGTCAGAGGAGATGGGAGGTCAGAAGTAGTGCAGAGTGGGCTACAGCAGAAACGTGGCTTTTCAGGGAAGAGCCATCAATTCCCCAACTGCTGCACACCAGGATCTCTTTAGGCCAGCAACATCCTCAGGCTCAGCCTGAAAGCCTCTAGTTAATAACCCTGCTGCGTAAGGACGGGCAGACATGGCACCGAACCCAGGGAGCTTTGAGCCAGACCTCCCTGTAACTCGGCACTTAAAATCTGACATCAGTAGGAGGCTGAAGCCTAGCTCCCCACAGTGATCCCCCCTCTGGCTCTCAGTGCCATGGTGTAAGACTATCTTGTCCTATCTCAGAGATGTCTTAAGCATCAAAGTATCAAAGCAATCCTGGGGACAGATTAGCTGACCTCATACGGCCCATTCCAACTCCCTGGGTGTAAGATTAGCTCTTTCCTACAGTTGGGGAACCACACACCCCACGCCTGGAGACAGGGGTGCCAATGGCAAGAGTTCCTGTTCTTGAGGGGGAATAACTTTCCCCATCCCTCCCAGGGCTTACAGCAGCTGAGGCTGCCACCAGGCCTTTCCATCTGACACACAGCAGAAGCTGAAGTGGCTCCGGAGGTACCGACAGATCACAGTACATCTTGGGCTGCCATAAGCCTGTCACCCCAACCACAGCTATCCTGCTGGATGGAAAGAGACCGTCTGCAGTGCACAGCTGCTCAGCTGAGCTAGCAGAGCTTCCAGGGCTGCAATTTTTAACCATGCACCCTCCCCTCCTGCCTGCCATCCTGGCAGTACTGCTGTGACACACGCAGCCCTTCGGCCTGCCTGCGAACCGTGCAGCAGGCAGTGTTGTGGGAGGAGGGGAAGACTTGATACGCCTCCAGGTTACCTACCACCACCTATCTCTGCACCCACATCAGGGAGAACAAGCTCTCTGCCTGTCCTCCACACATTGCAGCTTGCTCTGTACTGTCCTAAGGTGCCTGCTTGAATGTGAATTGCAGCTCATTATTGCAAGAGAAAGGTATTTTTCAGCTAGGAATTTAAATGAGGAAGTGCAAGAGGAGCACTGGTGCATCTGGGCTCTGAAAGCCACAACCTGGTTGGAGACAGAAGAGAAAAGGCAGCTAGACAGGCAAAAAAGGACATGAAGCACCAAGCTTGGCCCCAGGAGCTGGTGGCTTTGCAGTCAAGGCTTAGACACTACAGGTATGGGGCAGAAAAAGCCAAGTGTGGAGAGTGAAATTACTTACAGCCCTCAACTTCCCACAGAGGGGTGCAACACAAACAACAGGAGCAGGTGTGCTTTTGTCAAAACCAAGGGGAGACCAGAGGAAGGTGGGAAAGGGAAGACAGCAACTGGAATGGAAACGTTCATGGTTTATCAGCAAATCCAGATCAGATGGAGAGATGCCTTGGAAAAAACCCACAAACATTTTCCTAGTCACCTCCAAAGCTCCTGCTTACGGGCAGCAGGAAATAAGCTTCTCCAAGGATGGCAGAAACCCTCAGCTTTAATATCATAAAGCCCCTTTACCACAGGGATACAGAGCCATGCCTTGTTGTGCACAGGAAAAACAGTTACCTCACACTGCAACCTTCCCCAAAGCACCACACTCAGTGACCATTCTTGCAGAGCACAGAGGGGTCCATAATTACCAATTAGCAAGGCTTTTCTTAGTTTTAAGCTACATCCAACAGAAGAAAATCTTGCCAGGCTGCTCCACCAGAGGGAAAGGGATCTGGGTGACTGCAGCATCCCCCTGGCACGATCCCAGGAGACCGCCCCGGAGAGGCGACCTGGGAAACGACTGCTGCTGCTGTACCTGTGTTTTCTCTGAGGAGAGCCTCATGGCTTCCATGAGCTTCTCCATCTGGTGGCCCTGCTCCAGCGCGTTGCGCAGCACGTCCTCCGTGCTGACCAGGCGGTGCTGCAGCCGGATCACTTCCGACTCGGAGGAGGGGTCGATCAGGGAGTATCGCCTCTGATCCGTCACGGATTTTTCCTTGTCCTTACACAGCAAAGGGAAAAGAGGAGTGTGTTAGCTTGAACCAGCAACTGCAAATCCCAAGTGGAGCAGAAACCTGCCAGAACTCAGATAACCACAGAATCCCAGGGGTTGGAAGGGCCCTGGAGAGCTCCTGGGGTCCAACCCCCTGCCAAAGCAGCTCCCCAGCTCCTATTGCACAGGGCGGCGTCCAGACGGGGCTGGAATCTCTCCAGAGATGGAGACTCCACAACCTCCCTGGGCAGCCTGGCCCAGGGCTCCCTCACCCTCACTGGGGAAAAGTTCTTCCTCTGCTCTAACTTGCAGCCATTGCCCCTTGTCCTGTCTCCACAGGCACTGCAAAGGGGCTGGCCATTTCCCCCTGCAGCCCAGGCTTGAGAGAGTTAGCACCATGAAGAAGGTCCCCCCTTAGTCTTCTTCTCTCCAGGCTGAACAGCCCCAGCTCCCTCAGCCTTTCCTCAGAGGGGAGATGCTCCAGGCCCTTAAGCATCTGCGAGGCCTCCTCTGGCCTCTCTCCAGGAGATCCCTGGCTGTTTGATCCCAGGGAGCCCAGCACTGGACACAACACTCCAGGTGGGGCCTGAGCAGGGCAGAGCAGAGGGGCAGGATCCCATCCTGGGACCTGCTGCCCACACTCCTCTTGATGCCCCCCAGGATCCCCTTGTCTCTCTCAGCCCCCAGGGCAACTGCTGGCTCATGGACACCCTGTCATCTCCCAGCACCCCCAGGTCCTTCTCTGCAGAGCTCCTCTCCAGCAGCTCACCCCCAGCCTGTCCTGGTTCCAGCAGTTATTCCTTCCCAGGTGCCAGACTCTCCACTTGCTTTTGTTGAACCTCCTCTGGTCTCTCCCTGCCCAGCTCTCCAGCCTGGCCAGGTCTCTCTGGATGGCAGCACAGTGTCCTGCCTGGCAGCCACTCCTCCCAGCTCTGGATCAGCAGGTACTTGCTGAGGGTGGATGCTGTTCCCTCATCAAGGTTGTGGATGAAGATATTAAACAGGACTGAACCATGTTTGGATCTGAACGGTAGGTGGGGTCAGAGCACAACTCTGGAGACAATCCCATCCACCAGCCCCAGCTCCCACTGGTTCCCAGCAGAGTTCAAATAAATTATTCATGTTTCATCTAGTGGAGGATGCTGAAATACACAGGAATTAGAGGACACTGCTTATTCCTAGGTCAGAGAATGAGTACAGCAATGCGGGGCAGCTGACCCACCCTCAATATCTCCCACAAGTTTTAGCCCTATTTAGCCAGTGACCTAAAATCCCATGGGAATAGAAAAACACAGGAGAAGGACTTATGGGCATTTTTTGCTCCTTAATGAGGTGCTGCTAAGCCAGGCCACAGCTCACAGGTGCTGTCAAGGAAGCTCCCATCAGATGCTCAGTAGCACAAGGCGACAGCATGAAGACCTGGAGCTGGGGTGAAAGGCTGGGATGCTTCCCGACCCTGACCCCATACCCACCCCCCCCACACCCCCCCGGCTCCCCCAGCAGCACAGAGCCCTCCAGAGCCAAGGCCAGGAGGGCTTTTGGTTCCCTCACCAGTACAACCAGTTTCTCTCTCAGCCCCTTGATGTCATCTTTGAGCTTCTGTTCCTTCAGCCTCCACTCGGCCTTGTGCACTTCCCGGCTCAGGTCTCGCTCGGGCCCAGGCGAGTGCCGGTTGGCCTCCAGTAACAAGGCTCTCAGCTCGTTCAGGCTCCTGGAAGCAGTTGGCATGAAAAGGTGAAGACATCTGCAGAGCCCACGCAGCACTGGAGCTCTGCTGCACTCCCTCCCACCTTCCCATCACCCATAGAAAGGCCAGCGAGCGAACCTGACCCCAGCTCCCCCCAGTTCAGGTCTTCTGCCCCCCCACGCTGCGCCAGCTTTAAAGGGCCTGGGACCTGCACAGGGCACGTGTTTCAGAGCAGGGCAGCAGCCAGCTTAGCTGGCTTGTAGAGGACTTTATTCAGCACCTACACGTGCACCCTGCTGTCTGGCAGCTTGTGCAAGCAAATAAAAGGGCAGCCCCTATTTTAACCAGATTCTCACAGGGACATCTCTGAAGGACAGCAAAGCTGAGGTCTGGACTTGGACAGGTCAATCTCTGAACTTCTTCTGGGGTTACGTGACAGGACCCTGAACCAAGGCAAACACACGCAGAGGCCCTCGTCTCCAGCTCCATCCTTCAGACTGACCTTTCCTTCTTGAGTAGCTCCTGGCTAATCAGGACCAGTTGGCCTGAAGCATCGTGTGTTTTCTTGGTTAAGGATTCCAGTTCCCCTTCCAGCCTCTTCTTTTCTTTTAAAACAGAATCTGCTTTCTTCTCTGCCATCTTGCACTTATTTTCCAAAGCTAGGAGAAGCAAAGGATACAGGAGAAGAAAGGTCACTTCCCCTTCACTTACCTTCCTGCTTTTTGCCTTCTGCCCATCCCCACTCCTAACGGCAGAGGCCTGGGCAGCTCTGGATCTGGCCCTCCTTAAGGGGAGATCTCAGAAACGACATGCCCAGCTCTGGTTTTATTTCTGCCTCTTTCAACTTGGGACATTCAATGAGCCCCAAACCCTCTCAAAACAGGGTAAGAAATATCTTCCATACTCACCTCCTGAAAAGGGACCAGAACTCCTGAACACATTTTTTACCAGCTGTATCCATTAGCAGACAAGAAGCATCCTGTCTCAGACCTGCCCCTTCCAGCACCTGGGCCCTGGTTCTACACCAGAGGACAAGCAGGGAAACACCTTGTTCCCACCAGCACAGGATTAGGGAAACTTACCACTTACTTGGGCCCTTAGAGTTTCAGTCTGGGACACCAGTGATGAGACCTCTTTGTCTCTTTTACTCAGCTTGTCTTGGAGATCTGGGGGAGAATGAACAAAGATGACAAGCTTGGGAAACACTCAGTGGGAATCAGGAAGGTCTGGAGTGCACGGCGCAGGGCGGGTGCGTGGGCATGGAGGAGGTAATGCAAATCAAAACTCCCACCTTTCACAGCATCACTGGGTTGGAAAAGCCCTTTCAGATCATCCAGTCCAACCATTCCCATCCTAAGCCAAACCACATCCCTCAGTACCTCATCTACCCTTTTCTAAACAGCCCCTCCCTGGGCAGCCTGTCCCAGGCCCCAACAACTCTGCCAGTCAAACATTGTTTTCTATCTGCTCTGCCCCTGCCCTGGCCCAGCTTGAGCCCATTGCCCCTTGTCCCAGCTCCTGTCCCCTGGCTGAAGAGACCATCCCCCACCTCTCTGCACCCTCCCTTCAGGTAGGTGGAGCTGGGGAGAAGGGCTCCCCTCAGCCTCCTCTTCTCCAGGCTCAACACCCCCAGCTCCCTCAGCTGCTCCTCAGAGGATTTGCCCTCCAGCCCCTGCCCCAGCCTGCTTGCCCTTCTCTGCACTGGCTCCAGCACCTCCATGTCCTTCTGATGCTGAGGAGCCCAGAACTGGACCCAGCACTCCAGCTGCAGCCTCCCCAGTGCCCAGTCCAGGGGCACAATCCCCTCCCCACCCCTACTGCCCACACTATTTGGACACAAGCCAGGATGCCCTTGGCTTTCCTGGCCCCCTGGGCACACTGCTGGCTCACATTCAGCCTGCAGTCCCCCAGCACCCCCAGGTCCTTCTCTGCCTGACAGCTCTCCAGCCAGTCTCCCCCAGCCTGTAGCACTGCCTGGGGTTGTTGTGTCCCATGGGCAGCACTCTGCCCTTGGCCTTGTTAAACCTCATCCCCTTGGTCTCAGCCCATGGTCCAGCCTGTCCAGGTCCCTCTGAAGAGCCTCCTCACCCTCAGGCAGATCAACACTCCCTCCCAGCTCAGTGTCACCTGCAAACTCACTGAGGGAACATCCCATCCCTTCACCCAGGTCATGGATAAAGATGTTGAACAGAACTGGGCCCAGGACTGAGCCCTGGGGGACACACTGGTGACCAGCCTCCAGCTGGGTTTGGCTCCATTCACCCTCAGGCCCGGCCATCCAGCCAGTTTCTAACCCAGCTGAGGGTTCCCCTGTCCAGGCCAGTGGCAGCCAGTCAGAATGCTGTGAGAAACCGTGTCAGAGGCTTTCCTGAAGTCCAGGCAGACCACATCCACAGCCTTCTCCTTGTCCATTAAGCCTGTGCTCAGCCAGATCAGACAACAAAAAGCAGGCAGGCAACAAACACCCCCCAGCAAAATGTGAGAGATGACACTGCTTCCTAAGGCCCCTCCACTGAGCTGCCCCTGCAAGAGCAGGACGTTAGGGGAAGGGAAGGCCCATGAGTCACTAGAAGAGGGTGTTCCAAGATGAAACAAGAGTATTTCCTACCTTCCATAGTCTGCTTCATCTTGATCTTTTCTTCTGAAATGTCATTAGTTTCAATCATCTGAAATAAATGTAAAATGCAAGCTGTAAGTCAGCCCTTTACCCAGTGACTCAAAGCAAAGTGAACAACCACAAAGTCCCATCCAAAGCAGAAGCATATCTGGTACCCAAGTTATGACTCTACATCCTTCCCAAGGGAAATGAATGCTTTTGAGGAGTCCCCTCTACAGCCAGGTACTGCAGAAGGTTAGCCATTGTCTGAGAGCACAACAGCAAGATTCACCCAGAAGGGAAAAGAGCTCACAGAATCACTGGGTTGGAAAAGCCCTTTCAGATCATCCAGTCCAACCATTCCCATCCTAAGCCAAACCACATCCCTCAGTACCTCATCTACCCTTTTCTAAACACCCCCAGGGAAGGGGACTCAGCCCCTCCCTGGGCAGCCTGTCCCAGGCCCCAGCAACTCTTTCAGTAAGAATCACAATCACCTCCCCAGACCTACTGGCCACAAGCTTTTGCTACAAGCTCCTGTTCCAGTCTGTGCAGCTTTGGGCCAGTCTCTTGTGGTTTCCATTGCAGAAGCCACAACTCAGGCCTTCAGCTTCAGGCCCAGCAGCTTTCAGGGGGATCTCAGCACACGGCCCAGAGCAAGCGGTTGCTGTGGTCACCAATGCTGAAAGCCATGAGGCTCAGTCCCAGAGTTTGGGTGGGTGGGCTGCAGGACACGTCCTGGACAGAAGCAGGAGCACACCCCAAAGGGCTAACATACTGCCTGATGTATTTTTGGTATGGAAAAACTATTGAACTGGTCTTTGGAAGCATGGTTGTGGTTCTTACTGGAAGGTCTAGGAAAGACAGTGCATTGCTGGTCACAAGACACATTTGTTTGTTTAAAATATGTGGAGAGTTAATACTTTGTGTGTACCTGAAGGGAGCAGAGACACAGGAGGGGACTCAGCTTGTTCAAAGGGCAGAGCCTGGCAGGACAAGGGGGCTGGAGTGAAGCTGAAGGAAGGAAGGTTGACATTGGATCTGAGGGGGAAGTTCTTTGCAGAGAGAGTGGTGAGGGGCTGGAAGGGGCTGCCCAGAGAGGGGGTGGGTGCCCCGTCCCTGGGGGTGTTCAGGCCAGGTTGGCTGGGGCCCTGGGCAACCTTGTGTAGCTCCAGGCCTGGAGGTTGGTGTCCCTGCCTGTGGCAGGGGGTTGGAGCTCTGTGATCCTTGGGGTCCCTTCCAACCCAGACCAGGCTGGGATTCTATGATACTGCAGTCACATTAAATTAGCCAAGACATTTCAAAATAGAATTGGCCCTATGACACCCAGCAGGCTTTCACCCCTGCACCTCTTCCCACACTTTCCTGATTTCAGTGCACACACAGTTAAAATAATGACTTCAAGGCGCCCTGGTTCTCATCCAGTGGTGATGTCCCCCAGAGCCCTCTCATTTATTTAAAGGGCTCTGGAACAAGTCTCCAGCTTCTTCTTTTACATTCATCCCTGCTTGAATATTGGCTATAACATATGACATGTTGTAATAACAACCCCCTTCTCCCAGGGCCCCAGCTGTACTTATTGTTCATGACTGTCTTTACCAGATGAAATATGTTGAGCGTCCCTTGAAACACTGTTAATGCTGTAGATTCCTCCTTAGGCTTTTGCCTCTCCTGGCCTGGCACACAGGCCTTTTTTGAGGCACAAAGCTCTGACTTGGCCAACAGTACTTCCTGGGCTTGATTTTGCTGCCTATAAGTTCAACCAATTTCAATGGGGCTGTTCACAGAGGCAAATTAAATACAGGCATTGTATTACTCCAGGCTGGCACAGTGCCTGCACTGCTTGTGAATGACTGCAAATTAGTAGTCTTAAAATGAGCACATTTCATGGCTTATTTTCATTTTCTGCATCCCCACAGGGATGAGCTGCAAGTCAGGTCTTTGCTCGTTTCTCATGCAACATCCAAACACAAACAGGGGTCCAGCCTAGAGCCCTGGGTACCAGTATCTGCCTGTTGCTCAGCACAAAGCCACATGTCCCTGTACCAGGCACAAAGGCAGGATGGCATAGAATCCCAGGGTGTCCTGAGTTGGAAGGGACCCATAAGGAACATCAAGTCCAACTCCTGGCTCCACACAGCCCAGCCCAGTCAGAGCAGGGCACTGAGGGCATCATCCAGACGCTTCCTGACCTCAGCCCAGCTCAGGGCTGTGACCCCTTCCCTGGGGAGCCTGTGCCAGTGCCCAACCACCCTCTCAGCACAGAACCTCTTCCTGACACCCAGCCTAACCCTCCCCTGGTGCAGCTTCATGCTGTTCCCTCGGGTTCTATCCCTGGTCCCCAAAGAGAGGAGAGAGATCAGCACCTGCCCTTTTGCTCCCCCTCATCAGGAAGCCACAGACCACCATAACATCCCCCCTCAGCCTCCTCTTCTCCAGGCTGAACAACCCCAGGGCCTTCAGCCTCTCCTCATAAGCCTTCCCCTCCAGACCCCTCCCCATCCTCACTGCCTCCTCTGGACACTCCCCAATAGTTTTGTGTCCCTCTTGTCCTGTGACACCCAAACCTGTCCCCAGGACTGGAGGTGAGGCTGCCCCAGCACAGGCAGAGCAGGACAATCCCCTCCCTGGACCAGCTGACCGTGCTGGATGCCCCCCAGGGTGGGCTTGGCCTCCTGGCTGCCCGGGCACAGGGCTGGCTCACGGGTACCTCGCTGGCACCCAAGACCCTCGCTGGCATCCCTCTCACAGGGCCGGCCTCCAGCACCTGATCCCCCAGGCTGGATGTGCAGCCAGGGCTGCCCCTTCCCAGGGGCAGAAGCCAGCACTTGCCCTTGTTAAACTTCGTGCTGTGCTGCCTGCCCAGCTCTCTGACCTGTCCAGGTCTCTCTGCAAGGCTTCTCCACCCTCAACGGAGTCAACAGCTCCTCCCAGTTCAGGGTCACCTGCAGATTTACTTAAGACACCCTCCAGTCCTGAGTCCAGGTCGTGTATGAAAATACTCAAGAGAACTGGGCCTCAAATGGGGCCCTGGGGAGCCCCACTAGTGACTGGGCACCAGCCAGCTGGAACCCCACTCACCGTCTCCCTCTGGGCCCAGCCCTTCAACCAACTGCCCACCCAACCCATTATGGCTTTGTCTGCTTGTGAGCTGGGCACTTTGTCCAGCAAGATACTGTGAGACACAGTATCACAAGCCTTACTGGAACCCCAATAAAGAACATTGACTGGTTTCCCTTGGTCACCCAGCTGGGTGACCTTGTCATAAAAGGACATCAGTCTGGATGGACAGGACCTTCCTCTCCTGAACCCATGCTGGCTGTGACCAAGGACTGCCTTGTCCTTTAGGTGTCTGTCAGGAACTCCCAGTATGATTTTCTCCATAATTTTACCAGGCACTGAAGTGAGACTGACAGGCCTGTAATTACCAGGGTCTTCTTTCTTTCTTACCCTTCCTGAAAACTGGCACAACGTTTGCCAGCTTCCAGTCAACTGGGACCTCTCCAATTTCATAAGACTGTGGAAAACTAATTGAGAGAGGTCTTGCAACAACATCAGCTAGCTCCCTGAGTACTCTGGGATGTATCGGGGTCCCCATGGACTTACATGGATCCAGGTGGAGCAGCAAATTGCCCACAAGTTCAGGGTTCACTAGGAGTTTTATAATTACTGCAATCATGGTCCTCCAGCTTGAGGCATCTGGAGTCCTAGAGCCCACTGACTGTGTCGAAGGCAGGGGGCGAAGGCAGGGGGCAAAGGCAGCATTAAACATCTCTGCTTTGTCTATGTCCCTGTCAGTAGGTGACCATTCTCATCAAGTAACAGACCAATGTTCTCTCTGGTCCTCCTCTTGTTGTTAATGTATTTGAAAAACCCCTTTTTATTGTTGCCCCACCCCAACAATATACAATACTCCTAGTCTGCTGCCACAGCACTTATGTGCCTTCCAGCCCAGATGTGGCCAAGCCCCTTCTCTTGACTCATTTCTTTGAGTTGTGCCACCCTACTGGCTTTCAAGACTGGGAAGACATGGAGATGCAGTGCAGAGAAAGCACTACATTGATACAGTAAAAACACCCAGGTAACTTTGAGGCACAGAAGCCTCAGAAAAACTCTACAGGGGAGCAGTTAAGGGCTACTCCTAGGAAGGGTTACCAACAGTGATGATAAACAAGTAAAATGACCCAGATATCATACATTTGCATGCTGAGAAGGATGCAGGGCCTCCATGGACTGCAGCTTATTCTCTAAGACAAGAACCTTTTCCTGCAATCTGTGGATCTCCTGTTTGCTCTGGGCTTCTGTTTTCTGCAATGTTTCATAGTCCAACATCTTCTTCTCAGCCAAAGAAATCTGCTCTTTCAAGAAAGCTATTGCTTGTGTCTGATCTGTATAGTCACCATGAAGTTTCTCCAGTTCATGCACCCTCAGCTCAGCATCTCGACACTTGTCCTTTGCATCTTGGAGCTCCAGAAGGTGCTGATTGGTTTTGGTTTCCAGTTGCATTTTCCAGTTGCTGTTGCTTTTTTCCACTTCATCCACAGCCTCCTGCAGCTTCAGTTTGAGGCTCTCTTTCTCCTTTATATGAACAGCCGTCTCAATGTCATGCTTTGCTTTCAGGTTCTCCAACTCAAGCTGGTGTTCCATCTTTATACTCTCCACCACCGCCTTCAGTTCCACAATCTCCTTGTGCTGGGTGTCAGGGCCCGTGTTCAGCGTGGCTTTGAGGTCCTCCAGAGACTTCTGGTGGTCAGAAGCTAACGTGTCCAACTTGGACTTCCAGTTGTCCATAAGCCCCATGTTCTCATTAGTGGCTTGCTGAACTTTATGCTTTAGGTCAACAATTTCCTGTGAGTATTTCTCATTGACAGCTTTCAGCTTCTCCATCTCCTGCTGGTACTTCTTTAATGTCTTCTCATACTTCTCCTTTAGCTGGCTGCTCTCCTTCTGATGCTCCTTGTTGGCAGACAGCAGCTGATCTCGTAGACGAAGCGCCTCTGACTGCAAGCCAAGGTTCTGCTCGGGGGTCTCTGCTTGGTGCAAGCTCCTGAGGTGCTGCCGAAGCTCATCCACCTCACTGCGCCTGAGGCTTAGCTCCTCCTCCAGCTGCAGGATTCTGGACTTCTCTGCTACCGTGGTTAACTGCAACATGAGAGAACAGACACAGTCAGTCCCCACCTCTCATCGCCGCCCCCTTCCTTCTAGTAAGTGGAAGTAAATCCAAAGTACATTAGTCAAAGTTCAAATAAAGGAGGAGAAGGATCCCCAGCACCCCCTGGCTTGAGTAGGGCTTTGCCCCAGGGTTACCATCACTAATAACTAACAGTCACATCTCTGTGCCAATTGCAATTTGTCTTTTCTAGTAGGAACCTCTCATATTCCACAGAGAAACACCCATCTTCCAAAACAACCCTTGAGATTCGCTAGGGAGCGACAGTAGTTTATGGAAAAGAATGTTCTGGAAAGGGCTTTCCATTTCCAGGCTGGGCACCTTGCCAGATGATGCACATGCAGGATTATTGCAAGCACTGAAACCAGCATTAAGCGTGTCGCGTGTCCTTCATTGCTCAGCAATCCTCAGCCTACAGACCTCTCTCTGTTTACCCTGGTGTAAAAAGGAAAAGGGGTTTTTATCCACTTGTTAGGGGTTTTTTGGCAAAGTAAAAATAACACAGAAGGGCTAGAGGGTGGAAGCCAATCCATCTGGCCATGGTTAACATTGAGCATAAGGGCTACGGATCGCTGCCTTGCCATCTGAACGTGACCTAACAGGGCTGAACTGCCTGCCAGTCACAGGGAGCTCAGGGTGCTGCAGCTCTGGATGGAGAATTGACCAGGCAGAATATTAGAAAAAAGGCAGAAGAAACAAGGAAACCAAGCAGATCTTCCAGTGCCAAAACACAAGCCATCGATTCCATCTCATTGCAATTCCACCCCCACCCCAGCCATCAGCCCAGGAGGCTGGGTGTGTTTTATTTGAGATGGGCAAGGGCTCATTCAAAACATCCTGCCCTTTTGGAGAGCTTCATGGTTGTGTTTTCTACAGCTCCAAAGCAGCTGCTGGGGAGGAATGAGCTCACTACAGGCAAGTTGACTGTTTCCCACATCACACCGGTGTGAAAAACCCCCACATCTGTCTGCTTTTAGGACAGGGTGTGTTGCTCTGGGCAGCCTGTCCTGCTGCAGGCACGGGCAAGGATCAGAGCTGGTCCACCTGCACTCACTGCTATCTCCCATTTCAGATGGCAGCTCCCACAGCTGGAGGGAGGGCAAAGGGAATGCTGATTGCAATGGTGCTTTCTGTTACAGCCTGGGAGGGGGCCTGGGGTCAGAATGAATTGTGCAGGGTGCAGATATTATTTGGGCATGTTAATTGAGAGATGAATTGTGAAGAGCTCAGGTGTCAGATGGTGGCATGGGGCAGAGAAGCAAGCTCAATCTGAGAAACAAGGCCCCACAACAAGAAGCAAAGCTAGAAATTATATGGTACTACCATTTCCAGGAGAGAGAGAGAGAGAGCAAAGGGAAAAAAAACCACCCCAAACAAAATAATCAGGGAAGCCTAAATTCAAGCCAAACCAAATCAATCACACAGACAAACCAAAATCCCAACAGAAATAGAAACCCAAAGCAAGGCATCATGAGCACCAAGGCAGGGGGGATGCGCACTGTTCTGCAGGCAGGGCGAGTGGGGGTTGATTACCCTGGTGTCCTCTAATTCTCTGAGGAGTTTTTCAGCCTGTGCCTTCTCAAACAGCAGGCTCTGCTCGAGCTCCCGTATTCGGGCATGCTCCAACTGCGTCTGAGTCTGGGCACACAGAGGGAAAAAAGAAGAGTGGAGATGGAGAGAGAGAGAAAGAGAGGGGAAGAGAAGGCTGCAACATCATCTTCAGTGTACAAGACAAGGACAGGCAGTTCACAACAGGAGGAGAATAAAGGGGAAAATCCAACCAAAGAGAATGGTCACTATGGACTTTCCATGGTGCTCACAGTGACCACGCACAAGAGAACGCAACCTGTCATGGGAAGACAGCCCTCTGTATTGGAAAGGTGCTTCAGGGCTTTCCTGCACCAACACTATAGAATCACAGACTGGTCTGGGTTGGCAGGGACCCCAAGGATCAGAGAGCTCCAACCCCCTGCCACAGGCAGGGACACCAACCTCCAGGCCTGGAGCTACACAAGGTTGCCCAGGGCCCCAGCCAACCTGGCCTGGAACACCCCCAGGGACGGGGCACCCACCCCCTCTCTGGGCAGCCCCTGCCAGCCCCTCACCACTCTCTCTGCAAAGAACTTCCCCCTCAGATCCAATTCCAACCTTCCTTCCTTCAGCTTCACTCCAGCCCCCTTGTCCTGCCAGGCTCTGCCCTTTGAACAAGCTGATTCCCCTCCTGTGTCTCTGCTCCCTTCAGGGACTGGCAGGCTGCAATGAGGTCCCCCCAGAAGCAGCCTTCTCTTCTCCAGGCTGACCCAGCCCAGCTCCCTCAGCCTCTCTTCCTAGGGGAGCTGCTCCAGCCCTCGGAGCATCTTTGGGGCTCCTCTGAGCCCTCTCCACCAGTTGCCCATCTTTCTTGTCCTGAGGCCCCAGCTCTGGACACAGGACTCCAGCTGGGGCCTCCCCAGGGCAGAGCAGAGAGGGACAATCCCCTTCCTGTCCCTGCTGCCACCCCTCTGCTGATGCAGCCCAGGATCCCATCTCCCTTCCCAGCTGCAGGAGCCACTGCTGGCTCAGGGGAAGTTTCTCCTCCCCCATGACACCCAGGTCCTTCTCAGCAGGGCTGCTCTCCAGGAGCTCTTCTCCCAGGCTGTATCTATGTCTGGGATCCTCCAGCCCAAGTGCAACACCTGACACTTGGCAGTGCTGAACCTCATTAGGTTCCCCCAGGCCCAGCTTTCCAGCCTGTCAAGGTCCCTCTGGGTGGCTCCTTTCCTTCTCTTGTGTCAACCATAACATCACTGATGTGCAATGGTTGGCTGAATGCAGCATAGTAAGAGCGATGTCATTTTGTGCTGAGCAGCTTCTCCCGCTCCCTGCAAAGCTCCCAGATCCACAACCCCATGTGGAGCTCCAGGCCTGATTTTATTGACAGGGATAATTATTCCACTGACACTAAGGAATTTTCCTCAATTTAGGCTACTTCAAAATCCCCAAGTGAACCTTAAAGCCACTTCAAAAGTTTGAGTTGCTGAGCTGGTGGCAGGCATTGGCTTGCCTGAAGATGCTGACCTGTTGCAAAAACTGATCCCTGAACCTCCCAAATTGACACTCCCAAGACTCCCAAGGTTGACACTCAAGTTCCCAGCCAAGTTCTCTCAGCTCCACCTGATATCCTTACTCAGTATTTACCAATCCTGCTACCCAAGTCTGGAAAAACCCAAGAAAATAGGAGAGAAAAATAAGGAGGGAACAAAATTAGAGCAGCTGTTTCATGGTCCTTAACTACAGCTTCACGTTGGATTTGCATCACATCCTCTGTCAGGTCTCATGTCATGCAAACTGGTTTGCCTACCCAGTATAACTTGAAGACACAAATCTGAAGTTTTCCTGCATTTCAAGGAAGTTCAGGTCTGAATTTCAGACTTCTTGCCATTAACCTTAAATGACTATTCACAAGTTGCAAACTAATGTCCTGCTAGTGTCCAAGGCATGAGGTAGGTTCCAGGAGGTGAGCATGAGATAGTTCCTTGAAGAGGTTAGTATTTCCTATAACAACACAGTCTCCTACCATAAAACACCTTTCTTAAGAGGTTTTGGTTTTCTGCAATTGCTTTTAATCAGGTTGAATTCACAACTGCATCTCAAGGCTAAAATCCACAGCTCCTCCTTTATCAGAGGTCCAAAAACTGGGTCTATACAGCCAGGTTTCAGAGGCACTGATTTATTTGGCCAGGGATGCCACCTGCCACACTCAGCATCTGAAAGTCCCAGCTTTCTTTAAAACCCCTATGACATTATGAAAAATACCATGGGGTTTAGCCTGTCCTTCAGCAGACACCCTAGATCCAGAGGCCATGGATGAGAGAACATGTTCTTACCATCCTGTCTGTTACTGGCTGTGAAGTGCCAGGTAAACGTTCTCCTCCAAGTACTCAGAAGAAGGCTGTTAGCATAAGGGGACTAACAAGACCAGAGGAGGGGAGACAACTGTCACCAGGGTTTGCTTGTGGTATTTGGGTGGTTAGATGAGCTCTGGCTAGGGATGTGAAGGGCTGCTAGCAGCCACTGCTGGATGTCGTTGTGATTCCAGACGAGGAGTATGAGGGACATCCACCTCCCAGGAACAATACAGCAACACAAGGAGCACTTTTCTCCCTGATTTCCAAGGAGAGATTGTTTCTTTAGGTGAATTACTTGCTTCTGGGAATCCAAAGCATGATAATTAACTCTAGTGGGTCAATCATTTCATCTGAGCATCCAAATTAAGATGGGACAGAACATAAGAACTGGAGTCTGTACTGCAGCTGGACCCACAGGGGAATATCCCAGTCCTCTGGATCACAGGACACCAAGCTGCTCCATGGCTCCTCCCTAGGAAGCTGTGTCTTCTTCTGTACAAACAAGGAAGCAGGGACAGGACCCTGGCAGCCTGCAAACTTGGCCACATCCCCACCACAAACCACCCCTTCCCAGCCCACATGAAATCAGATCTCTCCTCAGTTTGCCAGTCCAGGAATCCACAAACCTGGTTGTGCACCCACGCAGAAGCGCTTGCTGCCCTGCAGCAAAGGTCTGCCATCAGTGCACACCCAATGGATGCCCTGTCAAACACATCACTCTGCTTCAGCTGCCAGAGAGGTTTATGTCAAGAGGGTCAAAGCCATTGCCCCACACTCCAGTGCCTAGTTTTCACATTTTCTTGGCATTTCTGGCTGTTACTAACCTAGCACTCAAAGAATCATCTTTAGGGGTGGAAAAGACTTCTAATGTCATCAAGTCCAACACCACCATGTCAGCTAAACCATGTCTACAGGCTTTTTGAACACCTCCAGGGATGGTGACTCCACCACATCCCTGGGCAGCCTGGTCCAAGGCCTGACCACTGTTTCAGTGAAGCCATTTTTCCTAATATCCAACCTAAACCTCCCCTGACAGCTCAAGGCCATTTCTTCTCATCCTATTGCTAGTTACTTGGGAGAAGAGACCAACCCCCATCTCACCACACCCTCCTTGGAGTTGTAGAGCATGATCAGGTCTCCAGCTAAAGATAAGGAAAAGCACAATCTACACATGTAGAGCAGAGCCTTCCTTCCACAGGTATATTCTAGGCAGCATTATTAGTCAGTGGGCAACAGACCAAAGAACAGTCTTCACAGTTTATACCACAATGCTTGCAGCAGGTCCAAGGCCATCCATAAAGATAAGATATTGGGTAGAGTTGAGCAAGAGGTGGCAGAAATGACTGAGCTGTGGCCCCACATGCAGGCTTGAACCCCACTTTTTGGTTAAGGGATTACCTCCAGATCTCCCTTTGTGATGGATTCTTCCTCCACACGGAACTGCAAGTCCTCTACTTTCCTGGGGAGGGAAAAAGATGCAGACAGCAATCAGTAACACCCAGAGCAGCACCCCATTCCTGAGCACATGGGCCTCCCCTGCACGACCAGTGTCAGAGGGGAGAGGGGCACAGCCAAACGTCGGGTACAAACAGGAAGGCAAGTGGCATGAGCAAGACAAGTCAATCAGCAAGCTTCTCACGTAGCAAACCTTGGCCTTTGTGGAGGTGAGTGCTCACAGACATGCCATTCCTACCACACCACCTCTCAGCAAACCCAACTGCTGCTCACTGATGCTGGGAACCTGAAACCAGGAAAGCCACAGCCAGGTTGCACTGGTTTCTTAGACTGGTATCAACCTGCCGAGCACTGGGCAAGTCCTGTGCCAAAGGAACAGGGTCTGCACACAACATTCTGCAGGGATCAGAGCCTGTGATTTCCTGGCAGAGGGTGGGCAATGTGCAATTCTTCCACAGCACAGAAAGTGTGAGGTAGGCTGGCAGAAAAGCCCACTCCAGAGATTGCACAGGCCAGTCATGCATAAAGGCAGGTAAGAATCCCACGCAGCCACCGCCGTGCCTTGCACTCTTGGGCAAAGCCTGAAGAGAAAAAACACCAGGAATGATAAAGAAAAAAAAATAATTCAATCTTCTACTAAACTCAGACCCCTTTGTTCTCTTTACTGATTTAAAAAAAAAAAAAAAAGAAGATAATAATGAGGATGTTGAGCTGGTAGCCAGATGTACGGCCTCTGATTCCATTACAGATAAATATAGCTCTGTGTGTACACATCTAACTTCATAAACAAGCTTCCTTGTCTAAACCTTCCCTAATTAGAGGAGGCATCTGTTGATATTTAGGAAAGAACTCAGCTGTCTTGGGTTAAAGGGCCTCCTGGAGCTGGGAAAGTGAGCTGCCTACCAGGAGAACTGGGAGACTTGTGCACAAAAGAACAAGTCTCCTCAGGAGGGGCACTGCTCAGCTGAAATACGTAACTGAAACCAGTTCTGAATACAGAGAAATGTCTTTCTATTCCCACTGAAGAGTTTAATTGTATATATGGAGCAGTTGGACTTCCAAGAATGACAAGCAGATCTTCCCTCTTACCCAGCTTGGAAACATACACATGATGATGTATACATGGATGGGGCCTCTGGCACACGGAGGTGAATAGCGCCGGTGAGGCTGGACTCCAGCCTGGCTTCCCTTCCTCAAAGGGAACATCCTTAACAAGGGGGACAAGGGGGATAGAGTGAAGCTGGAGGAGGGAAGGGTTAGGTGAGATCTTAGGGGGAAGTTCTTTGCAGAGAGAGTGGTGAGGGGCTGGCAGGGGCTGCCCAGAGAGGGGGTGGGTGCCCCGTCCCTGGGGGTGTTCCAGGCCGGGTTGGCTGGGGCCCTGGGCAACCTTGTGTAGCTCCAGGCCTGGAGGTTGGTGTCCCTGCCTGTGGCAGGGGGTTGGAGCTCTGTGATCCTTGGGGTCCCTCCCAACCCAGACCAGGCTGGGATTCTATGAAACAAGATGGGGAAGGAGTGCTCTTTAGCAAAGATGGGTTGTACAGAAAGGTTAGAGCTTTGGGATGGCCCAACCTGCACAGTGTGTTTATTATCCAGTGCTGTTATTTTATACTGTATCATTAGCTGGGGACATCTGGAGGCAAGGCTTTGTGGTTCACACCCCTCCCATGAGTAAATCCCCCCTTTATTGAGTAATTTCATTTGACACAGCAGCATGGCTGCTTGGGCAGGGTTACTGGTATCACTGGAGCCCTTATAGAATCGTTGAAACTTTTAGATTAGAAAAGACCTTCAAAGATCATCAAGTCCAACCATCTGTCCAACACCACCATGTCAACTAAACTATGCCTGTAAACTAAACTGTGAAGAGCAGTAAGTTCTCCCCTCAGCCTCCTCTTTGTTCCTTCAGGCAAATAACACTCCATGTCCCTGCTTTGTGTCTGGAACTACTGATAGGGGAGAGAGCTGAAGACCCTCAAGAACTTCACTGCCCAGCAGACCACCAAGACTATCTGACCTTCTACCAGCAGTGGCAGATGTACTGTACCACCATTTACTGGCAGTACCACGTTTGCCATGGCCAAATGCACATGCAAGTAGCCCGTCAAGTATTTATCAGGGCCATCACAGAAGTGCTGAGTGATCAGGAATAGAAGTTGATGTACCACAGAGGTCTGAGCTGCCCCTGGCAGTTTGTCTCCTGCTTTTCAATTGCATTGGGCTGAGTGCATTCACAAAACCTGAACCTGCTCCCCCCACCCTCAACCCCCATCACAAAAGTGAGCTGGCTGCACCCCCCACATGCTACTGCATCTGGGGAGAACTTACTGCTCCTTCCAGTCCCCTGAAAGGAAGGTGGTTGTAGTGAGGTGGAGGTTGGTCTCTTCTCCCAAGTAACAAGCAATAGGATGAGAGGAAATGGCCTCAGGTTGCATCAGGGGAGGTTTAGATTGGATATTAGGAAAAATGGCCTCACTAAGAGAGTGGTCAGGCCTTGGACCAGGCTTCCCAGAGAGGTGGTGGAGTCACCATCCCTGGAGGCATTCAAAAAACATGTAGACATGGCACTCCAGGACATAGTTTAGTTGACATGGTGGTGTTGGGCAGATGGTTATCTCAGAGCCTCCTCTAAGAGCCACAAAAGACAGGAAAGCACAGGGCTGACTGGAAACACTTCCCTCTTCAGGTGGGTAAACAGCAGTTTGTCAGCAAATGGGGACTGTCAGGATGTGGGATGCCCAGCCCTAGACCACAGGGACACACCAGATGTCCATTCACAGCAAAACTGTTCAAGCTCATGGTGAGGTGAAGCAGCATGCTCCTTCCCTACATGCAGGCAGGCCCAGGACTCCCAGAGAGTGAAACAGCGTGTTGCAAGTACTACAAGACACACAAAGATGACTTCCCCTGCCCCTTTCTTCTCCTTAAGATCTCAGGCAAGAAACCCCTCTCCCTCATGACTTCACCTCTTCCACACCCACCCACTCCCACTTTACCTCTTCTCCTCTTCCAGTTGGTTCAACAGCTCAATCTTCTCCTTCTGCATCCCATCCACCAGTGTTCGTGCTCGCTGGAGGTTTCCCTCTGCCTCCGTGACGTACTGCAGCGAGAAAAAAGCAGAGCCCAGTATTTTTGTTACTGGTAACTACTGGAAAATACTGTGCCCAAGGAAGATGTCAGCTTGCAGTTGATTTGCCAGTTTCTCCTGCGTTTCTGACAGGCAGGTGTGGGCCACCAGAGATGTACAGCACCCTCCCTGCTCCCTAGCAGCCAGCTGGGGTTTATAAACATGAGGGAGAGCCACATGTTGATGGACAGCACAAACACAGCTCCTCTCTTGGAGCATTCACCTGCATAAAGCATCATTTGGACAAATGTTTGTGCAAGGAAAGCTAGCATGGGAAGCCTTTTCTCCTTGCAGATCTCTTGACCTTATTAATGTGACAAAAACATCCTCTCTGGCAGGAAAGGAGCGACCCATGAACTGAGCTGATGTTCTCTGCAGTGTCTGATAGCAAAGAACAACTGCAATACAGTCCCAGCCAAGGCTAGATTGGGTGGCTAAGGGGAACAAGTCTGCCCTCCACTTGCTCTTCATCATCCAGCAGTATTGATCCACCAGCCACAAACGATCTACTGTCCTTTTTCTGGCACAGCCCTTTTTCTGCTCCTGGCTCAGGGCAGAGGGGACACATCTGACTGGCAGGAGTGGAGAAGGAGCTTCAGCTTGACCCACCATGCTGTCTCAGGAACAGCAGAAACCCAGAGCCCAAGTTTCACAACAAGAAGCTACACGGGGTAACTACATCACACCTCCTACCTGCTCGTGTTGGGCCTTCATGATGGCAATCTCCTTCTCCACCTCACAGATGTGGCTAGTGGCTTTGGCAACCTCAGCCCGCTCCAGGTCACGCTCTGCCAGTAGCTGCTCGATGTGCTGCTGCTTCTCCTTCAGTGCCTCCTGGAGAGCTGTGGTGCCAGAGATTTTTCGTGCATACCGAGAAGAGGTCTCTGTCAGCTGGAAGGAGAGTTAAGAGAAGGGTAAAGCTATGTCCTTCCCAGGCCCAAACAGCTTGAAATCCCTGCTACGTCTGGAACACAGCTCACCCTCTGATCGTTTATGAGGCTGTACAGAGCTGCAGTTCCAGCTCTGGACCCTACAGGTGGGGTTAACAAGCCTGCAAAACATCTGAACACTGCTCCCAAGCTCAACAGCTCTTCAGCACTGCAACGAAAGGACCATCTCACAAAGACAGGACGAGGGGTGGGATCTGGGTCAGGAACCATTCTCACATGTTGTATCCTCTGCCTCCTCAAATATCATTTATCCATGACCTGCAGTGGTGCAGTGCCGAACGGTGAGCTCAGCTGGGAGGAGTGATGTCAGCTGGAGACTGGCATGGGCTACTTGGATCCACTCCCAGGAGCGGATGCTGCACCCTTGTCCCCAGCCAAGAAGACTGCGGGTGCTCTGCAGCACACACTACGGCAGAGCTCTAATAACCCCCCTGCTCTGGTGCCTGCCTTCTTGAGTGCCTGCCAAAGCACAAGGCGTGGGATGCAGGACAGCGCCACCCCCCGCGGCACAGCCCAGGCCTCGCAGAGGCGTTTGCCACAGCACAATGCTGTTCCACAGCTGTGCAGGGCAAGAGGCAGCAGGGGTTCCCTGCTGGGATCCTACATAAAGCCTCTCTTGGGTGGGGAGCTGAGATCTGTCCCGCTGCAAAGAGCGGTTCGGTCTCTTTAATGGTCACAGGTGCTTTGTGTGTGACCCCCTCGTGTCCCTGGAGGGAGTCCTATCCCTAAGGTGGGTAAGAGTATCCCATGCTCCACTCCCCTCATCATGGTGGAACAAAACCCCAAGCCTCCCCCGTTTGTAGAGCCGAGTCACACAAGTGGCTGGAGGCTGCAGAGTTTGCAGAAAGAGGCACTTACCAGCCCGCTGCGGCTGGGCCTGCCCCCAACAGATGACGCCACGGAGCTGACGGAGCTGATGGAGGAGCTGCTGGGGCTGTGGGTTAAGGCAGACACTCCCATGGCCATTCGTTTGCTCTTCTTCGCCTTGGCGGGGCTGGTGGATGGGAACCCAATGCGGATCACCTTATGGATGGGAGCAAAGAGCCCAAACTTGGGAGGGCACTGAAAGTACCTGTAACAGAGGAGATGCACCAGCTCAGAGGTGGTAGAACATCCATCTCACCCAAGCCTCACAGAAAAGCATTGCTAAGCAATATGTAACCCTGGCTCTCAGCTCATCTCTTGGTGATTTGCTGTGACGTTGTCTCCTGTGTTCTGGTGGTTGGATTATTCTCCTTTCCTGCCACTTAGAGTAGTGGCAATCTCCATGTTTTCACTTGTGGTGCTTAAGGACTCACAAGTGGTCACACCTTGAGTGCTGGGTCCAGTTCTGGGCTCCTCAGCATCAGAAGGACATGGAGGTGCTGGAGCCAGTGCAGAGAAGGGCAAGCAGGCTGGGGCAGGGGCTGGAGGGCAAATCCTCTGAGGAGCAGCTGAGGGAGCTGGGGGTGTTGAGCCTGGAGAAGAGGAGGCTGAGGGGAGCCCTTCTCCCCAGCTCCACCTACCTGAAGGGAGGGTGCAGAGAGGTGGGGGATGGTCTCTTCAGCCAGGGGACAGGAGCTGGGACAAGGGGCAATGGGCTCAAGCTGGGCCAGGGCAGGGGCAGAGCAGATAGTAGAAACCAATGTTTGACTGGCAGAGTTGCTGGGGCCTGGGACAGGCTGCCCAGGGAGGGGCTGAGTCCCCTTCCCTGGGGGTGTTTAGAAAAGGGTAGATGAGGTACTGAGGGATGTGGTTTGGCTTAGGATGGGAATGGTTGGACTGGATGATCTGAAAGGGCTTTTCCAACCCAGTGATCCTGTGATGCTGTAAGCAGGGTAACACGAGATAATTTCCGTGCACTAGTTGCTGCATGCTTTGATGAGATGCCAGTAAAAGCTCCATCCAGTAGCCTGGATAGCACAGAGATCCCAGAACATCAACCCAGTGAGAGCGCACACACCCTTCCTTACAAACCAACCTTCCCACAACCTGCCTGTGCTCTCCACCCAGCTTTGCAAGGAAGTCACAGAGTCACGAGCATGTTGAATAAAAGGCCCTGAGCTGCACCTCTCCAAGTGTTCTGTAGGGTTGTTGCAGTTTTGTGTAGCAGTGCTGCAGAGATGGCTCCTGCAAGCAGCAGCCAGCAGCTCTCTGCAGGCCCCAGACTGTAAACATTGGCCAATTCAAGGCCAGAGTTGCTGCTGACCAGGGCTGAGCCCATCAGCCATTGTCACAGTGTCTCTGGGAATCACAGTGAGGAGAAAAAAACTGCAGGCAGAGGCATTTTGCCCCCAGAGAAGGGAGTGAGAAGATGTGACAAGCTCTGCAGACACCAGGGCCAGGCCTGAAAGCAGCGGAGGGGAAGAATGAGGCTCTCTGGGTGCCAGAGAGAGAGATTCCCCTGCAGCCTGTGGAGAAGACCATGGTGGAGCGGGTGTCCCCTCACAGCCCATGGATGAGGACGGGGAGCAGAGACATCTACGGCCTGTGCAGAGATTGATCCAGGCCTCAGCAGGTTTGCCAGGGCACTTGTGACTCTGTGGGGAGCCAGGCCGGGGGAGTCTGGGCCCGAAGGTCAGCACCCATGGAAGGGAGTCCTGCTGAGAGGCCTGTGGTGAGGAGGGGACTCTCTGGTAGAGAGGACTCAGGCTGCAGAAGGTCGGGGAGGATTGTCTGCCATAGGTGGGACCCCACGGTGCCACAGGGGAAGGGTGTGTGTGTGGAATGCCCCCCCCAGCTGAGATGGAAGACAACTCGGGAGGAAGGGACTGCAACCCCCCTCCCCCATTCCCTGCCCCTCCCTGTGCTGGGATGGGGGGATGAAGGGAGCGAATTGATGACTGAAGTCAAGTCTGTGAAGAAGGGAGGGGTGGGGGGGGAGAAGTGTTAAGATCTGGAGGAGGAAAGCAGCTTGTGAGGAACCGCCGGGCCCCCCCTGCCCATTCCCTGCCCCTCCCTGTGCCGTGCTGGGGGGGAGAAGGGAGGAAAATGGGGATGAAGTTGAAGTCTGCTAAGAAGGGAGGGGTGGGGGGAAGGTGCTTTAAGACCTGGCCACACTTCTCATTACCCCACTCTGGTTCACTGGGGGTGTACTTGTAGTAGCAATCAATCACTTTTCTTCCTTTTATTCTGTGCTGAGTGTGGTTTGCCCATTGCACTAATTGCAGTGATCCCTCTGGCCTTAGCTCCAGTCCTAAGCCTCCTGATAGATATTTTCTCCCCTTTCTGGCTGAAAAGGGGAGTGAATGAGTGGCTTGGTGGGCATTTGGCCTCTAGCCAGGGCCAAACCACCACATGGGTAAAAATCTTTCCTCCCAAACCAGAAAGGGCAAAATCAGCAGATCCCAACTTTGAAGCTCAAAATACCGTTGCAGCAAACCCCAGCATGTGTCATCTCCTCTGGGTGACAGAGGAAGAGAAACTGGTTCCTGTGCAAGCAAACTTAGATAGAAGCAAGCATTAAAAAAAGGAGAATCAGGTAATTACAGTGCAAGCTCTCTTCCACAACTGCAGCGAGATGATTCCATCTCTCTGGAGCCCTCTTTCAGAATACAAAGGAGCCCCAGCCTAGTGTCAAACCTTGGGAAGCCCTTCAGTGCCTGGGCTGAGCGGCTCGAGCCAGGCTGTAGCTGTGGCTGGCCAGCTGTACCGCAGCAAGTACTGCCCATCACCTCCAGGCCCCCTGTCCCATTGGTCCAAGACCCAGAACTGTTTCTCACAGGCTTTGTAGGAAGGCTAGGACTAAGTACTGGGCCATAGTGTAGTCTGTCCTATGTTAACATAAAAATCAGGCCCTAATGAATGAGTGACACAAATCCAGCTTTGCTAGCTCAAGTCCTCTCTCTCCAGATGTGAGGAGCTGCTTCCCCAACTGCCTTTTATTCTTACTCTTCCATGCTGGCAGCCCCACGGCTCTGCCTCAGGCAGACCTCTGTGTGCTCAGGAGGCCAGAGAGCAGCCTGATCTCCAGCCAGATGAGAAAGCAATGCATTTTCAAACATCTGCTCAAGTCTTTTTTTTTATCCTGTAACAATCTTCAGAACCCCCCTCTACAACCCCAGGTCACTTCTCCCCTTCTGCTTGCTGCCAACACAGCCCCTTGGGTTCAGACAACCAGCTGTACGGTGGGCTGACCTCGCTGCAGAACAGGAACCCAACTCAGTCTGACCTCTTGCAAAGCCCTGCTCAGCACCATTTCCTCAAGCTGTGGACCAGTACTTGTGGCTGTGCAACACTGCCAAAGGCCAAGTCCCTCAAAAGCCCTCCCCAACAGCTCTTAGCAAGTCCAAACTTGCATCATTAGGTCTGCTAATTTTCTTTCAGTCCAGACAAGAAGTGGTTGTAATTAACTTTACAGCACAGAAGCAGGAATTTGGTCCAGAACACTTGGCAGAAAAAAACCCACAACCTCCTTGAAAACCAAGAGCTGCTCTCAGGGAGCATTAAGGAGCTTTACACTCACATCCCAGAAAAGAAGTGGGGAAGGGAAGTGGTGTTGTGATGGCACTGCAAACTGCAGGTGGGAAACAGCACAGGGAACTTTGAAATAGAGAAGAAAAAGTCTTCAGTGTCCAAGTCTGATATGTTTCAGACTATGTAAAAGAAAAGGTTGGAGCAGTTCAGTGGGCAAAGGCTCCCACAGGAGCAGGGGCAGAGAAGGAAGAACAGTAAAACAAGCAGGTAAAGGTTAATATATTGGAGAGGGGGAAGTGTAATGTGCTTGTCTCTGTGGATGAGACCAAACAAAAAAACCTCACCAGCACCTTTCTGGTCTCCTGAGCAGACAGGAAACCAGAGGCAGCAAACCTCAGTGTCTCTGCAGCACCCATCTGATGTACACAGAGAGGGACCCACCACGGCGATGTCCTGTCCTCTTGGGCACTGCTGCTGACCTGCCTGCGGGCAGCCTCCACCAGAGCCCCGCACTGCCTGGGGAACCCTGGCCCTTCACCCACCCCCTGATGACATCCAGACCGGGAGCTCCTTCCTGCACCTGCAAGAAGATCAGGGCAACCCTCCACACGTCTCAGCCACCAACTCAACTGGAGCTGTCGGCTCTTTGGACTCAACTCTCTTTCCAAAGCAGACCAGACTGTAGCACCAGTCTCGGCAGCCAGGCCAAGGATGCTCACTAGATGGCAACAACCACCAAAGCTGGAGTCTCTCCGAGTCCTGCACCATCTCTGCCCACACTGATTCTGGCAGGACAAGCTCAGGGCAGCATCAGGAATGCTGCAGGACCATGGGGAAGACTGTCTGAGGGGTGCCTGCATGCACCAAGGGAGTTGGTTTTACTAGGTTGTCTTCTCCTCCAAAATACTGCCCTTGAAATTGGCACATGCTATCAGAAAATCAGGAGGTTGGATGAAGGCTCAGAGGACAAACAGGGACAATGCTGTGAACCTGTGGCCAGATCTGCTGTGGACCAGGAGCTGGAGAGTCCATGTGTACCACTGCTGTATCAGCTAGTGTTCATTATTGCTAGAAGATCTGCCAAATCAGCATGGACACAAGGGGCAGGGATGCCTTACAGCCTTGCCTCCATCCTCCCTGTTTAAACCAAGCCTCTCCATTCACTCCTGGTCTCTGAGAGCTCAAGTTTTCCTGCTCTGGGTAAAGTGTGAAATAAAGAAGAGGCCTTGCAGAGAGGGTGGGTACCACAACCACCTCAGCCAAGGCGTAGCAGTTTCAGAGGACAGATGACTTCCAAAAGCTGGATTTTCAAAGCACAGCAGCAGAGAAGGAGGGACAAGAGGCAGAGCACCCTTACACTCACATCTGCCTTCCCCATGCACAAAGACAATCAATCATTTCCCAGCACCCTGAAGATGAGGCTTAGAGATAATGTGTAGCATATGATAAAGAAAGCAGGGACTTGGATTCAGTCCATGACTTATTCTCTGCCATTGCAGGTTTTCTTCTGGTGAGAACAGGCTGGAAGTCAGCCATCTGCTGCTGCTCATTTACTGCTTGCTTGTCCTGACATGGGACAAAGCAGCATTTCTCTTATTTTAAATGAAAACACCTGGCTGCTGGACAAACCAGCCTGACCCAACACAAGAAACCTTTACTACAGAACCCGAGATCCAACAAGGGAGGAACTCTGAGCTCCTCAGCTTCAAAGCAAAACCTCATCTCTAATGTGAGGTTCCCTGAGGACTAAGAGAGCCAATGGGATCCTGGGGGCATCAAGAGGAGTGTGGGCAGCAGGTCACAGGAGGGGATCCTCCCCCTCTGCTCTGCCCTGCTCAGGCCCCACCTGGAGTGTTGTGTCCAGCGCTGGGCTCCCTGGGATCAAACATGAGCTCTCCAGGTCCCTTCCAACCCCTGGGATTCTGTGATTCCCCCTAAGAAGTGCCAAGAAAGCAACAGCATTTCCCACTCAAGGAGCTGTGAAAGATAAGGAATCAGATCCCACCCCTATTTGAAGCTGGGGTCGAAGTGCTGCTGTATAACTCAGATCTGAACATCCCCCAAGCTCAAGGTCTGAGGGTGGTCATTCCCTTACCTAACTTCCACGTAAAATGAACCAGCCTCCCAAGGAAGCCTGCAAGATGTCCCTGCCCAGTTCTGTAGATACTAGCAAGGTTTGGGTTTTTTTCCAAAGAGTGTGGAGGTGCCTTTGGAGTCAGAGGTGGTAAGAGCAACAAGCAAACTGCTGTCACATTACTGAATGAGCACAAGGACAGACAATGCCACTGACTGTTCTTTCAGATCACTGGAAATTTGTCCCCAGAGAGAACAGAACAAATATAATTAAGCTGGAGGAAGAGAAAACCAGAAAAAAAAATCAAATCTTTATCTTCTATAGTTCTGACTGTGAGTTAGAGCACAAAAAGAAAGATTCTGAAGGGAACATGTGGTAAACAGCAGAACTATCACCGTCACAGAATCAGTGTCTAGCAAAAACTACATCCCACTGCTCTCTCCTGTTTCCTGAAGCCACTTGGGTTACTTCTCCACCAACACTACCTGATCCAGCCTTAAGACGCTCCAGGGACAAGGCTTCTATCCATCTCCCTGCAAAGCTATCCCGCAGCTTGCAAGGCTCAAGGCTCTTCCAACCCACAACGCCCAACCAAACCCAGCCCTACCTTTCCCACCCCAGGAGGTGTGGAGGATGCTCAGTGCCCCAGCCGGGGCTGAGTGCACAGTACCTGGTGCCAGCAACCGCCCCGTCGTTCTTGCCCAGGGGTTCGTCCAGCTCCACACCACACCACTCTCCCTTGGCAAAATCCGTCTCTCCCACGTAGCGCACAACTCCTGTCTTCGTCCCACCAACCTGTTGGGAGAGAAGATGTTGGACAGAAGATCATAGAATTGTAGGGGTTGGAAGGGCCCTGGAGAGCTCCTGGGGTCCAAGCCCCTGCCAAAGCAGCTCCCCAGCTCCTATTGCACAGGGCGGCGTCCAGACGGGGCTGGAATCTCTCCAGAGATGGAGACTCCACACCCTCCCTGGGCAGCCTGGCCCAGGGCTCCCTCACCCTCACTGGGGAAAAGTTCTTCCTCTGCTCTAACTTGCAGCCATTGCCCCTTGTCCTGTCTCCACAGGCACTGCAAAGGGGCTGGCTGATCCCCCCTGCATCCCCTGCTTAAGATAATTACAGACTTTAATTAGGTCCCCCCTTAGTCTTCTTCTCTCCAGGCTGAACAGCCCCAGCTCCCTCAGCCTTTCCTCAGAGGGGAGATGCTCCAGGCCCTTCAGCATCTCCGGAGCCTCCTCTGGCCTCTCTCCAGGAGATCCCTGGCTGTTTGATCCCAGGGAGCCCAGCACTGGACACAACACTCCAGGTGGGGCCTGAGCAGGGCAGAGCAGAGGGGAGGATCCCCTCCTGGGACCTGCTGCCCACACTCCTCTTGATGCACCCCAGGATCCCACTGGCTCTCTTAGCCACCGAGGCATACTGCTGGCTCATGGCCAACATGTCATCAACCAGGACCCCCAGGTCCTTCTCTGCAGAGCTCCTCTCCAGCAGCTCACCCCCAGCCTGTCCTGATTCCAGCAGTTATTCCTTCCCAGGTGCCAGACTCTCCACTTGCTTTTGTTGAACCTCATCTGGTCTCTCCCTGCCCAGCTCTCCAGCCTGGCCAGGTCTCTCTGGATGGCAGCGCAGTCTCCTGCCTGGCAGCCACTCCTCCCAGCTCTGGATCAGCAGGTCCTTCCTGAGGGTGGGTGCTGTTCCCTCATCAAGATCGTTAAGATATTAAACAGGACTGGACCCAACACTGATCCCTGGGGATCAGCTAGTTACAGGTCTCCAGTCAGATTCCGCTCCACAAATCACGACCCTCTGGGCTCGGTCCAACAGCCAATTCTCAACCCACCTCACTGCCCACTCATCCATCCCGTTCTCTCTCAGCTTTGCTATCAGGATGTCATGGGAGACAGTATCAAAAGCCTTGCTGAAGTCAAGGTAGATGACATCCACTGCTCTCCCTCCATCTACCCAGCCGGTGATGAGATCGTAGAAGGCTATGAGATTGGTCGAGCATGATTTCCCCTTGGTGAATCCATGCTGACTACTCCTCATGACCTTCTTCTCTTCCAATTGCTTGGAGATGGCATCCAGAACAAGCTGTTCCATTACCTTTCCAGGGACAGAGGTGAGGTTTAGAGGATGGAAGCTGGGACAATTATGGAGGGGGTTGTTGTGGAGGGAAGACATCTGTGTTTTCTCTTCCATGCCTAAGGAAACCAGGACAGATAGCTTTCATACCAAGTTCTCCTGGCACTAAGGATGTCTCTCCAATAACTACATGGCAGTTGATGAACTGGCACTTTTGGGCCTGCCTGCCTGCCTGGCAGATGTCAGAACAAACACAACAGAAACCTATTTCAAGGCATCAACTAATTGCAGGCGGTTCCTTGCGCGGCCGCGAAGGAGCGGCTTACACAGGCCTTCTGCAGAGAGCTGCGGCCTGCACCACGGGGGTTCAGGCCTCCTGTGCTCTTTCAGCTGGGATGGGCTGAGCCAGGAAGGTGCTTGTCACTCTTTGGCTTGTTCCCACACTGGGTTTGCTGGGGCACAGCGGACAGACCTGGTGCTTTGTGCAGAGAAGCCCTCTCCCTGCTTTACCTCCACATCCTACATGAACTCGCGGCGCTAGCGTGCTGCGTGGGAGAGGGTCTCATCTCACTGCCAGGCTTCCACCAGCACAGGCTGTTTGCCCCTCCAGGGAGAAATTCAAATAAATCACACCTTTTGCCCCCATAGGTACACTTACAGCTTTGGGCAGGCTGAGTAGGAGAGTCTAAGTCAAGCACATAGGAAGCTGTGGTTGGATCACTGCTAGGAGAGCACATTCCACCCAGCAGCAACTGCCTTTGCACTAGAAGCTCCTACTTAGATACCTGGGGAAAGAAAGATGGTCAAGTGGGAGGGTGGCTCTAAAGGTTTGTACTTCACCTAAATCAGCATAGGAGTTAAACCTTTTTTAGCCTGTCTCTACTAAAGCCTAGGTTCAAGGGACAAAACTTGAAAAGTAAGTTTAAAATGAAGTTTGTGGCTTCATCTTTAATGATCTGTGGTTACTAATTCCCCTCCTGTAAAGCTCTACACAAACAGGTATCAACAGAGTAATATTCTCCTGCAGAAACCAGTGGTGGTTGGATGCAGGAATCTCCAGTTCTGTGTACTCCTGGGTAGGGATGTTACAGATTTACCAACTCTGAATCCCTAAAAATGTTGCAAATGGCTTATGCAGAGGAGAAGGAGCTTTCCCAGCCCCAAAACTACTGCACCTGAACTGCCAGGAGAGCAGGGCTCTGAAGTCTGGGTCCTACCTCACGCCCTGGGAGGCTGTGCTGCAGCACGCAGCTGGAGTTGGGCTTTTGTCATTTCCCTCTCTGAGGGATTCAAAGCTGCTTATGGAAAAACCTTTGGTGATGTTGTTCTCTTTGCTATAGCAAGGAGGAAAATCTTTGACAGCTGGAAAAGCATCACAAGAAACCTTTCTGGCCCTGCACTGCATCCAGGAGGAAGAAGCTGGTTTCAGTTACAAGACACTTGGAAAGCTGCAGATGCCAACAGCTGGGGTACAATTCTTTCCCTATGGCACTGGAATGGCAGTTGAACCCTCCTTTGATTTATTTGAGTTCACACAGATTTAATGCAGTGACTTAATGCCATTCTAACACATTTCTTGAGCTGCAAGTTGAACTCAACACTGTGTAATCCATCTCACCGTCGTTCCTAGGGCTCCATCCCTGCTGGTAGGTGATCTCAGGGTTTTCTTCATTCAACTTTAGTTATAGTTATTGAGATTTCCTTTACCAAGCCACCAGGTCTTCTGACTCCACAGAGCCTCAGGTAAACACCTTAAAAACCTGATGTCTGGGGCCTCTGGTATGGGGCAACCCTTCTCCATCCACTATATGCAGCCCAAGCTGCATCCATGTAGATACTATTTATTTCCAGACAGCTTTTACTCTCTAGTTATTCTCTCTCCTGGTTGGAAACCAGTCCTTCTGACTTAATGCACACATTACCTACTTCTGCCCTTACCACAACCACACAGTGAGAGCACGGCTCACACTCCTGCCTGAAAGGTGTGTGCTAGCAAAGGTGCTGAGCACAGCTCAGATCTCTGCCTGCCCCTCACAGTGATGCAATTCTCTGCTTCCAAAGCAAAGTATTTTCTTGTTCCAGCACTAATAACTCTGCCAGCTTTCCTATAAAACACACCCTCACCACACAGCATTACCTTCTCCCCCCAAGTCAGAACGGACACGTCTGTGCTCTGAAGCTGATACCGGGCTGTCACACCAGCACTCAACCCTCCTGCTGAACCTCCTGTCTTTTGGCAGGCACACAGAAACAGAGCCCAGAAAACTCATCTGACTCAGACATGCAGATTTATTCAGGCCTGATAATCTGCTAATGCTGCTAAAATAAATAATGGGGTTTGGAGCAAGCCAGCTGGCAGGTCGGAACAGCCTCGTCAAAACAGAACAACATTTGTTTCTATCAAACCCTGCAATAAAGGAGAGGGCATCGCCTTGGAAGGGGGTAAGATCAGCCTGCAAAGTGTCACAGAATCACAGAATCCCAGAATCCCAGGGGTTGGAAGGGCCCTGGAGAGCTCCTGGGGTCCAAGCCCCTGCCAAAGCAGCTCCCCAGCTCCTATTGCACAGGGCGGCGTCCAGACGGGGCTGGAATCTCTCCAGAGATGGAGACTCCACAACCTCCCTGGGCAGCCTGGCCCAGGGCTCCCTCACCCTCACTGGGGAAAAGTTCTTCCTCTGCTCTAACTTGCAGCCATTGCCCCTTGTCCTGTCTCCACAGGCACTGCAAAGGGGCTGGCCATTTCCCCCTGCAGCCCAGGCTTGAGAGAGTTAGCAACATGAAGAAGGTCCCCCCTTAGTCTTCTTCTCTCCAGGCTGAACAGCCCCAGCTCCCTCAGCCTTTCCTCAGAGGGGAGATGCTCCAGGCCCTTCAGCATCTCCGCAGCCTCCTCTGGCCTCTCTCCAGGAGATCCCTGGCTGTTTGATCCCAGGGAGCCCAGCACTGGACACAACACTCCAGGTGGGGCCTGAGCAGGGCAGAGCAGAGGGGAGGATCCCCTCCTGTGACCTGCTGCCCACACTCCTCTTGATGCCCCCAGGATCCCATTGGCTCTCTCAGCCCCCAGGGCAACTGCTGGCTCATGGCCACCCTGTCATCTCCCAGGACCCCGGATGACCAGGGAGGTTGGCAATAGCATGGTGTAACTCATGGTAGCTCATAGCCACCCCTTCCACCCATGGCCAGCTCAGTACCCCCCTGACCATGGTAAAGAGGAGGACAGCTCCTGCTGTACCAACGCATCACAGCAGAGACAGGCTGATTTCCATCCCGTGACACCTCAGCCTGCCATTAGCACCAGACACCAGTTTCCCAATGGAAACCTCCCTGCACACCTCTGACTCCTGGAGCAGCCAGCATTGAGGAAAGAGGAGCTCACAGGACAACCCCTCTGTGCTGCTGCAGAGGCAGTGTGGCTGCCTGTGAGCTCAGGTCAGGCCAGCCACAGCTTTGGGGGGTGGTGAGTTGAGTTAAAAAATGAGCAAGACTCCCAAAGCTTTGCTGGGCAGCGCTTCAGCAGTTACCCTACCAAAGCTATTCCCGAGCTTCTTTGTGTCCAAGAGAATGAGACATCACCCAATGTGAAGTGTTAACAGTTTTCCTTACATTTGGTTTGGGGAAGGGAAAAAAACCCCACCAAACCTACAAGAAAATGACAAAGAAAACCCAGCTAAAAATAGCTCTTTCTGGAGGCTCCACAAACCAGAAACAATATTGGCATAGCCATAAGAGGACTTTTTCTTCTGGAGAATGCTTTGACCAGCACTGACAATCCAAGTCTCTCTCCTTCAGGACACTTACAATCTACTTTAAACAAACTCATGGGGGGGCCACCCTGTCCAGCTGGATCCGAGCAGCCTCAGAGCCACACACCTCTGGCCCCTTGGAAAGCTCAGCTCCGGACCAAAGTTCTCCTCCCCAGCTCTGATGCCCTCTGCATGCCTTTGACTAAAGATCATCTTCCTGATCTGGCCTTCCCCCAGAGAAAGATCTCCAACAGTCCCAAGAGACAGTTTGGGCTTGACCATCACCACAAAACAAAGCCAGGAACATTTAACAGGTCAGCATCCTGCGCAGCAGCGTCAGAGCAGCGGTGTGTGCCCGCAGGACGTCCACACGCTGTCTGCGCTGTGGCTGACATCGTGTTTCACTGTGGTTTTCTCATCCAAATGACAAAATTGGATTCAGACCAGTATCCCAGGGCTGAAGAGACAATGATGCTAATCCTTCCAGACACTGTTTTCAGCAGAGCTGCTAATATATCATTTAAACAATTGACTGAATTAGCACCAGGCCGTATCTCAGTCTGGCTGCTGCAAGCCAGCTCTCTCCAGCCCACGACTGCTCCCTTCCCCTTCCATCCTCCCCACTTGCCCCACAGCAGCTTCTTGCTCACAGCAAGAACCTCTTCACAGAGCCTGTGGGCAGCACACAGCTTGCAATATGCTCTGATACCGCTCGGGGAACAAAGAGAAATGCAATTGTAAGCATCGTTCTGGCCAAAGAGGGATGGTTCCCACCACATCACGCCCAGTCCAGGGCTCAGCAATGGCTGTAGGTGCTGCTTGAGCAGAAACCCAGGCAGAAACCACAGATACAACACGGTGCTGTTGGCTTAAAGTTCTTATTTACCCATTTAAAATGTATATATAAAGCATACAGCAGAAGACTGTGCTGCTGCCCAGAGGGTCGAGGTGGGAACACTAAGTGCCCGGGTATGGCACACTGACTGCCTCCTCTGCAGGGCTCCCGTGTCTCATGCCAGGTCCTGGGGAGCACATGGAAGGGAGAGGATGGGGACGGCAGGGAAAGGGCAGGCAGGATGCTTTCTTTGCTCTGAAAGTAGTTGGAGGTGTTCAAAGAGAGGCTGAGGGAGCTGGGCTGGGTCAGCCTGGAGAAGAGAAGGCTGCTTCTGGGGGGACCTCATTGCAGCCTGCCAGCCCCTGAAGGGAGCAGAGACACAGGAGGGGAATCAGCTTGTTCAAAGGGCAGAGCCTGGCAGGACAAGGGGGCTGGAGTGAAGCTGGAGGAAGGAAGGTTGACATTGGATCTTAGGGGGAAGTTCTTTGCAGAGAGAGTGGTGAGGGGCTGGCAGGGGCTGCCCAGAGAGCGGGTGGGTGCCCCGTCCCTGGGGGTGTTCCAGGCCAGGTTGGCTGGGGCCCTGGGCAACCTTGTGTAGCTCCAGGCCTGGAGGTTGGTGTCCCTGCCTGTGGCAGGGGGTTGGAGCTCTCTGATCCTTGGGGTCCCTTCCAACCCAGACCAGGCTGGGATTCTATGCCAAAGGCTGGGGTCGAATGAATGGTTAGGAGGGTGTGTAGGGCACAAGAAGCCCCCAAGGGTTAAGGCAGACGCAGGGCAGGGCTCTTGCTTTGGGCTATTCATTTTCTCTGGGTTCCATGCAGGGACAGGGCACGCTTGCTTCTGTGGCACATTGCTGCTGTGGCACAGCAGTCGTGCTGTATCCTACCCCAACACATGGGCAACAACCTTCTGTGGTCAGAAAGAGCTTGAACTAGGAGACCTGAGGTGTTTTCCTGTCTCTTGAATCCTGCAAAGCAGCTGGAAGGCTGCACTTCCCACTGGCCTCCCCAGAGACAGAGATCCCCCTGTTCCCACGCTCCCTGCAAGAGCTCGGGCTCTGCTGAGCTAACTATGCTCTCCATGCTGACTCAGCAACTTCTGGTCTCCTTGGGGACCCAGCTGAGGACCTTCTGATGGAAAGGATTTTTCACTCAGGTAGTTAAAGGCTTTCTGCAGCTTCGGGCTGGGGCAGGAGGGTGCAGGGAGGGATGCTAAGGAGGAGGACAGAATTAGCTTATTCATGAGAATTTCCTGTCATTTTCCAGAAGCCAGAAGCTGTAACACACCACAGGCAAAAGCCATTTTGCAGCATATGGAGGAGAAAATCATTACAGTCACATGTTTGCTCAAGGGGGAGCCCAGATCCCGTTCCCAGCAGCCCAACCTGCCGCAGCAGCAGTGTTGCCTGTCTGTCAGCGTCCCTGCTGGTCCTGCTTCAGCTGCTCCAGCATCTCTTCTGGCTTGGGGCACTGAGCAAAATGACAAACCTAGAATCCATCTGAGGGTATCTGGGGTGACACCCCATGGCAACAGCATCCATCAGCCCTTGGGGTATAACCCGGCACTTAAACACCCTTGTTCAGTACTACATGTCAGCAGTGAGGAGTGCAACCCAGCCAGGATGGCCAAAGGGCAGGATGTTTCTATTAAAGAGGTTTTTTTCCCTTTTAAATGACTTTTCATTTAGACTGACACACAGAGAACAGCCACCACCTTCCCACCCCTCTTTTGAAAGCAACCATATCTAGGGAGGAACAAGCTCAGCTGCTGAGAAAGCCTCCCCCAAAGCAGCCAAACCACATTTTCTGAGGCTAAAACCACAGCAGAGATTCCTCCCAAGCAGAAAATATTCCGCTGCTGCACTGCTCTGTTTCCATCCCTTCTTTCCCTGGAGAAAGGCACCCAGCCAGCCCCACGTTAACAGCAGCACTCCAGCCATCATCAGACTTTTTGGTAAGCTCTGTTCTCATTAAAGCAAAGGTTAATTGTTCCACATTCATTTGCCAGGCTTCAGGAGATGAGTCCTACAACATCAGGGTGGGTTTTTCATCTCTTTAATGCAATTTTTCTATCTCTGGGAAAAAAAAATCTGAATGAGAAAGTGCCAGAGGCAAACATGATCTAATTCTCCTAATGGAAAACTAAAAGTCCCTTTTTGCAACTGCTGCAGAGTCAGGAAAGGTCTCAGAACAAAGTCACTGAAAAGCACAAATGTCTTCAAGCTATGATGGAGACTGTAATGAAGTCCAAGCAAGCCACCAGCAGGAAAGGAGCGGGCTGCAGAGCAGGCAGGCAGCAGCCTGGGAGGGACCCCTGCAACCTCACGCTCCATCCACGAGCGCTCGCAGCCAGCACACGGCCTGCCTCGCTTGGGAAGCGTTCAGGGGCTGCCCAGAGAGGGGGTGGGTGCCCCGTCCCTGGGGGTGTTCCAGGCCAGGTTGGCTGGGGCCCTGGGCAACCTTGTGTAGCTCCAGGCCTGGAGGTTGGTGGCCCAGGGTTGGAGCTCTGTGATCCTTGGGGTGCCTTCCAACCCAGACCAGGCTGGGATTCTATGATCCCTCTGCCTTAAAGCCACTCTCAAATAAAAAGAGAATCTTCCCAAAAAGCACAGACTGAGACTAATAAAGACAACTGAAAGCATACCAATCTGCAGAGGACAAAATCAAAGATTTACTCAAGGTATTTGAGCAACCCAGAATCACTGTTTACATATTCCAACCCCAAACATGATTAGCTGACATCTCCATTACTGGAAAGAAACATCTGCCAAGCCAAGCACATGTTACTGAACTGTAACAGCAAATCATTTCCTCTTGTTGTCATTATCTGGGGTCTCTTTCCTGGACCTCTACTAACAATTCCTGGTGTTTCTGTAGGCTGAGTGCTCCTGCTACAGCCAGCGAGATGCTGGGCTCATTCCAGGTTTGCTCTTCTGGAGCTGTTTATTACAGTAACAAATCACAGCACAGATTTTCTCTCCTAGAACATCCTGGGTGGATGAGTTAGCAGGCAGGGAGGGTGGGCTTCTAGGTATGCACCTTCATTAAAACCAAACCAAAACACACCCCAGCCAAAAGCACCCCCAAAGCCCAACTTGGTGTGCAAGTCCTTTGCTAGATTTGAAAGGTTATTTAAGTGCCAGGGGTGCCTGACAGACCCTGAAATCCTCAGAGCAGATCGTGCCACATTAAGCATTGACTTGGAAGGTCCATGGGGTCCATCACGGCCACTCAGTGTCCCCCCAGCCACCTGTGGGGCTGCAAACAGTGAAGGAACCAACTCCATCAGCTTGACCACAGCCTGCCCAGCACTGCTGCCAGCAGAAAGACACACTCTCCAACACCATGAAGGCCATTTGAGACTGCCTCCACACCCCCTGCCCACACCCCCCGTTCCCATCGGCCGCGGAGCCAAGTTTAGCAACCCCCTCATTAACCAACGGTGCATCATCGACACTGCCCTGCTCCCATCAATGGTAATGGAAGCAGGTTCCTCAAAAGGGTAATGCTACATGGGAGCCAGACTGTGTGGGCTGCACAAAGACCAACCCTCTGCAACCCATCACCGCTGACAGAGTCACCTGGAGATCCAGGGATGTTACTGGGGATACCTCCAGCTCAGATCCGTGCTCAGACGCTTGGCTCTTCCCATCTTTGATATCACACTCTGTATCACACACACTAACCAAAACTGAACTCTCCTTTACAGAGCTGGAGAACAAAACTGAGTCTTTCCATGCTTTGGTAGATTTTCTTCCCCCTTATCCCCTGAAAGCCACACTCCTTTGCTAGGACACCAATGGTGATGAGCTGGAAGGCAAGTGCCCAGTAAGCTGTTCCTAGGGCAAGCACAGCATTTTGGCATGAAGGCACCAGGTAATTACTCTGAAAACAACAGAAGTCTGGTGTGGAGAACTCATCCATCGGCTCAGTGACCTCTCCCAAAGTCAAAGAATCACAGAATGGCATGGGTTGGAAGGAGCCCCAAGGATCACACAACCTGTGATGGGAAGACAGCCCTCTGTATTGGAAAGGTGCTTCGGGGCTTTCCTGCACCAACACTATAGCGTCACAGACTGGTCTGGGTTGGAAGGGACCCCAAGGATCACAGAGCTCCAACCCCCTGCCACAGGCAGGGCCACCAACCTCCAGGCCTGGAGCTACACAAGGTTGCCCAGGGCCCCAGCCAACCTGGCCTGGAACACCCCCAGGGACGGGGCACCCACCCCCTCTCTGGGCAGCCCCTGCCAGCCCCTCACCACTCTCTCTGCAAAGAACTTCCCCCTCAGATCCAATTCCAACCTTCCTTCCTTCAGCTTCACTCCAGCCCCCTTGTCCTGCCAGGCTCTGCCCTTTGAACAAGCTGATTCCCCTCCTGTGTCTCTGCTCCCTTCAGGGACTGGCAGGCTGCAATGAGGTCCCCCCAGAAGCAGCCTTCTCTTCTCCAGGCTGACCCAGCCCAGCTCCCTCAGCCTCTCTCCAGAGGGGAGCTGCTCCAGCCCTCTGAGCATCTTTGGGGCTCCTCTGACCCCTCTCCACCAGTTGCCCATCTTTCTTGTCCTGGGGCCCCAGCTCTGGACACAGGACTCCAGCTGGGGCCTCCCCAGGGCAGAGCAGAGAGCGACAATCCCCTCCTGCCCTTTCATAAAAGGAACTGCAAGACCCTTTCCTGTACAGGAATGAGTGTCAGAGCCAACACAAAAACGGCAGCACCAAAAGGGGAGTGACCATCTAGGAGAGATCAATGCCACAGGGTCTGTACAACCGCGTGCAGCCCAACTGACAGCAAGCTCATGTTCAAGGCCTCTTCGGCCCAGGCCTCCCCCAACCCCCACTGTGTCCCACACCTTGTCACCACCTCTTTCCTCCTCTCGTCCTGCCCAGAAGGCCGGAGAGAAGGAACACAAACTCCTGTCCTTTGGCTTTTCTGGGGGGAGGGAGGGGAGGGGGTCCTGCCATCAACTCACCAGCACACGGTCTCCAAGCCGCAAGTCCTTCTCCCCCTTCTTCACAGAGCCGCTGTCCGAGAGGTTGGATCCCGACTCGTTGCCCGTCTTCATGGCGCTGTTCAGGACGCTCTCGCGCAGGGGGATGACGCGGCTGGAGAGAGGCGGCGTGGCCGTGCCCGAGTGCAGAGACAAGTTCTGAGCCGTCAAGGAGTCCACAGAAGGGGCGTCGCTCCCCGAGCCCTCGGCCACCGGCTGCCGCGTCAGCTTGGAGGGTCGCGTAAAGATGCCCTGCAGCGGCTGGCATTCGAAGTACCGCACGCCGCCCACAGAGCCATCGTTCTTCCCCACAGGGTCATCCAGAACAACCCCCGCCCACTGGCCCGGGGCAAACTGGGTCTCCCCAAGATACTGGATCACACCTGGCTTCACTCCGTTTACCCAGACGCGTTCGCCCACCACAAAGTCTCCCAGGAAATCATCGCCCACCTCGGCAACCTTGGAACCCGGCTTCTCGGCGCCGGCGGTGGAGGTGGCACCTTGCTTGTGTAAAGGTGAGCCTGTGAACCAAGGGAAAAGAGGGGTTGGTGTGAGTAGAAATCCTAAAAAGGCAGCTAAAGCACCAGGAGAGGGCACAGAACATCTGGGACCACGACTGACTTGGAGGTTTACAGCAGGTGAAGGTTAAGACCTGGTTACTTACACACCTTCCTCACAGGAAAGCCAGCTGCAGAGACCTGTGTGCTGGTCTCACGTGCAGCACTGAACTGACCCCATGTCTCCATCCCTCCTGACAATGCCCACGTACCCCCAGCTCCATGGCAGCACTGGTGCAAAGGAGCCCCAAAGGACACAAGCAGGGGTACGTGCTTAAGGACTGAAAGGAGCCCAAGGAACTACTGCTTTGAGGAAAAATGCCAAAGTCATCCTCTCATCCAAAAATTAAAGTAACATAAAAAACCCCAATAAATGTGTGAGGCACTGATGTTTTAGTGCAGGTGCTAGAACTCCCTGTGTCCAGATACAGACACAAGGTCCAAGTGTTTAGAGTCACAGAATCCCAGGGGTTGGAAGGGCCCTGGAGAGCTCCTGGGGTCCAACCCCCTGCCAAAGCAGCTCCCCAGCTCCTATTGCACAGGGCGGCGTCCAGACGGGGCTGGAATCTCTCCAGAGATGGAGACTCCACACCCTCCCTGGGCAGCCTGGCCCAGGGCTCCCTCACCCTCACTGGGGAAAAGTTCTTCCTCTGCTCTAACTTGCAGCCATTGCCCCTTGTCCTGTCTCCACAGGCACTGCAAAGGGGCTGGCCATTTCCCCCTGCAGCCCAGGCTTGAGAGAGTTAGCACCATGAAGAAGGTCCCCCCTTAGTCTTCTTCTCTCCAGGCTGAACAGCCCCAGCTCCCTCAGCCTTTCCTCAGAGGGGAGATGCTCCAGGCCCTTCAGCATCTGCGGAGCCTCCTCTGGCCTCTCTCCAGGAGATCCCTGGCTGTTTGATCCCAGGGAGCCCAGCACTGGACACAACACTCCAGGTGGGGCCTGAGCAGGGCAGAGCAGAGGGGGAGGATCCCCTCCTGGGACCTGCTGCCCACACTCCTCTTGATGCCCCCCAGGATCCCCTTGTCTCTCTCAGCCCCCAGGGCAACTGCTGGCTCATGGCCACCCTGTCATCTCCCAGCACCCCCAGGTCCTTCTCCACAGAGTGGGTCCTGGAGTCCCAGCAAGGGCATTAATAGCTCCTGTGGGACCACAGGGATGTCTCTGCAGATGGCTCTGTTTCCCCAGCTGCTATGCCCTTTGTGGGAGCAGAGCCCTGCACAGCACAGCTATCAACTGGAAGCATCTGACACGCTGAGCACAATACAACTCGCTGTAAAGAACGCTTTTATTCTGGTATCAGCCTGTCAAGCTGAAGCCAGACCTCCTGCAAGGCCTCACTGCGCTGGGAGGTGATGGCCTCTCCTGCTCCTGCTCTCCAGCACACCCTTGATGGAATAAACTCTCTGCAACACACCAGGAATCCCTTAAATATGTGACAGGCACCTGTATCACAAGGACAGCACAAGCACATGGGTTTGTAGGGATCCCAATGTCACTGATCCCAGTTGTCAAAGCCTCCTATCACAAGCTTTGGGCTGTCAACCTAGGTTCCAGGGGAATGAAAGACAAGGACATAGGAACTTCAGTAGCACACCCTGAAGAATAAAAGGAGAGGTTAAGTAAACAAAATAGCCCTAACCCCCCAAAAACCCCACATAAGAGATTGGGGAAATAAGCTCTCAAAGTATGATCCTGCAAACCATCCAGTGTGGACCTTCAGTCCCCCTCAGCTCTTGGCAGCACCACGGTCCCAGGAGTGTTTGGTGCAGGATGTGTGTGTTAGACAGGGTCCCACACGTCCTGCACTCAATGGAAGCCTCCTGCACTCTTCAGCCCAACTTTAGGCTGAAGTTTCTGGGTGCCACCAACCAGGAAAGCCCAGGGGACACCCAGGAAGAAGTTTTTATTCGCTACCAGACAATCTGGCAGTGAAAGCCTAAGCAGCTGCAAGGACCAGTCAAACTGGAGCACTTATCTGAAATGAACTGTGAAACTTGTTCAGCCTCAGCCATCACTATTGCTCAGCCTGCACCATTTCCACAGCTCTCCCAGAAGTAATGGGCCTGACAGACTACACTCAGCTCCTAGAAAGCCTGAAGAACATCAAAGCTCTGAAACCAAGATTACTTCAAAGCTTTGCTAAAGGTCTAATGCCAAGGGAAAGCAAAGGGCACCAGTGCCTGTAGAAGGAACCTGCAGTTTCTGCTAAAGTCTCTGCACAAGAGGGACTAATGCTGACAGCTCTGCATCTCATTAGACTCCAGAGTCCATACTCGTGACACACCCCCACAGCACCACTGCACCAGCTAGTCATGGCTCCTGTGACAGCTGTACCTCTGCCTGGGCTGAACCAGGTCGGGACAGGGATGGAGCAGCAGTTCCAGCACGATCACACAGACCACCTCCAACCTGCTCGCTAGCCTTGGGGGGCTGGAGCTGGGCCAGCTCTTCAGGAAGTTCTGAAGGGGCACAAGCAGCCTTTCAAAAGGCCTCTCAGGAAGGGCAGTGACAGGAGTACCCGTCCCAACTGAAATGGTTAGCAGCAGCGGAGCCCGCAGCGCTCAGGGCAGAGCTCAGCCCTGGGAAGAAGGGATGTGCTGTGGCCCCAGACCTGCCCTCTCAGGGCCTCTGGGCCCTGACTGGTGCTGGACTTCCAAGCTTGTGTTTCTCTCCATCTGGTCTTGTACAAGGCAGCACCTCTACAGCAGCGCCATCGGGGGCACGGCATTACACTCAACGGACAGTCCCACCTTAAGAACTGAAAGCCAAAAGACTCTAAAGGCACTTAGACCTTTCACTCCTTACAAAAGGATTTAAATGAAAAGGAGAAGCAGGGTTCCACCCATGGGAAACAGCAGAAAGGCAGGCCACCACTTTCATTCCAATGCTTACCAGCACAGGACAGCCAAGCAGTTAGACTAGCTAGAGTTACAACAAGCCATGTTCTAAAAAGCATTCTGGTTTAGGAGCCAGAGGTGGGGCAGGAGTGATAGGCAGAGTACTCCTTTTGGTGGCACAAGTCAAGGTTAAATTAGAAACACAACTTACACCCTGGGTCCACCCCTGGCAGAGCACCAAAACACACCTACCTCGTGCCAGTGGCATGTTTGTGACAGCCAGAGGCAACAGGCCAAGCACAACAGCCAACTCAGCTCCGGGCTGTGGGGAACTACAAGCACAGAAGTCTGGGGGCTCAGCATCCGTATCCACAAGAGATGAAAGCTGGTTTTCTAGTCCTACTGGAGCCCAAGTTTCAGCATGCTGGCAGTCTCCGTTTGGGATGCTGGGTAACGATCCAGGTATCAGTCCCATTAGCTCTCAAACACCTCTGCCCCCTGGCTGGGGTAACCAACCCCTTCAAGCAGAGAAAGGCAGGAAGGCTGCCCAAGGCTGAACAAACAACCCAGCAGGCTTTAAAGCCATGTCTAGACTCACCACATTTCACTGGGAGAACAAATACCTTCAAAAACTTACTTGGACTGGGGAAAAAAACCCAGCAGAACAGTTCACTGGATGACTGGTATAGTAACACCATGTTCCCCACCACACCAAGATTTTAGCGGGACTTGAAACACTCTGTTGGGTTCAGGTGCCTGTCTGACAGGCAGTGTTGCCAAACTACAGTGATGAGACCATCTCAAGGTGATTTCAGGCTCCAGGGCACTGCAGTCAGGAGCATTATTATTCTTTAGCGTGAGGGGAGGGATTCAGAAGGATAGGAGGATGTGAGTGAGGAGCCTGCAGGTTCAGCTAACAGGCTTTTGTGCACTGGGTATCCAGAGAAGCCAAGAGAGTCACTTATGCTCAAGTTAAGCCCGTTCTTCTTGGCTTTGGGTCCAAGGAACCCATGAACTAGACAGCCATTCAGCATCCCAAGCAGTCTGAGGGGACTAAGCTCTAATCCTCCCAGGCAGGTATCCACTCACCAGCCCTTCAGAAGATGAAAGGTAGCCATGAGCAACTTGTCTTCAACCCCATGAGTATCTTAGGATAGCCAAAACTGACATTAGCTGATGGCACTGCTCTCCAGGACCTGACATCTGAGATACCTGCTCTCCAAGCAGCAATTACAGCCTAGGGGAAAACAACTCGAGTGCCCAGGATTCCTGAGCTTCTTCCAGCCCACAGGCACCTGAAGAGCAGTGTCTGCACTGCTTGTATTCTGCTGCTTCTGGAGAAGAAAAATCTTCTTGTTCTATTCAGACCCCCCAATTTAACACTGAGTTCCAAGAAACTTGCTGACAGAAAAACACACCTCAGCTACAAACTAGAGAACAGCTTACACAAGAGAAAAAACTAAAAATAAAGTAAAACCACCCCAAGCCATAGATTATTTCCTATTCCAACCCTGCCACAACCCGGTGATGTCAACCAAGAAGCCACAGGAACACTTTGAACATTGCTATAAGCACCTAACTCAGCAGCTCACCTGGAAGCCAGCGATGGAGAAAGCTCTTTCCTCCAGGAAGATCTCCTGCTGCTGCTCTGTTCAACACCAACCTGGGGTCCTAAACAGGGCTGGGACAGCAGGTCCTGCCTGCCTCCCTCTCGCTGGGATGGGGCTCCAAGACCCAAGCAGCAGTGAGCAGGACCTCTTCCACTTGGGCTTTCCAGCTTTGTGACCCTATTGTGTTCCTTAGCAGCTCATTCTTTTCAGTTTAAATGGTCTTCCTGTAGGTCACAGCTTTCAGGGCTGAACAACAACTTAAAAATCAAAACCACACAAAGCATCCACTAAACACACAGCTTATCCAGCTCCAGATCTCTGTTTTCCCTTTGGCTTTCATAAAGCCCAAGCATGATGCAGGACCTGGGCTTAGGGTCCTTTTTGCAAACTCCTCCCATCAGTTTTAGGGGCCCACACTAACAGGACACTGGTATTTTGGGAGCCAAGCAAATCCCTGAGAGCCAAGAGCTGGAGAGGTTAAAGGTTTTAGCCAGAACTTCAGGCTCTCATTACTGTGTCAAGGAGAGCCATGTGTCCAAAAGCCCTGGAAGCACAAGGACTTCTGCCAACAGGAGGGGGGACCCTTGGAAATGCCTGCTGTAGGAAAAGGTGAAGAGACAGCTTTGTGGGGTGAAGGAGCAAGAAACCTCCTTTCAAGCAAACCCCAAACATTGAAGCAGGAGGAACAGAGCACTTGCTCTGCAGCATCAGCCAGGAGTTCCATCCCTACAGGATCCCCAGTGAGATGCTCAGCCCCGTGCTGTGTGTCAGTGCCATTCACATCCAGTGAAACCATGCATCCCCTCGCTCCCTCCACTGCTTTCCACCTCCCACAGCACTTCAGTTGCTCATTTCTTATCACCAGGCAATTGAAACAAAGGAGAAAGGAAGCTTATTTCTAAAGGGGAGGAGGAAGAGGAAGGAGAAAAGAGTTTAGCATGAGAAGCAGCATACAGTGAGTGTTGTCCATGCATTTCCTACTCCCCAGGGGACCCTTTTGTAATCTTACTGCTCCCAAGACACATGCCAGGCATCCCAACTGCCAAAGGAATCAGATACACAGCAGCCTGTTGTGTTGCCATGGGAATCAGGAGATGGGCAGTTCATTGATAAAGCACAGAGGCACGTTAGGATTTAAAAGAAAGAAAAGAAGAAAACTGAAGAAGAAAGCCCACCTATACCAGAGTAGTGCCTACACCAGAAGGGAGGGAGGAACAAGAAAACACGTGGTGTTTATGAGAGCTGTGCAGGGTCTTCTCCCTTCTTTGTCTTAATTTTCACAGTTTTTACCCTCAAATCCCACCACATGAGAAGACAGCCTGATGTGCTGCACAGAACTGCTCCCAGGCTGCCCTCCCTCCCCATGGCAATCAGCTTCTTGTCCTCTGGAGAAGCCATTACCCAGCAAGACAAGCTGTACCAGCCTGGGAGAAGAAGCATTGTTGCCACAAGACCTGAAGACACCATGTCCTCACTGCACTGGTCCCCTGTGACCTCTCACTGTGCAGCCCCATGACTGAATTAACCAGTCAGAAAAGTTGGGTACCAGCTCTGCTCCCAGGCACCAGAGGACCATAACGCCTGGCTGAAGCCAGAGCAGACTTTGCCAGCTGGAAAGCCCTGCTGCTGGTCACTGGGGTGTCAGATAAAGGGAGTAAGGGATGTTTTGACCACCCTGGGGATTAGGTATGAGCCCAAGAAGCTTTGGAGCAGCCTGGCAGTTGCTGGGCTCAATGCCCAGGTGATGGCATGGGGCTCTGCTCTCAGCAAGGAGGTCAGACCCTGCCCAAGCTGCAGCTGTATGCAGGGCACCGAACCCTGGTGATGGATGGTACCTTCCCACCCTCCACCACATGCTGTTGGATAGAACAGCAGGACATTGTCTCCACAGCCAAGCAACCATCAGCTCCAGGCTCTCTGCTGCTCATCTACAGCTTTACATTACAATTCCTATTTGGGTAGGGAGGCTCTTCAGAGGGATCTGGACAGGCTGGACCATGGGCTGAGACCAAGGGGATGAGGTTTAACAAGGCCAAGGGCAGAGTGCTGCCCATGGGACACAACAACCCCAGGCAGTGCTACAGGCTGGGGAGACTGGCTGGAGAGCTGTCAGGCAGAGAAGGACCTGGGGGTGCTGGGGGACTGCAGGCTGAAGGTGAGCCAGCAGTGTGCCCAGGGGGCCAGGAAAGCCAAGGGCATCCTGGCTTGTGTCCAAATAGTGTGGGCAGTAGGGGTGGGGAGGGGATTGTGCCCCTGGGCTGGGCACTGGGGAGGCTGCAGCTGGAGTGCTGGGTCCAGTTCTGGGCTCCTCAGCATCAGAAGGACATGGAGGTGCTGGAGCCAGTGCAGAGAAGGGCAAGCAGGCTGGGGCAGGGGCTGGAGGGCAAATCCTCTGAGGAGCAGCTGAGGGAGCTGGGGGTGTTGAGCCTGGAGAAGAGGAGGCTGAGGGGAGTCCTTCTCCCCAGCTCCACCTACCTGAAGGGAGGGTGCAGAGAGGTGGGGGATGGTCTCTTCAGCCAGGGGACAGGAGATGGGACAAGGGGCAATGGGCTCAAGCTGGGCCAGGGCAGGGGCAGAGCAGATAGTAGAAACCAATGTTTGACTGGCAGAGTTGCTGGGGCCTGGGACAGGCTGCCCAGGGAGGGGCTGAGTCCCCTTCCCTGGGGGTGTTTAGAAAAGGGTAGATGAGGTACTGAGGGATGTGGTTTGGCTTAGGATGGGAATGGTTGGACTGGATGATCTGAAAGGGCTTTTCCAACCCAATGATCCTGTGATTCTATGACCCTGTCTGGGCTGCTATATCATTCCAACTCTGAGCACAGCACTATAGAATTTCAGTAATGGATGGAGAGCAGAGCTGGTGAGAGCTTCCACTACAGAGAAAGGAAGGGAAGAGGATGGTCCAGAGTCCCTCCTGACAACAGGAGCTGGTCTACCAGGCAACACCCTGCTGCTCCTCCAGACACTGCCACCTGTGTGTGCAGGGAGAAGGGGCTCCACTTGCCAGTGGCAGCAGTGGCCAAATTCCTCAGCGCTGACGGGGTGTCCCAGGGGAGAAGGGCTGGCTGCCTGCTGCCCTCACAGCTCTCGGTGAGCGAGAGGCCCCGCCACACGGACTTCCAGGTGCCCACACAGGGACTGGAGCTTCTCAAAGCAGCTTGGGTTACACAAACACTGCTGGCAATCAAGGACAAGTTGTCCCACCCCACCATACCCTCATTCAAATCATTGAGCACAGCAGTGAAGCAGCTGTTTCCTGCACGATTTCACGCTGCAGGAGAAGGCAGAAAGAGAGAAAGCAAGGCTGTGCAGGGATAGCTGGGTGCCTGGCAGCGTGCTGGGGGAGGGAGCAGCCCAAGAGATTTATGGCTGGCTTGGAAACAAGGCCTGAAAGCTCTGCAAGTCCAAAGCTGAAGAGTTGGGGCTGTAATCTGGCACAGCAGCGAGCTCTGCAGCTGGCACCCTGAAAATCTATTGCTCCCTGGAATAACCCCCATGGTGTGGATATTAAGATCCAAGTTCAGCATCACCGGCTGTAGCTCCTTTGAAGAGAGGAGACCTACCTAGAAAGAAACCTGTGATGAGGAGGAAGGAAAAGAGGACAACAAAAAAGCACACAAGAATTACAGATGATGAAGCAGGATGGAAGGAGCACAGCTGCAAGGCTGCCTTGCACCAAACACAAGGATACTCAATGAGGCAGAGATTTGTCTTCACAAAGGCAGCTGAGATAGGGCACTGAACCTCAAGCAGATGAACTGAACAAAGGCTTTCTGATAAAGGTCTCAGTTCAGGAGGCTGGCTGGCACAAAGCCTGCTCTGCCACAGGTGAGACATGCATACTTGGTGCCCACTGGAGATGGGAGGGATGGAGAACCCCGGGTGTTAGCAGCTCTGGCTAGATCAGATCTAACCTAATTGTTAAATTACAAACAGCAAAGGGATGTTGGGTTTGAGGATTTCAAGTTTTTCAGATAAACAATGGTGTTGCCTAAAACACACAAAGCAGATTGGGTTCAGCACCACAGGGCACTAGGGAGGCAAGTGACTCGTAGAAAATGTATGAGGGTTTTTTCACAGAGGGATAATTAACGTGCAGCTCATAGATAGATCTATTAATCTCAAGGTTACACTCCTAATTTTTTACGTTTTTTAAACCTGAAGTATATTCTTTCAACATTCATGTTTCCATACACTAACTCAACACTTTCCAGCCTGAAGATAGGGTCCATCTACCACACCTCTGGAGCAGCACCCTGCCTTCCCAGCAAAGGATGAAAACAAACCCGCCCTGAGCGTGAAGGGTCTTCCAAGTTCAAGAAGAACAGAGCACCCATGCCCTTCTCCACAGCTCGTGCCTCTAGAAATAAGTCGCAGACACATCTGAAAACCCAGGGCTATGCTAACACAACCCCTGGTGCATCACAGGGTAACACAGGCTTCATTCTCCCATGAATAAGGAATAAAATCACTTCACCTAGAGCATATCCCACTTGGAAGCACTATTCCCTGTATTCACCACTGCTTGTTCTACCTAGATGGTATAGCTTGCCATTTACATAAGCTGTAAAACTTCATTACATCCTGTCCCTCCAGCCCCCTACCGAACTGGTTTACCCTTGCTCACACCTCCTAGGAGACTTAAGGACAGAAAGGAGTGTTAGAAAGCAGCAGCCCCAAGAGTGAGAATGCTGACTGAGGGAGATACACTTACAGGGATGGCTCCTACCCAGCACTGGGAGCTTCCTTCCAGCAGCCCGAGCGATGCACCGCGTAACACCGCGTCCCCTCCAGTCACCAGCACGGCCTCCCAGGCATCTCCGGCTGCACAGCTGGAATCACCCCACAGTGTTCATCTTCTTTTTAAATCTAAGCACCGAGCTAACTTCTCAGAGCCTCTTCTTGTGGTGGAAGCACAGAAGCAGCTTGGGGACGAGCTCAGCCCAGCCCCACCACGCCTGCAAGCCGCGGCACGGGCACGTGTGCGCAGCTGTCTGGGGTTTCGTGGGCTGTGGGAGTGCTCAAGGCACAAGCCCGGCTTCCCCGCTGCTGCTGCAGACAGCAGGACAGCTGCTCTCAGCGAGCTGATCCCATGACAAAGGAGAAAGCAGAGGAGACAGGCACAGGTCTTTAAGGGGACGCTTCCCAAATGATTTCCCAGGCAGAGCACTGGCACACAGAGAGGAGCAGCCTCAGGACACCTCCTGAACTGGAGGAATGTATCTCGAGTACCGAACGCTGCCAAGAGCAGCCAAGCAGAGCACAGTGCTTTCTCTCCACCAGAGAAGCCATCCAGCAGCAGGGCTCTGGATTCTCACAGGGAGGAGCAGCCAAGCAGGGTGCTGCTCAGGCAGGTGCATGCAGAAAGGCCACTGATTTATTCACGTGGAGATGATGGGATCAGACCACTGCCAACAAAATCCAGAGAAGATACCAGCAAACCAGCCTGGCTTGGCCCTTTGAGGGAGTAATTACTACTTTATGGTCAGAGCGAGCCAGACCAGGGCATCAGCAGCTCCATGAACAACAGCCAGTACAGGGGGCATGATGCAGGAGAAGCTGCTGCACATGTGTAACTGTGTGTTTACTCATGGTACATAACCTGAGTAGCTGTGTGCAAGCAGCGTGGCTGTACCTCAACAGCCCAGGGGAAAGGAAGGTTAAACAACTGGGAGAGAGCCCAGTTCGACTCCAGCTTTGGCACAGACCACCTTTGGGTAGAGTACTTACTCCAGCTATGTAACAAACGTTGCAACTCTCTCTTACATCCTTCCAGCACCCAGATGATCTTGAGTACCCCATTCAAGACCAATTAGCTCTACAGCCTGGTGTGACAGCTGATGAGCCATGCCACTCGTACCCATGCTCCTGCTGCTCCATCAGCTCAGGACCAGCAGCACTTCAGAAGCTCTCATACTTCCAGCTCAAACTCAAGCTCAAAGCACCCTTTAATCCAAGCCAGAGGTGCATCTGCATAGCTGGAACTTGCAAGCTCAGGCAGCAAGTGCTCTGCTGCACCTGAGAGGTCTGCCCCATGCAAAGGGGCAATGGATCACATCAGTAAGATCTTCCCCATCTTTGTCTCTCTTGACAGGTAACAGCTTCTTGTTTCTACCTGCAGAAGCTCAGAAACATTTTCTAGGTACCAGCATAAGCTTCTCTCTGTTTCCAATATCACTTTGCTCTGCTTCCCTCCAGCAGGAGCAGGGCTAATCTTCACAGTGATCGCTCCTTGCAAGAGCTCCCAGCCTGCAGCCACGGGAGGTCCTTTCTCACACCCTGTCTGCAGCCAGGCTTGGGAGGAAAGGGACAGACATCCAACACCTGACATGTTCCTGTGGTTTAACCCAGCCAGCAGCTCAGCCCCAGCAGCTGCTCGCTCCCTGGCCCCCACAGGATGGGGAAAGAATCAGAAGGGTGGGAGTGAGAGAAATCATGGGGTGAGGAGCAGGAGAGGCCTTGGCTCTGTGCAAGCACTGCTCAGCAGGAACAAAACCATCCCTGGGTTATCAACCCTGTTTCCAGCACAGCCCCAGAGCACAGCCCTGTACCAGCTACAGGGAACTAACCTCAGCCCAGCCCAACCAGGACACATGTAATAGCAGAGGAGAACACTTGCTTAGCTCCCTGTCAGCACGCAGACACACGCTTGTTTTCAGCATTCCCAGCTATCCTGGCAGGCAGCAAAGGGTTAACCACTGTTCACTGAACCACTGGGGTGGTGAAACCTCCCCTGAGCCAGCAGTGGCTCCTGCAGCTGGGAAGGGAGATGGGATCCTGGGCTGCATCAGCAGAGGGGTGGCAGCAGGGACAGGGAGGGGATTGTCCCTCTCTGCTCTGCCCTGGGGAGGCCCCAGCTGGACTCCTGTGTCCAGAGCTGGGGCCCCAGGACAAGAAAGATGGGCAACTGGTGGAGAGGGCTCAGAGGAGCCCCAAAGATGCTCAGAGGGCTGGAGCAGCTCCCCTAGGAAGAGAGGCTGAGGGAGCTGGGCTGGGTCAGCCTGGAGAAGACAAGGCTGCTTCTGGGGGGACCTCATTGCAGCCTGCCAGTCCCTGAAGGGAGCAGAGACACAGGAGGGGAATCAGCTTGTTCAAAGGGCAGAGCCTGGCAGGACAAGGGGGCTGGAGTGAAGCTGAAGGAAGGAAGGTTGAAATTGGATCTGAGGGGGAAGTTCTTTGCAGAGAGAGTGGTGAGGGGCTGGCAGGGGCTGCCCAGAGAGGGGGTGGGTGCCCCGTCCCTGGGGGTGTTCCAGGCCAGGTTGGCTGGGGCCCTGGGCAACCTTGTGTAGCTCCAGGCCTGGAGGTTGGTGGCCCTGCCTGTGGCAGGGGGTTGGAGCTCTCTGATCCTTGGGGTCCCTTCCAACCCAGACTAGTCTATGGTTCTATGGTAGCAGTAGAAAGGCAAGCACCATGCTTTCCATCTGGAGTACATGCTATTTTTCCTTCCTCAGTAGAAACATGACAGCAATACCAGCCCCTTGATTCACCCTCCCAACTATCCCAAAAGAGAGACACTTCAGGGGCCATCTGCAGCACCCCCCAGATCCCTGGGGGGGAACTGTAGGAGAGGTAGAACCCAACATCCCTTAATTGCCAAACAAAGTTGTGCACAAGCCCAGGGCTGCCCTGTGCTGAACAGAGCTCTGATTCATTCCTTCCCCAGCCATTCATGGCTGCAGCCATACATCCATGCACAGACCCCACAGGCCATGCATCTCCTGCTGCTGCACAATAGGCTGATTGTACACTGATGCAGAATGCAGGCTCTGTTGGGCTCCCTTTGTTTTGCCTAACCTAATAGAAAGGATATTTGAGAGCAGATTAACACTGAGTCATCTACTTTAGTCCAGATATCTGACTTAAACAGCTGAGTATCCAATTCAGAAGGCAACAAGCTGTGCATGAACAGGGACTATCTGCAGAGACCCCAAATCCCCTGTTTGCAGTGGGTATCTAATATTTTTTATTTTAGGGCTTTTTCTGAGGAAGAAGGTGTAGGTCTGGCCCTAAGAAAACACCTGAGCTATGCAATGTGCATACCTGCCATGGGTTTCTATCTCAAACCCAGGAGCTGCCATGGGTGATGCCCACAGGTGCTACACCATGTACCTTTCCAGGGGTGATGAAAAGCGAGGAGCAGCGTGGCAGGGGGAAACCTAGCATGTGGAGTGAGAGATCAGGGACAAAGCTGTGGGAGTGGACTTGTTGAGCTTTACTAAAACCCCAGCACATGGTCCCACCAGGCATCCTGACTACCCTGGAGCCCACAGTATGCTCCAAATCCCAGTACATCTTCCTGGTTTGAAAGACTCACACGTGAGCTATCGCTCTGTTCATGGCACGTCTTCACCAGCTGCTCAGTTTTGTGCTGTTGCCCTCTGGATGCATCCTGCCAGGGAAGCAGCAGGACAGTGAGGATGACATCCTCAAGCCCTTTCTCAGGGTCAGGATTTTCTTACCATCCTTACCTCATTTTTTTTCTTCAAAGTCCACATTGAGCCCTTCTAATTTTATTTTTTTTTTTGAGCAAATTCCTCCCAATCCAATATTCTGCAATAACCAACCATGTGAAATAAATCCCACAGCAATACAGAAGGCTCCTCTCATCTTCAGGGCTGTCAATCCTAAACAACTGCATGGGTTTAAGGGTGAAACAGGAGAAGCACACCCAAAGTGCAGGGCTGGGACACTTGCCCTATATGCTCAGTGGCTGGGTACCCTCAGCTGAATTACAGATGCTGGATGCTTTCAGACACAGCCAGTGAAAAGGATGAGGGGAGCAGCAGGGGAGTGGGAAGCTGCTGCTCCTGCTGCTGGGCCTGGGAAGGTGAAAGGCCAGGAAAACCTGCTGGCCAGGGAAACCAGTCTGCTTTCAGCTGACTCACAGGGTGATGGGACAAGACCTAGTTCTCCAAGCTGCCTTTGTCCATAAAACACAGATTAACACTGACCTACCCTGCAGCCCCTGGCTTCACAGGGGGTGAAGCATTCAGTGTCTTAGAGAGGCTTCATAGGTGCTTAGCAGGCTTGTAATGACAGAGAGAGAAGGACTTACAGCTCATGCTTGGTAGGAACACATCAGGCAGCTTGGGAAAACTCCTCAGCAGCAGTTACCCCTGGTGTAACACTGCCCTGCAAAGCAGAGCATCAGCAACACTCCCTTCTCAGGGTATGTTTGGGTTTTAAGAGGTATTCATGGCAAAGGTCATTTCAAATCCCCACAGACAAATATTTCCTTCCTCCCAAGGAATTCTGTAAACAAGATGATGTGAGTGAAGCTCTCTGCTGCATCCTCCAGGCCATCTGTGACCCGGGGGAACCACAGGAGGGGACACCAGGCTGGAAAACAGCCATGTTTGGTAGTAGAGAATCCATCAACCCTGTTCTGAATGGAGCTGCCTAAGTCAGGCAGCCCAATTTTGGGCAGCTCTTACTACTCTGAGTATGGAGGTACATGGGAGTTTTCCTCCAGACTTCACCACAGAGTAAAAAAATGACTGCATCAAAAATAAATTAAGGGGGGTATTACTTTCTGACATCTTTCCAAAAGTAAAGTAACTATCTATCCTGCTGGGCCCAAAATAAAAAGAGCAAAACTTCTGTATTTTTAAGCTTTTGTAGCTTTTAAGGCTTTTGTAGAGACAGTTCACCCATTTAACTCCTTGCAAGGAAGATGCTCACAGGCAGGATCAGGATGGTAAATTCAGACCAATAGCCAGTGCCACGTGGCAACAGCCTAATGCCACTGTAATCCCATGGATTCTCTTCCCAAATCCACCTAAGCCAAAGGGAATCTTGCTCTTGATTTCAGTGACTATTGGCTCAGGCCTCTAATGATTAATCTGCTCTTGCTGGATTAGTTCAGTTGTTCAAGGCAGAACAAGCAGGGGCAGATTCTTGTCCCTAAGCTGCACCTTGCCCCAGCGGGTGTAACTGCCAGCGTACACCCATGTTACTACAGACTTACACCAGCGTGGCTGAACAGGGTTTGGTTTGTTCCAGTCAAACCACCAGAAGCTGAACATCTGTGGGATGCAGATTTTTCTCTCCCTGCTGTTCTGCAAGGAGTTACAGGCAGAGAGAGCAGGAGGGTGTCTGACCTCCATGCGCCTTGGGCGCATGCTCCCATCTCAGCCTGCAAGGAGTGCACTGAGTACTACAGATGAACTGTATCAAATCCTTCTAAGAGCATCTCATGATTAAGACAATTAAAACCAGACTCTCAGTTGTCTCTAGATGTCACCTGTAAAGCTGATTAAATCCAGACTGATTCAATGCCCTTTTATATTGCTCAGAACACATCAAACTGCTTCCCCTCGGAGAGGAAGGCTGCCAAAGGTCCTTTCCATCTTCAAGAGAGGAACCAGAAGGGGTGGGGGCACCATCACCTCCAAAAACCCCCTAGAAGCCCCCATACAAAATGTATTTCAGCCTGCAGGATGGCAGACAGGGGCTCATGAAAGGGACGTGGGAGCTGAATACAAGCCCTGTGTAAACAGTCAAATGGCTGGTCCACAGCTGTAATGACCCCTCAGCAGAGCTGCTCTGGGGGCTGGTGCAGCTCACACCTCTCAGCCACACTGCCCATGAGCCACCAGCTCCCCTCCCAGCCTCACTACTCCATTTGAGCTGTGCATCCATCCTAAATCAGCAAACAGGGGACTGGCATTTGAAGTTTCTCCTTGAAAACATGCCCTTGCTTGCCTTCAGGTACCTCCTTGAGCAGATGTGTGTGCACAGATACTGTGGCTCCTACTGCTAATTAATAGATAATCTGCTGATAGGGTAGCAGCCAGAGGCATTTGATCTTAAAACATGCTTTGTTTGCACCTCATCCTCCTGAGAAACTCAACACAGACCTGGTGAGGGAACACAAGACCTAATCAAACCCCAGAGACACCAGTGAGGCATTTCCAGCCACGATCAGGAGCCTGACTCAAGAACACCCATCCAGGCCTGCAGTGTGGAGTGAACTGGGGACAGTGCTCAGGTGAGAGCTGACAATACCCATCGCTCCAGGAGGCCTGGCAGCAACACAACAACCACCCCAGTGATGGTAGAAATAACAGCAGCCCCTGGCCCCAGGACGTGGGGGCTCCTCTCTCATTCCCCAGTGCACAACAGCCCAAGTTCCTGTTCAGCAAGAGCCACAAAGCCTTTCAATAGGCAGGATCAGCTCCCTGCAACGTCTGCACCAGCCCCTCAGCCACTGCACTCCCCTTTCTTTTCTTTTAGGCAAAAAGAGCAGGGTAATGTTTATTTGGGAATGAGAATGAACTGAGACAAAGCCAGGCAGCCTCAGCACTCCTTCCTGCAGCCCTGCAGAAACACCTGTGTGAAGACAACCCCAAACCACCAACGGTTACCTGACAGTAACCCACCCAAGCACTCTCTCATGGCATGAGCTCCTCATAGAATCCCAGGCTGGTCTGGGTTGGAAGGGACCCCAAGGATCAGAGAGCTCCAACCCCCTGCCACAGGCAGGGACACCAACCTCCAGGCCTGGAGCTACACAAGGTTGCCCAGGGCCCCATCCAACCTGGCCTGGAACACCCCCAGGGACGGGGCACCCACCCCCTCTCTGGGCAGCCTGTGCCAAGGCCTGACAACACTTTCAGTACAGAAATTCTTCCTGATCTCTGACCCAAATCTCCCCTGGGGCAGCTTTAAGCCATTTCCTCTCCTCCTGTTGCTTGTCACCTGAGAGAAGAGACCGACCCCACATCTCTGCACCCGCCTTGCAGGGAGCCCATGAGGTCTCCCCTCAGCCTCCTTTTCTCCAGACTAAAAAGCCCCAGCTCCCTCAGCCTTTGGAGGGATTTGCAGGAAGAAGAGCAGGTGCAGGCCATGCATAGACACAGCAGCAGGTCTTGTGCAGGGGGCAAGATGATGATACCAGGGATGACAGCAAACATGACACTGCAAGCCCTATCACAGCCACCCACATAGCAGATGCTTGTCAATGCAGCCTGTTGTTCTCTGCTGTCACCTCCCAGGTAGGAAGAGCTCAGTGCTGGGGCTGCTCTGGGTTCTCTGCCACTGCTGCAAAACCCCCTGGTACCAATCCAGCATCCCTAAACATCTCCCTATCTCCACATTCCAGGAATAGAACTCCTTTTAGAACCTCTCAGGCAAAGGTCAAGCTGGGTGTGGGGCAGTTTTTGCCTGCCCTTGACCAGCTTTGTTGCACATCTACCAGGGTGACAGATGACTTGAGAGGAACAAGGCACAAAGAAGCCCCAGCAAACAAGTGCTGCATTCAGCTGGGAGGTGCTGCATGGCACCCCCAGTGCTGGCTGATGCTTTCAGACTGCAACACATGCCCTGACTGTGCCTCTGTGCAAAGCCTCCATGGAGAAGACAGGCCTAGGGTCTTTCCTCTCATTTTTGGGTGGGATTATTTTGTGGGATTCTTAATGAATTAAAATCAAGTGAAAATAACCTCGTGCAACAGTGCAACTGGAAATGCAGCACAAAGCACCTTGAGAGGTTCACTGCTGGTAGTGTGACAGTCCCTTCCCCAGAGTCATAGAATCACAGAATCCCAGACTGATCCAGGTTGGAAGGGACCCCAAGGATCACAGAGATCCAACCCCCTGCCACAGGCAGGGACACCAACCTCCAGGCCTGGAGCTACACAAGGTTGCCCAGGGCTCCAGCCCGGAACACCCCCAGGGACGGGGCACCCACCCCCTCTCTGGGCAGCCCCTGCCAGCCCCTCACCACTCTCTCTGCAAAGAACTTCCTTCACATTCATTTCTCAATCCCAGCTAGGTGCTAGGAGACACCTGGAGGGGGTACAGGAACAGGGCTGTGGAAAGACTTCAGAACAAACAGCCAAAGCAATCAACCTTATCCTCAGAACTGCCCTTGTGCAATGTGCATTTCCTCCAGAAAAGAGATATAAGGAAACTTCAGTATCATAGAATCCCAGAATCCCAGGGGTTGGAAGGGCCCTGGAGAGCTCCTGGGGTCCAACCCCCTGCCAAAGCAGCTCCCCAGCTCCTATTGCACAGGGCGGCGTCCAGACGGGGCTGGAATCTCTCCAGAGATGGAGACTCCACACCCTCCCTGGGCAGCCTGGCCCAGGGCTCCCTCACCCTCACTGGGGAAAAGTTCTTCCTCTGCTCTAACTTGCAGCCATTGCCCCTTGTCCTGTCTCCACAGGCACTGCAAAGGGGCTGGCCATTTCCCCCTGCAGCCCAGGCTTGAGAGAGTTAGCACCATGAAGAAGGTCCCCCTTAGTCTTCTTCTCTCCAGGCTGAACAGCCCCAGCTCCCTCAGCCTTTCCTCACAGGGGAGATGCTCCAGGCCCTTCAGCATCTGCGGAGCCTCCTCTGGCCTCTCTCCAGGAGATCCCTGGCTGTTTGATCCCAGGGAGCCCAGCACTGGACACAGTATGTTTGATATGGAGATGAAATTCAGAAATGAATCTTTCTAATGTTAAATCCCACTTCAGCACAGGAAAGTTTATCTCTATGTCCAGGGTCAAGTCCTCAGCTGAGGAGAAGCAGTGCCACCCCTTCAATGCTGGATTATCACACTGGGACTTGGCCCACAATCACTCACAGCCACTGGACCCTCAAACCAGCCCTGTGTATATGCAACAAGCCAAGTTTAAACAATGACTTTTACAATGTTGCTCAAGAAAAAGAATCTACAGAGTGGGAGAGATGCTAACAGGCAGTCAGTCACTGAAAGAAGAGGAAGCTCAGCCAAAGAAGTCCATGAGTAAAGCAGAGCCCCAGGCCTGGAGGTTGGTGTCCCTGCCTGTGGCAGGGGGTTGGAGCTCTGTGATCCTTGGGGTCCCTTCCAACCCAGACCAGGCTGGGATTCTATGAATGTACAAGTGACTGAGAGGATATCTATCATCCTGATGCTCTCCCCCAGGACCAAGAGGGAAGCCCTTTTTAACCAACTGAAATGAAAAGCATACAAAACCTGCACCTTGAGTATCTGCTGAATTACATGGAATAAAAAAACCCTCACCCAGCAGTCAAAGAAGCCAGAAAGACAAGTCCTAAGCAAAACACATCTCAAACACTTTTGAGCTGTTAATTGTATTGCATAATGCAGCCTGTGTATCTTAGGTATACACTGGATATAGATCAACCACAGCAGAGGTGTGTATGTCAGTCTGGGCAAGCCACTACTCAGATCCCAGCACTTACAGTGATTCTGTGCAAACAAAGGCACTCGTCTGAACAATCAGCCCAGGACAAACCACCTTAAGTACCCGGTTCTGACACCTGCATTACCGCAGGCCAGAAGCCATGGCTAGGGGACAGCACATCAGAAGCCCATCGGTGATGTTCCCATCAACCACACCTGGACAACTGCACCCAGTTCAGGGCCCCTCAGCTCCTGGAGGACATAGAGCTCCCTGAAAGAGCCCAGCACGGGGCCACCGAGATGATGAAGGGAGTGGGACACCTTCCTTATGGGGACAGGCTGAGGGACCTGGGTCTCTTTAGCTTGGAGGAGACTGAGGGGTGACCTTATTAATGTTTATAAATATATAAAGGGTGAGAGTCAGGAGGACAGAGCCAGGCTCTGCTCAGGGATGGCAGTGACAGGACAAGGGGCAGCGGGTGCAGCTGGAGCAGAGGAAGCTCCATGGGAGTGTCAGGAGAAACTTTTTCACCATGAGGGTGCTGGAGCCCTGGGACAGGCTGCCCAGAGAGGCTGTGGAGTCTCCATCTCTGGAGACATTCAAACCTGCCTGGATGTGTTCCTGTGGGATTTAGTCTGGGTGATCCTGCTCTGGCAGGGGGTTGGACTAGATGAGCTTTCAAGGTCCTTTCCAACTCCTAACGTTCTGTTAGGATCAAGTCCAACCATTAGACTCTAATCTCCCTCACTACTACCAGTTCTCCCAATGTTTACCTGTGGGTACCTGTACAGGTGCTAACGAGCAAGACAGGAGGCAGCACCAATCTGTGTCTGCACTAAGCACCAGAGGATCCATCTGTCCCCCACCCACTCCACACCCTGCCTGGGACAGGGATGTTTCCTCCCCTCATTTCACCCACCTGAATCCATGCTCACAATCAAATCTACCTACAGGTAGGGAGTTTCAGGTCCCGTTGAACCACAGAGGCCTTTGCTTTCATGCAGCTGATCAGCCAGGCCAGCTCCTGGCCCTGCTGAATTAAGTCCTTACCTTCCTTTGAGCTGGTGGTGACAGCAGCTGCAGCAGTCCCTGATGCCCGTCCCACTGGGCTGGAGTGCTTCCCAGCCCGGCCAGGGATTTTAAGTCCACTTGGCTTCAGCATGTTTGCTATCTCTTCTCTCAGGTCCACGCCACCAAGGCCTCAAAGAGCTGCTCAGTATCACTGGTCAGGTTTCTGGATGATGAGGGACCCCTTCTTCCATTGTCACAGACCTGGGGGAGGAGAGCACAAAGAAATCAGCTGGGGAACAGGTGGGAGAGCACCCAGCAGGGTCCCAGAAAGCAGTGTCCAGCTCCCTCCTCACATCCCTAGGAGAGTCAGGATCTTGCCTTGCTTCTCCTGTAAAACAAGGGCATTCATTTCATACAATCACAGAATAGACTCTGAGAATGGTCAGGGCTGGAAGGGACCTCAAAGATCATCAAGTCCCAACCCCCTGCCAAGGGCAGGGACACCTCTCGCCCCGGGGAGGTGACGAGGCTGCTCAAGGCCCCATCCAATCCGGGCTTGAACACCTCTGGGCATCCACCACCTCCCTGGGTAATCTGTGCTGACAGGGCCTCACCACCCTCATAGTGAAGAATTTCTTCCCAATATCCAATCTAAATCTACCCCCTTTCCAATTTAAAACCACTCCCCATCGTCCTATCACTCCAGGCCCTTCTAAAAAGCCCCTCCCCAGCATTCAACCTGCAGTCCCCCAGCACCCCCAGGTCCTTCTCTGCCTGACAGCTCTCCAGCCAGTCTCCCCCAGCCTGTAGCACTGCCTGGGGTTGTTGTGTCCCATGGGCAGCACTCTGCCCTTGGCCTTGTTAAACCTCATCCCCTTGGTCTCAGCCCATGGTCCAGCCTGTCCAGGTCCCTCTGAAGAGCCTCCTCACCCTCAGGCAGATCAACACTTCCTCCCAGCTCAGTGTCACCTGCAAACTCACTGAGGGAACATCCCATCCCTGCCTTGATGATGATGAATTGATGAATTTCCTTCATCTCCCATCTTAACATGACATTCTTTTCCTCAATTTTGCAGTCCCACTCCAGGAGTCCTGGGCCATGGCTGAACCCTCTAGAGCCACTAACCCAGAATTTCAGTTTGGGATCTGACTGAAACCATTTACCAGTTTAGGCACCAGCCAAGCCCCAGCTCTGCCAGAGCCCTCACCCACAGCATGCTAACCATGCTTAGCACTATTCCACTGGCACACAGCCCTGTTTTTGTAAGACAAAACTGACAGCAGGAGGAAGCAAGAGGCAACTGTCCATGATGGGGCCTCAAGCTCCTTCTCTTATGAACAAACTCAAAACCTTGTACAGAAAAGAGGCATCTGACCCCGTGGATCTGAAGCAAGAGTGAAAAATATATATATACTTGAAACCTAAGTGTGACTACCAACTACTCCTCCATGAAACCACACATTTAGTTCCATTATACTCAGCTCTGGTGATGTTGCATCTTGAGTACTGTGTTCAGCTTTGGGTCCCTGGCTACAGGAAGGATGCTGAGATGCTGGAGCATGTCCAGAGGAGGGTGATGAATCTGGGGAAGGGTCTGGAGCACAAGTCCTGTGAGGAGCAGCTGAGGGAGCTGGGGCTTTTAGTCTGGAGAAAAGGAGGCTGAGGGGAGACCTCATGGGCTCCCTGCAAGGCGGGTGCAGAGATGTGGGGTCGGTCTCTTCTCTCAGGTGACAAGCAACAGGAGGAGAGGAAATGGCTTAAAGCTGCCCCAGGGGAGATTTGGGTCAGAGATCAGGAAGAATTTCTGTACTGAAAGTGTTGTCAGGCCTTGGCACAGGCTGCCCAGGGAGGGGGTGGGTGCCCCGTCCCTGGGGGTGTTCCAGGCCAGGTTGGCTGGGGCCCTGGGCAACCTTGTGTAGCTCCAGGCCTGGAGGTTGGTGTCCCTGCCTGTGGCAGGGGGTTGGAGCTCTCTGATCCTTGGGGTCCCTTCCAACCCAGACCAGCCTGGGATTCTATGAGGAGCTCATGCCATGAGAGAGTGCTTGGGTGGGTTACTGTCAGGTAACCGTTGGTGGTTTGGGGTTGTCTTCACACAGGTGTTTCTGCAGGGCTGCAGGAAGGAGTGCTGAGGCTGCCTGGCTTTGTCTCAGTTCATTCTCATTCCCAAATAAACATTACCCTGCTCTTTTTGCCTAAAAGAAAAGAAAGGGGAGTGCAGTGGCTGAGGGGCTGGTGCAGACGTTGCAGGGAGCTGATCCTGCCTATTGAAAGGCTTTGTGGCTCTTGCTGAACAGGAACTTGGGCTGTTGTGCACTGGGGAATGAGAGAGGAGCCCCCACGTCCTGGGGCCAGGGGCTGCTGTTATTTCTACCATCACTGGGGTGGTTGTTGTGTTGCTGCCAGGCCTCCTGGAGCGATGGGTATTGTCAGCTCTCACCTGAGCACTGTCCCCAGTTCACTCCACACTGCAGGCCTGGATGGGTGTTCTTGAGTCAGGTTCCTGATCATGGCTGGAAATGCCTCACTGGTGTCTCTGGGGTTTGATTAGGTCTTGTGTTCCCTCACCAGGTCTGTGTTGAGTTTCTCAGGAGGATTCTGAACATGGTCTAGAGGTGGACTAGGCTGTGGTTAGACTTGATAATCTAAAGGGTCTTTTCCAACCCAGGTGATTCTATGATTCCATAAGCCTTCCATATGCCACTCACTTCCCAGTAGACAAATGGAATAAACCCTCCAATCTCCTTGCAAGGCTGATGCAAGAAACATCACACAACTCCTCCAGCAGAAATTTCATGACAAGAAAAGAAAACAAGGAAATGACTAAGAAAAGAAAAAAATAAATGCAAAAACATTCCAAATGGATCAAGAAAAACAGTGAAAAATTTGAGACCATCAGCCAAAAGAAAGCTGATGGGCATGCAGAGGGAAGGAGGTGGCAGCAGAGCAAGCCAGGGAGAGGGCAGGCATAATGGGAATCACAAGGAGAACAAGCCAAGGACCAGCCAGGAGCTGGGGGACACCCCAACCCACTCCCTCAGCCAAGGAAGGAGTCGGCCTGCTGCAGGCAGCACTCCAGAGAGTTTAAGGGAGGATAAAGAATTACAGATGCTGCGAGGGGGAATTGCAATAGCAGGAGGGGAAGTGATTAAGGCGTGAGTAAGGATTTCAACACAGCCTGGGGCAGAGGGGAGGGCTGGCAGCATCCCAGACAGAGCTGCAGGCAGACACAGAGGAGGAAAAACCCCAAGGAGAATTCCAAAGCTGTGGTTCCCAGGGCTCCCAAATAGCTGAGACACCTAAAAGGGCTTCAGCAGTAGGAGTCTGTCACCCACACAGGCTGTGCGAGGCAAAGGGCCCATGGGCTGAGGCCAAGGGGATGAGGTTTAACAAGGCCAAGGGCAGAGTGCTGCCCATGGGACACAACAACCCCAGGCAGTGCTACAGGCTGGGGGAGACTGGCTGGAGAGCTGTCAGGCAGAGAAGGACCTGGGGGTGCTGGGGGGCTGCAGGCTGAAGGTGAGCCAGCAGTGTGCCCAGGGGGCCAGGAAAGCCAAGGGCATCCTGGCTTGTGTCCAAATAGTGTGGGCAGTAGGTGTGGGGAGGGGATTGTGCCCCTGGGCTGGGCACTGGGGAGGCTGCAGCTGGAGTGCTGGGTCCAGTTCTGGGCTCCTCAGCATCAGAAGGACATGGAGGTGCTGGAGCCAGTGCAGAGAAGGGCAAGCAGGCTGGGGCAGGGGCTGGAGGGCAAATCCTCTGAGGAGCAGCTGAGGGAGCTGGGGGTGTTGAGCCTGGAGAAGAGGAGGCTGAGGGGAGCCCTTCTCCCCAGCTCCACCTACCTGAAGGGAGGGTGCAGAGAGGTGGGGGATGGTCTCTTCAGCCAGGGGACAGGAGCTGGGACAAGGGGCAATGGGCTCAAGCTGGGCCAGGGCAGGGGCAGAGCAGATAGTAGAAACCAATGTTTGACTGGCAGAGTTGCTGGGGCCTGGGACAGGCTGCCCAGGGAGGGGCTGAGTCCCCTTCCCTGGGGGTGTTTAGAAAAGGGTAGATGAGGTACTGAGGGATGTGGTTTGGCTTAGGATGGGAATGGTTGGACTGGATGATCTGAAAGGGCTTTTCCAACCCAGTGATCCTGGGATGCTGTGAAAGGAAGGTGGGCTGAGCAGAGTGCCTGGGGAAGGTGCCCCAGAGAAAGCACAAGGGATCAGACCCCATCTCTTCCCCACATCCCCCACAACATGTGCTCAAATTCCGGGCTGCTCTCTTCAGCTGTCTGGAGCCACCCACTGGGGAATGTTTAGCTACCCTAGAAGTCAGGGCCGTTTGAGAAGTGGGATGCTCAACTCACATCACCAAGATGCAGGAAAAACGGACGAGAGCAAACAGTCCTGGTCAAGGAAGAGAGAAGATTGCCTTCCTGCAACAGCCAGCCAGGACCAGAGCTGGACAGGAGGCTGCAGTTTCCAGCTCCATTTAGCATAAAATAGGGAGACAAGTAACAGAATCTGGAGGTGAGGAACCCTGATCAGCCTGGTTCCTCCTATCTGTCAAGCCATCAGACATCTCCCTCCCTCCCACCCACCTCATCTCATAGGACATATCTTGCCCAGGGCTAGCTTTGATTTTACAGAGCAACCTGATTTCTGCTGGCAGATGATGTGCTCTACCATCCTCCCATCTCCATCCCCTTCATCCTGAAGGTTTGCTCTCTTCACAATATGCCCTTACTCCCAGATTTACACATCTCACCTCCCTGTCTTACCTTCTGGTTACACAGTTTGATGCTCAGCTTTGGATTAAACAAGTTGGGGATGCTGGTTCTTCCAGATAAAAAAAATGATGGCTGGTTGAATCCACAGCCAGAAGCGTGGATGGGGGAAGGATCAAAGGACACAGGAAGGATAAAACAGTAGCAGAGAAAAAATTAAGCAGGAAAGGGTGCCAGAAGAATAAAACCATCTTGGCTTTTAAAGCTTTTGTTAGCAGGAGCCTCTGGCTCTCTAACTTTGCAGGCAGAATCACATAAACTTTAGGGAGACAGTGGACTTAGTTCATTCCTCTCTTTCTCTGCTCACCTATGAGGAGAGAGAGAGCTTCAGTTTGTTCTCCCTCCACTATTCATTATCCCTGAGGACCAGCTGGCCACACCAGTAGCTGGATATTGTGCTACTCTGCTCCCCTCTCAGGATGACTGGGTTTTATTTTTAAGCAGGGGGAGAGAAGCAAGAGGAAATGCATCCCCACCACCTAAAGATCTCTGTCAGAACCCTTCCTGCAAACACACCCACTTTCAACATGCTAATGCTGAAAAACAAATGAACTCCATAGGCTGCTAATGAAGCTACCCTCTGCACTGATAGCTGCTCTTACCCAGAAATCCCATCACTGCCACCAGCTCATGGCCACACACCAGACCCAAAAACATCTGCAGTGCCACCCTGCATCACACCCTGGCACCACGCTGGGCTTGTAGGGTATCTGCTGGGGGTGACTCATGCATCTGGAGTTCACTCTCATCTCCAGGAGCTGCAGAACAACCACAGCCAGGACAGAGGAATGATTGCCTCAGCACTGCCACACTGGGAGAGGAGAAAGCTCTACTAGGAACACAGCTTGTTAGAAATCCAGAGATAAAAATACAGGTCTGGGGCATTTTTAAAGAAGCCTACAGATGCTGCTAGGGACAGATACGCCTTCTCTGTCTCTTGTTTCTCCCACACTTCAACAGAGAATTATACAAGAAGGTTTTCAGGAAGCTCTGAATGCCAAGCACTGAACTCTTCCAAATGACACCATTAGGTCATCTTCCCCACCCGAGCAGCGCTGCCCTGAGCCAGCCACGTTATCCTCCCAGCGATGCAGCTTCTGTGCTGCAGAGACATCCCCGGCCTGGGAAATCAGCCAGTATCTCCACAGGGTCTGCCCTGCTCCATTAGAGATAACAACTTGCCCTGAGCCCCCTTGGCATCCCAACAAGCACTATCAGCAGAGCCCTTGGGAAGAACCCATTTCCAGGGGTAGAGGCTGAACGCAGGCAAAGATGACGCTGCATGGGGTGTAGAAGCTCTTTCCTATCCCCACATTACCTGCACAGGCTGTAAGCTTTGCCTCCCTGTATTGCCTCATGGAAATGGGACTTTATCCAGGCACAGAATCCCAGGGGTTGGAAGGGCCCTGGAGAGCTCCTGGGGTCCAACCCCCTGCCAAAGCAGCTCCCCAGCTCCTATTGCACAGGGCGGCGTCCAGACGGGGCTGGAATCTCTCCAGAGATGGAGACTCCACACCCTCCCTGGGCAGCCTGGCCCAGGGCTCCCTCACCCTCACTGGGGAAAAGTTCTTCCTATGCTCTAACTTGCAGCCATTGCCCCTTGTCCTGTCTCCACAGACACTGCAAAGGGGCTGGCCATTTCCCCCTGCAGCCCAGGCTTGAGAGAGTTAGCACCATGAAGAAGGTCCCCCCTTAGTCTTCTTCTCTCCAGGCTGAACAGCCCCAGCTCCCTCAGCCTTTCCTCAGAGGGGAGATGCTCCAGGCCCTTCAGCATCTGCGGAGCCTCCTCTGGCCTCTCTCCAGGAGATCCCTGGCTGTTTGATCCCAGGGAGCCCAGCACTGGACACAACACTCCAGGTGGGGCCTGAGCAGGGCAGAGCAGAGGGGGAGGATCCCCTCCTGGGACCTGCTGCCCACACTCCTCTTGATGCCCCCCAGGATCCCCTTGTCTCTCTCAGCCCCCAGGGCAACTGCTGGCTCATGGACACCCTGTCATCTCCCAGCACCCCCAGGTCCTTCTCTGCAGAGCTCCTCTCCAGCAGCTCACCCCCAGCCTGTCCTGATTCCAGCAGTTATTCCTTCCCAGGTGCCAGACTCTCCACTTGCTTTTGTTGAACCTCCTCTGGTCTCTCCCTGCCCAGCTCTCCAGCCTGGCCAGGTCTCTCTGGATGGCAGCACAGTGTCCTGCCTGGCAGCCACTCCTCCCAGCTCTGGATCATCAGGTCCTTGCTGAGGGTGGATGCTGTTCCCTCATCAAGGTTGTCAATGAAGATATTAAACAGGACTGGACCCAACACTGATCCCTGGGGATCAGCTAGTCACAGGTCTCCAGTCAGACTGCACTTATCACCACCCTCTGAGCTCAGCCTGACAGACAGTTCTCAGCTCAAAACGCTGCAAGAAAAGAAAAGCCTGTCCCTGGGGATCCTCTTGGACCACCAGCTCTGTTTTGTTTTCCTTCTTTTCCCAAGCTGACACAGATTCAAGGGATTTTCTAGATCTCCACCGGATTCTTCCTGCAGTCTTGGCATACTGGGATGAATGGTTCTGTCTGTTCCCACAACCCAGAGAAGCATCTCAGGAATGCACAACATGAAAGCCTGCTTCAAATGACCACAGTATTCTTTTCTCCATCTTTCCATCAGCAAAGGGGACAGCTGGATCTGAGTCACCTAGGCTCAGGTTCAAAAAGGGGCACAGCTCCCAAGTACAGACGTACACCCACTAAGCACCGTGCACCAGGAGCAGGGAATCTGGATACACAAGGATCCACAATGCCAGCCAGGCATGGGAACAGCACACAAAGAACAGAGAAACAAGCCAAGAAGCTTAAACTTCAATTATTTCTCAAATGTGGCAGATGAACACCACCAAACAAGGTACCCAACACAAAACCCTAGGCAAGACACAGGGTGGGGTTTGTTACCAGTGCAGACCCCAGCAGAACTTAGACTGGCTGTATCCAGGTTTCCAGTTCTCTAAATTTGGAAATCCAAATATTTAAAAAAGGGAAGAATTTGGAAATACAGATGGAAAAAATTGGAAGAAATTCAGTTTGAAGCTTGCACTATCTAGTTACCAGAGTGAAGGAAATGGAACTTAGGTTGTACAGAAGGTTAATGCTAAACAAGGACAATGCAGAGCAGCAGTAAAGCACTTCTTTTCAACAGTCTTGACTCATGCAGATAATCAGTGACTTCAAAACCAACTATTTGGATATGGAAAGCTTTGCACAACACAGTCTTTCTGTTTTTACCTACTCCCATCCAAGATAATCTTTACCAAAGCATCTGTTTGTGGCAGTATTTAGAGCACCATCCCAGCTTTCTGCACAATCATAGTAAGGGCAAGGGATCCCTGGTTTGGAATGCAGCCCTGTGGCAGCACATCTGCAAGCACAGAGGATGCAAGGGGGGTTCCGCCATTTTTGGGGCTGTCCAAAGGCTCAAGCATTAGTAACAAAAATGCAGCTCGGAAGGACCAGGAATTCTGTCTGCAGCTGCTCTGACTGTGGTTCCCCAACCTCTGGCACTGAAGGACCTCTGGATGAGAGTGGACCTTCCTCAGCATCCCCAGAGACCAGCCCAGCTCCCTGCAGACATGCAACTGCCTGATCCAGCCATCCCTTCTCAGGCGTGTCACAGTCCCCATGTGGTGTCTTTGGGAGAGAGCACCCCTGCTGCTGGCAGAAACATTCAGTGTGAGGCACACTAAATGCCAAGAGCCCAACATCTCCCTGAAAACACATTACTGGAGAAGAATTAGGTGCAGTGATGGCTGGAGGAGCTATTCACTCACTTCCACAGGAAGCACGCAGGATAAAGGCGAAAAGCTTTCAGCACCCACTCTGCTGTTGCTTTACTAGACCTTACACAAACCCCTTCCTAGCCTAAAGACCCTGCTCCTGATTGTAGTCACAGAAGGACACTGAATTTCTTGTTTCTGAGCATCTGGTTGCATCATAGAATCCCAGACTAGTCTGGGTTGGAAGGGACCCCAAGGATCACAGAGCTCCAACCCCCTGCCACAGGCAGGGCCACCAACCTCCAGGCCTGGAGCTACACAAGGTTGCCCAGGGCCCCAGCCAACCTGGCCTGGAACACCCCCAGGGACGGGGCACCCACCCCCTCTCTGGGCAGCCCCTGCCAGCCCCTCACCACTCTCTCTGCAAAGAACTTCCCCCTAAGATCCAATTCCAACCTTCCTTCCTTCAGCTTCACTCCAGCCCCCTTGTCCTGCCAGGCTCTGCCCTTTGAACAAGCTGATTCCCCTCCTGTGTCTCTGCTCCCTTCAGGGACTGGCAGGCTGCAATGAGGTCCCCCCGCAGCCTTCTCTTCTCCAGGCTGAACACTTCTCTAGGCATCCACTTCATATTCCCAAGCTTTTCTGTGCCTTCCCTGCTCCAGGAAAATGAGATTCTCAGGCAGTAAAGGTCCATCTCCCAGAGTTATTACTCCTGGACAGGTTGCTGCCTGGCCGCCCGCACGCCAGAGGCAAGGGCAGGTAAAGGCCAAGCGGCCTACGCTCACAGCCCCACAATACCAGCCATGCTACAGGGACAGGCCAGGGATTTAACAACAGGATTTTTGCCTTGAAATCAAAACCCAAAGGCCAGGCTCAAACCTCTCAGTCTGCCAGGGAAGGAGCAGGAAATGAATCCTATCAACAGAGGGATCCTGATCAGATCCTTCTGGTACAGCCGAACTGCGGCCTTGCTAATACAGGCCGAGATTATGCTGAGCAAAGGCAATTTTATCTTCTAATTCCTTAAGAAGTCCCATCTGATCCAGTGTAATCCTCCCATCCCCTTCTCACTCCTCCCAACAAGCCATCAAAACTTAGCTCTGCAGCACGTGGCAGATGAGGATTAAATCCAATCACTTCATTGAAGCATGGAGGAAATAAGGGAGGCTCATTCTTAATTAAGGTCAGTCTTCTCTCCCAAGAAAGCATTTCCTTCTCCCATAGAGGGAACAGAGCCAGAGCGCTTCAGGAATGAAAGGAAGGAGAGTTGTGCCTTTGTTACACCCCAGGAAAACCAGGGGATCCTGGTCTCCTCTGCCAGCCATCAAGTTATTTTCCTCCCTGGAAGTGAAGAATTAATGTAAATTCTTGAGCCATAAAGCTCTGGTTTTCCCATGTAGTCTCCCCTGCATGTCCAGAGGGTTGTCAACCTCTAAAAAAGCCTATGTTAAGTTAGTCTTCTTTCTCAAGTTTTCTTGCAATTAGCTCAGAAGTCAAAGAGAAAGCCTAGAGGGCTGTTACTTAAAAGCTTAGATATTTTTTAGGCTAGCTCTAACCACTCTGACAGACTCATCACCCTGCAGAATTAACTAAAAACCACAATGCAAAACCTGAGGCAAAGTGGGGGAAAAACAACACAAAGGACATTCAAGGAAGTCATCATATACAAACTGGGCAGTAATTACAGACTGGCTGATGAGCTCACGTTCCCCACGCTGGCTAAAGGCCTGCTGAAGGCTGATAGAGCAGGCAGCAACAATTCACACTAATGGCAGAGAAAAATCTATGTCTGATTTGAGGGGAAAACCCTGGAGATGGTCTTGGAGCTACATAAGCTTCTGCTCCCTGGGGGCAGGGGACAGCGACCCCACAGAAATATATAGGGGCCCCAATACAAGAAAGATGGGGAACTGGTGGAGAGGGGTCAGAGGAGCCACAAAGATGCTCAGAGGGCTGGAGCAGCTCCCCTAGGAAGAGAGGCTGAGGGAGCTGGGCTGGGTCAGCCTGGAGAAGAGAAGGCTGCTTCTGGGGGGACCTCATTGCAGCCTGCCAGTCCCTGAAGGGAGCAGAGACACAGGAGGGGAATCAGCTTGTTCAAAGGGCAGAGCCTGGCAGGACAAGGGGGCTGGAGTGAAGCTGAAGGAAGGAAGGTTGAAATTGGATCTGAGGGGGAAGTTCTTTGCAGAGAGAGTGGTGAGGGGCTGGCAGGGGCTGCCCAGAGAGGGGGTGGGTGCCCCGTCCCTGGGGGTGTTCCAGGCCAGGTTGGCTGGGGCCCTGGGCAACCTTGTGTAGCTCCAGGCCTGGAGGTTGGTGGCCCTGCCTGTGGCAGGGGGTTGGAGCTCTCTGATCCTTGGGGTCCCTTCCAACCCAGACCAGGCTGGGATTCAAAGGAAACAGGAGCTGTACAGAACATGTTTATATCCATGGGGACACACCAGGCTTGGCACTGAAGCCCCCAGCATGCCCCACTAATGCTGCCCAATAGCCACCCAAGGCACATCCTCATGTACTCCAGGAAAAGACACCACATTAATGCAGCTATATGCAGGGGAGACCTGGCCCTTACAGCGGGAGGCAGAGCAAAGCCTTGCCCAGGCCCCCAGCACTGCAGGTTAAGCCCAGAGCAGAACCCCCTCAGGAAGGGCTACACATATTAAGGGAAAACTGTCCCTCCATAACCTGCTGGAGCTTCAGCAGGGACACTGGGTAGGATGGACTCCTGGCGTTACACAGCCCCTCGCTGTGTTCCTGCAGGTCTGCAGTTACCTCCAGCCTCTCTGCCACCTGGTCACCCCCAACAACTTGCCAGCCCAGATTTATTCTGCCAGCATCCCTACCATGCCCTCTGCACAGCGCTGCTGCTCCCCCACTGCATCCAGCCTCCCCGAGGTAGTGCTGCTCCTTCTCAGCCTTCACTCCCTCGCTGTGAACGCACACAGCTCTCCTTTGAGAGTTCCCCAGACACAAGATTCACCATGCCCCAGGACATTTTAGGAGGCATTCTCTAAGCCTGCACTGCTCCAACTCGGTCTGGTTTAGACATGAGCAACCCAAAAGGCACGCTGCATCCCAGGTGATGTCTCACCAGGCCTTGGACAAGCTCTGGATTGGTGCTAAATCCAGACTTAACATGGCGTATCTCTGGAGGTAGGAAGATGCCAACCCAGCCCTGCAGGTAGGCAGGTCAGATGGACTGACCCACCATGCTCCTCAAGTCTCACAGCTCAACACACTCTCCCTGAGCAGCAGAGGCACCGCACATCCCACGCCGCTGTTGGGAATGGGTTGTTTCTACACCAGCAGTGCTGGTAACTGTTCTTCTAATGCAGGCAAGACCACAACCACGATTTTGTGCAGAGATCAAGATACAATGTCACCTACCCAAGCCAGTATAGAGCAGTTACAAGCAGCAGCCCAGGTACATTACACCACAGAGCGCTGGCATGATGTCTCTAATGCAGACCAGTGCCATTCCAACCGAAAGGGAAGAGCAAAAAACACTGTCACTCCTATCCTTGACAATCAATGTTCACTTGACAATCAATGTTCCTGGCACCCTAAGGCTGTGCATATCCCCACATATATTTTAGATGACAGGGTGTCCATGAGCCAGCAGTTGCCCTGGGGGCTGAGAGAGACAAGGGGATCCTGGGGGCATCAAGAGGAGTGTGGGCAGCAGGTCACAGGAGGGGATCCTCCCCCTCTGCTCTGCCCTGCTCAGGCCCCACCTGGAGTGTTGTGTCCAGTGCTGGGCTCCCTGGGATCAAACAGCCAGGGATCTCCTGGAGAGAGGCCAGAGGAGGCCTCGCAGATGCTGAAGGGCCTGGAGCATCTCCCCTCTGAGGAAAGGCTGAGGGAGCTGGGGCTGTTCAGCCTGGAGAGAAGAAGACTAAGGGGGGACCTTCTTCATGGTGCTAACTCTCTCAAGCCTGGGCTGCAGGGGGAAATGGCCAGCCCCTTTGCAGTGCCTGTGGAGACAGGACAAGGGGCAATGGCTGCAAGTTAGAGCAGAGGAAGAACTTTTCCCCAGGGAGGGTGAGGGAGCCCTGGGCCAGGCTGCCCAGGGAGGGTGTGGAGTCTCCATCTCTGGAGAGATTCCAGCCCCGTCTGGACGCCGCCCTGTGCAATAGGAGCTGGGGAGCTGCTTTGGCAGGGGGTTGGACCCCAGGAGCTCTCCAGGGCCCTTCCAACCCCTGGGATACTGTGATTCTGTAACTGGGAAAGGGAAAACATCTCCCTCTGCCCCAGGGCATAGTGCACACCATCCTGCATTGTTGTGCTGCATTGTCTATCGTTCAATCTCCATTAGGAATGGCTGATGAACTGGTCATGACCTAGAACAGCCCAACCTTACCTGCTGGGAAACAGAAGTCACTCAGAGAGGTAAAATGAGCCAACCCCCCCCCCCAAAAAAAAGCAGCAGCACTTACTCAAGGTTGCAGACTGACCTACTCCAGTTTGCACAGTAAGGGTCCCAGTTACAACACAAAGAGCTGTATGCTAAATATAGCCAAGGAGAAGAGTGTAATCACCAGGATAGGCTTCACATGGGGGTGAGGAGAGCCACTGAGGTAGTATAGCACACAATAGATGACAGCCAAATACGAGGTTAAAAAGCCCATTAACCACACCTTGTGATTTCAGTGCACCTCCGTGTCTCAACAGAGGGGGGCCTGTCTTTTGGGGGGGCTTGTTCCCAGCCAGGATGTGCAGGGGATGTGCTTGCAGACCATGAGTGGGAGTCTTTGCCAGGGATGGGGAAGTGCTGGTTGTCTCAAGGGGCAGCTGCTTTTTGTGCCTGTCAGGACTGCTGAGAAGTTTCCAGCACTAATTGGTGGGCAGCAAAGTTTTCAGAGCATGATGCAACAAACAAAGGGGAGGGGAAGAATATGTCAAAGGAAGAAAAAGAACAGAGCAGCCCAGAGAAAAGCCTTTGTCAGTGACTACACTAGAAGTTGGTGCCTTGGTTTGGAAGGAAGCCTTCCTCTGCCCTGCCAGAGGATGTGCTGCAAGAGAAGCTGGTGCTGCAGAAGAAATTGTGCCTGTTTTATCACCAAAACACCTTTGTACAGGAACAGACAGAGACACGGTGCCAGCAAACAAAAAGGGAAGACACACACACACACCACACGGCCCTGAGTACACCAGTTCCAACTGAGCCAGGCTCTGCAGGCACTGTAGGAGCTCCCACAATGGCCCACAATATTCTTTAAAAAAAAAAAAAAAACAAAACAAATAAAAACACCCCTAAAACCTCTGCTTTAAATGCCAGAGATGAAGGCAGACCTGACCTGGAACAGCAGATGGATCAGATGATCCCTTAAGCTTTCTGCCACCCCAAATTTTTGTGAAGCCCTTCCAAGCGTACCCAATGGCCACGCAGCCTTCACCACACAGTGTAAGTCATTCACCAACATAAACCAGGATTAAGTTTGACTGAGAGCTCTAGCTCAAACAATGCAACTCCATTTGCATTATCTTTTTAAAGGAGGAGGATTAAAAAGGCACCAAAAAGTGATTTTTAAAGAGTTCCAAGGTCCAAATACCCAATATCCCTGAGCGTTTCATTCATGGCCCTCAAAGGAGGCCAGAGCTGCAGTGCTCATTTGGTACATGGGAGAAACAGACACAGAGAACAGTGACCTTTTCCCCCAGTTTACTCAAAAAACAGTGGCAGAGATGAACAGTTGCCTGACCCTAGTAGAAATGATGACCTCTCTGAGTACCCGACCCATCAAAGGATTTGGGAAGCCTTTCCAAAGTGGTTATTTTATAGACCCAGAGTAGAAAGACTTCCTAAAAACAATCATTTGGCTTTCCCAGGCACAAATGGGAGTTATCAAGGAAGTGAGCACCAGAGTTCAGAATGTTAACTCTCAAAATAAACCCCCAAAAAATTAAATTGAGGTCCCCTTGGTGGTTCAGCACAGATGGGGATGGGGGGGACACACAGGGACTTAGCTGCTGGCTCAGGTTCCAGTGCAGGGCATTTTGAATTTCTCTACAACTGTCCAGTGGGTAAACACAAGCCTAATAAAAATAAACCACTGCAAGTACCACCTAAGCCCAGTGGTATTAAACAAAAAAACCAAACCCAAACCCACAGAATCGTGCTAATGAAATACACCAGTGCTGGGGTTAACTTCTTCACACACCTTGCCTTCTTTATGCTGCAGCTGAAACAACCAGGGCTATTTTATAGGCACAGTTTCTCACTCATTTAGGAGGAGGTAACAAAAACAATGCCAGTGTGGGGGAGTCATTTCCAAAATATTGTGGGTTGGATTTTTGGGGTTTCTTTGGCATTTTTTTGCAGCACTAGCAGTAAGTATCAGTTTAAGGTGCCAGACTCAGAGTTGTATGCAGTGAAGTAATTTTTCCACTGGAAGCTACAGCAAGAGCTACCACACAATCACATAAGAGCAAGAAATTAAAGGCAGCTATGAGGAAAGTGGATTTAGCTTGCTCTGCTGGGCATGGCAGTTCAGGAAAGTACAAAAGAATCGTAGAATGATCCCAGGGGTTGGAAGGGCCCTGGAGAGCTCCTGGGGTCCAACCCCCTGCCAAAGCAGCTCCCCAGCTCCTATTGCACAGGGCGGCGTCCAGACGGGGCTGGAATCTCTCCAGAGATGGAGACTCCACACCCTCCCTGGGCAGCCTGGCCCAGGGCTCCCTCACCCTCCCGGGGGAAAAGTTCTTCCTCTGCTCTAACTTGCAGCCATTGCCCCTTGTCCTGTCTCCACAGGCACTGCAAAGGGGCTGGCCATTTCCCCCTGCAGCCCAGGCTTGAGAGAGTTATCACCATGAAGAAGGTCCCCCCTTAGTCTTCTTCTCTCCAGGCTGAACAGCCCCAGCTCCCTCAGCCTTTCCTCAGAGGGGAGATGCTCCAGGCCCTTCAGCATCTGCGGAGCCTCCTCTGGCCTCTCTCCAGGAGATCCCTGGCTGTTTTAGACCAGGGAAAAGACAAACACCACACACAGGGTCTCCTCAGCAGAGCAGGGGCAGCCGCTCCGAGCGCACAGCGGCGCTGCAGAACCTCAACGCACTGACAGACCCCTGTGTTTCTCTGTCAGCACCTGCCAGAGAGAAGAGCTTCCACATGGGGCGGGAAGGACAGACAGACAGCTCAGGCAGGGTTAGAGTGGGACTCGGGGGATACCAAGGCCAATTCCTCTCGTAACCAGCGGGCTCAGACAGTCTGTCTTCATTCAGCAGTGTACCTTGTCTGGCTCTTTTAGAGAGCTGACCAGTACAAGAAAGCCCCGGGCTTGCTGGGGTCCAGTGCCACCAGCCAAGGTGCTCCCCCAGGCAAACACAACCCAAATTGTACTGTAAACATCATGAGAGCAGCGATGAGAGTCCAACAGCTGGAGAGAGCCTGCTGGCTAGCTAACAGCAGCTGAACACACGCTGTCTCACTCTGTGGCAGCACCTTCCTTGGTCATTCCTGTGCTCAGACCCCTTAGGAGATGGGAGGGGAAAGCTAGTCACAAGATATAGGAGATAACTCTCTCCTATAATTATTATATGTAGCTATATATTTATTCATACATATAGATCATTTTATATATTTAATTATATAATTACAATTACCTCCTCTAGTTATTTTTTTGAAATCTCTCCATAAATAAATCAATCCATACCAATGCCTAACACAGGTTAGAAAAAGCCATGTTCAGGTCTAGCTACTCACACCTGGGCTTCCCCAGAGCCCTAGAAATCAGCATACAAACCTTCATACACTCCACAAAGTGGTCCAAATACCACATATAGGTGGAACTTGCTTTAAGTTTCTGGTCCTCACCAGAATTATGACCCACTCAAAAAAAAAAGGTAATTTTACTGAGTTTCATGGCAGTATTTTGATAAATAAAAGCAGGAGGCTGAATTCACACCCTTACCCATTATAAGCATTCAGTAACACAAGGGAAGAACCACTGGCATCATGCCCTCACACAGTGCATCCCTCAACACTGGCAAATCCCCCTTTGGTTTCTTCATTTCTTCTGCCAGAGCAAAAGCACAAGCTGGGAGAAAGAGGAAATACAGCAGGAACTGCTACTTGCTGGAGTAAATTATGGCAGCCTCCAATGCTAGAGGCAGCAGGAAGCCAAGCAGAAGAGAGGCACATACCAGCCCTCAGCCTCAGGAGATAATCCAGTCCACACTTATCTCAAGAGCATCTCCTGAAACACAGAGGTTTTCCCCTAACTGAAGGCAGGGCCCACACAGGAGTGCTCCCCAGATGACAGACTGGTTCCAACACAGCTTCTCTCTGACGTGCCTGTAATGGCTGGTGCTAAGGCTTTACCTCCTGGCTTGTCTCAGGGCTGAGCCTTTGGAGTCCTGTGCTCTCTTTGCTTCCTGGCAGGCACTGTGACACCTTGTGAGAAGGCAGCTGTTCGATGCAGACTCCTCCCAGCCCTGGCAGGCCGGAACAGCCGGCAGGTAATTCCTTAAATCCCAGAGCCAGGTTTAAGCACAGGCAGCTGCATCCCCTCCGCAGCAGCGATGGGACCGGACTGACACGAGTGGCTTACAGGGGAGCACGCTGGGTAGAGAATTGCTGCCTGGGGTAGAGGCCAAGGCACCCCAAATATCTCTGTCCACACATACACCGATTCTTCTTAAATTGCAGGTCACCCTGAAGGGAACACTCCCAGCCAACGGTAAGGGCTGGTGAGGCTTGACATCCACGCCGGTGGGACGAGTTCCTGAGGCAGGGCTTGCAGGCCTGAATGCTCAACAGAGCAGCAAATAACAGTCGGTGCTGACACAGTGCTTTGTCTCCAGCACTTCCCAAACGCAGTTGCAGCCTGCCTGCATACCCTGCAGATAACAACGCGTGCCTCTGCCTCCATGTGCCTCTGCCTCCAGCCCCGGCTGCTCCGCCAAACGCGCCGTCTGCGGGTGATGCAAGGGGCAGAGGGACCCACCGCCCCTGCCCGGGTGATGCAAGGGGCAGAGGGACCCACCGCCCCTGCCCGGGTGATGCAAGGGGCAGAGGGACCCACCGCCCCTGCCCGGCCACTCACCGCCTGAGCGCAGCAGCCCGGCCCAGCCGGCCTTCCTGGGGAGCACCTCTCCTGGGGAGCACCTCTCCTGGGGAGCACCTCTCCCGGCCACAGACAAAAACCCCAGCCGCATCCCGCAGCTAACGTGGGTACGGGCAGCATTGCACAACAAGAACACAGAGAGAAGGCTGAGCCCCGCAACCAGTCCGGCCTCCCGCAGACAAAAGAACAGTTCTCCGCCCGTTTCGAACCCGAAACTCGCTCGGCACTGAGCGACTGGCCACGACACCCATCCATCTCCATCTTCCCAGCATCAGCCCCTGCCTCTCCAGCTGCTCCCAGCCACAGCCCTTTGCTATGGCCACCCCGGGGGGTGCTACCAAGCCAGCCCCCGGCCGCGGAGGTGCGGCCAGGGCTGCGGGGGGTGGGGGTGTGTGTGCAGGTGGGTGCGCACCGGGCAGCCCCTCCCCGCCGGCCAACCGGTGGGTGGATGGGTGGGTGGGGAGCGCCCTCGGTCCGGCAGAGGCAGAGGGGACCGGCACGGCAGCGACAGCATCCCCGGTCGCCCCACACTCCGCCCGCGACGCGGCCGGTGCCTGCCGTCCCCCGCCAAGGACAATGCGTTCCGCGGCCGAGCCCCCCGCGCGGAAACCGAGCGGCGGCTGGCGGGCTGACAGCGCCCCAGACCCGCTTCGCTCCGGGATTTCGTCCCCCCTCCGGCTTCGCTCAGCCCCTCCTTTGTTGCCGGCGCGGGCTGGCGGCGGCGCTGCCCCCGGTCCCGCTCCCCCCGGCCCCCCTTACCCTGTCGCGACCCGCCGGGGAGCGGAGCGGGAGCCCCGGTGCCGCCGCAGGCTGCAGCCCCTGGCAGGCGGCCGCCGTGCCACTCCCTGCGCGGCCGCGGCGGAGCCGAGCCGGGAAGGAGGGAGCTGGGCGGGCGGCCCGGATTGGCGGAGGCGGATGCCGGCGGAGAGGGATGCGGGGCCGGGGGATGCGGGGCCGCCGGCCGCCTCCCTTCCTCCTCCCGGCCGCCGCCTGCGGGGACGCGGCCGGGCCCTGCGGCCCGCGCGAACAAAGGGGCCGGGCCGGGGCCGCCCCGCGCCGAAATCCTCCTGGTTGCCGGGCCGCGGCGCAGGCGGAAGCCGGGTGGGAGGGTGGAAAAGCAGCGCGGAGGCTCCTCCCGGCTGCCCGCAAGAGGACTCACGCCTCAAAGAAGAAAGAGCGGTGAAGTTCGCCTTTCGCTCGGCTTGAGGTGCCGCCTCCCCTCCCCGCGGCTCTGGGGCCGGTCCCTGCAAAGGAGGGGCTCTCAGAGCGCACCTGAATTTACGCGGTAGCGGATTTGATGGATCCAGGAGTTGGAGGTGCCTCCTGGAAAAGAGAGTGCCCTAATTACCGGGGTTTTTCTGGGGGATGCGGCAAAGAGCAAGCACCCGCAGCCTTGGAAACTCGCTCAGTCGCAGCCGGGAAGAGTAGGTGATAATCACGGCTGGTCCCTCGCCCCTCTGTGCTGCTATCTCCCAGAGCCGGTGCTGGGCTGGCGTTAGATGGAGACACAACACTACAGGATCATACCCAGCACCTATCCCCAAAGACTGCATCCTTAAATCAGACAGGAGGGGATGTGCTTTGTACAAGGGCCACAACTCTATCCAGCGTGCCTCTTGAGACACCCCACGTCACCCGGCACTGGCGATTTTGCACATCAGATGCAGAGGAGAGAAGAACAAAGCTGAGGTCAACTAAGCATCATCTAGAATATAAGATCTGACAGCCCTGGCCTCAGCAAGACAATCCAGCCCCACGAGGCAGCCACAAGCATCCTCATTTTCCATCTTGCCCAAGTCAAAAATAGAACCTGAAAGCACCTGACTCCAACGCCTCTGCTTCAACTGTTCCTCTTTCCCTGGTATTTTCCCTACATCCAAGCTCAACTCACTGCTTTGCAGTTCTGGATACAAGCTTTTTTCGTCTCCTCTCTAATCTGTAGTTGCCTAGGGAGACAGTGTGTCACCAGGAGAAGAGCTCAAGGGGAAGGAGCCCACTGAATCAGGCTACAGGCTCTGGAGGGAGATCTCATGTCTCCACCCAGCTTTGCCCCTGGCTTGCCAGCTCTGCCAGTCTTTAGGTCCCAGTTCCTTAGGAACACAGCGATGGAGTGATGATGTGACATCCCTCTGCCAGCTCCAGAGAGGCTAAGGAGCAGTGTTACTGCAGCCATGCCTTTTGTAAGGGGGAAGAGTGTAAAATTAAAAGCAGTTTTGAAAAAGAAAAAAAAACCTCCTCTTTAATGTTTTCAGGTGCTTCAGGGTAGGATTTCAAAGTGGGCATTGCTCAGAAGTGAAACCTCTTCATTTATAATCAACTGCAGGGTTTTATGCTGGATCTTACATACCCTAATTTGTTCTCATTACAAAAACTTCCACATAAAAGCTTCATTTACAGCCCTACATCATGACAAAGGCAGTCAGCAAGTCTGGGGTTATACCTTGCCTGCCAAGAGTCAGGGGCACATGCAGTGGCTTGACACCGTTCCCATCTTCAGTCTCTCCTTCATGCAGGACAGGGGCCCAGGACTGATGTGCAAGGGGGCTGATGCAAACCTGAGAGCAGAATTAACCCACTGGCCTTGGCAAGATGAAGCTGGAAAAATTTCACAGCTCTTAAAAGAATTCTATGAATCTTTCATAAATATTTGTCCCTCTGACTAAACTTTCTCCAGGGAATTTCCAGGGAGAGAAAAGACCACAGAATCCCAGCCTGGTCTGGGTTGGAAGGGACCCCAAGGATCAGAGAGCTCCAACCCCCTGCCACAGGCAGGGCCACCAACCTCCAGGCCTGGAGCTACACAAGGTTGCCCAGGGCCCCAGCCAACCTGGCCTGGAACACCCCCAGGGACGGGGCACCCACCCCCTCTCTGGGCAGCCCCTGCCAGCCCCTCACCACTCTCTCTGCAAAGAACTTCCCCCTCAGATCCAATTCCAACCTTCCTTCCTCCAGCTTCACTCCAGCCCCCTTGTCCTGCCAGGCTCTGCCCTTTGAACAAGCTGATTCCCCTCCTGTGTCTCTGCTCCCTTCAGGGACTGGCAGGCTGCAATGAGGTCCCCCCGCAGCAAATGCCTCCTTGTGCTTCTCTATGTCTGGGACCATGAGCCGGGGTGGTTTGCCTGCTCACAGCTCCTGTGAATAAGTAAGTGGCTATTGAGAAACAGCCGTGCCACCCTGTGCAATGATGGGGTTTCAACATCTGTTTTCATCCCAGAGCTCTGTTTGTGAGAAGCAGGGACATCGAAAGCAGAGCGACAGCGCTGTGGGGGAGCACTTGACAACAAAGACCAGATTCAAGTCCCAGGTACTTCAGCCACATCACTACCTGTGTTTGTCCCCAGATGGGAGGGGATTGTCCCTCTCTGCTCTGCCCTGGGGAGGCCCCAGCTGGAGTCCTGTGTCCAGAGCTGGGGCCCCAGGACAAGAAAGATGGGCAACTGGTGGAGAGGGCTCAGAGGAGCCCCAAAGATGCTCAGAGGGCTGGAGCAGCTCCCCTAGGAAGAGAGGCTGAGGGAGCTGGGCTGGGTCAGCCTGGAGAAGAGAAGGCTGCTTCTGGGGGGGACCTCATTGCAGCCTGCCAGTCCCTGAAGGGAGCAGAGACACAGGAGGGGAATCAGCTTGTTCAAAGGGCAGAGCCTGGCAGGACAAGGGGCTGGAGTGAAGCTGAAGGAAGGAAGGTTGAAATTGGATCTGAGGGGGAAGTTCTTTGCAGAGAGAGTGGTGAGGGGCTGGCAGGGGCTGCCCGGAGAGGGGGTGGGTGCCCCGTCCCTGGGGGTGTTCCAGGCCAGGTTGGCTGGGGCCCTGGGCAACCTTGTGTAGCTCCAGGCCTGGAGGTTGGTGTCCCTGCCTGTGGCAGGGGGTTGGAGCTCTCTGATCCTTGGGGTCCCTTCCAACCCAGACCAGGCTGGGATTCTATGATCCCAGAAGTCCACAAAAGCTTCAGACTTGAATCCTTTCAGCCTTTTCCCTCCCACATGCCTAGAAACCCCTGCCAAACAAATCCCCTCACCCTGCCCATGTACTGGGGGAACTGAGTGGTGGCAGAAACAACTACATTTGAAAATATTGTTGAACTTCATTCCTATCAACTGGCAGTTATGGGATTTCCATCATCTCCAAGATGTGGCCGTAATAAGATCCCAAGTTCTTAGGATTCATTCAAGCTGACACTATAAATAGCCTGCTGTGTTTGTGGCAGAGCCAGAACTCCAGCGTTGCGGGGAGAAGCAAGATGAAAACAGTGATTTACAGAAAAGCTGGGTTTTTCCTTTGATTACAGAGCTGCTAGAAGAACTTCTTATCTGCAGGATCAGTGGCTGCTCTAGGCCTTACTCATTCCAGGCCAAGACTAAAGTTCAGAAACTCCATGTAAACAGCTTTTAAACTGTTAAGATCTTGCACAATTGTAACAATTCAGCCAAACAGCCCCATGTTTTCAGGCACTTGTGATCTAACCCAGAGCCACTGCAAAGCCTCTAATATCCAGCAGTTTCTGTTGTATCTCCTTAGGTGAAAGAAACCTCTGATCTAGTGACATTTGTATCCCAGCCAACAGTCTAGACTTCATACATAAAGAGTGCAGAGAAACAGGCACCGGGGTGCAAGTCCCCTCACCATATTGCAGACATCTAAAGTGGACTAATTGCCCCCTAACAATGCCTCCTTCCATCCAGGAATTACAGGGTTAGTCAAGAAGTAGGCTAGATGAGATGTTTAAAGTGAAGTGATAGGGACTGTACTCATCTCCCTTCCAGAAATGCTCATCACTGCTGATGATGCTTATTGGGGTGCTTGTAGCTTAGCCACACACATTGGGTACATTCATAGAATCACAGAATCCCAGCCTGGTCTGGGTTGGAAGGGACCCCAAGGATCACAGAGCTCCAACCCCCTGCCACAGGCAGGGCCACCAACCCCCAGGCCTGGAACTACACAAGGTTGCCCAGGGCCCCAGCCAACCTGGCCTGGAACACCCCCAGGGACGGGGCACCCACCCCCTCTCTGGGCAGCCCCTGCCAGCCCCTCACCACTCTCTCTGCAAAGAACTTCCCCCTCAGATCCAATTTCAACCTTCCTTCCTTCAGCTTCACTCCAGCCCCCTTGTCCTGCCAGGCTCTGCCCTTTGAACAAGCTGATTCCCCTCCTGTGTCTCTGCTCCCTTCAGGGACTGGCAGGCTGCAATGAGGTCCCCCCAGAAGCAGCCTTCTCTTCTCCAGGCTGACCCAGCCCAGCTCCCTCAGCCTCTCTTCCTACGGGAGCTGCTCCAGCCCTCGGAGCATCTTTGGGGCTCCTCTGACCCCTCTCCACCAGTTGCCCATCTTTCTTGTCCTGGGGACCCAGCTCTGGACACAGGAGTCCAGCTGGGGCCTCCCCAGGGCAGAGCAGAGAGGGACAATCCCCTCCCTGTCCCTGCTGCCACCCCTCTGCTGATGCAGCCCAGGATCCCATCTCCCTTCCCAGCTGCAGGAGCCACTGCTGGCTCAGGGGAAGTTTCTCATCCCCCATGACACCCAGGTCCTTCTCAGCAGGGCTGCTCTCCAGGAGCTCTTCTCCCAGGCTGTATCTATGTCTGGGATCCTCCAGCCCAAGTGCAACACCTGACACTTGGCAGTGCTGACCCTCATTAGGTTCCCCCAGGCCCAGCTTTCCAGCCTGTCAAGATCCCTCTGGGTGGCTCCTTTCCTTCTCTTGTGTCACCCACACCACTCAGCTTGGTGTCATCTGCACACTTGCTGAGGCTGCACTCCATCCCATCATCCATGTCACTGATCAAGATGTTAAAGAGCCCCGGTCCCAAGACATTCTGTGTTCTGACTTTGTTGTGTTTCACTGGAAGAAGGTTCCAAACTGGGCAGACCTGGCTCCAGGAGCCTTTGGGGAGTGCACGTGGCTTGTATGACGTGAGGGAAAGCGTGCTGCAAGAAGGGCTCCTACTGGGCTGAGTGCTGCCTGTTCCTACTCACTCGTTAGCTTGAAAGCCAGAGTGGGTGGGAATCTGTTGAAGTATCATGGCAGTTCTCATGAATTATGATCAAGAGGAGCTCTTACTGCCTTTCCAGTGTATTTCCCATACTGAAATCAGTGCAGCAACGGTTAGTTAAGCTCCAGCCATCGGGGTAGTTTGATCATTAGCACAGCCTGGTTCCTGTTGTTCTACAATTTTCAAGTAAACCCCAGTGGCACTGTGACAGTGCCTCTGGGGAGCCTGGGACAGCACTCCACACCAATGCCACACAGGAAAATGGACCACACCATGGGATGGATGGAGTTTTGTAACCCTCATTGCAAAGACTCTTCCTTATCCACAGGTCCAAAGACCACTGGATCTTCAGAGAGGTTCAGCACACATTAGTGGAGGCCTCCTGAAATCCTGTCCTCTGATACCACCTTGGTTCAAGTGACCTACACAGGATGGCATGGGGCAGTGGAGAATCTGGAGTAGCTCTTTTTTTTTTACAGTCAGTAAATTATCACCAATCTTTTACTTAAAGATGAAGCTTCTCTTCTCAGATGAAGTAACTTTGCCATGGAGAGAGAAAAATAATGTGTCCATGCAGAATCACAACTATGCCAGTTGACATCTCCATCTACATGTTGAACAACCATAACTCAGCATGAGCAAAAGAAAGTCATGCAGGAGAATGAGAGCACAGAGAGACTGAAGACAGAATTGGCACTAGTGAGTATCATGTTCCTGGTAGAGAGGGAGAAAAACAACAACCCAGATATTAAGTAGTGGGCAAACCATTCTAAGTAGCCATCCCATCCCATCCCATCCCATCCCATCCCATCCCATCCCACTATTTATTCTTATGTTCTCTGTTATTACCATAAAGCTTGTTGCTCTAGAGACTGAAGGTCAGGCTGTCCTTCATTCAGTCCATTTTTAAACACCAGGACAACTGACAGTTGCACTTCCTCCAGCCTGCAGTAGCAAAAGGACTTTCTCCCTACTGACCTCAAAGGTGAGTAGGGGTTTCCTGAATTCACCTGTATTTTGCAGACTTGGGAAACAAAATTGGGAGGGGTTAGTAGACTTTCCCAGGCCTGCTCAAGGCAGCAGCACAGCTGGGGGCAGAATGAGGTGGCCAGGCTGGGGGGTTCTCATGGTGTGCTGCTTTTCATACGCACCCCAGGATGAGAAGAAAGCTGGCCTTAGAGCTCCCAGCACGGTGCCCTGTACCCCATTCATCAGGGGAAGCTGCAGCCTACACAAAGCCTCTGGGAAGCCTCTGGGTGCCCCCATGTAGCACAGAGTCCCCTCAGGAAGATGCAGCTAGACGAAGGTCACTCATAATGGGGCCACCCTGCGTTCTTCCAGTTGTCAAAGCACCGTGCATACCAGTACTGGCTGTTTGCAAACCATCTCAGCTCTGTCTCTGGGAATTGCACATCACAATTACTTCTGGCTCACTTACTACTTCTCATTGTATGTCAAAAAATTCTTCCACTCTTCTGCTGCTCCAAGTGCAGGCAGTACCTTTCTCACCATGGGCAGGGCTGTGAGCTGCTCTTTTCTCTGACCAGGTCAAACAGAGACTGTAACAAATTGGAGCCAGCCTGAACTTGATGAAAAAAACAGTCTATTTCCCTGTCAGTTTGGTCCTGATAGAAATATTATTTCAGATCCAAGACAAGCATGAGATGTTTGCTACCAGAGGTAGAGAATGTGCAGTGCCTGTGAGAGGCAGGAGAGTCCTGTGTCCTCTGAGAGTGTGTTAGCAGATCAATGATGAGGGACAGAAGCCCACCCAAAAACCTTCCCACCTGTGCTCAGAACTTGCAAGAAGATTTGGGTACCTACAACCAAAGCTGTGTTGATTGGGGAAGGGGAGGGAAATGAGCTCCAATTGTGACACTTAGAGAAAAGGCAGAGTTTTCAAATGCCTCCAGCAAGCAATGTGCAGAGCTGGCACAGACAGCTGGCACTGACCACAGACACCTCCAGTCCTGCCACGTCAGCTTCTTAGCCTTGAATTCTGCTGAGAAGCAAGGCTAGCCCCCCAAAGACGCTGACACTGTCATTTAACCTTGGGCACCCTCTCCTGGGAGATCCCAGAGCACATGAGGGACAATCTTTGTCACGAGTGGCAGGTGAGACAATCGAAGCACAAAGAAGTTTACATGACTTAGAGGCCCAGGCAGGTCCACCTCCAGCCCACTCATTCCCAGCCACTAGAGCAGCCAGTAAGCTGCTCATTCCCAGCCAGCTCTGCCCACTGTGTGGGACACAGCCCTGCACTGATGTCCCTCTCTGCTCTGCCCTCCTGGAGTCCTGTGTCCAGAGCTGGGGCCCCAGGACAAGAAAGATGGGCAACTGGTGGAGAGGGGTCAGAGGAGCCCCAAAGATGCTCAGAGGGCTGGAGCAGCTCCCCTAGGAAGAGAGGCTGAGGGAGCTGGGCTGGGTCAGCCTGGAGAAGAGAAGGCTGCTTCTGGGGGGACCTCATTGCAGCCTGCCAGTCCCTGAAGGGAGCAGAGACACAGGAGGGGAATCAGCTTGTTCAAAGGGCAGAGCCTGGCAGGACAAGGGGGCTGGAGTGAAGCTGAAGGAAGGAAGGTTGGAATTGGATCTGAGGGGGAAGTTCTTTGCAGAGAGAGTGGTGAGGGGCTGGCAGGGGCTGCCCAGAGAGGGGGTGGGTGCCCCGTCCCTGGGGGTGTTCCAGGCCAGGTTGGCTGGGGCCCTGGGCAACCTTGTGTAGCTCCAGGCCTGGAGGTTGGTGGCCCTGCCTGTGGCAGGGGGTTGGAGCTCTCTGATCCTTGGGGTCCCTTCCAACCCAGAGCAGTGTATGGTTCTATGATTCCAATAAGGAAGAATCACCATGAGAATGCTGCCAGTGGGGCTTTCTACAGCACACTGCAGGAGAACACATCAGATCTGGGTTTCTTCTAGGTTCTGTTTTTACTGCTGGTGCAAAATGGAAACTCCCTCCATCTCAACAACTGTTTTTGCTGACAGTGAAAGAGGAACAATGATGCTGACCTGGTCTGTAAAATGCTCTGAGTTGCCCAGACTAAATATAGGAGATAAACATTAAATAGCTTATGCTGCCTGCTCCAGTATGTGCTAAATTGTGTGCTCCAATATGCCCTAAATACCCCCAGAAAAGCTTGGTGAATGCTGCCAGTGCCCAGTCCTTCTCAGTCCTGCCTTCTGACAAAGCAAAAGCACTATGGCCAGTGGAAAATGCCAACTTGCCAGCTGTGAATATAGCTAATATATACAAGAAAATTGTGCATTACTCTTCCCTCTTTAGAAAGAAACAGAATCGAAGGAGGGTGGTAACAAATATGAAGCTAACAAGTGGAAAAACACAATTAAGGTAAATTAACCTGAGGAATTCAATGCCAGAATATATAACAGGTAATTAAGATCATTCTATTGCAGCAGTGGCTGTGCTAATTCTAATTAGAATAAAAACTTATGAGACCACCCTTAACTCTTGATGAAAAATAAACTCCTCTAAACAAATTCTGTAATTGATAACACACTCAAGGTTTGCCTCTCTTTCCTTTGAGCCTCTGAGCTTCTCAGAGAGGTTGTTCTCTTGAACAGGCTTCTGCTGTGTTCCAGTAGGCAATTCACCTGCACCTTCCATGTTATGGTCCCTGCATGTATCTAAGAATGTTCAGGGCAAAAGAAGGGAAACAGCTGATTGTTACCTGGGATTTTTATTGAAGGAAGGAAATAGAATGGAGCCTTTTGTGTGAAAAAACACAAGTATGAAGGAATTGCTGCATATTGCTGAGTATTGCTGAGACCAAGGGGATGAGGTTTAACAAGGCCCAGGGCAGAGTGCTGCCCATGGGACACAACAACCCCAGGCAGTGCTCCAGGCTGGGGGAGACTGGCTGGAGAGCTGTCAGGCAGAGAAGGACCTGGGGGTGCTGGGGGACTGCAGGCTGAAGGTGAGCCAGCAGTGTGCCCAGGGGGCCAGGAAAGCCAATGGCATCCTGGCTTGTGTCCAAATAGTGTGGGCAGTAGGTGTGGGGAGGGGATTGTGCCCCTGGACTGGGCACTGGGGAGGCTGCAGCTGGAGTGCTGGGTCCAGTTCTGGGCTCCTCAGCATCAGAAGGACATGGAGGTGCTGGAGCCAGTGCAGAGAAGGGCAAGCAGGCTGGGGCAGGGGCTGGAGGGCAAATCCTCTGAGGAGCAGCTGAGGGAGCTGGGGGTGTTGAGCCTGGAGAAGAGGAGGCTGAGGGGAGACCTTCTCCCCAGCTCCACCTACCTGAAGGGAGGGTGCAGAGAGGTGGGGGATGGTCTCTTCAGCCAGGGGACAGGAGATGGGACAAAGGGCAATGGGCTCAAGCTGGGCCAGGGCAGGGGCAGAGCAGATAGTAGAAACCAATGTTTGACTGGCAGAGTTGCTGGGGCCTGGGACAGGCTGCCCAGGGAGGGGCTGAGTCCCCTTCCCTGGGGGTGTTTAGAAAAGGGTAGATGAGGTACTGAGGGATGTGGTTTGGCTTAGGATGGGAATGGTTGGACTGGATGATCTGAAAGGGCTTTTCCAACCCAGTGATCCTGGGATGCTGTGAAGGCATGTCACACCCATATAACATGTAAATTTTTATGTATAGCAAAAGAAAAGTGATGAAGATATTTGCAAACTAGGCTGAAAATGTCATGGAAACAGCTGCCCTCCCAGCAGACTGAAGATTCATTTCCTTGTTGTATGTAGGCAAGTAGGGCAGAGCAACCCACCCACTCACATCTGTATCTCTGTGACACATTAAAAAGCTCTGATACTTCACCTGACTATAAATACTGACCAAAAACCAACAAATCATCAAATCTCTCTTGAGGGAGGGGGTGTGTGTGTGTGTTAAATGGGGGGTTTTGGGGGTGCTTTTACAAGTGGACTTGTTTTAAAATATTATGAATACTTTGTGACATCAAGGTCATAAAACAATGCCATGGCCATATTGCAGTTCTGGAGAAGATTGCCTTGAGAATGACATACTGCCATGATCTTCAGGGCTCACAGCGAAGGAGCTGAAGCCCAACCATCTCCCCACTTATAATTACCACTCATGCAGATCCCCCTTCACTGGGCTGACATGACTGGCCAGCAGAAGAACAGCCAAGGAGATTTGTGGTGCAGGGCTCTGTCCTGTGGTTGCTTCCATAGAAAATGAGGGGGAGATTAGGTGTTAATCCCTGTAAACAGTCCTGCACACTCACAGGGCAGCTTCACTCCTCTTACCTGAGGAGACTGCAAAAAAACCCATCCTGCTATATGTCAAGATTAGTTTGGGTACCTGGTAGAAGGATGTAAGGCCATTAATCTGGGCAGCAGATGAAAAGAAATTAGAACCTTTTTGGATCCATCCCATCGTTGGTGCCTCCAGCCAGCACTGCTCTGAGAGGCTGGGAGTGCATAGCCAGCACCCTCAGCCCGTGTCACAGAAGCAGACAGAAAGGTGGCATACCTGTCCCAGCAGTGTGGGCTGGAAGGAGGTGGGTGTTGTTCCCAACACACAGGACCTGTCCCCCAGCAGCTCTGGTGTCTGTGGTCCCAGGGCCGTGCCCGCAGCCCGCCCAAGCCCCGGGCTTCGCTGGGCCGTGCTGCCAGGCGGCGCTGTGGGCAGCCGGTCCGGTCGCTGCAGCGCAGGGTTCCGTGCCGCCCCGTTACATCCCCACCAGGCTCTGGCCTACAGCGGGCTGCACGGGGGCCATGGGAAGGACGGCTCTGGCACCCAGTGCAGTGCAGTCGCGCCCCAGTACCCGGCCCTGGGGAGCAGTCACCTCCCAGCCTGCTGATGTCAGCGGGGAACCGAGCCCCCCGTGCAGTGAAAGCCCCCAGTGCAGGTTCACCTTCACCTGCAGCCCCCCTGACATGGACCAGATGAGACCCCAGGTGAAATCAGGGCCATGCCAAGGGTGCATGGTGGCACTGTGGCCTGCAGGTGCATAGCCCCCTGTCAGCACCAGGCTTTTCCCTGTAGTACAGCGTTTTGAGGCAGCAGAACAATGAGATGCTGTCAGAGAGAGCGCTGAGCTTTCAGGCTGTGAATCAGTTATTTCCTCAAGAAAGATCCACTTTGCTGCAGCATTTGATTTTCCAATTATATCCCTGCCTTTTACCCTGTTTTCCAGCTGCACAGGGAAGGCAAATGCCTTGCTCAAGGTTACTCTGACTGATGTGCTGGGGAAATAATGACTATTTCTGGCAGCTGAGATGTCTTTCCATAAACCTTTGGTTTTAATAAACCAATTTATAACCTGTGTCTAGTGCTGCTTTCACTCAATGTGCTTGTGTATGCACACCCCCTTCTGTAGTACCTTTAGCATGAGGTTATTTTCACCCTAATGGTTCTGTGTATGGCCTTCTGCCCTCAGCACCTTTACCACCTCATGTCAGCATGCATTTCAGGAGGCTGTTATCTAAGAATTCACTGATCAGAGGAAGACAGTTGTGTCTGAAGGACAATATAGTCACAGAGGACTTGGGGTGCACTCAATTTAAACAGCCAAATCTGTTTGGGAAGCAGCCTACCTGATAAAGAATCCTCCTGTAGTGCAACAAGAAACAGTATCTTATGCTAATGACAACTGAAAAACTGAACAAGTAACTAGACATGCTTATTAACATAGAATCACAGAATCCCAGACTGGTCTGGGTTGGAAGGGACCCAAGGATCAGAGAGCTCCAACCCCCTGCCACAGGCAGGGACACCAACCTCCAGGCCTGGAGCTACACAAGGTTGCCCAGGGCCCCAGCCAACCTGGCCTGGAACACCCCCAGGGACGGGGCACCCACCCCCTCTCTGGGCAGCCCCTGCCAGCCCCTCACCACTCTCTCTGCAAAGAACTTCCCCCTAAGATCCAATTTCAACCTTCCTTCCTTCAGCTTCACTCCAGCCCCCTTGTCCTGCCAGGCTCTGCCCTTTGAACAAGCTGATTCCCCTCCTGTGTCTCTGCTCCCTTCAGGGACTGGCAGGCTGCAATGAGGTCCCCCCAGAAGCAGCCTTCTCTTCTCCAGGCTGACCCAGCCCAGCTCCCTCAGCCTCTCTTCCTAGGGGAGCTGCTCCAGCCCTCTGAGCATCTCTGGGGCTCCTCTGAGCCCTCTCCTGCACAAACATAACTGTCTCAGTAATAAAGGAAGAACTCAGTTGCACTCAATGTAGTGGACAAAGGCCACATCCTAGGCCAAAACTCTCTGTTTTCAGGCAAAACATATCAAACTTTCCAGTTTCTGTTTTGCTCCCTGTATACTGGTGGTATCTTTTTCCCAGGGAGCATGCTGCCAGGATGGATGAGGATTTTACCCATGAAGTTAAAAATTGTATCAGAATGTTACTAACAAGCATACATGCAGAATTGGAAAGCTAAATCCCAGAGCAGATTTGGAAACTGTTATAAATGTATAATTACATCCAGCAAACCAGCCTGCTCTCAGCTGATCTGAGCACTGAGTCCAGGAGCTAAGTAAGAGAGTGATGGAGAGAGGGAAGCAGTGCTGGTGTAGCCAGCAGCCTCTGTTCCCTGCTCTGGTACCAGCCTAATAGTCAAAAGCAACATGTGCATGAAGAGCTTTGCTTGGCAGCTTGGGAATCTCTGGGACAAATGATAAGTTGGGGAGATGCTAGTTCCCAAAGCCCAGGAAGAACATGTGGAACACTTCTGTGGGTAAGACAATGCATTGCTTATGTGTTTGCATTGGTAAGAGAGTGTCATTCAACACCCCTTCACCTCATCAATTAAGTTCTGCCTTCAAAGTATGGGAGCACAAGTACCAAGAGGGTAAATGCTGTTATTTAACATTATAATTTGCATATTATGTCTATTAAATCTGAACAAGATGCCAAGAAAAGCAGAAAACCCAACCTAATGCAAAGCCATCTTGATAAACTGTGGAAACAGATGGAAAAATCAAGATGTAATTCAGTTAAGAGAAATGATTGTACAGCTCTAGATTCATCTGGATGAATAATTAAAAAAAAAAAAGAGGGAAAGAATGGGGGACACACACATCAGGGAAACACCCACTGTCTACAGCAGACTGAAAGCCCAGCACCAGCCATGATGTGCCCTGATCAAAAGGTAAATCAGGGAGCATTTCAGTTCAACCTGAAACACTTCAATCCCTCTGTTAGAAGCCATTTGAAACAAGGTACACACAAAGTGAGCTGAACTGCCTCTAGACCGCGCAGTTCACCCTGGAAACAGTTCCAGGGCTAAACCCCAAGCTGTTCTCTGACTGGGGTGTTCCTGCCCGCAGGGGCGGAGGCATCAGCAACCACAGCAATAAAAAGCAGTGGCCACACCAGCTGGCAGTGGTTTCCTCCCTTCGGGGCTCCAGGAGAACAGCTCATCTTTTATTCATGAAAAACGAGGCCTCAGGAGGTCTAAGCAAAAAAAAAAAAAAAACCAAACCCAACCAACAACCAGGAAGTAAATATTTCTTGGGGGCACTGCCCAAGACATCAGGGAGAGGCAGAGCTGGAAGCAGGACAGCTCCCTTCCTACCAGCCTTCCCCCAGTGATTAGGAAGGAGGGTCACAGGGTGCAAACTGGGCGTCCCATAGTGTCGCAGTTTGCTGTAGCTGTGCTGCTGGGATGGCTTTTGCAAAGCAGCAGTTACAGTTTGTTGTGAGTTCCCAACAGTAAACTTCGGCCAATTCAAGGCCAAAGTTACCTCTGACCAATCCCAGATGGATTCACAGCGCCTCTGGGAATCACATACTCGAGGAAAACAACTCCTGGCTGGGGCACTTTGCCACCAGCACGCAGAGTGGGAAGATGTGACCAGCTGCAGCGATAGCCAAGGCCAGGCCCTGAAGGAGGAGGGGGAAAGGAATGTGGGAAGAAAGCTTCCCCTGCAGCCTGTGGAGAAGAGCATGGTGGAGCGGGTGTCCCCTCACAGCCCATGGATGAGGACGGGGAGCAGAGACATCTACGGCCTGTGCAGAGATTGATCCAGGCCTCAGCAGGTTTGCCAGGGCACTTGTGACTCTGTGGGGAGCCAGGCCGGGGGAGTCTGGGCCCGAAGGTCAGCACCCATGGAAGGGAGTCCTGCTGAGAGGCCTGTGGTGAGGAGGGGACTCTCTGGTAGAGAGGACTCACGCTGCAGAAGTTTGTGGATACGACTCTGGCGTGGGTGGGACCCCACGGTGCTGTAAGGGAAGAGTGTGAGTGTGTGTGTGTGTGTGTGTGGAATGCCCCCCTAGCTGAGACAGAAGACAGAAGACTGAACCCCCCCCCCCTTCCCATTCCCTGCCCCTCCTGGTGCTGGGATGGGAGGGAAGAAGGGAGCAAATTGATGATTAAAGCTCAGGGTGTGAAGAGGGGAGGGGTGGGGGGAAGGAGAAGTGTTCAGATCTGGGGAAGGAAAGCAACTGGTACCACTGGAACCTCACTGACCATTCCCTGCCCCTCCCTGTGCCATGTTGGGGGGAAGAAGGGAGTAAAATCGTGATGAAGTTTGAGTTTGCTAAGAAGGGGAGGGGTGGGGGGAAGGTGCTTTAAGACCTGGCTGCTTCTCACTCTCATCTCGTCCTGGTTCACTGGGTGCATCAGTCGTAGTTGGAATAAATCACTTTCCTTCATTCTGTGCCCAGTCTGTTTTGCCCATTGCACTAATTGCAGAGTGATCCCTCTGGCCTTAGCTCAGGGCCTGAGCCCCCAAAACAGCCTTTCGGCTGAAGGGGGAGTGAGGGAGCAGCTTGGTGGGCATTTGGCCTCTGGCCAGGGCCAAACCCACCACACACAGGGTGCCCCAGCACAGCAGTGGAACAGACTGGGCTGGTGTCTGGCTGTGGGGTGAGCAGGGAGTCACTGCACCACAGGGGGAACGCAGGCTGCAGGGTCAGCAGGGATACATGCCCTGCTGGGATGGATCCCTCTGAGGTGTGCTTTAGAGGGGCTGCAGTGGTTTGCATAAGCTGCTGCTCTGAGTTCTCCAGGTAATCTCTCTCCAGGACTTTGCCACGCTCCCCTCAGGTCCTAAAGCCACAAAGACTGTTTTGCAACATGTGTGCAGAACAGGAGCACCACCTTCCCTGGGAAAAGAGAGCTTGTCCTCCCACACAGCCCCTCTATCTGCTCCTGCTCTCAAGAAGAAAGCCCATCCTTTATATCAGCAGAGAAGAGAACCTGCTGCAACCCTTCCCTTCCCTGAGGCCTGAAGCTGCAGGCACTGTTTCTGGCCCCAGCTGTGTGCAGAGGGGCGATGGCTGCTCCCCTGGCAGCTCAGACCTGAGGCTGGCTCAGGACTCACTGCTCCTCATTCCCTCAGCCTTACTGTCAGGGCTGGCTGCTTTGCACAGACCTTTCTGAGAAGGTCCAACTCCTCCTTGCAGATTTCTGGTCCCTGCAGGGAAAGCAAGCAGCTTCCTGTCACTTTCTGACAGGTTCCTAGAAGAGGATACATGCAGGGGAAGATTTATTTCTCAAAAATCACTAAAGCAATGTAGGATTTTACATTAACATCCATCCTTCATTGTTTTAATTACTGCCTAATGAATATTAGTCCTCAGAATATCTTCCCTGCAGGGCTGAGCAAATGAGAAACAAGTCACAGCACGGCAGTCAAAATGAAAGGGGAGGAAAGGCAAAAAACAAGACAATAAACCCCCCCCCCATGCATCAGGAGAGGCAGAAAAATGCACCCTGGGATCCAGCAGCCAATATTCATTTAATAATGCCAAGATTTTATAGGCAAAGCTTTCCTGTGGGGCTGTAAAACATGGATTTATAATGGCATGTGGTGGGATTAGATAAAAAATAAATTAATATTTAAGGTGCTCTTTATGATATGGGGGGGCAAGGGGAGGAAGAGACAATTCTCATCACTTAAGCTGGCTGTTGTAGAAAGAAACTTTAAAAGGAAGAAAAGCTCCTAAAGACCACCCCCAAATTAGGTTCTGGTTTTACTCATGTCCATGGGAGTTTTTTTCCTGCACTACCACAGACTGGAACCACACTCCTTTCTCATTAGTGAGCTCAGCTTGAAAATCCTGCTCACACATCCAGCATCCAGCTGCCTTCAGCATGCTCATAGCCCATGGGAAACTCAAGCTCAGGCAGGACATTTCTCTGCTCCTCAGTTACTGACAGTTTCTCCCTTCCAACATAAGCCCCCCAATTTCCCCCTCAACAAAACTCAGTCAGCAAGAGCTACAAGACCAAACTTCTGAACTCCCAAAACAGAGGAGTAGTTAAGTGCTCTAACCAGAAGCCAATTCAAGCAGGCATTTTAAAAATTCATCTCTTTAAAAGCTTTACCAAAAATCAAGCTTTGAAGAAACAAAACATTTGAATAAAAGGTGGTAAAAAATCCTGACAGTGATTACAGTGGTCTCACTCTATCTATCCAGAGGAAGCCCAAAAGCATTTACAAAATCTGACACAGAACCTGCAGGTGTAAAAGGATGTATCCTAAAGACAGCCCATCAATTAACCAAACAAAAATTAATAAACAAGCCATACCTAAGCAGTGGCTTCAGGCTGCTCCAAGCCAATTTTGACAGAAACACTGTATCCTGTGACTTGCAGTGTGGAAGCTATTCAAACCACTGAGGAAGCTGAAGTTTCAACCATGCCAAAGCACTCTTGGATGCTTTTGGATGCATGAACCAAAGGAGATGGGTACAAGGACTCTCCCTTTTTCCTACACCTAAAGCTGCCTTGTGCAAGTAAAAAACCCCAAACCCTAGAGAAGGGTTAATGTTTAACTTTAATTGATTATATTACCTGTTACTTTGACACACCATTAAAGCAAGATTTAGGGGTGACTAGACAAGACAGGCAAACTGTCTCATTTTGTTATACAGCACTTAAACATTCTGTCACTGAAATGAGAGTTTCCTCTCCTGCTTAAATGGAGCTCTCTGGACAGGGGAACTCACTGTCCTTTCCCTCTGCCTTTCTGTTTGAGGACCATCACCTTACATCACCTGCTGCAGGGAAATCAAGCATTTCCAAGGAAGTGACTACACACCCAGAGATACTCCAACCTGTGTTCAAACCTGCCTGTGAGGCCACTGACTGGATTTGTTTGCTTGGGAGGAGCAAAATCCAGATGACTCATGCAAGAAAGAGAAGCTTTTTCTCTCCTCACACCCATTTCTCAAACTTCTGTGATAGCTTCCAAACTGTGGCACTAGGATCAGTGAGCAACAAGTGTCTTTAGTCAGGGGATATACTGAACAAGGCAGGGGAAATTCAGGGAGTTAGCCCAGGTGGAACAGAGCCTGGATTGCAGGGTTAATATCCAAAGTTTTATCTTCACAGTCTCCTGTCACATCTTGTTTGAAAGTCACTGCCTGGAGCTCTAGGGCCACCCTGGCACCACGCTGGCTGCAGCCAAATTCCCACTGTGCAGTACTGGCCAGTGCAGCACTGGGGCTTTGCTGGACTTTAACCCCATAAACCAGAACACACCTTCACCCAGTAACTCAGGACCCTTACTTTTCATGATTTCCCAGACTAAGGAAAGGTTCACAAACCATTTTCTCAGACATATTTACAGCCTGGGAGAAGAGCTCCTGGAGAGCAGCCCTGCTGAGAAGGACCTGGGTGTCATGGGGGAGGAGAAACTTCCCCTGAGCCAGCAGTGGCTCCTGCAGCTGGGAAGGGAGGTGGGATCCTGGGCTGCATCAGCAGAGGGGTGGCAGCAGGGACAGGGAGGGGATTGTCCCTCTCTGCTCTGCCCTGGGGAGGCCCCAGCTGGACTCCTGTGTCCAGAGCAAGAAAGATGGGCAACTGGTGGAGAGGGGTCAGAGGAGCCCCAAAGATGCTCAGAGGGCTGAAGCACCTCTAATCTAGTGGTGGCCCTGCCTGTGGCAGGGGGTTGGAACTCTCTGATCCTTGGGGTCCCTTCCAACCCAGACCAGTCTGGGATTATATGATTCTCTTGGGACAACTGACGTCCAAGTGCATATTTCAGTATCACTCTCTAGACTTAACACAAAATAACTCTTCACTTAACTCTTCATCACTTAACTCTCAAATTGCCATGCAGCCACTAAAACAAATATTAAGATTACAAGTCCTATTTTTCATTGCACATCTAGGCAAAACCACACCTAACACTTGGAGTAAAATTCACCTGTACACAGAGAGGCCTGAAGATAACAACCACATTTTTATTTTTGTCAGACCTTTCTCCCTTCCTCTATCATGAGCACCCTACAGTCAAGCCAGACTCAACCCTTACCTGTTGCTAAACTCCTCCTTTATCCTTTAGGAACTTCCTGGTTTGGAATACTGCAGCTCTTCCTTCTGATCCATTTCTAGATCCACGCTCTGCAGACCTGAAGGAATCCAGAGTGCTGCAGCCTGGTAATTCCTGGGTTCCTGATAAACAACATTATTGCATTTGAATCTTTTCCATACAGAAAATGAGCACAAATGAATGTTAGTTAAGATTTATTTTGCTGCATTTAGCCAAAGAAGGTCTCTGATCAAGTTTTGCACAGCATTTAAGAGACTAGATGGAGCTGAAAAGGATCTCACACTGTCATGCAGTGCCAGTTAGGGGCAGTCAGTGGAGAATACTGCCAGGCTGCTGACGTGAGGAATGAACATGAGACTGTGCCACAGAGCAGCATCATGCTGCATCATGGCTGCACCACACCTGACCAAAAGTCAGGCAAAACTAGAATTATTAAAGAAAATTAAATGCACTTTGCACCAACTTCCTTGCAAATTTATTTTGGCATTTCTGACAAACATCAATCAAGTCAGCCCATGTGCCCATTGTTATGGGAAAGGGAGGTCAGAGGAACGTCTGAAAATACAAACTAAGTGGGACAGTGGTAAAACAGCGGATGGATCCAGACTGTTGCCCTCCATGGTACCATCCACCAGGCCTTAGCTGACACAGCCCTCAGATCACTCTGGTTTTGCACCAGCCGCAGGCTCACAGGTTCCTTCCTCAAGATCCTTCCTCTTATGCCAGGGAGTCCCCAGCAAGGCACTCACTGCTGCAGGACCCTCCTTGCAACATCCATGTTTTGGCAATAGAAGTCATGCCAAATCACTTTCTCAGTGCAGTGGAGGAGTCCAGAGTCCTGCCCGGAGGCTCCCACTTGTGGGAACGATCATTGATGGTCACACCTGGCATGGAGCAAGCACAAGAGGCCAAGGGCTCACAGGGTGACTGCCATACAGAGGAAGGCACGGCAAGCACAGAAGGTCATTCCCCTCTCCTACACTTCTGCCTTTATCAACAGCGTTAGTAGCCAACAGCTGCATTCTGCCGTCTAGGAAAATGTATGCTTAAAGAATATACCTTTGTTTGGGTTTTTTGTAGATAGGAGAGGAATTCAAGGAGAAAGTCTGTTCTCTTGGCTGTCACGGGTGATCCTGTGTGGCTTTAATACAGGTGTCTGTACTCCCTCTACTGACTAGAGCTGTAACCACACGGCTGGTCTTGTACTGGACACTTGGTGTCTGTTTCGTGCTAAACAAAAAAAGGAAAGGAAATTGCAAGTCTTAAGCATCCAAACCCAGGAGAGTATGAGCAGCAGGGCACTGCTCCTGAACCCTCTTCTTGTAACCGAGTGTAAAGCACTGGGCAAATAATAATATGTTCCTTAACACATGCATAAAAATCATATTAAAGCTGCTCAGGTTTAAACTTGCAGTAATCTAAATCCACTCTTTCAGTGTTTTCAGGTGTTTATAAAACAGAATGTAAATATATCCACCATTAGAGTCTCCTGGTAGCAATAAGCTCAAGTTTATCTTTCCAGCTAGTTTCTCACCACAGTCTGTGACTTGCCTCACTTCTAGCTGTATGAATTTCCTAACTGCAGACTCAAGTCAGCAAGCTGCTTCTGATTCCATGCCACAGCACTGAAAAAAAATCCATTTAAAGGTATTAATGAAAATGTAAAAAACAATGAGATGCCATAAATAAAAGTGCTGGGGTAACAAGGCAGGCAGATGTCACGCTGCATTTACTCTAGGCTGCTCTGCTGCTGCTCTGCAGCTATGAGAGGTGCTAAGGAGAGAGGAAGGATGAGGTAGTGGATGGGGAAATAAACTAGCAGACCGCAGTGTGCTGATGGAGAGCAGGTGTGACCTCAGCCATTATGACTGGGAGGGAATTTTAAACAGCATACATGATGTTAGCTCAGATCAACACACCTGTACCTGCCAGGGGCACTCTGGGGATAACCGTTTGAAGGATGGAGGAGTGCTATGATGCTACAAGTACATATTAACACCCTGCATGTACTGACAGTGTCATTCCCGGTTTTGCTCCTGGAGCTCAACCACAGCAGCTCCACAGGAGTCAGGGCCCCTGTCAGTCAGGGTGCAGACACATCCAGCCCACACAGACCCTCACATGACGATGCCCTATTTCACACAGCGCCGGGCCAGCCTCCCTCCTCACCACCCCATCACCGCTGGCGTCTGTACCAGCCTTACTTCATGCTTGCAGCCTCGGTGAGCACAAGATACAATGGTTGGTTAGTGCCTGAATTCACTCTGCTGTCTCCAGCCGAACTGGGGAGTGAGCAAACAGGGAGCAGCCTCAAAGGGGACTGCAGGCTGCGCGCTGCCCTGGCAGCCAGACCATCTGTGCTACGTGACCTACTTGCGGCTGCTGAACAACAGCACTGCTGCAAGAGGAGGTGGCAGCTTCAACTGGGGCTGCAGGGATGGCAAGGACTGGGAGCAGACAGCCAAAGGAACTTTGTGCCTCTCTTGGCACTGTAATTTAAGGTCTCAGCCTTTCACATCTGCTGGATAACGTGTATTAGCGTTGGCCTTAACAAGAACAGTAAGCTGAACTCAGATTTAACCCAAAAGCAAAATGACCTTGAATAGGGAAGAGTTCTCCCCTCCTAAACCCACTGTATATAGGGGTGGTTTTATTGCCTATCTGCACTGATCACGCAGTACAGACACATACTTCCACCAACAACTGCCTACAGGTAGCTTCCTCTCTTGTGCTTTACTTCCATTGCCTTCTGGATTTGCACAGCAAATTACAGATTCATTACAGATGAAGTATGAGGTACATCATATTAAGCACCTGATAGCTCATCTCTGTAATCTATATATTACTGTCTCACAGCATCACAAGGTTGGAAAAGCCCTTTCAGATCATCCAGTCCAACCATTCCCATCCTAAGCCAAACCACATCCCTCAGTACCTCATCTACCCTTTTCTAAACACCCCCAGGGAAGGGGACTCAACCCCTTCCCTGGGATTCAACCACCTCCCTGGGGTTTTGTCCAGGTTTCAAAAGGGATAAAGATCCTCCCCAGCAGCTGGTGTGTAGGACTGCATTTGGGATTTAGGCTGAGGATCACATCCATAACACACGGACATTTTAGCTGCTGCCAAACAGTCGAGGACTTCTCATGTGGCCCTGCTGATGAGGAGGCAAGGGGCCACCCCCAGGAAGCGGGAGGGGACACTGCCAGGACAGGTGACCCAAACTGGGCAGGGGGATATTCTGTACCGTATGATGTCATGGTGCTCTTGTAACCGGGGAGCGGGGGAGAGGTGAGGGGCTGGCTGCAGCTGGGTGTCTCATGCAGCACTGACTCTGGGGTGGGAGATGGCTGAACACCTGCCTGCCGATGGGAAGTGGTGAATGAGTTCTGTGGTTTGCTCTGCCTGCACGTGTGGGCTGAGAGGCTGGGCAGTCATCTGGGGGGTCTTGTGCAGCATCACCTGTGGGTGGGGAGACATTGTGTTGTTCATCACGTGTGTGCATGTTATTAATACACATTATTATTACTATCTTCCTGTTTCTATGTGTGTCCTATTAAACGGTCTTTACTTCAATCCAAAATTTCTCTCTCTGCCTTCTGATTCTGTCCCCCATCAGAGTGGGTGGTTGTGTGGTGCTCAGTGGCTGGCTGGGGCTAAACCACGGCAATTTCACACCTCACATCACCCCTCATAATTTCATCACTGTTGCTTTTTGCCGTCTTCAACTACTGCCTCACTTTTATTGTCTTCAGTAATTTTAACTTCTTAGACTCAAAACAAGCTACCCTCAGCTTCACCAACCATAGCATGCAAAGCAGCAATTCTTTTGCCACAACTTCTGCATTTACCTCTGACGAAACTTGTTGCATTGGGCTTTAGCTTCCCTGTAGGAGCTAAAGCACAAGGCCTTGGCTGGAGCTGACCTGAAAAGAGCCTCCACAAGGTCTTTAAAGGACTTGTTCTCTACATCAAGCACCTGCAGCTGGGACAACCACAAAACCCCTCTCTCTTTCTCTGATGGGGATCTCCATTACTAGCGGTACATGCGTTTGAATGCACCCAAGAGGAGCATCCCACATGCTAACTGAATCCTCAGCCACAAACCTGTACCTGCACTCTATACTGATTGCAAATACCTAGGAAGTTTTTTATATGTATATCCTCTGGGGTGGGAGACAGGTCAGAAAGACAATCTAAAATTCAGGGTTATTCTCCTTTCAGGGCACAGTGCATCTACTGCATTCATGTGCACTCAGGCACTGCGGGTGACGCATCAGAAGAGTCCTGCCACTTCAGCACTGAATTTGGAATTAAACTTGTCCCAGATGTATCCTGTCATCTCAACAGACAGACTACAATAGGAACAGTTCAGATTTCAGGGCAGAGAGGTTTTTAAACTTTCAGCTCAGGTCTGCCTGTCCACCTGCCACACATCCCTGTCAATACTGCTGGGCCACGGCTGGGAAGTGAGGAGTTGCTGCCTACACAGGGGCTGCAAGGCGTGAGAAGACTGCTCCAGAGAAGCACCCACGTTACAAGTGGTTATCAGAAACACATGACAACTTCTGTCAACAGGGTCTCTGCCACAATTCTTATGAGCAGCCTTTCCTGCTGTCCTTTGGGTGCTAACCAGCAGCAAGCCTCCACCCAGCGTGGCAGGCTTAGTGCTGTCCAGGACAATTACATCTTATCCAGAGGCTGGTACTTCTGAAGAGTGTAACAAGTGTTTAATTTGGCAAGGAACCAGAGCATGCCTGGTGTGCTCTAGTGAGACTTTTATGACCAGCAGCACTCCGTGCAGCCACAGGATTTCACCGTCTCACAACAGGCTCTGCTGAGTACTGCAGGAGGTTAAATTCAAAGAGTAACATCAGGAGTTTGAGGCACTAGAGGAACAATGTCTTCATCCAGCAAGTCTGCTACCAACAGTCTGAGTAACAACAAAAAATGCCAAGTCTCCCTCTCATATGCCAATAATTGTGTTAATTCCCTACTTTTGCTCCAACAGAAGTGAAGTTCATCCACAGTTAGTTCACCCAGCCACCTAAGTACTGCAGGCCACTTACAATTTCACTCTTAAAAAACTTAACCTAAAGCCATTATGAACTGTGTACAGCTATAAATAAATAAATATGCAAAAGAACATTAAAGCACTGACTACCTAACATAAAACCTCAGATACAAGACTCTGCTTTGTGTAACAGAAACTTCACCCTGCAGTTTTAGAGCCTTGCAAGGAACTCTGCAAACCCCATTGCTGTCAGGCCACAGGCAGAAGCACTTCCACAGGCTGAGAGCATTTACGTGCCAACCTCAAAACACCAAGTAACAGGCACTGACAATAACAGTGGGATGCAAATGTTGTGGCAAGAAATAGGAAGTTACTCCCTTAAAGAAGCATCACTGCTGATACAGCGTCAAGTACAATCAGCGCCAAGTCCCTGCCTCAGCCCAATCTGAAATAAGAAACACTTCTCAAAGAATTAGAGCCCAATCTGAATGGTGTACCTTCTACCCACTGAGCTAGCACAAATATAATTGATTACATGGAGCACCAGCAGACCTTGAAGTTGTATCAGGAACCCAGGAACTACCAAGGTTTAGAGCGATCACAGACATGCAAATTCTAATGTAGCACCATGGAATCACAGAATCATCTGGGTTGGGAGACACCCTTAAGATCATTGAGTCCAACCACAGCCTAGTCCACCTCTAGACCATGTCTCCAAGCACAACACCTACACACCTTTTAGATACCTCCAGGGACAGGGACTCCACCACCTCCCTGGGCAGCCTGTGCCAAGGCCTGACAACACTTTCAGTACAGAAATTCTTCCTGATCTCTGACCCAAATCTCCCCTGGGGCAGTTTTAAGCCATTTCCTCTCCTCCTGTTGCTTGTCACCTGAGAGAAGAGACCGACCCCACATCTCTGCACCCGCCTTGCAGGGAGCCCATGAGGTCTCCCCTCAGCCTCCTTTTCTCCAGACTAAAAGCCCCAGCTCCCTCAGCTGCTCCTCACAGGACTTGTGCTCCAGACCCTTCCCCAGATTCATCACCCTCCTCTGGACGTGCTCCAGCATCTCAGCATCCTTCCTGTAGCCAGGGGCCCAAAACTGAACAGAGCCTCACACCTCCCCATTAAACATAACTTAGGGGTATTGTGCAGCATGGCGGTTATTGTTTTCCTTGTACAGGGAGAAGTAAGGATAGCCAGCAGAAACGAAGGCTTAAGACTCCTACAGCTCAAAGAGCTTCACTAACGCCCAACCCGTCAGTAGGGCCGATAAATCAGTCAGCCAGGCTCCAACGCAGTCGAGCACAGGCCCACAAGCCAGCCCCCACGGCCCCCGCCTGCCACATCCCAGCGCCCCTCAGTCACCCCACAGCGCACCCGCGGCTCCGGGCCGGAGAGGGCGCCAGGAAGAACCCGCCCCGGGGAGGACGCACCCCGCCGGCCTTCACCGCCCCGTCCCGCCCCGCCCCGGGAGGCGGGCCCGGGAGCGCGGCGCGCCCCTCACGGAGCCAGGCCCGCGCCGCACCAGCCGCAGCCGGAATGGAGATGGAGGTTGAGGTCGCGGAGGACGAAAAGGCCGGGCCCGCGGCAGGCGAGAAGCCAGGCTCCGCTGACCCCGCAGGGGCCGCTCCTGCCGCCGGCGGCCATTACGAACTGCCCTGGTGAGCGGACGCGCGGGAGAGAACCGCAGGCAGGGGAGCGCGGGCGGCCACTCAGCGCCTGCGAGATGGAGCCGGGGGCGGGAGAAAGGGCCGAGCCGCGCGGCCATTGCGGCGCAGCGGAGCAGTAGGCGGGGCCTGGCGGGGCCTGGCCTATGGAGGGAGAGGGGGCGAGGCGCGAGGCGCCGCGCCATTGGCGGGAATTCACGCTGGGCGCTCGGGCCTGTATCCGCACGGCGCCTCCGCTGAGGGGGTCGGGTGGGCTCTGCCTCCCTGCTGGTCCCGGGCGCCAAAGCATTCCCCCCGTGTCCGCTCCGGGGACTAAGGGGTTCCCTCCGTGCTAGGGTATTGCCCGCCGTCGGAGAGCGCACGGGGGGCATCTCCCCATAGCCCTGATGGCAGAGTGAGGCATCCAACGTTTTGGATGGGTGCTTGAACGAAAGGTGCTTCAAGTCCTCTTTGTCCCATGTTATCTTCCTATAAACCTCCTTTTCATAGAACCATACACTGCTCTGGGCTGGAAGGGACCCCAAGGATCAGAGAGGTCCAACCCCCTGCCACAGGCAGGGCCACCAACCTCCAGGCCTGGAGCTACACAAGGTTGCCCAGGGCCCCGGTCAACCTGGCCTGGAACACCCCCAGGGACGGGGCACCCACCCCCTCTCTGGGCAGCCCCTGCCAGCCCCTCACCACTCTCTCTGCAAAGAACTTCCCCCTCAGATCCAATTTCAACCTTCCTTCCTTCAGCTTCACTCCAGCCCCCTTGTCCTGCCAGGCTCTGCCCTTTGAACAAGCTGATTCCCCTCCTGTGTCTCTGCTCCCTTCAGGGACTGGCAGGCTGCAATGAGGTCCCCCCAGAAGCAGCCTTCTCTTCTCCAGGCTGACCCAGCCCAGCTCCCTCAGCCTCTCTTCCTAGGGGAGCTGCTCCAGCCCTCGGAGCATCTTTGGGGCTCCTCTGACCCCTCTCCACCAGTTGCCCATCTTTCTTGTCCTGAGGCCCCAGCTCTGGACACAGGAGTCCAGCTGGGGCCTCCCCAGGGCAGAGCAGAGAGGGACAATCCCCTCCCTGTCCCTGCTGCCACCCCTCTGCTGATGCAGCCCAGGATCCCATCTCCCTTCCCAGCTGCCAGAGCCACTGTTGGCTCAGGGGAAGTTTCTCATCCCCCATGACACCCAGGTCCTTCTCAGCAGGGCTGCTCTCCAGGAGCTCTTCTCCCAGGCTGTAAATATGCCTGGGATTCCTCCAGCCCAAGTGCAAGACAGTGTAAAGCACTAGTAAAGCTTTATTAGACATACTGAAGAGTGTGAGATTTTGCCTTTACAGGGTGGAAAAATACAGACCCATGAAACTATGTGAAATAGTTGGAAATGAAGATACTGTGAGCAGGTTGGAGGTGTGTAACTTTCCCTTTTATGTTTATGGGTTACCTCAAAAAGCATAAGTCTGCACACATGTACAGGCCATTAAAAGCGCTTTTGTATTTTTACATCTATCCTTGAAAATGTGGAAGAAACCTTCCTGAGTTACTTAGAAATTAGATTTTTTTAAGACATACTTGGGTAGTGCCCTAAGGAAACACACCTTCTTGAATCAGGATGCAGTTTGAATTTGCTCTGTTTTGATACAAATGTGTAGCTGTTACAGCATTATTTCAATGAGTAAATATAATTTACAGAAAAAAAGTAAATACAATGTTTTTATGGAAGAAAACTGTTTTCCTTGTAAACATGATTTTGTAAACACAGTATTTGTAAACAGAAAGCTTATACTAGCAAACATTTAACAGGTGCAAAGGAAAGGCAAACGTAGGTACTAAAGATCTGTGGAATTAAGTGCTTTGAAGTTTTCCTTTATCATTCTAAGGACTGACTGGTTCAATTAAAAAAAACCCAAAAGTAGTAAGGTCCAAAAAAATTAAAGCAGGAAGGAAGAATGGATTCACTTTACTTCTCATGCTTGTGATAGAATTTGAAACTGTTTATTCCTGGTATTTTCTTACATAATTTTTTGTTACTCTTCTTTTATAGGTCTTTGCAAAAGAGGGGAATGTACCAAATATTATAATAGCTGTAAGTATTGCTGCGTTGTACTGTGTCTCACTGCCTTGGTCTTGCTTCTGAAATCGATCCACAATAGCCTCCCAGGATAGATTTGCATTGTGCCTGAATATACTGCTGAGAGAGATGCTGAATGTACGTCACAGAGCAGAGTTCTGCATGGAATACACAACAACTGACCTGGTCCTTGGGTGCCTACTGAAACATGTCTTGTGATGCTCCCTGTGGCATTGCCCTGCTCAGCTGGAGGCAGGATCCTGAACTCAGGCAACCTCTAGTCTGATGTTCTCTCTGCAGTTCCTCTGTTGCAGCTGTAGAGAGTACATCAACGACATTAAATTTAACAGTAATTCTTGCATTTTGTATTTTTAGGGTCCCCCAGGAACAGGTAAAACCACCAGTATCCTCTGCTTGGCTCGTGCTCTGCTTGGTCCTGCATTAAAGGATGCTGTTTTGGAACTGAACGCCTCAAATGACAGGTGAGAAGGAATAAACCTCATCAGCCTTGAAATGAAAAAGCAAGTATCCCTTTTTACTTTTAGTTGTTTTAGAATGTAGGGTAAGGGCATTAGGTATGTAGAGGACACTGACTCTACTCCCAAGGATCAGGCACTAAAAGCTGATTGTATTTCCCACGTTTCTATAGCAGACCCATCCCAAAGTACTCTGAAGACACTTCCTGGAGAGATGTTTATGAGTACAGTACATTTTACTTGCCTTTGTTAATATCAGCTGTAGAGGAGCTATGGACTCACAAGATTCATTTTCTAAACAGAACAAAAGTAAAATAGCTTGTTTTTAAAAGTAAGTCTTCAGTGGAACTCTAGGGAAGCAGCTGAGTTCTGCTAAAACGCCACAGGCTATCCAGCTGCTTTTCCTAGACTCTTGTGAATTACAGCTGAGTCTGTGGATGTAGCTGTGTGAAGCACTGGCAGAAGAGCAAAGCAGTCTTAAATGCTTCTGCCTTGGCTCCTTACCTCTGCCTTTTGCCAGATAAGGTCTTTCATGGCAGAATTGTAAATGAGGTTAATTTTATATATCATAGAATCATAGGGGTTGGAAGGGACCTCGAGAGGTCATCGGGTCCAAACCCCCAAATATATCTCTATATCTCTATCTCTATCTCTTTCTCTATCTCTATATCTATATCTATCTCTCTATCTATATAATTTAATATTATATTTTAATATAAAACATTAAATTATCTTTTATGTAAAGGTATTTATGTCTATATATAGTATAAATATTTGTATAATATATACTGTAATATAGTACATGAAAGATAATTTAACATTATACAATGGAATATAGAAATATTGAATTATTTTTTCAAAACCTCCAAAAAGGAGGAATATTGGCATTTAAATCTGCATCACTCAGGCAGCCTGGCTTGTAACATGGCTTCACAACACCTAGACTGGCAGAGTGGAAGGGGCAGGGACAAACAGGGGGAGAGGAGGGAGCTCAGGAGCACTTCAGCCACCATGCCTGCTGAATAAAATCTATTATGTAGTTTCACCCATCTGATCATGAACCACTTGAATTATTGTTCCAGAGGCATTGATGTTGTGAGAAACAAAATCAAAATGTTTGCCCAGCAAAAGGTCACGCTTCCAAAAGGTCGGCATAAAATAATCATCCTTGATGAAGCAGACAGGTATGTTGTTTTTTAATTAAGCTCAGCTGCTACGTGAGATGTGTTCTGTCTGCAGAGCTGCTGTCTTGGCAGCCTTAGATGTTTCTGTCAGGCTATCAAAGATAATTTGTGAGGAGGTCAATAGGCTATCAAAAATCATTTGTGAGGAGGTCAGTATGCATTGAACAGTGTCCTTGTGAGACTATTCAGATCAAGCAGAGATAGTTGCTTCTAAGGAGATGCTGAATATTGGGGTGATAGAACTTGTGGGTTAGCTGCATATGAAGTGGCATCTTCCAGTTTACTTGCTCTTTCTCTTTGAAAAGGGTCTGGCTTGCAGACACAGCTTCGCTGGACGAAAACAGGACATTCTCCTCCATCTGTATATAATGAGTACTCTTAGCAGGACTCTTTGTATGGCTTCATTTTGTGTGTTAGTTTTATGGAGACCTCAGTGGTGACCTGCATTACAGGGTGATTTGTTCATGTGACTAGAAAAAGCTGCTGTATTTATCAAGCCAGAATATCAAGGCATTTACAAATCACTCTTTAATATCATTAAACTCAGAAGCTTGTATAAAAATAGTGATTAGGCTGCATCCAGCAAAGGGTAAAATCTGTCCTAACTCTTCTCTACCTCAGCATGACAGATGGAGCCCAGCAAGCATTGAGAAGAACAATGGAAATCTATTCCAAAACAACACGCTTCGCACTCGCGTGCAATGCCTCTGACAAGATCATAGGTAAAGTGCTGCTAGTCCCTGGGACTTCTAGTCATATGTTCTCCATGCTGTTGGATAACTTCCAGGGCAGTTTTCAGAAATACCTTGGAGCTGCTCGTTGCAAGAAACCATAGTTCTGAAAAATCAAACCACCTGTACATCCAGCTCATAAAAGGAGAGTGTATTTTGTGTAGCTGGTGACCTCTCTGAAAAGCAGCTTTTGATGTGCAGCCTCAGCAAGTGTGCAGATGACACCAAGCTGAGTGGTGTGGGTGACACAAGAGAAGGAAAGGAGCCACCCAGAGGGATCTTGACAGGCTGGAAAGCTGGGCCTGGGGGAACCTAATGAGGTTCAGCACTGCCAAGTGTCAGGTGTTGCACTTGGGCTGGAGGATCCCAGACATAGATACAGCCTGGGAGAAGAGCTCCTGGAGAGCAGCCCTGCTGAGAAGGACCTGGGTATCATGGGGGATGAGAAACTTCCCCTGAGCCAGCAGTGGCTCCTGCAGCTGGGAAGGGAGATGGGATCCTGGGCTGCATCAGCAGAGGGGTGGCAGCAGGGACAGGGAGGGGATTGTCGCTCTCTGCTCTGCCCTGGGGAGGCCCCAGCTGGAGTCCTGTGTCCAGAGCTGGGGCCCCAGGACAAGAAAGATGGGCAACTGGTGGAGAGGGCTCAGAGGAGCCCCAAAGATGCTCAGAGGGCTGGAGCAGCTCCCCTCTGGAGAGAGGCTGAGGGAGCTGGGCTGGGTCAGCCTGGAGAAGAGAAGGCTGCTTCTGGGGGGACCTCATTGCAGCCTGCCAGTCCCTGAAGGGAGCAGAGACACAGGAGGGGAATCAGCTTGTTCAAAGGGCAGAGCCTGGCTGGAGTGAAGCTGGAGGAAGGAAGGTTGAAATTGGATCTGAGGGGGAAGTTCTTTGCAGAGAGAGTGGTGAGGGGCTGGCAGGGGCTGCCCAGAGAGGGGGTGGGTGCCCCGTCCCTGGGGGTGTTCCAGGCCAGGTTGGCCGGGGCCCTGGGCAACCTTGTGTAGCTCCAGGCCTGGAGGTTGGTGTCCCTGCCTGTGGCAGGGGGTTGGAGCTCTCTGATCCTTGGGATCCCTTCCAACCCAGAGCAGTCTTATGATTCCATGACAGTGCTGTGCATACCTGCTGAAACAGATTTCTCATACTTTGGGCTTAATCTGCATCCAGTCCTGCTATGATGTAAGATGCTCCATGTATTGTGTGATGGGTATCAAACCCCTTTTGTTGTCCTGATTTCTGAAACATAAGTTTACCTGTAGGCCAACGCTTTGCAGACCTTTAGAATTCTCTTGTTTAGCAGTGGTAAACGTAGACATCCATAAAAGCAGGGGAACAGAAGAAGCTGAGCTTCCTAAATAACTGCATGTTTCTGGGTAAACTCGAGCAGCACCTTTGGGCTCAAGCAAAGGATTTTATCAATTATATATGCTTAAGGAGATACTAATATTCTGCCTGGAGCTGATATGTTTTTTTTTCTTTAAAAGAATTCAGATGAAGAGTCGAGAGCAGATAATTTCTTCCAAAATTACAACAAATATTTGTGGTTTTTTTTGAGGAAAGAGGGAAATGCTAATCCCACATCTCTGTCCTTAGAACCCATTCAGTCCCGGTGCGCAGTGCTCCGCTACACCAAGCTGACAGATTCACAGATTCTTGCAAGGCTGCTGAAAATTGTTGAGAAAGAGGATGTGCCCTACACAGATGATGGACTGGAAGCCATTATTTTCACAGCCCAAGGAGACATGAGACAGGTAAAAGAAGAAAGGCAATGAACAAAGGCTTCTCTTTAAAGCAAAACACCCTTTGAATTGTGGCTGTCATGGATTTGTCTTTGGAGAGGTGAAGCAAAGGGCATGTGGCCTGTGGGACAAGAGTAACTGAACAATTTGGTTTTGTGAAGTTTTAAGGTGGATTTACTCTTTGAAAGTGAAGTGGTGGGAAATGGATACCAAGTTTGTGGGAGGAAACAAAGTCTGCCTATGTTTGGGGTTTACTTTATTGCTCAATTGCAGACTGCTTATTTGGCATCACTTCCAGAAAAGTGTATTTCATCCTGAGGAGGGGGTTGAGAAGCAGAGCACTTCAGAAAAGAAACAAAGGCTTATTTTTTTCTTTCCCAGGCATTAAACAACTTACAGTCTACATATTCTGGATTTGGCTTCATAAACAGTGAAAATGTCTTTAAGGTTGGTACCAGTGTAAAACAGTTGCTGTGTGCTGCGGCTGTGCGAGACCATCGGTCAGACAGTGAAGGCTTTGAAAGTGCCAGTTTGCAGACAGCACTATGGGTGTAGCAATTAGGCCTTAAAACCATATATATGGTGAAAAGGGAGAGTGTGCCAACAGTCAGTCCCTAATGTCCCTAAGGCTGAGGCTTTGTGACTTCCCAGCTCTCTCAAAGCTCATGAATTGCATAACTGCTGGGAAATTCCACAAGGATACCTTTTGTATCTGTCACTTGGTTGTTCTCATTTTGTGCTTTTGAGGCTGCCATGGCTGGAGAGCTGGATAGTCACAGAATCCCAGGGGTTGGAAGGGCCCTGGAGAGCTCCTGGGGTCCAAGCCCCTGCCAAAGCAGCTCCCCAGCTCCTATTGCACAGGGCGGCGTCCAGACGGGGCTGGAATCTCTCCAGAGATGGAGACTCCACACCCTCCCTGGGCAGCCTGGCCCAGGGCTCCCTCACCCTCACTGGGGAAAAGTTCTTCCTCTGCTCTAACTTGCAGCCATTGCCCCTTGTCCTGTCTCCACAGGCACTGCAAAGGGGCTGGCCATTTCCCCCTGCAGCCCAGGCTTGAGAGAGTTAGCACCATGAAGAAGGTCCCCCCTTAGTCTTCTTCTCTCCAGGCTGAACAGCCCCAGCTCCCTCAGCCTTTCCTCAGAGGGGAGATGCTCCAGGCCCTTCAGCATCTGCGGAGCCTCCTCTGGCCTCTCTCCAGGAGATCCCTGGCTGTTTGATCCCAGGGAGCCCAGCACTGGACACAACACTCCAGGTGGGGCCTGAGCAGGGCAGAGCAGAGGGGGAGGATCCCCTCCTGTGACCTGCTGCCCACACTCCTCTTGATGCCCCCCGTTGTATTCCTTAAAATTTAATCTGTGTCCTAGAATGTGACCGATTCAGCCCTTCAGCAGTTCCAGAAGCTTGGTGAAAACCCCAGGGGTTTAATGCTGAGTCTTCTAATATTCTGAACTGTAATATATCTATTTGCCATAGGTATGTGACGAGCCTCATCCTCTGCTTGTGAAAGAAATGATACAGCACTGCATAAATGCAAATATTGATGAAGCATACAAGGTTGGTTTTCATGGGTTGTTTCTCCCCACAAAATTTTTGTTTGTTTTTTGAAGAATTCACAGTGTCTGTTGGTTTTTAAGATAAGGGCAATGTCACTCAGATGAGTTGAATTAACTCCTTTTTTATGCAGGGGTCTGTTTGGATGAATAAGCCAACAAGCAAAAATTGTACTGGAATTACTTGGGAAACAATTGAGGTTAAATCATTTGATAAATAGCACATTTGGTTCCCATAGTTATATAGGGCTTTTAAAGAATGAGTATGCTTGACTCACCTGAGAAGTTTTGCAGATAAATGAGGGGTTATTCTTGCCTGCACAGATTCTTGCTCACCTGTGGCGACTTGGGTACTCTCCAGAAGATGTGATTGGCAACATCTTCCGTGTGTGTAAAACCTTTCAAATGCCAGAGTATCTGAAACTGGAATTCATCAAGGTTAGTTCTCACCTAGCTCCCAGGTGGGGTCTTTTGGGCCTTTTAAAGATGATAAGATCCCTAATACAGGATCAGCTTTGGGTTTTTCTGTTTGAGATGTGCTGTATATTAGTGCAAAAAGTATTTCTTAATTTCTTACTCCTGCTTGCTTTCCCACTCTGCCTCATCAGCTTGCCAGTAAGAATGGCCACTTGAAATTTAAGGTCTGATCACCAAAAGTCACTTGAGTGATCAACTAGAATTAACAGCAAATTTAATGCTGGCTGTAAATCTATTATTTTCATCAAAGCCTCAAATAACTCCTTGACAACTTTCTGCAGGCACATACTTCCAATAGGTAGTAAAACATTAAATGACATTAACAGCCCACTGACAAAAGGTAAACTGGTGTAAGGGAATCATTCTTCTCAGATGTAAAACTTGTCCTCAAATACTACATGCACCTTGCTCCTTACAAAGGAAGTGGGGAAACATGGGTTTTGATTTTTAAAAATAAAAGGAAGAACAAAAGGCATTCTAGTTGGCCTCTTACATTCAAGTGACTCTGAAGTCGGTCTCTCAGCAGGAAGGGGTATGCTCTCTTTAGTCACTGGTCATGCTACACACAGACTGGGAGAGAAAACAGGAGACTCTGTCTGTATCCCCAGGAAATTGGGTACACTCACATGAAGATAGCAGAAGGGGTGAATTCGCTTCTACAGATGGCTGGACTGCTGGCCAAGCTGTGTCAGAAGACTGCAGCCCCTGCAGCAAGCTAGACACTGCCCCCAGCAGAAGCCTTCGTTGTGGGAGGCAAAGGCCTGGCACGCAGCAGGCAGCCTGGATTCTGCCTGTTCCTTTGGTCTGCAGAAAAATGACTAGGTCCTATAGTAAGAATCTTTTGTACTTTTCTTTATTTTTAGACCAATAAAGCTTTAAAATGTAGTTTAACTCAAGGACTCTTATCTGTTGTGTAACCGAGGTGGCAGAGAGGACTGTGACAGTCCAGAGCGAGGTCTGGTTCACCCAACAGAATTGCTTTGTCAGCGGTACTGAGACCTGATGGTAGGAGAAACAGCAACTGAATCCTCTTAGTGACTACACTTCAAGCCTGCCCATGAGGGGTGGTCTTACCCAGACCAAGAGGGGAGAATTTTTACATGGGATAAGGCACTTAATGAAGTTATAATGGAAGCACGCTGAGTGGGAGCCACTCCTGAGCACTGGGGTAAGGAAGGTACTGCCACCAAATTATACAGGAAAAATATTACACACTTACAGGTGCCAGCTATTAATTTTGGGTAATTCCTTAAAAAAAAATTACCAAATTCTGGGATGCTTTGCATTTGAGCTCCCTTTTCAGTTCTGCCTTGTCCAGGTTAAGTAATGTCATTTTCACTGTAGTTTCAGGGTGCCAAAAAGCTACAGCATCATGCCTTCCTGTCTGCTCAGCTTTGGAAACCACCCTGCCAGTGCGGATGAGCAATAAAGTGTGAAATGCAGAGTGAAAGCAAATCTAAATTGAATTTGACCAGCTCCATATCAGATGTGAGATTAATGTATCTCCAGGCAGAGCTACCTTAATGTAATTAACTATGTTCTGCTCGCTGCAGTCAAACGAAGCGCCGTAGAGGCCGAAGTAACTGGTGCCTGCACTTCACCCTGCCCCAGGTTAGGGATGTCACCCTCAAAGTCAGTTCTTCCTTCTCTGTTGAACTTCTTCTTTTCCCAGCCAGTGAATTGTCCCTACAGCACAAACATTGTTAAATATACCACTAATAATTTAGTATTAAGGGGCTTTAGCTGCTGAGTACAGGAATATAGAGTCGTCACTTCTGTCCCCAGAAGTTTAAATAAGGCACGTGTGAAGAGTCGGTTCACTCTGCGTTGGCTGTATGTCACAGCCAGCCTGCCCTGTCTTTGCTGTCTGGTTAAACGTGTGGCCTGCTGAACGGAGAAGGAGGGGGAGTTAGAGCAGAGGTGCTGTCAAAGAGCACACAGTGACGGGGAGGAGGGGTAGGTCCAGTCCTTACCCTGCAGGGTGTACCTACCTGGGCATCGTCTGCTCTGCCCCGCTGGGGCCAGCGGAGGGGTGGGAAATGAGGGTCACAGCTCCCATTCCTGACTGATTTAAGTCGTGTTCTTCTTCACTGTGTTCAGTAGCTGCTTGTCAGCTCCAGTTTGGAGCGGATTCTTTTCTGGGCTAATCCTCTTCAGCACTGTGGGGAAGTAATCATACTCCCTTTTCCTGCGATGAGGAACAGAATGGATCCAAGGGGCTGCCAGCACTGCCAAAGGTGGCTCCTCACCCTCTGAGGGCAGAGCTTCCTGGCTGCCAGCCAGGGCTCCCCAGCTCCATTTGAGAGCCACACCACTGCTGCCAAAACTACTTTTTCTAACACATCTCAGATTGAAAACAGGAAGTGAATTGCTCACTTGGCTGCCTACCTAATGTGAGGAAAGAGAGATACATGGACCCAGGGGAGGTGACATTTCTCCTTGCCTTATCTTCACACAACACAGGATCTGGCAATTTTGGTTGAGCACTAGAAATCCTCAGGTGCCTAAATTCGAGTGCTAAAAGGACAGTGTGTCTGTATGCACTCACACCAACATACTCACTCATGGCAAAGAAAAAATGTACGGCGTTTATAAGTGATGAAAGTTCCCTTCAGAGTCCCTGGATATCTTCCAGTGAAATGAGATCACTGGCTGTAAAGTCCTTCAGGAGCTTGACAGAGCTGAGAAGGGATTTACCCCTCTCTACAGCTGGCTGTTCCAGGGGCTGCAAGGGGAGGGTTTGCTCTGCCCTCCCAGTAAGAGGAGGAAAGATCCTCCACAGCCCCTCCTGCCCTGCCTGCTTTGGCTCCACGCCTTTCCAGCTCATTTAGGCAGCGGAGGAGCCTTAGGCCAGGGAAATGCAATTGATATAACCCTCCTCCCTGCTGAGGGAGGGGAGCAGTACATCCTCTGTTCTAAAGCCTTGGCTCCACACTCACCTAATGGAGAGAGAGCTTTTGTGGATGGGCTGGTATCTCTAGCTGGATCATCTTCTAACCATTGCATGACTCCACTCGGCTCTGAGATGAATCCCGACTAGGTGTAGCATCCCCACCTATCTCTGAAAACAGAGCTCATCCTTCGCCCCAGCAAAAAATCCACAGTCTGCAGCCCTTCATGGGAAGCAGGGGCTTCTTCAGGGGCTGAGTGAGCCACTGGGTGGGAGCTCCGCGGCGCTGCGAGGGCCAGCAGCACCAGCTCAGTAACAAAGGCATCTCCCGGTCTCCTCGCCGGCCTGCCAGCCTGTGCAGCGCCAGCGTGGGCTGTTTGTCACTGGGCCCCCCCCCCCCACAAACCTTTCCCAGAGCATCGGCACAGCAGGAAAACAGAGGGTGCGAGTGGATGCCAGGGCAAGCAAAAAGCAGCTCCCTGCCTGTGTATATCCCTGACCTGCCCTGGCTTTTCTCTCCTGTGGAAGCAGGAAGAAACCCATTTGTAGGAGGCTGCTCCTGAGCCACGCTCCAAAGCAGCCGCCCGCACTGCGGCCACGCCAGCGCGGGCCACCCATGGTCTCAGAGATTCTGCTAAAAATACAGCCACAGGAAGCACCTGACACCCCCTTCTCCCACTCCAGGGTTTGCTCACCCTCAGCTTCACTTCTCTGCTCACTCTTACCGGTCTCGGAGACGTGAGCGTGGGCTGCCTCCCTTCCTGCCGCAGAGTTCTCTGGACTGATTCTGAAGAAGGTGGCTTTTAAAAGGGGATGCGTCTTTGTCCCCATCACGAGGTGGCACACACGGTGCCGTGTCACCTCATGAGCTCCTGCTGTTCCACCCAACCACGCAGACATCGTCTGCACCGTAGCGAACCGTGACAAACCACCGCCTTTCCTTTGGAGGCTATCCCATTTTAATAAATAAAGTGGTACAACAGTGCCAAACCGTGCATCAGGGCTCCAGAGACAAGGGTTACACTGCAGGGCTGGGGTTCCCACGGCAATAGGGAAGGGCTGGTGCAATTTCCAAGGCTGGCAACTGCTGCTTGGACCTTCTCAGTTGTTGCAGATACTAAAACCCAAGGAAAAGTGCCACAGGCCAACACTGATTTACAGGCTGTGGATAAAGCAAGTCTTCAGCTTTTGTGAACAGGCTGGGATCTCTTTTAGCTCTAGAGAACCGCTGCTGTTGTAAAGGCTACCTGTGTCTCCCCGCTTCCTCTCCTGGAGGAAACTGCTTCTGTAGGAGAGCACAGGAACCAACTCAGAACATAATCCCTATGTCTTAATACCATCATGCATGAGTCACCCTGAGACATTAAGTAGCTGGCTGCATTACTGCTCAGCAATTTAAAGATTGATTTCACGCTCGGCAGGAGAAACCACTGCACATCCTCCCTCAAGTAGACGCACAGGGAAAGGAGACAGGGTGATGAGCTCGCCTGTGGTCACTGCTGGGCAGGGTGCTTTCTCCAGTTGCAGGTTTGCAGTTGTACTTTTTCCATGGGGCTTGAAGCAGAGCGTTTCTTCTGTTCAGTGGCACCCCTTCTGTGGGATCTGGGGCACAGTTTGGAGAAGAGATTGCACTGAGGGCTCGGAGTCTCGCCTTTCCCTGGGTGCACTCGTACGGCTCAGCACAGGACTTCTTCAGACCTTACGCAGAGTTCTTGAAAGAAGGATGGGGAGAGGAAGTGAGTCCACTGATTTTAATCCCTGCTTTCAACTTCTGAACTCTGCTGCCTGTTGTATTTTCGCTGGCACCTGGGGGCAGCGAGGCGCCAGGAGCCCATTTCTGAGTTCACCTAGAGAACATGTGGCTGGACATGGGGATTTTAGAGCATTACTCTGCTCACAAAAGCTGTAATGGAGGTGTCATTACAATGGCAAAAAGCACATCAGCGATTTTCATTTACTCACAGAACTGCCAGAAGCTATTTACACACACAGCCAGGACAGCATTTTGCTAAGGCATATGACTGGAGGTTTATTCCCAAACCCTGTATCGCCAGGGCTTTGCAGGACAGTGATTCCTCCCTCTTCCACCTTCCCAGCATCATTTATCGCTTTGGGAGGTGGATTTATGATAGTCCCCATGCTGCTTTGATCATTGCTCCCCACCAAATTAGGTGCAGTCATTACAGCAGTTTTGCTAAATGCTTTGGGCACCTCCCAGCCCCTGACTGTTCCTCTCTTGGCTCTGAACACAGTGAGCACTCTCCCTGTTACAGTCAGAGCAGTCTGGTGTGCCCAGTGCCATGGAGCCACTATCAGAGCAAAAAGCAGGGCCACCCTGCGACTAGCATAGAAATGTAATTCCCTCCTCCTTGAAATCTCTCTGTGGGAGAGGAGTAAATGCAAGATAGCTTATAAAAATTACCATTATAGCACTTTTAATTTTTTCATGGATAATCTGGCTTCCTTCCTCCAGGTGCCTAGCTAACATGAAGCCTGGCTAGTCCACAAACACTGTCCAAAAAGAAGTTTCTCAGCAAAAAAAAAACAGGTTTCTCCCCAGTACCATTTGAAAGAGTCTGGTTTTGCCATACTCTTTTGGTTTCCTCCAGCAGGTTTCTCAGGAAGGGGCTCCTATGTTCAGCTGCATCCCTGCAGAGGCCGGCACTGGGGCCATGGGGAGCAGTGGGTGTCCCTGGGCAGGCTGAGTTGTATGTGCTGCCAGCCAGACCAACGAGCCATGGGCTGATAGGAAACACCTTGTGTGCCATGAGTGACACACTGAATCCTTGACCAAAAAAAGCTCACCCTGCCTTTGGCACGGCTTCCCCTCCAGCACAGCCTTTGTCAACACAAGCCAACGCTTCCAGGATGGGCTGCTGAAGTTCAAAGTGAATGCTGGAAGGTGGAGAGAGGGGTGCTTTGCAGGCACAGATCTTAAATGCTCTGCATGGGTTCGGAAAGATCAATGAGTTTCAGGGGCTCCTCATCGCTGGCACCCACAGTTTGGGGACCATAAAACCCTGAACTGGAGCTGCCAAGTGTGTGGCAGGATGATGATCCTGCTGGGTCTCAGTATAAGCCTGACAAGGAGAGAGATACTGGTCCCAGTCCCTCTCCCAGCTGGAGTCCAGGTCCAAACTGGAGCAGGGTAGTGCAGCCTCCCCACGGATGCCTTTTGCACTAACTGCCTTTGGTAATTTATTTTATCGCCAGCATCGTGTTGCTGCTGCTAACAGGGCAGGATATGTGGTTGTAGCACAGCAGGCAGGGCTGGGCTGAGCCCAGGGAATCCCTTACGCTGCTCAGCCTCCGAGCTGCACAGACCAGAAGGGTTTTGGGGTGTTCCTGTCTGCAGCACACAGCAGTGCTGCCTAAAGCTGCTTTGAGGTGGTTTTGAGTTCCTGTTGGAGGAGGGTGGCGCTGGGGCTGGGACGTGGACTTTGACAAATGCATCTCCATGGTCAGCGTTAGTCAGCCTGGCATCTGCCAGAGATGTGGCATGGCATGAAACAGGCTGCTCCTGCTCCCAGCACTGCCTGCCCAGGCTGCTGGGCACCAGATGGCCCTGCCAGCAAGGGGCAAAGCTCCAGCCGAGCTCTCTTCGGCATAAAACACAATCCTCCCACCCCTAAATAAATACCATTTGCTCTCTCTTTACCTTTCCTTTGGCAGAGGGGCAGAGGCAGTGTTGATGTAGTCTGGCTCATCGTCTGGGCTGTCTGTCTGCAGAGCTGTGAGCGAGCAGGGGAAGCACCGATCAGTAAGTGGGTTGATCTTAGAGGTTACACATACACACACACACACACACTCTGCCTTCAGTGCCAACAGGTTTTTTGCTCCTGGGCTAAGAAATCTCAGATCTCAGCATCGGGGTGTCCTTGAAGGGGCTTCAGAATGGTGGCAGCGAATTTGCAAGCACCCTGCGAGCAGCAGCAGCAAGCTTAGATGGCTTTTCAAAGCCAAAAGAGACAGGCTCAGATTTAATCTGGAGGGTGTGCAAACAGGATAATGAGAATCAGTTTGCTTAGGCAGCTCCCACACCAGAGACAAGAAGCCCTTAAATATATACTCATACATGCACCGCTATCGCCCAGGCCAGACTACCGCCTGTGCTTCACAGGAAGCCACACATGAGATTAAGCTCTGTTCAAAGGTTAGCTTCAGAAACAGGGGCCCCCGATCACTGCAGGAGAGCCACGGGCTGACCCACTGGATGTGCGCGCCGCGCACTGCTTTGTCAGGGAGGATTACAAGGCTGAGCTCACACCAGGGCGACTTCAGAACGTAAGAGGACATGTAAGACCGGAGAACTGCAGCATCCCGTGGTCGGGGTTTAGGCACAGCCACCTACGTGGCGGCCTTTCGACCACTGGAAACACCACGCTCCCGTCAGAGCAGCGTTCAGTGGCAGGGGCACGGAGCGGTGCGCACGCTGCCTTTGGTGTTTAGCAATCACAAACAAGTGGGGGGGGGGAGAAAAACAACCGGAGGCGGGGGTGAGGGCTGCGCTGGCCTCAGCACGGTCTATACTGGGCGAGCGTGAGCGGCACCCTGCCCGAGCCCCATCCCTAAAGAGTAAACAAGAGATACAAGAGAACAAACCTTCCGCTTGCTGGAGTTTCCATACGTGTACCGCCGTGCTGTTCTCGTAGTCCGCAGCATCATCTGTGACTAAGAAGAGTTTGGAGAGGATGATGCTGAACAAGTGGACTAAAAATGGAGCTTTGTGAAAGCCCCTGCACCCCCACCGCCCGCGCGCGTGGCTGAGTTTCCAGCTGTCCTGCCACACGTCTGCTGATGCTGCCTCATCGCTTTCTCAGCCCTGACCGCGCATCTGGGTATCTGTGGGCATGACAGGGATCAGACTGGTCCTTGCTCCTCCTGCCTCAGACTCTAATTGCCTGGTACAGACCCAGGCGGGAGCAGGGCAGGCTCCAGCAGCGCACTGAGTTAATTCCCTGAAGGAAACCAGCCTGACTTCCCATTTCGATTGCAACATCCCAGGATGGAGGAGGAAAGCCCTCAAGCAGACGCTGTGGTCTGGCCTCATCCTCCAGCAGCTCCCTGGCTGCAGCCCTCTTGGGCTGGACGTGGTGAGAAGCCTGAGCTGCGGGCTAGAGCCTCCATCAATTGTGGCTGTACTGCTGAAAACCTAGAGAAGCAATGCAGACCCTAAAGCTCCTGACTCGCTCCAGAAGCCTCCAAGTGAGAGGGATTGGCTTGAAGGCAAGCTCCCAACCAGCCAGGTATCGTTTTCCTGCAGAAAGGGGAAATGTCCCAGTTCTCTGTGCCTGCAGCAGCCCCTGCGCCCTGCTCCGCAGCACAGAGCTGATGGAAGGGCTGTGCCCACCAGCGAAGGGGTGTCCCTTGGCTGAGAGTCCAGAGGAAGCTCTGGAGATGCTGAAGGGCCTGGAGCATCTCCCCTCTGAGGAAAGGCTGAGGGAGCTGGGGCTGTTCAGCCTGGAGAGAAGAAGACTAAGGGGGGACCTTCTTCATGGTGCTAACTCTCTCAAGCCTGGGCTGCAGGGGGAAATGGCCAGCCCCTTTGCAGTGCCTGTGGAGACAGGACAAGGGGCAATGGCTGCAAGTTAGAGCAGAGGAAGAACTTTTCCCCAGTGAGGGTGAGGGAGCCCTGGGCCAGGCTGCCCAGGGAGGGTGTGGAGTCTCCATCTCTGGAGAGATTCCAGCCCCGTCTGGACGCCGCCCTGTGCAATAGGAGCTGGGGAGCTGCTTTGGCAGGGGGTTGGACCCCAGGAGCTCTCCAGGGCCCTTCCAACCCCTGGGATTCTGGGATCCCTCTCTGATACCTTTGTGTGACATGCATGAATGGTGGCAGCCAACGCATACCTGGATCAGACCCATGAGGCACTCCAATGATGACGTTTTGATAGGAATGGGAATCCTCCTCTTTCTCTGGCAGAGAGAAGAACAACGGGGGAAAAGGACTTAAGGAGCGTAGGTGACAGGGAAGGCCCCTCAGCACCAGCAGAAGAGGGCTGTTTCCCATAACAAAATGCACATGAGGAAAAACATCTTTAGCCTTCATGACATCCCCAACGCAGCTGAGCCAGGCAATCGCTGCCACGTGGGAACACCATCACACATGGAGCACAGGCCAAGCAGCTCTGGCCATGGCAGCACCCACAGAGCCACCCCAGGGTGAGGGGCCAAATCTGGGCCTGGTGTACCATGACTTTCCAAGAAGGCGTAGGGTGAATGGGGGAGGGACTGGCTCTGGCAAGGGGGAATCCCCTGGGCTCCAGCCCAGGGCAGTGCTCAGGAAGGGGTTTTTCCTCCCAGTGAGTGTAAAGCTTGTGACCATTCTTGGACTTAGTCTCAGTTTCTGGGAAGGAAATGAGTCCCAGTCCAAGCACATAAAATCTAATAGAACCAAAAACCGCTTGAAAATTTAGCACCCCACCACCCCAGCTCTTTGTTCCGTTGGTTATTTCAGGAAGTTTTTGTTTTGGTTTTTTTTTGTAAACAATATATTTTTTCTCTTTTTTAAAAACCTTTTTTTCCCCCTCCTCCCAGTCTCTTTCTATTAAAAAAAATTAGGATTCATTTTTTGAAATGAATTTTCAATAAAAATAGGTTGATGTCTGAGTCAGTGCAGAAAAATGCTGAGTGCCCAGGGAGGTGAAAACATTTCACTGAAACAGTATTTGCCTTGGAAAGGTGCATTTGACCAGAGCGGGGTGTTTCATCCCACCTTTTGCTAGCTTCATAAACCAAGCACACAAATTATTTGGTGGCCTCTCTTTGGCAAAAAGCTTCTGGATGAGGACACGCCTTTTCCCATGTGTCTGGGCAGGACCCCACAGGGCTGCAGCCTTTGCTCACCTCAACGACAGCAGGCTATGAGCAGGAAAATGGGCTCGTCACCCCAAACGCTCCTGCAGCGATGGAGGCTTCACTGCTGCCCAGAGAGAAACCAGTAGGAGCCAAGTGTTTTGTGCAATTGGAGCCATGGATGTCTTTGGGCTACAAGGCTCAAAAATGAACTGACTGGGGCTTGGGCACCCCTCATGCCCCACGGCTCTGCTCTGCCCCTTCATGAAATCCTCCTGGAGCCACGGGACAGCCAGGCTGGTGGCTGGAGAAGAAACCCAGTCTCGCTCGCACAGAGACCTTACCGTGTGGTGGTGGGAAGAAGCGGGCACAGTTGTAGTAATCCAGAGAGATGGGCTCCCTGTGGGAAGAGTAGCCACTGTGAGCTCCTCCTGCCTGGAGCAGCCCGCGGCCTTCCCAGCCTGGGCTACAAGAGACCCAGGACTGCCCTGGGACCAGTACGGCTCTGCTGGGTCATGCCAGAGGTCAGCAAGCAGCTACTCACACGTAGGCAGCATCCCCATGCAGGCAGTCCTCTGCAAGCACAAAGGGGATGTCGTCAGCACACTGTACCATCACGAAAACTCAAGTCACCGCCCCAACACACAGCCTGGAGCACAGGGGTAGTAGGTGTCCCCAGCAGTCAGAAAGCCCCAGCATGGCCCCAAAACCTGTCCGCAGGCAGAGCTGGGCAGCTGGAGCAGGGTGAGGCAGCCCTGATCCATCACAGGTCCTGAGAAAACCAGGCCTTGCCACTTTCAGGGACAGGTGGCAGGGGGACCGTGAATATCCTCCCCAGTTTGGGAAGGAGAGCAGAGCTCCATGCACCAATACTCCTCTTGGGGCAAACGCCAGCTCACGCTGTGCTGGGAGGGAGCAGAGGGCTTGCGATGCCCCTCGGCTCTGACAGCGAATCAGCTCAGTGCATCTTACACAGCAATCACTACACTAACCAAGCCGCAGCTCTGCCAGCTGCAGCGCTGGCTGCTGCGCGCTCCCTGCCAGCTCTCAGCCCCAGCAACCCTGCTTCACCTTGGCAGCCTTCCCTCGCCATGGCCCCGGTTGCAGCATTTACCTGTCAGGAAGTTCTGGTACCTGGGCTCGGTCCTGCTCCCTGGGGAAAAGCAGAGGGATGTGTTACGCTGGGGCTGGGGCTGAGCAGTGGGAGAGTTCAAGGATGGAGCCACCGAGCCATGCATCATCATCTGCCCCTGCACTGCTCCTTGCTCAGGACGGAGGGATGTAGATGCAAGGCTGGACATCACAGGAAAGAGGTGTTGGGCAGCCAGGGCTGATATTTTAAAGAACCAGCCCCTGCGGCTCTAACCAGCACCGGCCAGAAGTAGCAGGGTGAGAACAGGACTTCAAACTCACACTCAGGCTGGTTCTTACCAAGTGTCCCTGCGCACACCAGCCACAAGCGTCATGGGGAGGTGCTACTGTCAGCAAGTCACTTCATCAGCAACCCCCCCATGCCCTGTCCATGAGCAAGCAGCCTCTCGCAGGCTTTGTTGTCCCCAAATGGGTGGGAGCTTCCAGCCAGCACCTGCATGAACCAGCTGAGATTCACAACATCCCCATTTATAAATTTTGCTGTAAGCACTTCCCCCGTAGCTGCATGGATGGGGAGAGCCTTGAACCCAGCAGAGGAGATGCTCACTGTATCCAGTGTGGCAGGAGGCACGGAGATCCTCGCTGATTTTCCTGAAAGAGAGAAAAAGGCACTAAAAATCCCAGGTCTGAGCAAACTGTACCAGGGGCTACAAACCACAGAAGCCAGAAGGACCATCCATGAGACCTCCCTGTGAGTGTAAGGCAGGGAAAACATCAAAAGTTTGGGGTCAGACCCCAAGATGGGAAAGGCTATGCCTGAATATTGCAGCAGAGGTAATGCAGCCGTGCAGTTCTTTGGGGTTTTGGTGATGGGGAAAAGGGAATTATTTCTCATGCCAAAATGCTTATAAGTAAAGAACGGCCATTTCTTTTTCATGGATAGCCAGAGCTCATTTCCTTGGGTTTAAATGGGCTTTGTTCCCTTGGGATTTAAATGACTGCCAGTACAACGCAGTCAGACTGCAGAAATCCATTAAAAGTCTAAACCCACTTACTAACCACCAATAAATGACGTATAGCCCAAGCACCATCTATACTGCCCAGCACCCAATCCCAAATCCTGAACGTTCACCTATGTTGGGTGAGCTTTATTCAACCTTGGCTGGCTTTTAGCTGGAGTTGGGTTCTGGTTTTTACCTACCTTGCTACTAAAAAGCTTTCAGGTTCCTTAATTTGTTCCAGTCTTCGGGTTGTAGCTGGTACCAAGAACACAACAAGATGTCAACGATGAGGCAGTGGCAGCAACAAGCACTGAGCGACAAGGCCTTGCAACCAGCACTGGGCGACAAGGCCTTTTCAACAATCCCAGAGAGGATTCCCCAGTACTGGCAAGTGTTTTTCTAACGCGTGCCAAAAGAGCTTCCAGATTGTTCCTCAAAAGTACAGAAATGGCCAAAAATGGGAAGCAAATAGAGGAAAAGCTGGTGTCTGTGCAGACCACAGAGCTAGCAAATGCAAGCCATAGGAAGCTACAGCCCAACTGCTGCCTCCTGGCCCATTCTGCCCCCAGCCCCTTTAGTCCAGGAGCCTTTCCCATGCTCAGGACCTCTCCCTTCGCACCATGAGATGCACCCATAGGGCGTGAGCTTTCGTCAGGCTGGGCTGAATCAAAGGCTGGTCGAGGGGTCTGTGGCGTTGGGCCCGAGAGAGGTCCCAGGGAGAGGAGCGGCCCCGCAGAGCCTGTCTGCAGATGGTGACATTTAATACAGACCCTGTCAGCAGCTCGTTTCAGGATAAAAATCAAAGGTCAGCACCTAACCCAACTCGCTGCAGGAAGCAGCAAGGGGGTGATGACAAATGAGTCACTCCTATCGATTTGGGTTCACCCACACTGTCGCTTTCACAGGGTGAGCAGGGGGGTTTGAAGAGGCCAGTTGAATCAGGCATTGTGTGGCACTGTCATTACTTGGATGGTTTATTTTCAATGCGAAGAGAGATTCCTTTCCTTGGCGCTCAGAAATCACATTGCTAAAAACGTCCAAGGTGGCTTTGACAACCTCAGTCTAAGATAATTTCACAGCCCGACTTTGAGGTGACCCTTTTATTTTCCTTCCCCACCCCATTTTGTGCACGTGGGACCCCCACCCCCAACACTGGAACCCTGTGCAACATTCATACTCACTGCAATGGGATCGAATCACCTCAAAGCTCGGCTGGCTTTCGAGCCTGGAAAAAACAGATCATAGAATCATAGAATCATAGACTGGTCTGGGTTGGAAGGGACCCCAAGGATCAGAGAGCTCCAACCCCCTGCCACAGGCAGGGCCACCAACCTCCAGGCCTGGAGCTACACAAGGTTGCCCAGGGCCCCAGCCAACCTGGCCTGGAACACCCCCAGGGACGGGGCACCCACCCCCTCTCTGGGCAGCCTGTTCCAGCAGATGTACGAACTCAACTGAACTTTGGGATCCATGACAAGGAAGATAGATGCAAGAGACCTCCCTGTTTGGGGAGCGATGGGAAGAGCTCAGAGCCTCCATGCTGGCCTTGGTGAAACACTGAGGTGCATCGCTTAGCACATCACGCAGGACCCACAGGAGCTGGGAGCAGCTTCCCAGAGTTCTCTCTCACCCTTTACAGTCAAGATGTATTTATGGACCACTGGCAGAGCAGCCAACAGCAGCTGAGGGAAGGATTCAGGGATGAGGAAACCATAATGTACATTAATCCCTACTCTGACATTTTATGCGCTGGTTAAGGCCAGAAGAGCATTTTCACCCGGAAAAAAAGGGGGTGATCGCCCATGAAATGGCTTCAGACCCCACTGTTTCCCCTCCACTGCTGTCCATGTCCCCCCACCAGCATCCCATGACATCAACCTGAAAAATAATAAACAGTAAGACACACATTCAATAACTTCTTCTTAATTACCAGGAGAGCTAGGCATGAGAGCATTCAACGCCACTGCAACCACGGGGGCATTCATCTCTTAAATCCAACTTTGGGACCCTGGAAGTGTCCTTCTCCCCCACCCCTTTCACTCAGACCACCCACCCCATCCCAAGCACCGTGCTGGCAGGAGACGAGATGTCAGGCAAAGGAGCTTGCTGCAGCCAGCGCCTCCAAATACCCAGAGTTAAACCACCATGCCAAAAGCCTGACTAACCCAAACCAGAGCTCTAAAAAGAGCAAGTTTGTTCTGAAGGAAAACTGCCTAATCCAGGTACAGACGTAAAGAAGTCGGGAGGATTCAGTACGAGCCCACAGTGGATGGAGCCTGTGCCAGCTTTCCCAATGGACCACACCAAAGCCTTTCCCCAGGCTTGGGCACAGAAACACCCCAGCCCCACAGAGGCCTGTGCAGAGCCCCTCTGCACCACGCTGGCTCCTATATCAAGGGTTACAAGCTGGCTTTTTTTCTTTTCTCTTTTTTTTTTAATATCATTCAGCTGTGGTTTGTCTGTTGCTGAAGGAAATAAGGGGGGTGCGTGTGTGTACGATGCATTTCCTTCGCTGCTTATGCTGCAGGTTGGTGGTTACTCTGGCACAGGGTCCCACCAGCACCCACCAAGGGCCAGGTCTTGTTTCTGACATTACCAACCTCTCTACCTCACTCCTGGACAGGATGACCTGCCCTTCCAGTTCTCCCAGACCTTTTTCCAACTAATTAATGACTCGCAGGCATCACTATAGGAGCTTCGGTTTCATTTTGGATTGTCCTTTGTAAAGGCATTACCCCTCCAGCAGAGCCTGGGCCTGGGCCACCCCACCATGCACACCCCATTCTGGGATTATTTTCTATAAATCCATATTTTAGCTGTGAGGTGTGGAGCCTGGTCTGGTTCTGGCCAGGCTTTCACCCTGGGTGAGGTGTTTGAGCGAGAAGTGTAATTGTGAAAGGCGACTTACTGGCCCCTCTGCTCCCCCAGCTGCTTCTCTCTCTTGCTAGCTGTAAGACAAGGGGAAGAGAAAAAAACCACACTTTTTAGAAAAGGATGATTTGGGAGTTAACCATCAGAAAATCCAATAAAACACAAAACCTCTTCAACCAGGAGCGCAGGAGGACGGCAGAGGCAGTGAGAAGCAGCTGCAACAGGGCTTTGATTATTTTACAAGCCCATTTAAATTGTAGGAGTTATCTCAGACCCCACAGCCAGCCCTTCCAGCCCTCAAAGCCCACCCCACCCTGCATCCTGTCTTCCCCAGGAAAACCCACACGGAGCTCTGAGAGGGTCTGGAAACCCCACTGGGGTGGGCGCTTACCCCCCCCCCCAGCTTTGTGTTTAATGCATCCAGGAATTTGTCCCCCAGACTCCTCCATGCCTGCCCTTCTCCTGCCCCAGGACTGCTGTAGGATTTGTGCACCCAGAGGTACTCCTCCCCAGTGGGCTTTCCCAAAGCCACCCCCACAGCGACCATGGGGAGGGGTCTGCAGCGCAGGAAGGGGTACCGCACGGCTGGGGGGTGCTGCAGGGTTGGGGGGTCCTTCCCCCCACCAGCTGCCCTCTCAGCGAAGCCCCATCCCAGCTGAAGCAGCCAGGAGCATCCCCGCGAGGGCTAAGCTCCCCACGGCTGAGTAGAACCAAACCCACCCAGAGGGGACACCCCAAGGGGGACCCCAAAGCATGTGGGGGCAGCGCCTTACCGGAGAGCTGGCACTTGACGCAGAGGCTGACGATGGCCCCGAGCAGCATCAGCGCCGCGGCCGCCCACAGCAGCTCCAGCTGCGCCATGGCCCAGCCGCATCCAGCCTGCAACACAGCGCCGAGGGGAATCCCGTGAGTGTTGGGGGCACACGGCTGCCCCTGGGGAAGCTTTTACCCCCCCAGGAAAGCCACGTGCTCCCCAAAGAGCCCGCCAGTCGCTGAGCATGCGGAAGAGACTTGAGGTGTTATTCCCCGGGGTGAGGGAGGCAAAGCCCTTTCCCTGAGCTGCACCGCTCCGAGGGGCTGCACTCACACTGCCAGCCCCAGGAAGACCCCAGCACATCCTGGTGCCCACCCCAGAGCTGAACCCCCAGGGAAGGAGAAGAGACTTGTGTGGTTTCCCTCAGCACATCGGCACAGAGAGGACAAGCCCACTTGGGTTTGCTCATTCCCAACCCCGCAGCCCACGCTGCCACCATCCAACACTCCTAGCAGCCATCGTGTGGACACTCAGAAGGGAAGGCAGGAAGGAAAGCACTTGGGAATATCCAGAGCCACTGAGCCTTTTGTACACAGTGCTCTGGCTATCTCCCTGCAGTGCAGAATCACTTTAAGCGTTAAATTCCCCACATTTTCCCCTTCTTAAGCTGACTCAGACGCCAGCTCTTCCCCTCCTGTCCATGACAAGCTCCTCCACAAGCAGCCACTAACATTTTGTAATAATCAGCATGACTTGGCTTCAGTTTCTTCCTTTAAAATACAAAAACCATCCTACAGATACGACAGCAAACAGCCTGCTGGGCCTGAGACAGGCTGTTTGGCCCATCCCTAGTCCCCAGGGCCAGATTTTCTTTACTGACTGTATTAATTTATTGTTTTTATTTTTAATAAACAACTTCTTTTTGCCCCCAGGGATGGAGACATCTCAACTTGCCAAAGGCCCCCTTATGGCAATTCAAGCCTGCGTGGTCCTGTACGGCTGCTGTGGCTGAGGAGGGAAATGTATCAGTACAGAAATGGTAATTAAAAGCACTTAAGCAACTATCACCAACAGATGATAGAAACCAGCAGCTCTCTCCTGCCCTGCTCAGCACCTTCCGCCTCCACGGGTGCCTGGGGAATAAATAACCCTTCCCTGCCCAAGGTGCAAGCCACTCTGACACCCCTGAGCCTCTTGGTGCCAAGCAAGCATCCTGCTGCCCGCAGCCGTCGCTCTGCCACTGCATCCCAGGATGCAGGTGGAGGGTTTGTGGTCCAGCTTGGTACTGGAGTCCCCAGTCCTACACCAGTATCCTAACTGTCAGGGCATGGTGAAAATGGCTGTGGTGCAAACCAGCACAGGGCAGGGGGAGGGGAGGACACAGCGCCCCGTTTCTGCTCCCGAGAGCCCCTTGAGCTGGGTGCTGCTCTGTCCCTGCTGAAGGGCAGGACAGGCTGCCTGGGGTTTGGCATCAGCAGCCTCCCCACAGCCCCTGGACATGGCCTGGCTGCCCACCAAGGACCCACAGCCAGCAGGACCACACTGCCGGCAGCTCACAGCCCATCCTCTCCATCCTGCAGCAAACTGGGCTTATCCCTACTCCCTTGGGGGCTGCCTGGGCTCCTGGGGATGCAGCCACTCCAGGCACTCACTCTGCTGTGGCTTCACCCTTCACAGGCCCCTCAGGGGTCTTTCCCTGACACAGATCTTGCAGCATGAGTGGTTTTAAATTAATGTCATGCTCAGAACCCCTCCCCGGGCCCGCCTCAGAAGGGAGGATCAGCTCTCCCAGCTGCAGCTGGGGTGTCAGGGATGGAGCCTGCTCAAAATCATGTGGTTTCTCACTGCATTTTTCCTTGGCTCAACATCTTGGAAATAATGAGCTGCGGATCACCTCCAAGCATCGTCAAGAGGCAGCTGAGGGAGGTCACCCCAGTGCTGGGGACCAGGGTTCATTACACGAAAGGGCTGTAACACTCCTGCCTTGTCAGTGGGGCTTGGGGTTGGGTTCTCCCTGCCCCTTTCTTTTTTGTCCTATTTTTTCTTAAAATAAAGGCAAGGCAGAGAAGGTGAAGCCTGACAACACTGACCTAGTTTGTACCTTCACAGGATAGGCAGCTGTCGCCCTTCTACAGCTGGTTTTATTCTGCTGGTCCCTTGCTCAGCAGGAACATGCAACGAGATCGTTTGTGGGGGCTGCGGAGGGGCAGGGCACCACGCATCCCATCCCCAGCACCGCATCTCCCAGCCACTTCTCCCATGGGCACCAAGCCCCCCACCAGCCCAGGAGTTATCATTAATGTCCACCCAAATCCATGGGAATCCTGTCCCTTGGTACAAAACCTCCTCTTGGGAGGAGCTGATGGAAGAAGGTGGTGGACAGATTTACAACAGCCAGCGGGCTGGAGGCACTTACTCACAGCTGGCAGGATATAAATAAAATATTTGGGAGACTGAACGCGCTTTCCCTGCTCTCCACCCTGGGGAGATGGTGAGGAGAGCAGGAAGGCCACTGCAAGGAAGGCCAGATATATCAGGAGGATGCTCAGAGTAAATAACTTGAGGCTCAGCCTGGCTTGCAAGATGCTGAATTCAAACAGAGGGAGAAAACAGGTTCCCATCTAGTCACAACTCTACAGGAGAAAAAAACTAAAATCAGAGAGCAGCAAAATGCCACGTTCTCTTTACACACTTCCCTGCTCACCTTTTAGATGGGCTTTTCCCCCTTTTTGTGGTGGCAGAAGTTTCTCCATGCATGAGGAAGCCGGCGTGCGGCCACGCGGCGTGCCTCCCGCCCCCAGCACTGCCCCAGCTCCTCCAGCCTGGATAAACTCACAGCCAGGGCAGCATCTTTCAGGGGGAAGGAAACCTTCCCCAACAGAGATAATCACTGGGTCTGTATGTGCTGCAGCTTTTCCTCCCAGCTGCTGGGGTAGAAGGTTTCTAGTCTGAATCACAGTGAGTCTCCCATACCAGGTCTCACTACAAACAGCCAAGGGAAGGAGAGGTTTTTATCAGGTGTCTCACTTTTAGGTCTGCTAAAGCAAAGAGTGAGAGTACGTGGACATTCCTTCCAAACCTGTCCCAGCCAGAAACACTGGAGTGAGAAGTGCTGCTCGAGTTTAAATAAGACAGCACTGGTTTATGGAATAAGTGGGTATAAGCTGGATAAGCACAGGCTAGGAATAAAATCCTTAACAGATGGAAAGTCTGGAGGAACTTTCCAACAGTAGCAGAAGAGGCAAAAAGCTCACTTAAAAACATCATGAGAGTATTTAAAACATACTTAAACTCCTTCCTGAAAATCCAGGGGAGTGAGGAATGTGTTGATGCTGGCAAAACTGGCTGGTTTCCTGGAAGATTATTTCTGATGAAGTGATTTTAGCCCTTTGCAGACATCAAGCCCACCCTCCCCCGAGTTCACACTGCAAGATAAAGAACAGAACCGGGGGGTTACATCATGTATTCAACCTATTAAAAAAAATAAATGCCCCAAAAGTCAAATATAAAGTGGCCTTCTCTCCCCTCCAGAAGGTTTTGTGGTCTGTACTGGTTTGCAATCAATTAAGACTAATGCAAACGCATTGGATGAGTCACCAGCACGAAAATACAAAGCAGAGGGTTTATTTAAAACCTCACCATATGAAATTTAGAGCCTGGGTTTGCTGAACAGATGCAATATTCAGCTTGACTTCATGCCTCTAACGTGTCTAAGAAAAGAAACACCACTTTCTGTTTGTCTACGCTGCAGGTTCCACCAACGTAGAGATTAAAGCCTCAGCCCAAGGAAGCTCCTGCCATTGGAGCCACTCAATGACCAGTGCTGAGCCTCCAGATAAAGCTCCTTTCCAGGGGGCTGCACATCCCACTTCCTAACAGATCTTATGCCAGGGGTTGTGCAGCCATTCCAGCAGACCGTGCTCTGCGTTACGCCAGGGGAGCAGGAGATGCGTCTTTGGCAGGACGTAGGACATACGACAAGAGGGAAAACTGGAATGGATAAATTGATCTAGCACAAAAATCAAGCAAGCATCAAGGGGGCAATGCACAGAAAAACCTTGTGTTTGCCCTTAACTCCCCCTGCTTCAGGCAGCAGCAAAGCCACACAGCATCCTTCGGCACCGCTGCAGGGCCTGGGGGGCCATGTTAGCAACGGCAGGTATGGGCAACCCAGCCACACCAGCTGTGTGGTCTGGGGCAAGGAGAATGAGCCAGTATCACACAAGACTATCCCATAATTCTCCTGTTTCACTAAAGTGCCCACCTCGCAGCACAGATCACACTGAACATCGATCAGAGGAGAAAATGGATGTAAAGATCGAGCTCTTTGCTCTCTGGGATTAGCAACGGCCAGCACTTCCATGCAGTAAAATAAACACACTCATATACACGGTCCAGCCAGCCCTGGAAGTGATGGGAGGCTGGGAAGTGGCATTTGAATCAGCTCTTCCATGGGACTGGGCTTGGGGAGGGGAGGCAGCACAGGCTGCAGTGGTCCCAGGTAGAAGCCAGGAGCTATAGATGGGAGCCAGGAGCAGGACGCAGCAGATGTGGGATGAGGGCAGCTCAGGCTGAACTTTCCAGAATGTTTCAGGAGATGTGAGCACAGGAATAATGAGATTTAAAAGCACCACACTGCCATGGGCAGATGGGGCAGGGAGATGGAGAGCAGAATCCTAAACCGGGCAATCTGGACTGCATGGGATGGACTCTCATCCTGGGTCCAGAGGGGTGTGAGTGCTGCCCAAAAGACACATCTGGTGCCTCTTGCACCCTGGAGCTCGCTGGGCGACAGCCACGAGCAGCGAGGAGGAGCAACACCCTGCACGCTGCTTTTCAGAGGGCTGTACAGGGGTAACCTTGAACCCGCTTTAGAGGGTCACTGAGACCTAGGCTAGGATCTCCCAGCTCACCGAGATCAGCAGGTCGTTCCCCCCGCCCCAGAGCCTTCACCCATGCAGCCCGGGGTGCCTTTCTCCCTGCCATCCCTCCCTCTCCCACCTTACCCACAGCCTCAGCCGCTCTGCCCCATCTGCCCCATCTCCTCCTGCGACTCGCAGCCAGCAGACACTGGAGCCAGTCCCTCCAGGGCTCATTAGCCAGCTTCTGGTTTCCTGTCATCTGAATCACTAACCCCAACATCCGCCGCCCCGCTCGGCTGGTCAGCCCCTCGCCGGCTCACGGGGGACCCGCGGGTGGTGCTCGAACAAACCCCCCTCCCGGGGCAGCCTCTCCCTTGGGTTTATTTGCTCTGGGGAAAGAAGGAGGCTCAGATGGTGAGGAACCACACATCCCAGCACCGTCCCTTCCCAAGCAGCCCTTGAGTTCCAAATTGGACCAGTACACCCCCCTGCCTTCCCCTAACAAAGTTCCAAGTTCCCTTTTAGCAAAGAGCCTTCCCAGGCTTTACCTGCCTAGAAAAACCCAGAGCAGGTAGAGCAAACCACAAGCCCTCACCTAGTTCTTATGGCAAAGAGGGTGTCGAGTCTCAGAGGCAGCAGATGGGCTGAGGTGGCTGTTGCTGACGCCCAGGCCTGGAGCTCCCACCTGGAGCTGTAAGAATGAAGCTTATTTCTAATGCTGCAGCGCTGGCGGTTTGCAGACATCAGGCACAACTTCACTGGAGGGTTAATGGATTATTGGGAGTTTATCTGCTGGCTCAGAGCCCCACTGCAGCTCACAAATCCCACTGCAGGAGCAGGTCAGAGCACACAGCAGCTCTGTCACCAGAGAGTGACCATCAGCCAGGCACACGCTTCGCCACCGCAAACACGGTGATGTTTCAGGCTGCCTCTGTAGCACCTCGTACACCCAGCCCTGGGAGCTGTTCTCGAAGGGGAAAAGCTGTTAGGTTCCAACCCGAAGCAGCCACAACTGGTCAGCTACACCCAACGCTGTGACAGAAGGTGACTCTGCCATCACAGAAATGATTAAAGCCAGCTGAGCGCTCCAGCCCTGGGCTGGGAGCTTTGCTAGCCAGCGTTCAGAGCAAGCCTTGCTTTGCTGAGATAGGTCATAGCCCTGGGCCAGGCTGCCCAGGGAGGGTGTGGAGTCTCCATCTCTGGAGAGATTCCAGCCCCGTCTGGATGCCGCCCTGTGCAATAGGAGCTGGGGAGCTGCTTTGGCAGGGGGTTGGACCCCAGGAGCTCTCCAGGGCCCTTCCAACCCCTGGGATTCTGTAATCACTGTACATGCATGTGTATTGAGGCTCTGTGTGTCCACTCCCAACCTGAGGTACAAACTAATGGCAGGCAGGTGCCTGCCAGAGCTGTTCCTGCCCAAGTCCCTGGCCTGAAACCTGGGCACAGCCTGAACCACAGGCCTGAGGACAGACAGACAGACACCCAGAGGACAGGCAAAGTGCTGCCCTGGCATCTGGCTTACTGTAAGCCCCAAATGCTGCTTTTCTCACTGCTAAAGCTGCTGCTACAAAACTGGCCTTGCTAGCAGAGGTCTTTGCTCTGAAGTAGCTTATTATGGGCTTTCTGGCAGGTTTTTTAGGCGTTTAAACATACGCTGCTATCAGGAGCTTTACCAGAGAGGTCTCTAGCAGCACTGATGCTCTGAGCACGCTGGAGACAATGACATTTGTCTTTCCCACTAGAACTCTCCCTCATGAGGAACAGCCGCTGCTAAGAAGGCTCAGTGCATTTGCTTACAGGTTCTCTTAGAGACTCAGAGCTTCTGAGATGACTCACTGCCACTGCATGGACGTTACCACAGCTGGCACAGGCTGCAGCACAGGCACCTCCTGTTAGTCCCCAAACCATCTCCAGACCGACACACGGGCTGCTCAGCCTCTCTGCACGCTGGGGAGCAGCACCACGAGTGAGCACTGCTGAGAGGGCAGAGCAGTGGGGTCACCCCCTCCCCGTGCTCCACCACAGCTTTTGGGGAGAGTGATGCCCTCCAAAAGCCATCAGTCCTTTCGAGAGATCAACGCCCTGATTTCTGACTTTGATAAGCAGATAACCACTGCAGCGCTACAGGCAGCAGCAGACACCAGCTCCCTTCCCTGCACCTCCCACAAGAGGGGCTTGGCACGGAGAGTTCGGATCAGAGCTCTCCCTCTGAGCTACCACCACCACGAGGTCTGCTCTCTGTGAGACCAGACCCAGGACCCTCTCCGACACGCCTGCAGCACCCCCTCAGACACCAAACCCAGCCTGGGATAGCCGGCTTTACCCTCTCTCTGCCACACCACCCCGCTCCCCCCATCACCCCTGTGCCTCATCTAGACCCGCTGCTGCAGACCATTTCTGGTCTGACTGCAGGTCAAAGGCAGGAGCACCATGCTTCTGCCTGCTGCAGGACCTTGTATAAAATGCCAGTGCAATTTCACCTTTCTACACCCTTCTCAAAGCTCACCCATCTCACCTTGGCTCTGATTCCCCCTCCTCCCCATGGGAAGCACACAGCACCTGCTTCTTCCATCAGCTTTCCCAGCTAACCAAACCCTCTGTTACTTTTTCCCTCCCTTTAACACACAGCCAAAGAGCTGTAGAAATGCCTCTGGCCCAGAGAAGCCCCGAGACTCCATGTTCCACCCTCCCCAGCTTACCTGTTGAGGCTGGGAGCCTGAGTGGCCTCGGGCTCGGTTACGTCCTCTCAGACACAGGTGGGCTCTGCCCCAGCCAGCTGCGCTGGGGACAGAAAGGGGTGGTGAGATGGGGGCTGGCAAACAGCACCCAACCTGCCTGCAGAAACACACCCAGCACCCAACGTGTTGAGAAAAGGTTCCTGGGCTCCCAGCGGGCTCTTTACTCCCAAAGATTGGCAGGAGACCAGCGCTCAAATCCCGGGAGTCGGGACTGGACTAAGCATCTCTCATCCCACCCTCTCATTATGAGTTCTGCCAGATTTTCACGGCGGCTTTAACGAAAGCCATGACCTGGAGGAGAGCTGCTGACCTGCAGGAAGGAAAGCTGGCACGTTTCTGGGCAGGCTGAGAAACGGTTTTCCTCTTGGCTGTAGCTGTACGAGCATTTCCCCAGCTAAAGGGGAAGTGCCACCTCCTCCCCTGCCCCAGCTGCATGCCCCACTGCAACTCCCATCTCGCCCAGCTGAAACCGAAAGCAGCCGGTTGTGTGAAGATACATGCTGCTACCACCCAGTGGAAAAACAGCTCACAGCTAGGAGTGCTGGGTGCTCTACAAACACTTTCCAAAGAGGGTTTGCAAAGGCTGATCCTGTACATCACAGAATCCCAGCCTGGTCTGGGTTGGAAGGGACCCCAAGGATCAGAGAGCTCCAACCCCCTGCCACAGGCAGGGACACCAACCTCCAGGCCTGGAGCTACACAAGGTTGCCCAGGGCCCCAGCCAACCTGGCCTGGAACACCCCCAGGGACGGGGCACCCACCCCCTCTCTGGGCAGCCCCTGCCAGCCCCTCACCACTCTCTCTGCAAAGAACTTCCCCCTAAGATCCAATTCCAACCTTCCTTCCTTCAGCTTCACTCCAGCCCCCTTGTCCTGCCAGGCTCTGCCCTTTGAACAAGCTGATTCCCCTCCTGTGTCTCTGCTCCCTTCAGGGACTGGCAGGCTGCAATGAGGTCCCCCCAGAAGCAGCCTTCTCTTCTCCAGGCTGACCCAGCCCAGCTCCCTCAGCCTCTCTCCAGAGGGGAGCTGCTCCAGCCCTCTGAGCATCTTTGGGGCTCCTCTGAGCCCTCTCCACCAGTTGCCCACCTTTCTTGTCCTGGGGCCCCAGCTCTGGACACAGGACTCCAGCTGGGGCCTCCCCAGGGCAGAGCAGAGAGGGACAATCCCCTCCCTGTCCCTGCTGCCACCCCTCTGCTGATGCAGCCCAGGATCCCATCTCCCTTCCCAGCTGCAGGAGCCACTGCTGGCTCAGGGGAAGTTTCTCATCCCCCATGACACCCAGGTCCTTCTCAGCAGGGCTGCTCTCCAGGAGCTCTTCTCCCAGGCTGTAAATATGTCTGGGATTCTTCTGGACACTACCACTTTGGTGGTAGAAATCTTCTTCCCATTCTCATCCTGTGTGGCTCTTCCCTGCAGCCACTGTAATTCTGAAACCTGAACACAAAAATCTAGAAGGTTTGAACACTTTTATTTGATTTTTTTTATACAGCAATACAAATGATGCAGATTCATTACAGTACAGATTTTGCAGGGGTTTATAGAGGTACTCAGTGATTGTTTTGGTTTATTTAAAAGAGGCAGACCTTGGGAGCATGGTGACATGAACAAAACAATCCCATAGTAGGAAGCAAATCCCTGCTGTGAGGGACACTAACCTGGCTGAAACCTACCGGGCAGAAAGGTGGCAGCAGGTTTCCCTGCAGTCACACACCCAAAAACATCCACCCTGAGATACTCCAGAGCTTTATACAAGAACCCATGAGCTCACAGGTGAGCAGGTACTTCCCATAACATTGCAGAATGTCCTTAGAGCCCTTGGTTGCACCTGGCTGCACAGGGGACAGGAACGAGGGAGGCCGATGGGAAGATGAACCTGCCTTGAGCAGGAGATGTCATGCAAGAGTTGTGGCAGCTATGGACAAGGAAAGCATTAAATGCTTTAGATTTAGTCACCCAAGATGACTCACGTGAGGATGTAAGATGAGGAACATGGTCTCAGACCCAGCAGCGGTGACGCAGCACGCGCAGCCGGAACCCGATCTCCTGGGCCTGGCACCCACCTGAGCCCTGGGTTGATGTCAGCAGGCAGAACAGGAACCAGCAAAGCTTCCTTTGTGACCCCCAAAACGTGGGGAGCGTGTGAGCTGTACACCTGGAGCTTTGGTTGGACGTTTCTCCAGCCAGTCCAGAACGTGGGTCACCAGGATAGCGGTGTCACTCAGGGGCATCAGGCTGCAGAGGCCAGTGTCTGGCCCAGAAGGGTTAAATCCTTTCAGAAAGCAAGGCCAAAGAATATGATTACACTGCTTGAAATGTTTCTCAGGGGTTTGGATTACTCCTGATACAGTGAGTGGCATCACAAAGAACAGATTAAACTGCAGACTGTGTAGATAGAAGGTATGCACCCAAAAACCATGGCCCTCCACTTCATACAGACTTGATTCCTTAAAAGCCTGCAGTGGGTAAGTGGCACATGAGAAGAGGGGCCCAGCTACCATGGAAGAGAATTCTAGCCTGGGCTGGAAATCAAGTTCCTCTTCAGCCACAGAAACTGACCTTTCCAAAGTCATCAGCTACAAAATTGCATCCCAAGAGTCCAGCCCAGGGAATGGCTGCTGAGATCTGAAAGGTGACTGGTTCTGCACTAGACTGTATCAGGACACCTCTGAACAGCCCCGCTCCTCCAGTGCCTGTGCTCTTGTCTGGGAGGGAAACACTGAAACCAGAATGTCAACCATAGACTGAACACAACCACAAAGATCATAGAATCCCAGGCTGGTCTGGGTTGGAAGGGACCCCAAGGATCAGAGAGCTCCAACCCCCTGCCACAGGCAGGGACACCAACCTCCAGGCCTGGAGCTACACAAGGTTGCCCAGGGCCCCAGCCAACCTGGCCTGGAACACTCCCAGGGACGGGGCACCCACCCCCTCTCTGGGCAGCCCCTGCCAGCCCCTCACCACTCTCTCTGCAAAGAACTTCCCCCTAAGATCCAATTCCAACCTTCCTTCCTTCAGCTTCACTCCAGCCCCCTTGTCCTGCCAGGCTCTGCCCTTTGAACAAGCTGATTCCCCTCCTGTGTCTCTGCTCCCTTCAGGGACTGGCAGGCTGCAATGAGGTCCCCCCAGAAGCAGCCTTCTCTTCTCCAGGCTGACCCAGCCCAGCTCCCTCAGCCTCTCTTCCTAGGGGAGCTGCTCCAGCCCTCTGAGCATCTTTGGGGCTCCTCTGACCCCTCTCCACCGGTTGCCCATCTTTCTTGCCCTGGGGCCCCAGCTCTGGACACAGGACTCCAGCTGGGGCCTCCCCAGGGCAGAGCAGAGAGGGACAATCCCCTCCCTGTCCCTGCTGTCACCCCAGATGCTCACAGTGAACAGCTTATTGCCTGTGTCCTTGCTGTGAGCACCATGAACCACCACAAGACGCACTCACCCACAGACTGAGAAGGAACAAGGTGGGTGCAGAAAACACGGTGTGCCCAGCAAGCCTGGCACAGCAGCCCTGGTGCCACACAGGCTCCAAGGGAAGGGGAGCGTTCCTGGGGAACACTCCCTGCCCAGGGGCTTGTCCAAAGCTGCCCTCAGGACAAGGGCTGCTCTGAAGGGGCTGCAGGTGCACTTCAAAAGGTTCTGAGTTTAGAATGAAATCTGTTCTACAGAAAGGAGGAGCTGCAGTGTCACAGGGTTTGCTCTAAGATTCTCAAGGTCAGTAGCTGTTACTACAGGTAGCAAACTCCAACCAAACTCTGCTAAAGTCAGGATTGAAACTATGATGAAATTCTTAAGACAAGTGGAAAACATCCACATCCCCCAAATCTGCCTGGGGGGCAGCTCTGGGCCACACTCTGCTCTCAGTCACAACTAGCAGGACTTCAGAAATACATCACCAGCACTGGAGACTCCAGAGGAACTCAGGAGGAGGTTACTACTTTGTTGCTGCTGTAGGAAGGGAAGTAAACCAGCCTCGAGGGCATGAACTGGACTTGACTGTAGCACCAGCCTGTCATTTGAATACGGGAATGCTCCTCCACCCCTTTCTCAGCTATCAGAACAGCAGTCATGAGCACAAAGACCCCCCTTGGATGCCATTCCAGACTGGCACAGTCCAGCCAGTTGGCAACGCACCAGGAAGAGCTCTATCCTGACTGAAACCAGGACAGATGGTCTGTGTGGCCAGAGCACTGGGCTTAGCTCGCCCTAGCCTTGGGGCTCAGCAGTTTGGCAGCACACTGGATGCACCCTGCTTACTCCTCCTGCAAGTTGGCCCTCTGGTCCCAGAGGCACCAGGGCAGCCTTCCCCAGGCACAGCAACACACCGCAGCCCCTGCTCCCAGCACACAGCAGCACTATGCCTTAACCCCAGGTCCATTCCAAACCCTGGCTGGTACATTCCTGACTTGGGCTTTGTTTTAAGTTCTCAAGCTTGAAGACAACTCTGCACAGCTACAAGCAATAACTGGGTGAGGACATGAACAGCAACTAAGTGAATTGTCCATGTGTTACCACTGCTGGTAACCTCAGTCTAGGCTTTGCCATACCAGGCTTAGCTTTATGCTGCAGATAAAGTTTAAACCTTAAGTGCTTTTTGCTGGTGGGAAAGGTAAAAATCATCTCCTCTGAAACACCACCCCCATATACTGGTTTTGTCAGCTGGAGACACAAAGCAGTTTGCTCTGTTTCTCTCCAGGAAAATGTTAATAAATTACAATTTTGAGGGTGGGAGGAAAAAAAAAAACCCAAAAACCCCAGAAGAGTAGAGGATGCTGACCCTAAGCCACATGGGAAGCAGAGTGCTCCAAAGATGCCAGGCAGTGCATTACTGTGTATGGGGAACCCCTGAAAAAAACCCAAAGCAGGTAAATGGTCCTGGGCTTGAGCTGCATTCACTGGTGGGAAACCCTGGCTCAAAGGAGGATTAGCAGATACAGAGTGTTTGTAGGAATGAGCCATTTTCCACCTCTATTCCAGTCTCAGCACCCAGGGCCACCCTCCTCCATGCAGAGTGATGAAACTATGAGCCCCAGACACCACCTCCCCCTGCTCACAGCTACAGCACAGGTCATCATTCATGCAGGACAGATGCTGCTGCAGCAAGGGGCTCCAGGGCAGCGTTTGGATTCTCTGCTCACACCGTCCTAAGAGCAGGTTCTGAGACAGACCAAGCACTCAGACAGGAGAAGACTCTTTGCATGCCATGGCAGCAGCAAAACCAGCAGGCAGGTCAGAGGGCATTTCCTCAGTAAAAGCACACCTCTTCCTCTCCTCTCCTCACCCTGCAGAGCACCCGTGCTGAGGGCAGAGCGTGAGGGCCTCAGCAGTTCCATCCAGTGGGACACAGGCCAACTGAAAACGTTGGGAGGAGCTGAGCAGGCCAGCAGCAAGCTGTCTTACTGCCTGACCACCAACCCCTCTTAACCTGCTCACTACTCAGATTGGAAAGACACACATCATGCCCTTTCCCAGGACCCCACTTCCTGGGAAGTGGCACCAAGCACCACAACCAGCACAGCCCCAGTGCTTCCAGTTCTGCCTGGCAGCCTTGGCAAGAACACTGAAGCTGTCCTGAAGCCACAGGACAAAGAACTCCAGCTCACTTCCACTTGTGCACAATTCCTGCTTCCATGTCCTGCACGTTCTGGCTCTTGTTTAGATGAATCCAGAATCTCCCCCCCCTTCATCTTCTCCTCCCCCTTATTTGTCTAAGGGGGGCTGGTACATTTAGGGAAGCAAATTTCCTAATTCACACAAGGTGTGGGGGAGAAACATGCTACAGCAGACTCAAATAAAGACCAATATTAAATATTACTTAATGTTTTCTTTTATTTAAAAGATCATTCACAAAATACCATATCCATAAATTTGTTTTGTTATGAGCAGAATGTGTTAAGTGTTTGGAATTCTTTTCCTTTTTCATTTTTACATTTAAAAGTCAACTGTCTTGACTAGAGGTGAGTTTTTATATGGGAATTTGTTCTTAAAATCTTTTCCACATTGAAGATGTAAATAGGTCAATTATTGGTTTGGAATACAACCACACAAATGCATGTCTTGTCTTAAATTAAGTATTAGTGTTAGACAAATGGTTCTTATCTCAGAAGCAGAGTAAGTGACAGGCAGAAGGAAGGAAAGAGTAGTTCTGTAAATTGCTGGGACTCTGACATTACAAAGGTGACTCCAGGGAAGAAATTCACTCCTAGCAGTGGTGCCACACTCCTCCTGCAAGTACTCTGGGGTGCTGGCCGTTCATCTGAGCTGTCAGCACTAGCATCAGGGGCCAAAGAGCATCTCACGCCTCAGATGGATCCACAACTTCAGCATTAGGGATCCAGGTTTTGCTTTAACTACCATCTCTCTCCTCTCACTCCAGCCTCACAACATCCCCAACACTGGCCAGAAACATTTCAAGAGAGAGATAGCAATTAAAAGGGATGCTTTTTAGCCAAACTTCTAACAGGAAGAGAATCTAGAGCAGAACAATTTCTAATCTGCCCATCTGCAAGGTATTCTGAAAGCAGGGTTCTTAGAACTGTACACCACTGGGCAAAGAAATACAGGGAATAATGGCAATTATACACTGCATGGCCAAGTATGCACTCCTTCAACAAAAATAAAAAAGTCAATTTCATCTGTAGAAACTTTTGTTTAAAAATTTACCAAACATGTAAAACCCAAAAAAAAAAGTGTCCTTACTAAGAAAGAGCCAGTGAGCAGCTGTGCTCAGAGAGGCACGTCTTTGCAGCACTAACCTTGAGTTCAGAGGTGCAGTATCATACCCTTTACAAGTCACAAAAGCCACCAGCAAGAGCCTGCTGGCAGATGCTCTACTCACACTGATTCCACCACCTATTCACCAGGTTCTCATCAGCCAATTTTATTTGCATTGATTAAATTGGTACTTCTTGGTAACCTGTGTGAAAGGGCAGCTACCCCCTCAGTTTGAAGGGGCTCTGCTGAATACAGTACCTCTGTCACCAGCTGCCAGAGATAGCATTTCACTGCTTGGTTAGAACTGTAAATTTGTCTGTTCAACTCATCTGGACTCTCCAGTTTTCCTCTTCAGAGCCACAACAATACAGAACAAGACATGCAGGTCAGAAGAGGAGCACTGAGGAAGTAAAAGGAAACAATACAGGGCAGTAACTAAGTCTAACCTGTGCTTCTAAAGTAAAACAAACCCAGAAAGGAAGAAGTTGAAGCAGCACCTTTGTCCAGAGACCTCCACACTCGTGGAAGCAGCTACACTGACTTATCTACTGGCAACTGTGCTGCTTGGAAGGAAACAGAAGAGGGGAACTCAGCACAAAGCCGGCACTAGATACAGCAAAGCCAAGAACGTACTAAAAACCACTTGTTAACAGCTGACATGCATTCACAAGCTCTGTGTTTTCGGTTTTCAGAGAAGACAAATGCCAGATGGCAGGAATGGTAAACTGCAGGGTGGACATTCCAGCAGAGCTAGTCACTCTGTGCTGCCTTGCTTTCCCTCCCGCCTCCCCATTCCCTCCCAAGCCCCAGCTCAGTCGTGCTCTTTTACTACTTCCTCGCGGGGCTTGGCTCCTCCGAAGATGGCCGAGTTGGGGTTGGCTACTTGGTTGAGGGGCGTAGCGACTGTTCGAGGCTTGAGCTGCAGCCGAGGTCGCTGTGCTCTCTCCTCTGAAAGAGAAGACGTTCGGGTTTTGAGCTCTGGCTACCCAACGCTGCAGCTTTACCCTGGCAAAGAAAGCAGCAGTCTGCTTCACCAAGAGGCTGAGTTAAAGGCAAGGGTTTACCTTCTGTTGGCTCTCTGAAGTCCATGGAGGATCCACGAAGGGGAGGCCCATCTCTGAAGCGACCGGTGCCACCGCTTCCCATCGAGGCACCGGGTGGTCGCCGGTCCCCAGGACGGGTTCCTCTACCCCGGCCTCCCAAGAAGTCATCATCTTTGAATCCTGAAGATGGCAGACAGTGAATTTAAAGAGGACATTTTGAAATGCTTTTAACCTAGATTTTTATCTGGATGACTGGAAAGCCTTGCAAGTCACTGCTGTCAGTCCAAGATGATGCACTGAGAGCCTCTGTAGACACATTGCTTCACAGATCTCTAACATGGTCTAGAAGAGCCATACAAATTCAAACGTGCCAAGTTCAGAAACTGCTTTATCCACCTAGAGGCTTATTGGAGAGTGTGTCATCAAGTGAGCTTATAGTATGAGCTTCAGCTGCAACTTCAGACTGTTAGCACAATTAATTGAATTCAGAGACAACACTAGAAGCACTCAGGGCACTTCTGCAGCCTGTAGTACGCTGGCTACAGCCTTCACATGAAGTCTGCAGGAGCAGAGCAATGGGGAAACAGCTAGGGAGTAGTGAAATACAGAGTCCTTGTAAAGCAAAGCTTCTGAAAAACAGAGCAAAACCCCAAGGCTGTTTAGTTGTACTATAAGCTGACCAGGCATTTACTAGACCTATTAAAGAGCTGGGAAAAATCCCACAAACAAAACAATTCAGACTTTACATATGAAACTGGCTGCATTCCTTCAGTTGTTTCAAAAAAAAAAAAAAGTAATCAAGAGCTGTCTGTCACTGGCCAGAACTCCACTCTGTAGCAATGACTACTGTCCTAGAGCATCTCTCTCTCTAAGCCATCATCTGCATTCAGGGGGAGGAGGATACTTCAGCCTAACTGCACACCCAAGAGGAATATACTCAGTTTTTCAGAAGCTGCCTGGAAGAGAAAGTTGTTCTGCTCCCATCTGAGATTCTTCCTTTCCATATCTGGCAGAGTTGCAGAACTGTCCCTTACTTCAGTGACAACCAACCATCTTTGAAGATTTGATCCAAAGCATGGCTGCACAACCTGAGAAGAAAAGCTGCTATAGCAACTAAGGCTTACATGCTAATAGTTTTTGGCTTTCTTCATCCAGCATCTAACAAGCTGAAATGCATCTGCATTTGAAGAAGCTGCCAAAAAAGGTATCAAGGTATAGCACCACAATGCTTAGCTACAAAGGCACGTTAAGCACAGCACTGTAGCAAGCCTGCTCTCTCCAGCACTGCGCTTCACTTCCATGCTAGTGACAAGGGCACGCTCTGCCACCGCTCCTTCTCCGTCCATTCCACTCACGCAGAGACCAGACACTGCAAAGTTGCATTTGCCAGCATCTCCCCATCAGAAAATGGACCAAACCCACCATTTCAGAGGACAAAAGCAATTGTGTTAATGTCACCCTGGATTCTAATAGCTAGAAATTGACTGGAAGGCAAGAGCAAACCTGGTAGCTCCATCACTACCTTCCACTCCATGAGCTCAGTCATTTGCTGCAACCTGCATTATTGTAAAAGGTCTAAAAGTTTAGGAACATGTTGCATTTAAACATGCTTTGGAACAGTAACACATCTTTGGAGAAGTCAGTTGCTTCAGGGATACACATATAATGATGTCAGGTATCCTCAAGAAGGTGAAAGCCTCTGCTCTGAAAGAATACAATATCAGCTTTTCCACATGATCTGTCTGTTTCTGCTACTATTCAGAATTGCACTTGGCTTCAATGTTTGAGAAATGCTTAAAACCTACCCACCATAGGTTAGATTTGAATGAGTATTCTGTTATTTAGGATTGGTTTGCAAAAATTACAGTCAAGACTCTTTTCTCTGTTATCTGATAACAGAAGATTTCTCCCTGAAGAATCCCACTGCAGCTGGATGATGCCCACACTTGGCATACAGTAGATTCCACCAAAAAAAATGTAATGGGGACAAATGTTGTTGACATGAAAATGAGAACATTTCTGTGCCTTTCAGGCTGCCTGTCTGTATAAGTGTTAATACTGATACCAGAATTGAAGTCATCTCTGGAATCCCATCCACCTCCTCTGGATTCTCGGGAACCTCCTCCCATTCCTAGGAAAAAAGCCACAATTGTGTTCAGGTCTGAAGGTGTGGGAAAGACTGAGCAAGGGAATACCAAACCAAAGTGTCAGTCCTTCAACATCCCAAGTCATGCTGCTGGAAAATCCTTCTGTTTCAGTTCCATGGTGTAGGCACAAAAGATCAGTTTAAGTTAACCAAGAATGAACCATCAGCTTTAGTTGAGTCTAAATCAATTAAGCTTCAACTAAAGCAAAGCCTATTTTTACACTGGAACAGGAGGTAGTTCAAAACAAGTATTTGCATACTTGTGCTTACTTAGCTTACTCACTTTTCTTACATCACAGTAAAATAGTAGCAGATCAGACTATTGGGCTTACAATTGTCCTCTGCAAGACACTGCACATTACTAGGGGTATTGGTCTCACTTCCTGGGCTAGGAGTGACACGTTCAGCTGTTGGACACAAAGCACATCGATCCCAGACATTTCAGGAGCGGCAGCAGCCAGGTGAGAAACGTAGATAAACTTAGGAAATGTCTCAGTCCTACATCATCTTCACAGTTACTTGCATGCCTTGGAACAGCATTAGTTAGCACAAGAAGTCATAGCTACCACCATTGCATTTAAGAAGCTATTCAGAGAAATGGAAGTCACCTCTGTCATCAGGCCCGCCACCTTTTCTGAAGCCAAAGCCACCTTTATCCTGTTTTCTGCCTTCTGCTATGTCCACTCGGAGTGATCGATCACCCAAAAGCTGTGAAATAATGAGGAAAAAATCTCTTCAGAATATACCATCTGGGCTGCCAAGGAGTTTGAGACTTGTGCTTAATTAGTTAGTTTCACAAATTAACTGCAAGAATACTTACTGCACCATCATACGTAAGAGCTTCCTTGAGTGACTCCACCTCATCAAACTCGACGTAACAAAATCCTGTAAGAGGCACCTCACAGGTTAATACCAGTATTTGCAAAGGCCTTTCTAAGAAGCTACTCTTCCTGCATATCTGCTAATGGCCTCACTTCTCTTTCAAACACAAGCTACAGCATGGTAACAGCAAGATGTACACAATTCAGAAGCCAAACACCATTAAGGATGAATGCATTACATATGTCTATTAATGATGGGGCCAAATCCTGAAATAGAAATCTGTTAGGGACTATGCAAATGCAAAGAGCCTGATTAATTCCCTTTTCTGTAGGGAATTAATTTGATCTATGCCTTCAGACAGTTATTTATCTGAATATTGACATTTGGTTACTAGTATTTTTAACAAGAAGCTAGGCAGCAGTCCTATTTTGTCACTGCATCGTTCAGTGAATCCATCCCTCTCCTGAGACCCTGTTACCTGAGTTAAGCCTTTTTCTTCCCTAAAAGTAACCCACAAATATACTCCCTTTCCACTGCCCAATTCCAGTGGAAAAGAGATTTGGGTCCTCTAAGACAATTGTCAGAATGGCTTATCTAATTACTTTTTTTTTTTTTCTTGTTTCAGTAGACAAGGAGAAGAGATTCCTGTTGCTTCAGCTGCTGAACTAAGGAAAGATGGTGTAAGCATTCAACACTTCAGGTCATGGACCCTAAGCAGGTCAGGCATTTCAGCTCTGTAACAATTTGTACAAGACAACACAGTTTGAGAAAGTCCTTTTATGGCAGAGCAAATATTGCCACTTGCCACTAAGGTCAGTCTGTATCTTAAGATGATGGATGCCCACAGTGAATCTCACTCAAATGAGATGTTTATGAATCAACATAAAGGATGTGAGTCAACATAAAGAACAGACTGAAATTCCCCACTGAAGGGACTTTAGAGCTACCTCCCTTTTCTCTTACTAATTGGCCAACTACAACTGAACACTCACCTTTAAATTTGTCTGTTTCCTTGTCTCTGACTAGTCGTACACTCCTTACGCTGAGATCCTTGAAGATGGCATCTATGTCTCCTTGAACAGTGTTGAAGGGTAGGTTCCCCACGTAGGCTGTGAAAGGGGGTTCTGTCGGCAGCTCTTTCTGCTTGCGGGAACCAAGGCCGCCCCCGCGAGACCTGTTGGCAGAAGGGACACTGTCTCTGGAACTTGGCTCCCCCCAGAGCCCCTATGGCAGCACACAGCACTGCTCAGCTGCTAGTTTTGGCTTTTTGGAAGTGGGTTTCTCCACACCTCTGGTCAGTCTGTCTATCCCTTTTCCTATACTGGCCACCTTCTGCATTACCTGTCGCAGTACTTCAGTAGGAAAACAAATCAGTATCTTTAACTACAAGACAGGTGACCTCAGGAACAAAAGGATGAACTTCTTCCTCATCCCACAATGCTTTAAGAAAAGCAACCTAAGCTTATCTCTATTGTCACCTACTCAAAAATACTGCTATTTTAAAAACACATCCTAGACTAGATTTTAAGACTAGTTTATAGCAGTGAAGGAATACTTGCATGGCACAGGCTTGTCAACCTAGCCTGGAATTAAGCTGGATCCAATCCCTTCAACTAAGTAGTATATTATCAACATCCCCTCCACAATCATCTAAGTTATTTGAGCATCACTTAGCTTAACAGAAACATCTTCTAAGTTATTGCTGTAACAGTCAGATGTGAACTAGCATGCTTTGAATAGAACACATAATAGAACACCTTGCTTAACCAAGTTGAAGGCAGTGAAAACAATCTCCATGCTATTTGGATGCCTCAGGAATTACAGATTGAGGTAAACTGGGTTGGTCTTTTCCTACCTTCCCTCAGTCTCAGCTAAAGCTATTGGGATCAGCTGCTGAGGAACTAGACTGTACCAGCCAAGTTCTTCCCTGTATTCATGTAACACATCTCTCTGTTAGTTTCCTGGTGAGGCTAAACTTCTGAAGCTAACTGATCTTCAGAGAGCAAGATTTGTACTGTGAGCATAAAGCAACCTTAAGTTTTAGCTCCTAGACTACAGGACACCACTGTCATCAGTTCCAATACCTTTTGCCCCAGCTAAGCAATCTTTGACTTCTCCTAAGATGGCTATCTACTACTCTGCCCATTTTCCCTCAAATACCTTACTTTACTGGGCTTTGTTCACATCTCCTGCTTTTGAAGGCACAGTGGAACACAAGTTGTATTAAACCAGTGTGAAGAGTCTTACCTAAGATACAGAAGGTCAAGTAACTTTATTATTCCCTTTTAGGCTGGGCTGGTTGCATGCAGCCAGAAAATCCATTGGGCAAGCAACATATTGTCTGCTTTTTTTTTTTTTAATTATTATTTATTCCAGAATAAATATTTTATTACTAATGAATCAAGATAATGCTGAAATCTTGACTACTATTCCTTAACTCTTTCCAGGTAAGCCTGCTATTTGAGCCTTTTTATGGTAGCAGCTCTGTACAGGAGTCACTTGTCACCAACACTATCACTATGCTGCTAAATGTATTTAAATCACAACCTGTGTTATCTTTAATTAGTGTCCACCCAGGATCATATTTTACCATTTTAAACAATATTCCTCATTTGCCTTTGTCTCATTAACAGCTTAAGTGTCAAAACATACTTGAGAACTAAAGCTGCTCTAAGTTGAGTGCTGTACATAGCTGAATTAACTTTAGTCACAAGACTAAGTTTTAAGGAGAAACTTCAAGAAAGCAGAGTTGCTCTTCTAAAGAATTCCATAATATATAGAATCAGTTTCACACGTTTGTCTTTATTATATATGACTTCACAGTTATTAAAACACTATGTGTAAGTTGCAGGCAAAAAAAAAAAATCTTAATTTTTGTATTTTACAGGACATCAAAATTGCTTGGCCTGAGTTTAAAAGGCATAGCCTCCTCCTTCACATTCTCATCATGCTCCTTGGACTGCCAGTCATCTGGATCAGTGAGCTGTTTTACCTGAAAATTCACCCTGAAGTTGAATTCTCAGCCAGATGAGCAAAGTGACCTGGACAGCTGCAAGGAGCATTTGTTCCAAGACAGAAAGGAGACTGAAAGTGAGGGCTTGAACTACAGCTTGTAACAGCAACCTCCACTCAAGATAAATCTGAGCTGCCACTGAAGCCACACCTTCAAGTTAGCAGTCCCCAAAAGACTTTTTTGTGCTGCAGACAGACCTTGTTTCTAACACAGTGTACCAGAACTTCAAGGGGTACATGCCCTATTGTGCAATCCCTAGTGATATTAAGGCAGAAAATGAAGTGTTCTTTTTGAATCTGATCCATTAATGTCTCAATTGTCAAATACATATTTGTGGCTTCTTAGTCTCCATCTGAAGAACAGGAATGGTCAATAACCAGGGTCCAAACTCAGCTTCTGTGCTTCCCTACATGTTTTCAAAATTGGAACAGCTGAAATAAACCTATCAACTGACTTCAGTAACCAAACAATGAGATTGAAAGAAGGGACTCTTCCTTTCTAACAAAGCAGGACAAAAGTCAACTATAATTTAAAACTCTTCTGAATGAAGTTGAACTGGGTTACAGCAATGTGTTAAATGAGTATCTGCATTTCCCATTGAGAGCAACTTACACACAGGTAATAATTATGCCACCTTTGTGGGAAACAAAGATAACTATTCAGTTTCTTTTTTGAAAAAGAAAGCAGAAAGCTAAAGAGAAAAGCTTGCTTCTGGCAAGTGCAGAAATAAACATCCCTATAATGAGGTTTACTTCTCGGTGGACTGAGTTAAACGACATCACAAGGCCATACAGGGGTGAAAGAACCACCAAACTGTAATTTGGAAGCTACTCCTTTAGAAAGAGCAACTTGTTGTTCTCTGGTTGTTCTCTCCAGAAAACAAGATCTGTCAAAAGGTCATAACAAAGACCTTTTTGAAAGCCAGTATTTGAATTTTATACCCCTCACTAAAGATTCAAACTACAGATCAGTATTTCTCTTTTTGCACAGCACAACCACCTAACTGGATTCCAATGTCAGTGCTTTTACCAGAGGCACCATGAGGCTCAGCAGGATGAAAGTTTAGATGAGAACCTCCAAGATCACACTCTATAAATATATACCAAATTTACTGAAGCAATCCAGAAAAGTCTCTATGGTAAGCAATACATGTCTTCAAAAAGCCTACAAGTTAGGAGACACTTATTAACTCAACAGGTAAGACACAGGGTACAAAATGCCAGCAGGATAAAGACTAGCTCCTCCATTTTCACTTACTTTTACTTAAAAGAAGCTTAACCTTTGAGTAAGGTGCCCAGTGCTTAAAGCCACACCAAAATAAACAGCCTAACAGCAAGTCAGGAGCGATAAACACTCAAGTTTCTTTCAGCTCTGAGAAGCACTACAGATGTTCAGAGTTTCAGCCAGTTCTCAGTATGCTCAAGCACAGACATCTGTGTCAAATTTTGGGCTCCAAAAACACTTACCAAAAAGGTTTTGTTAAAGTCAACAGCACATCCCTCATCTGGCATAAAGTGACTTCTGCATACCATGGTATTATGCTTCAGCTCTTAATCCACACACTAAGCAGAACTGTCTCATCTTGCCACAGTCAGGATCTGCTGTTCTCCCACCACAATTTTGAAGATGATGAGAAAGTGACAGATCTCTTACAGATGTCAGAACCTGTTGGGAACTACTGTTTTCTATCACACTAAAACCCTATGCTCCCTCTCTATACAGACCAAAGTTTATGCAAAATGCAGTTTCCAGTAAATTGATTTTATCTCAGTTTGCACTGTTTTTACAGTCCTACAGCACCTTAGAACGAGGAAAAGTTGCTTTAGCATTGGATTCTTTAATCAGAACCTTCAAGAGCTGTCATGTTTTCATGACACTATAGGTATTACAAAGCACAAAGACCTGTTAAGGTCTGGAATTGTGTATCAGCTGTTAGTAACTTACTAGTAACAGTGATAAATGCAAGTACAAGCATCTGAGACACAGATACTTGCAAACTCAGAAGTCTATTTTGTCATCTTCAGAGGCATCTACTGATCAGCAGGACACCAAAACAAGTATCCACATCTTGCTTGACAGCACATTCAGTACTCTGGTAGAGAAACCAGAATAGGAAAATAACATTTTAACTTTAATTTTATGACTTCTTGGAACAGGACTCCACTGACTAGGGCAGGCTGTATAGCAACATCTGAATTATCATGAGATGTGAAGTGCCACTTGAGGTTGCTGCCAAGTTTACATGTTAGTAAATTTAAGAAATAACAGAATTTTATCTGTTATTGGCTACATCATCCCTTTGCTCTGGGACATCTCTTCTTTGGACATAAAGGGAGACCATACATAAAAGCTAGCTTACAATGCTTAACTGTCAGAGTGTTTCCAAAGGCAGGAGAACTTACTTCTGAATAATAACTCCTCCCCTGCTGCCTAAACAGCCTGAAACCAATTTATTCCTCTAAGAACAAGAAAGGACAAGAACACTGTTGATTAAGAACCCCATCATGGGATATTAGATTATAAAATGGCATACTCATTAAGATTGGTTTGCAGAGACAGTGTATTTCCCAGTTTTATGCCTGCTGTTTTCTCTTAATGCACACAGAAACGTCTATGGCACCAACCTTCAAAAAGAGTCAATTATTAATTGCATCTTCTTAACCTGATTTAAGACAAACTTTGCAATTCCTGGCTATTGCTTTTGTAGCTCCTCCCCTGTATGCGCTCTCCAGCAAAGAAACAGAGATGAGACAAGCTTTATTCCTAAGAATAAGATATTTGGAGTCAGCACCCAGAGCCCCGGATAACAGCAGGCCGGCAGCTCACAGCCCTCCCTGACCGAATGCACCACAAAGCCCTCCCATTTCCTCCTCGCTGCAGACATCGCAATGCTGCCCGCTCTCGGGGGCGCCGCAGCGGCTCCCCCGCCGCCGGGCACCTCTCCGTGCGGAGATCGTCCTGCTGGAACAGGCGGCTCTCGTACCCCTGCGATGCTTCACGGGAAGCTCCCTCCTCTCACTTCCCGGTCAGTCCCTGCAAGAGCTCCTCACGGCCTACCTTGGCTCTGGCCCAGTCCCTCCCTAAATCCCCCCCCCCCCCAAGCTCTCCTCCGGGCCGGCGGGAACACAGCGACACCCTCCTCCTTCTACCCCTTCTCGACACTCCCAAGCCACCAGGCCCTAAACCTTGCGGCACTGGACCCACGTAGAAAAGGGAGAGCCGCCACCCCCTCCCGGGGCACTACAGCCACCTCCTCGCCTCACAAAGCGAGCCCGCCAAGGCCGGGGGGAAACGCGCCCCGCTGGGCTCACCTCCACCCGCCAGATAAGGGAAGGCAGCGGGGTACGCCAGCCCCGAGAGGCTCCTAGATGCGGCGCCCCCGCATCCCCCCCCGTGCCTCTCTCCACCAGGCCCCCCCGCCGTGCCCGCCCGCCATTCTCCACAGGGAAAGGGGCAAGCTAGGCCCTGTCCGGCCGCGCCCCCTCCTCTCCCGCCGAGGGGGACGCAGAGCACCGCTCCTTCCTTTCCTCCCTGCTCCGGGGGGAGCCCGCAGGCGATCCCGAGCGGCCCAGGCCCCGGGGCCGCCCACGGCGGCGCGCTCACCCCCGGCCGCCGCCAAAGCTGCTGTAGGCCCGATCGTCGTAAGGATCAAAATCCGCCATCTCCGCCTCAGCCTCCTCCCCGTGCGAGCGTGACAGGACCGCGCCCGCAGGCCCCCGCGCCGCTTATATATGGCGGAGCCCAGGCCGGGGCTGCCCCTCGCGGTGCCTGTCTCCAGCTCCCCGCCCCGCCGGGGCTGTCCGCACTACTGCCTGTCGGGAAGTCCCGGAGTCCGGGCTCTGCCCCCGGCGCCGTCACAGGCGCTTACCGGCCGCGGCTCAGTCCGCGGGTGTCTCCGGTATGGACCGCGGCGGCGCCAGAGCCGGGCAAAAAACCCCAGGCCGTTGGCTCCGACACGTGCCGTAGCCGGTCCCGGCGGCTCGTGCACCCCGATCGCCCGCGCGCGGCGATGACGGTGCGGCCGCCCCCCGGCGCGAGCGGGCGGCTCGCGCGCTCCTCCCGGGCCGGGTCTCGCCGCGTGGCGGCACGTGCCGCGCCCCGCGCCCGCCGCCCCTGCCCGGCCGCACTGCGGGGAGCGAGCGGGCCGGGCGCCCCGCGCCCCCCTCGTCACCCCCCGTTCCCGCCTCCCCGCGGGGGGAGGGGAGTCACACCTCCCGCCGGGGCCGCCGACCGGCGCGCGGGGGAGCAAAGGACGCGCCGGGCGCCAGGGAGGGTCGACCGGGGGCCGTGGAGGGGAACGTGGCGCCCAGGGGAGGCCGTAGTGCCGGGGCGGGGAGCGCCGGCCGCGGCCCGGCGGGGCTGACGGGCCCGTCCCCGCTCGGGCCCCGCTGCCCCGGAAGGGGCGGGCCGGGCCGGGCGCAGGACGGCGGCGGGTCCCACGTGTGGCAGCGGAGGCATGGCGGAGCTGGAGGGCCAGGGCGGCGGCGTGGCCGCTGACCCCCGCGGGGTGCTGCGGAGGGGCCGCGCCTTCCTCGACTTCTTCTGGGACATCGCCAAGCCGGAGCAGGAGGTGCGGCTGGCGGCCACCGAGAACCTCCTGCGGCACCTGCGGGAGGGCAAGAAGGTGAGGCGGGGGGCCGGGCGGGCCGGAGGGGCTGCGGGCAGCGGCGCGGCGGGGGGAGGGGGGATACCCGGCGGGCTCCGAGGAGCACGGGCATCGCCGGAGCTGGCTCTCTCTCGTTTCAGGAGGACGAGCTGCAGTACACCCTGAAGCGTCTGGTGGAGGGACTGGGAGCCACCCGTGAAGCCGCCCGCCCGGGCTTCAGCTTGGCCCTGGCCCAGGTGGGTGTTTCCCGGAGTGGAGCCGAGCAGAGCGCCCTGCGGTGCCGGGGGTCCCGCTGTGCTCCTCGAGGGGGGCTGCAGGGCTCCCTCCCATCCAGCAGCCTCTCCTCACGAGCATAGAAAAAGCTCTGTGGTTTTAAACGCTGCTGGCTTGTTCTAGAAGCCATACAGTTAGCAAGGTTGTATGCTCCTGGTACAGAATTCCGACCTGCTTTGAGAACCGTCACAGAATCCCAGCCTGGTCTGGGTTGGAAGGGACCCCAAGGATCAGAGAGCTCCAACCCCCTGCCACAGGCAGGGACACCAACCTCCAGGCCTGGAGCTACACAAGGTTGCCCAGGGCCCCAGCCAACCTGGCCTGGAACACCCCCAGGGACGGGGCACCCACCCCCTCTCTGGGCAGCCCCTGCCAGCCCCTCACCACTCTCTCTGCAAAGAACTTCCCCCTCAGATCCAATGTCAACCTTCCTTCCTTCAGCTTCACTCCAGCCCCCTTGTCCTGCCAGGCTCTGCCCTTTGAACAAGCTGATTCCCCTCCTGTGTCTCTGCTCCCTTCAGGGACTGGCAGGCTGCAATGAGGTGTCCCCCTCCTTAATTTGCAAATTTTGCCCAGGTTGTTGTGTCTGCTACATTTAGAACTATTGTGACTTCTTAAAACTGACTTTATTTCTGGTGTTGGGCTGGTTTTGTGGGAGACCTGAGAAGGCACCCCTTTAACACACGCTTCAGAGTTGTTTTTTCTCCGCACCGTTCCAGTTTGTAACACAGCTAAAGAGTCCCAGCAGGTGGGATCACCAGTGGGATCTGACCTCATTTCACCTGAGAAACGGGTAATGCAGAAGAGCCAGTGTTCCTCCCACTTAGATCAGGCCTTGCTCGTGATAGAATGTTTCATTCCTTGTGTTACAAGGTCATGAGGCTGGAGCAAGATGTTCTCATTAATCCCTTTATGTCACATACAGGGTAAAAAAAGGCAGAAAAAGGATATGAGCAGGTTTACTTATGTCTATACTAGCTTATATTCTGACCCATCTTTTACTGATGTAGTTGTCTGCATTCTGGCCCAGTAAAGCAGCACATCTGCTGCTGTGCTGAAGAACTCTTCAGCTGTATTTCAAGCTGGACTTGATAAAACTTAATGAAATGGAAGAACTGCAAACTGAGGTGTTCTGTCTATCTCCTCAGGTTTTACAGGCTTTTGAGGAAATTCCAATGTGCAGCGTCCTGGAACAGATAAAAGAAAAACACAACCTGGAAAAAGTGAAAAAGGTGAGTTGGCTCATAGCAGAGTTGGCCAACAGCTGGGTTAAAATAACCATTCCTGATTCTTTGAATGCTTGATGCCTTTGGGGGTTCTTGCTAAGGCAAATGACTGTAATGAAATAGTAGAATCATAGACTGGTCTGGGTTGGAAGGGACCCCAAGGATCAGAGAGCTCCAACCCCCTGCCACAGGCAGGGCCACCAACCTCCAGGCCTGGAGCTACACAAGGTTGCCCAGGGCCCCAGCCAACCTGGCCTGGAACATCCCCAGGGACGGGGCACCCACCCCCTCTCTGGGCAGCCCCTGCCAGCCCCTCACCACTCTCTCTGCAAAGAACTTCCCCCTAAGATCCAATGTCAACCTTCCTTCCTCCAGCTTCACTCCAGCCCCCTTGTCCTGCCAGGCTCTGCCCTTTGAACAAGCTGATTCCCCTCCTGTGTCTCTGCTCCCTTCAGGGACTGGCAGGCTGCAATGAGGTCCCCCCAGAAGCAGCCTTCTCTTCTCCAGGCTGACCCAGCCCAGCTCCCTCAGCCTCTCTTCCTAGGGGAGCTGCTCCAGCCCTCTGAGCATCTTTGGGGCTCCTCTGACCCCTCTCCACCGGTTGCCCATCTTTCTTGCCCTGGGGCCCCAGCTCTGGACACAGGACTCCAGCTGGGGCCTCCCCAGGGCAGAGCAGAGAGGGACAATCCCCTCCCTGTCCCTGCTGCCACCCCTCTGCTGATGCAGCCCAGGATCCCATCTCCCTTCCCAGCTGCAGGAGCCACTGCTGGCTCAGGGGAAGTTTCTCATCCCCCATGACACCCAGGTCATTCTCAGCAGGGCTGCTCTCCAGGAGCTCTTCTCCCAGGCTGTATCTATGGCTGGGATCCTCCAGCCCAAGTGCAACACCTGACACTTGGCAGTGTTGAAATAAGGGAAATACTTGTGGAGGTAGATGACATTGTCACCTGACCCTGTTTTAGCTGAGATTCATCTGTGTGACAGGAAGATATTGTAGGACAGATGCTCTTAAACATAGTGCAGGAGGTGGTTGCTTTTCAGTGTGGTGTTTTCATGTGGCAGGGTGCTTGAGGTTAGATGGTCCAGCCATCTTTTTCCATCTTGAAATCTAAGCTAAGTGGATTTTTAACACTCCTTTTCCCCTTTTCAGAAACTTGTGAGAAATGCTGCTTTTGGAAACTTCTTTGGAGTTATGGCTCTGTTTCAGTCTGGGCGACTTGTTAAGGTAACACTGCTGCTGTTTGTGGGTACTTGGGGAGGGCTCAGGCCAGGCATGCCTTTCAGCCCTGGTGCCTTTGGTTTGGGTGGCAGCTTCTCAAGCACAGGCTGCTGCGACCGAGAGAAAGATGCCTCTGGGGGGGGGACACAGGATTGGGAGGGGGTTCCCTGTGCTGGGAAAGCCCCGAGCCCCATTGTCAGAGGGGCTGTTTGCAGGCGCCCCTGGGATGTCTCAGGCCAGGTGTGTCTGAAGTGGAGAGAGAAGGGCCAGCTCACTGGCCAGTGGATGAGATGGACCTTGAAGCATCTCAACTTCAGTTCATTTCTTCTGTGTTATCCATGGATTTTTGTGCCTTTGAAGTGCCTGTTCCTGTGCCTGTTCCTGTGCCTGTTCCTGTGCCTGTTCCTGTTTCTTCTGTGTTATCCATGGATTTTTGTGCCTTTGAAGTGCCTGTTCCTGACTAGAATGTAGGAACTATGTGAGACAGCACAGGAGGTTCCTACCTCTCTGGGATGGAAGGGTTTTGTTCTCATGTGTGTGCATTTTGGGGGAAGTTGAGTGACCTATTGGGAAGAAACTGGATAGGCTTCTTACCACAAGGAGGTTGCAAGAGTGGACTGAGCCTTCAGCTTAATCTTTGACATATATCCTCTTTGCTTTCCAGGACCAGAAAGCTCTGCTGGAGAGCATCCAGCTTCTCCAGCAGCTAGCACATCACCAAGCACACCTCAGAGACCTCCCTCGCAAAACTCTTATAGACATCATATCTGAGGTACAGCCGTGGCACCTGGGAAGGAGGGGGCACTCTGCTTGGGGACTGACTTTTCCTTAGCTTGTTACAGGGGATGTGAAAGAGTGAGTTTAACCTGTGTGAGCTTTATGTGCTGTGGGCAGGTGCTGGTATTCTGGGAGGGATGCTTTTGTTTAGTTTAATCTGATTTAATCACAGACACACCCACAGTCTGGATTTTCCCAGTTAACTTGCTTGGGTGGTGCATGAGACCCCCCTGCTCTTCTGAATGCAGGGGTGCTGAAAACTCTGGACAGCAAACCTCCTTTTTTTATGTGCCAAGCCTGTGCCTGAGGTTGAATTTTGGGCTGTTGGGAGTGAGAGGATGTCAGGATATAAAGGATATAGTAAAAGAAGGGAGTTTGTTTATCACCTTCTTTTTTTTTGTGGATAATGTTTGTAGATGTGAGGGCTGACAGTGGTAAATCAAAATTAAATAATTTCTTTGTCATTTAGCCTTGGTGTTAGGTTTAAATATATTTTCATAGAATGTGTTAGGTTGGAAGGGACCCTTAAAGGCCATCTAGTCCACCCCCTGCAATGAGCAGGGGCATTTTCACTAGAAGATTCACATTTTGAATCAATTTTTTTTAAAAAAATCCAAATGAAATTGGTTTGTGTGCTTTTCTTATTTTATTGATGAAGACATGGGATGCAGTTTTCTCTAAAAGCATTGAACACAGTTGCAAATCCTGTTGAAGCAAGTACCTTATTTATTTTTTTTGGTAAATGTAATTCAAAGCTAATGCAGGAGTGTCTCCTTCTCCCTGGACAGAAGCAGTCTGTACAGGCTGAGAATAAGAGAGTTCACAGGGCAGGAGAGAGTTGAGAACAATTGCAGCTGGAGTCAGACTAGCTGTGTGATGACAGTCCTGCTTCACCAGGTTAAGTGCCTGGGGGCTGTATGGCAATACTGGACACATCCATTATTTATTTTTGGCTGCATCACCACAAAGACTTATTTCTAAAGTTTCCAGAACACTGCAAGTGTTTAGTAAAATGCCCCACAGTGCAAATATTTTAATACAGTGCACAGCAAGGTAGTAGAAAAATGGGGATGAAGTTGAAGTCTGCTAAGAAGGGAGGGGTGGGGGGAAGGTGCTTTAAGACCTGGCCACACTTCTCATTACCCCACTCTGGTTCACTGGGGGTGTACTTGTAGTAGCAATCAATCACTTTTCTTCCTTTTATTCTGTGCTGAGTGTGGTTTGCCCATTGCACTAATTGCAGTGATCCCTCTGGCCTTAGCTCCAGTCCTAAGCCTCCTGATAGATATTTTCTCCCCTTTTCAGCTGAAGGGAGGACTGAATGAGTGGCTTGGTGGGCATTTGGCCTCTAGCCAGGGCCAAACCACCACAGTTTCTCACATGCTGTTACCTTCATTCCCCTCTAGGTTCCTGAAACTGTGTTTCAGGAGGTCCTGTTTGGCATCTTGCAAAGTGACCTTGCCTCAGCCTTCTCCTCTCCAGAGAACCTGCACCTTTTGCTCGTGGGCATACAGAAATTCCCCGGTGTTATGAAACCTAAAAATCTGAAGAAGCTCTTTGGCACACCTACAGTTGTGAATCAGGAGACTATTCCCAGGTAAGGTCTTGAATAAGGAACCTTAAATGTAATATTCTCAGTCTCTTGACTAGCAGTGAGAGAAATCACAGAACAGAACAGTGTCCAGGCAGGTTTGAATCTCTCCAGAGATGGAGACTCCACAGCCTCTCTGGGCAGCCTGGCCCAGGGCTCTGCCACCCTCACAGTGAAAGTTTTTCCTTATGTTCCTATGGAACCACCTCTGCCCCTGCTTACACCTGCTGCTCCTTGGACATCACTGAGAAGAGCCTGGATCTCTCCTCCTGCCACTGTGGCATTCATCCTGTTACCTGCCTGCATTTGCTGCTGCTGGTGCTGTTAATGGTTAGGTGCTAACTGTTACACAGGTTCCTAAATGACAGCCCTGTCATAGTTCTCCCAAGGGGCACAGGTCAGGAAATGTTCCATGTCCTTCAGCAGGATGCATTTGGCCTTCAGCAATCCCCTTCCAGGCCAGATCTTGTATTATGCTCTTTCTCCTCCTAGGCTTGTAGAGCTTCTGCAAGGCACTGCCAAGTCTGAGAAGAAGGACAAGAAACTGCCCAGCGTCGTGTTCGATTTGCTGCAAGTTGCACTGAAGGAAGGTGCCTTTGAACTGTTCTGGAAAGAAGGTGTGGAGAATGGGCTCCTAAGTGAGAAATCAGGACCTGTGAGGTTTGTTTGGATTTTTGTTGGTTTCCATACTATCCTCCTGTTTCTTGCCCCAGTCTTTCTGCTGGCCTGTGGTAGGATGGAGCATGTGGCTTCTCATGAGCAATGCAAGAACCTTTGGTTTTGCTTACTTGAGCATTCATCAGGAATTTTATAGGGAGCTTAAGTCCAGGACTTAGTAAAGATTTCTCTTAGAGTTGTGACATATAACAAATTTGAGGTTAAATTTAGGGCAGCACATGAAGATGATGAACCTCACTGGGCCTAAAGGGTTTCTTAAATCTATAACTTGCTCCTGCAAGACTTGGCACAGGAGCTGTACTGTCCCTTTCTAAGTGGATGAGAGGGAGAGTTCTTCAGCTTCTAGTGGTTTAAGAGGGACAGCTCCTGTGGACACAAACCCTACATCTGAAATCTGTGCCTGAAACTGCTGGGCTTGTTCTTTGTGGGATGGACAGAATGAAAATGCTTGGGTATGTTTGGATTCTGACATGGTCTCTGGGTTTAAGTAGAATTTGGCTGTGGCTGACATCACACCAGTAGCTACTTCAGCTCTTTTTCCAAATTAATGCTGAGTGTTTATAGGATAATTAAAGTTGCCTGTTGAGACTCCTGCTGTATAACAACGCTGCAAAACCTGGAATACAAACCTGTCAGCATTTTGCAGGAGCACAGTTCAGTTTGCACCCCAGCAAAGAAGCCTGTGGTCAAGTTGAAATGTTTGTTAGATCAAGAGTTCAAAAGTTGCCTGCAAAATTTTTTCTTAGCATGTTACATGAGAATCACAGTGAAAGCAAACTATTTTCCAGGCCTGAGCAGTTGAATTCTTGTTTTACTTGGCTTGGGTATGTCTGAAAATACCCTTTTTATGGTCAGAAGTGTTGTTTTTCTTTAGCCTGGTTTCCTGGAGAAATGAGGCTAGTGCTGTCTGTCTACTAACTCTTGAGCCCACTGGACCAACCTGATCAAATTTGACAGTAAGTTGCTGTCAGAACTTAAGTAAATTTGCCTAGTCAAAAGCTAGGTTAGTTTTATTAGGCCCATGGAAATAAATATCTGGGGAGAAGAGATCCAGAAAGTGGCTTGAGGAAGGAACTCCTGGGTGAGGTCTCATCTATTTCTAGGCCCTGCTGTGGGGAGAGATCGTAACAGCTATGCTAGTCAGAAGAAAAGCTTTGGGCAGTAGAATTTTTGGAGACAGGATCCATGAATTTTTGGCTTAATGCCTTCCTGCATGCTCCATGTAGCCTGTCCCACCAGTGCTGCTCTCTCTTACCCTTGTGTGTGGCTTTGCTGCTCTGTCTCTGCCTGAGAACCTCCTTTGTTTCCAGTTACACGTGCTACCGGTTGCTGGGCAGTGCTCTCCCCTTGCTGTCTCTGGATCAGCTACAGATGGTTCTCAAAGGGAAGGTCATGCAGCGCTATGGAGAACACGTGGTAACCTCTCAGGTAGGTCTTCTGAACATACTTGTGCTCAGTGTCCTGAGCAGAAGTCCTCTCTGCCCATCTTTGTAGTTTCATGTTGTATTAAAAAGGTCTAATCTAGGTAATGGCAGGACAAGGGGGCTGGAGTGGAGCTGAAGGGAGGAAGGTTGAAATTGGATCTTGGGGGAAGTTCTTTGCAGAGAGAGTGGTGAGGGGCTGGCAGGGACTGCCCAGAGAGGGGGTGGGTGCCCCGTCCCTGGGGGTGTTCCAGGCCAGGTTGGCTGGGGCCCTGGGCAACCTTGTGTAGCTCCAGGCCTGGAGGTTGGTGTCCCTGCCTGTGGCAGGGGGTTGGAGCTCTCTGATCCTTGGGGTCCCTTCCAAACCAGACCAGGCTGGGATTCTATGAGTTGAAATGGATGACCTGATTTGTAGTCATAAAGACACTCAGACTCAGTGTGAGGCTCCTGACCTGTTTGCTTGACCATGTTTTCCAGCTTCCAGACCGATTTAAGTTTGCTCCAGAAATGGAAACCTATCTGGATGAATTCCTGCACAGCTGTGATGACCAGGAGAGGCAGCTGGCAGTGATGATCGGCTTCTCTACTCTCACCAATCAAGGCAGTCCGGTCCTGTCCAGCTCTTCCAGGGTAGTCAGACACCTGCAGCCAGTGGCACTGCAGAAGTACGTGAGCTGGCTCAAAGACATGTTCCTCAGGCCCAACTTGGACTGTTGTTTAGACTTCTCAAGCAACCGACAAAAACAGAACCAGGACAATGTGAACATGTGAGTGTATAGATGGTGCACCTTCCTCTTCTCCTTCTACTTTGTGGTTAGAGTAACTACCTGTGTGAAGTGTGGTTTGGACAGCCAGCATTTGTTGGCTCCCTTGCCAGGAGTTGACAGTTGTCTGTTCTGTTTCCTCTGTCCCTGAGGGTTTAGCCCCAGCATCTGACTCTCTTGCTGGGATGAAATTCAATGCTGCAAGTAGGAGTAAGCATGCTGAGAACCATCCAGCCTGACCGCAGCAGACTGGATGACCAAAGAAATCTTTTCTTTTGTTTTTCTAGCCCTGATAACTGCTTTGGCAACAATTCCCAGGGCTTTCCTTTTTTGACTACAGACTCTCAAGCCTATGTAGGAATCCTGCATCCCTTTTGTCTGATAAACTGGTATCCTTGGCCCACAGCAGAGGGCCCACTTCCATGTCCCAAGAGCAGCCTGTAAATATTTTTCTCCTCAATAGGCATTTATAGCAATTTCTGGTTGGGAAAACTTGCCAAGAGAAAGTTCTATCTGCCTTGGTGCTGCTGCTCACTGAATACTCCCCCACTTGGTGCTGTGGGTTCTGAGTTACTTGCAGGGCCTCTTCCAAAGGAGATGTAAGCTGTTAAAGCAGTAAGCCTGTGTGTTGCAGCTCTACTTGACTCCTGCAGTTCTTGAAGTGCTTTTTTCTAAACTGGGGTTCTCAGTGGGGTAAATAGACTTGTTTTGTGTAGTAAAGAAGCAAACTTGGGAAGATTATATCTCTTCTTACGTATTTGTTGCTTTCTTAGTACATAACTTTGCCACCTTTTGTGTAAAGCCTCTAAAAATCACCTCTTGCTGTAGTGGATTGTGTGGTTGGGGGGTTTATTTTGGGGTAGTGTTCACACTGCTGATGGTGTCTGCTTCCTTTTTGGAAGAGAACAACATAAGATTGCTCGATTAAGAAAATGGGTCATCCACCGACTGGCTAACATCATTGAAAGCCCAGTGAAAAAAGAGGAGAGCCTTGTGATGGACATTTCCAGGTGAGAACAGGTTCTTAAAGACTTCCTGCTACACATGCTGTTTAGCTCTCCAGCAGTATTTGACTAAATTGTCCTCACCACAGTAGGCAGATCCAGTATGGAACCACACCACAGCATGAACTGTTCAGGAGACCAGGTTCTGTTTTCAGAAGGACTTCTGCAAACTTGGACAAACTCTTGCCTAAGTAGTTCAGGTGCTTAAAATCACCCTGGTCCCATTTGTTTTCAGTAAGTTGTAGGTTCCTGCTTACCAAAGCTATTTGAAGGTATTACTTGGAATCTTTGTGTCAGATCTTAATAAGTATTCATCTGTCAGTTTCTAAGTCTTGGAGAGTAGACCCAAAATCTCACAGTCTGAATCCTGTATTATGTGGCCTCAAGTGTTGGCACCTGACTTTTGTGAAGTCCTGAGCATCCTTCTCTTTACCCTGTGTTCCTTGGGGAAAGGGTTGTTGTGTAAACAGTGACTTTTTCCAGTGCTTGCTCATCCTTGAATAAAAATGTGGTGAATACATGGTGCTGTTTGGCTTGCACACATGGGCAGGTTATGCTTTCTTTTGACCAAGCTGGCTTTTAATTTTGTTCTTTCTGTGCATTCCAGGTTTTGCTTCTTCCATGCTTTCTTTGAGACCAAGAAAAAGACTTCCCAAATACCTGAGGCCAGTGTGCTTCCATCAGAGCCCTTACATGAACAGGCTCACTCAGTGGCAGAAAACTACTTCTTTGGGTAAAGATTTTGCTTCTGTGCTCTAAGCTTTGAAATGTCTGCTTTTTCCTGAGGATAAGATCAGCCTGCAAAAGGCAGGGCAATAAATTCTTCAGGGTTGTGAGCATTTGTTTGACTCCAGGACCAGGAAATGGCTTTTTTTTAAGGAGATCCTAAATGCATTTCCCAAAAATCCTTAATATTTGTCAAAAACCCCCCATAATTTTGCACAACAAACCTGCTGAGTATGTGTGAGATGATGAGGTAGGTTCAGAGTTGCTGTATTTTCATAAGATTTCTGTTGCCACTGGTGCAAGCTGGAAGTGGAAGGACCTGACAGAGGTGGTGGGTTGTGTGCAGTTGGCTTTCCATCCACTGTGTTTGCCAGCTGCTGATGGCTCCACAGTCCTCCCTGTCTAGAGGGAGATGGAGTTGGTAGCAATAGATGCTTTTAGGTGATTGTCAGAGCTGGTGCTCCAACCTCAGCAGAGGGAAAGCAGAGGATTTGGAATGGGAAACAATTTAAAATAATTTTCAGTGTCCTTGGGGGCACTGAATGTGCTTGGGGACACCAAGACAATGAGCTGCACAGTACTCTACTTGGATACTTGCATAGGGGGACATTTAAGCCCTGTGAATCTTGGTTGCAACAAGTGATCAGAGCTCTGGAATGAGAGTGCTCATTGAGGAAGGTGTGGGAAGGCCCTCTGCCTCCTCTGATGGTAACATGCTGGCTGTTCTTCTTAACAGGTTACTTCAGACTTTAAACTCCCTCACTGTTTTGGGGGATACAGAAAAGGCTGCAGCCTTGAGGGAGAAGCACATCCATGGTGTGACTGCAGATGGGAAGCTGTGGATCTTTCTTCTTGTTGAGTATGCTGACAAGCTGCTCTCCAGTGAGCACATCAAACCTGTGAAGCCTTTTACCAAAGGACAGAGAGATGCCTGGGAGAGGTGAGATCAGGCTGATAAAAGATAAATTATATTCTTTCATCCTTCTGCTGTTGTTCCTGCTGCTGCAGCAGAGCTGTTTCACAGTGCTGGTAGTTCTGTTTCTTCCCTTTGAGTATACTGCACATGTGACTGGGTTTCTTGTCACCTTTCTTCCTGTGCCTTCTGTGTGTTAACTATGTGTGGCTGTGTCCTTCTCTGCTTTTGCTCTTAATCCCTCTCCCAACCATGATTGGGCTGAAGGATCCCAGACAACTTTACAGCCTGGGAGAAGAGCTCCTGGAGAGCAGCCCTGCTGAGAAGGACCTGGGTGTCATGGGGGATGAGAAACTTCCCCTGAGCCAGCAGTGGCTCCTGCAGCTGGGAAGGGAGATGGGATCCTGGGCTGCATCAGCAGAGGGGTGGCAGCAGGGACAGGGAGGGGATTGTCGCTCTCTGCTCTGGCCTGGGGAGGCCCCAGCTGGAGTCCTGTGTCCAGAGCTGGGGCCCCAGGACAAGAAAGATGGGCAACTGGTGGAGAGGGCTCAGAGGAGCCCCAAAGATGCTCAGAGGGCTGGAGCAGCTCCCCTAGGAACAGGCAGGACAAGGGGGCTGGAGTGAAGCTGGAGGAAGGAAGGTTGAAATTGGATCTTAGGGGGAAGTTCTTTGCAGAGAGAGTGGTGAGGGGCTGGCAGGGGCTGCCCAGAGAGGGGGTGGGTGCCCCGTCCCTGGGGGTGTTCCAGGCCAGGTTGGCTGGGGCCCTGGGCAGCCTTGTGTAGCTCCAGGCCTGGAGGTTGGTGTCCCTGCCTGTGGCAGGGGGTTGGAGCTCTCTGATCCTTGGGGTCCCTTCCAACCCATGCCATCCTGTGATTCTGTGATTGTAACTCTGCTAATCTTTTCCTCTAGTAATGCCTGTACTAACTTCTCAGTGACTCTTTTCTGGAACTCTTTTCTGAGCCTGGTCTCCCATAGAAGCCTGTTCATTAGCTGTAGTATTAGGAATCTAGCCTGTGCCCGACCACAGAGGTTTTTAAAAGCCCCACAAGGTGAGATGCCAGCTCTGGGTTAAATCTGGATTCTCTGAATTCAGTCAGTTAAAGGTTTTGCTGAGGATTTGCTGTTGTGATTGTGAAAGACTCCAAAGGGTTTCTTTCTTCAGAGCACTTCAGTCTGTGAAGAATCTGCAGAAGAAGGAACATAAATCAGACAGTGCCAAAGTTGTTGCTTTCCAGCAACTTCTGCTGTTAATGGCCATTCATCTTCTTAAGGTAAGTCTGGAGCATATTTGGGTGTAAAATGGGCTGATAGTTGGGTTTTCCAGCTCTGAGCTGGAGTTTCTTTGTCTTCAGAGATGCAGTCTTTCACAGCTTGGCCTGTGCCTTAGTTTTGCCCTTGATTTGCTGCTGAGTGGAGCAATTTTCACTTAGATTCATATTTTCTTCTGCAAAGGGGTTGTAGTAGCTGGTTTTAGTATCTGTAGCTATTTGGAGAGGTTAGATTGGGGGTATGTTCTGTCTGTTGCTGTTGTAGTGGGGAATTCACAGAGAGTGTTAACTGTCTTTGTGTGATCAAACAGAATCCCTCTGAAGCAATGGATGTTCTGAATGACCTTCTGAGCTGCACAGAGAAGGCATTCAGCAAAGAACCTAAGAAGAAAAAGACTGGTGAGTCCTTACTACATGTAGTAACTGGAGTGGGGCTGTTAATGGTCTGTCAAAGGACGGAAGATGGCAGTTCTGTATCAGTGAAGCACTCTGCTGTGGCTCTGGGTAGATGCACTTATCTTGGGGAGAATCTGCTCTCCTCTCTTCTCTTCTTGTCCTTCTAAATCTCTCTGCTGGCCAAAAGCTTGACTGAAGTGGTGGTATCTGTCTGCCAAGCAAAACTCTTCTAATGGCTGGCAGGCCTGAAACCTCCTACTTACAGAGCTCAAGTTCTGGGGAAGCTAAATGTGTCCTGTGTGTAGACACTCCCATTTGCTGATTAGACTTGTCCTTGTTCAGGGCCTGCAGAGCTAGGTTTGTAACTCCACCAGGAAAGAGCCTGGCTTGGTCTTCTGACTTTCTCTCCAGCCATGGTCTTGTGCTCTCTGTGTGAATGTGGGGGTACTGTGAAAAGAAAAGCTGCAATTCTGTGGTGGCCTGGCTCTGTCTAGATCAGGGTTCCCAAACTCCTGGACCAGTGGGCCTGTTTCAAATGTCAGCACTTGCCAGGGGCTGCTGTGACTCTTCATTTCATTGGGAACACTATAAAATGTAGATACCTTTGCTGACCAGCTGCTGACTGCTTTGCTGTGGCCAAGTAGGTATCACACTATTTGCAGAACTGCTAATCAAAGATAATTTGAAGTATGTTAGTTATGTTAGTTATGTTAGTAACCTTCCAGTGCAGCTACAGTTAGCTTCATGCTTAATTACTCTGCTGTGTTACTGGGTGAGTGCATCCCGTATTCAGCTCGAGGGACTAGCATCTTTCCCTCAGGGAATTGCTCTGCAGACTGTTACTGATGGGCCAGTCCAGTGATTTTTGCCTCTTCCTCTCATTATTTGTTCCTGTGCAGACAGTGCAGAGCCAGGATGGGTTGAGGTGATGGTGGAAATCCTTCTCTCCCTCCTGGCCCAGCCCAGCCTCCTCATCCGTCGGATCTCCAAGGGCGTCTTTGTACGGATCTGCCCTCACCTGACCAAGAGAGGCTTGCAGCTCATCCTGGAGGTAAGTGAGGCACTGGTAGGGCTTTGTACTGTTCACCTGCCTTGCTCCTGACAGATACACATGTCTATTCTGGGATTAAACACAAGCCTCCTTGGTTTAGAAGATACCTGACGCTGTGTGCTGGTGAATCTTAAATGTAGCAAAGGAGAGGTTTGTTCTGGTTTAGTTTATTTTGTGATAGCCTGAGATCTGCTGGCTTGAAACAGAATTCTTTGGTAGTTTTAGGCCAAAGAAAGACCAGGGTCAGTTCATGTATCTGGTAGGTTTTCTATGTGAATGGAAATGGCAACTACTATTTTTTTGTCTGGAAAGGCTGAGGGTGGAGGGGCTAAAGATAAAGGTGAACATTTGAAACTGAAAATAGGAAAATATGAATTGGTTGTAAGGTGGTGTCTTCTGAGAGGAGTGTTAAACTGTCTGAGGGTAGGGAGGCTCTTCAGAGGGATCTGAACAGGCTGGACCATGGGCTGAGACCAAGGGGATGAGGTTTAACAAGGCCAAGGGCAGAGTGCTGCCCATGGGACATAACAACCCCAGGCAGTGCTACAGGCTGGGGGAGACTGGCTGGAGAGCTGTCAGGCAGAGAAGGACCTGGGGGTGCTGGGGGACTGCAGGCTGAATGTGAGCCAGCAGTGTGCCCAGGGGGCCAGGAAAGCCAAGGGCATCCTGGCTTGTGTCCAAATAGTGTGGGCAGTAGGGGTGGGGAGGGGATTGTGCCCCTGGACTGGGCACTGGGGAGGCTGCAGCTGGAGTGCTGGGTCCAGTTCTGGGCTCCTCAGCATCAGAAGGACATGGAGGTGCTGGAGCCAGTGCAGAGAAGGGCAAGCAGGCTGGGGCAGGGGCTGGAGGGCAAATCCTCTGAGGAGCAGCTGAGGGAGCTGGGGGTGTTGAGCCTGGAGAAGAGGAGGCTGAGGGGAGACCTTCTCCCCAGCTCCACCTACCTGAAGGGAGGGTGCAGAGAGGTGGGGGATGGTCTCTTCAGCCAGGGGACAGGAGCTGGGACAAGGGGCAATGGGCTCAAGCTGGGCCAGGGCAGGGGCAGAGCAGATAGTAGAAACCAATGTTTGACTGGAAGAGTTGCTGGGGCCTGGGACAGGCTGCCCAGGGAGGGGCTGAGTCCCCTTCCCTGGGGGTGTTTAGAAAAGGGTAGATGAGGTACTGAGGGATGTGGTTTGGCTTAGGATGGGAATGGTTGGGCTGGATGATCTGAAAGGGCTTTTCCAACCTGGTGATGCTGTGAGAGTAATATGCAGATTACAGAGATGAGCTATCAGGTGCTTAATATGATGTACCTCATACTTCATCTGTAATGAAATGTGTGATCTCACCAACCTCTTCAGTTTTCTCCACCTTTTTGTTTCTTACAGGAAGAATGTAGCATATTCTGCTAAGCTAGAAAGTTGAATGTCCTTAGTTACTTTTTTGTTATTCAGCTAGCTTACTGAGCTGAAATTCTTGTCTGTTGTAGGCAAGAAAAAACACAAGTTCCTTTTTTTTTTTCTTTTTTGCAGGTTCTTGATCCAGACCAAGAGCAAAATGAAGAGAGTGCTGTTGTTGTGTTGGAAGAATCAAACAAAAAGATCAAATCTGCACAGCACATGGTAAGTAATAGATATGCCATTGCCAGTAACAAATTCTCTTCAGACCTTTGCTGTTTAAAGAAATGTTTCTTCTGATCTGCAGTAATAGACATGATTGCAATTCTGTCTTGAGTAAAATGGCTGTTGCTCCATTAAGGTCATAGCATCACAGCCTGGTCTGGGTTGGAAGGGACCCCAAGGATCAGAGAGCTCCAACCCCCTGCCACAGGCAGGGACACCAACCTCCAGGCCTGGAGCTACACAAGGTTGCCCAGGGCCCCAGCCAACCTGGCCTGGAACACCCCCAGGGACGGGGCACCCACCCCCTCTCTGGGCAGCCCCTGCCAGCCCCTCACCACTCTCTCTGCAAAGAACTTCCCCCTCAGATCCAATTCCAACCTTCCTTCCTCCAGCTTCACTCCAGCTCCCTTGTCCTGCCAGGCTCTGCCCTTTGAACAAGCTGATTCCCCTCCTGTGTCTCTGCTCCCTTCAGGGACTGGCAGGCTGCAATGAGGTCCCCCCAGAAGCAGCCTTCTCTTCTCCAGGCTGACCCAGCCCAGCTCCCTCAGCCTCTCTTCCTAGGGGAGCTGCTCCAGCCCTCTGAGCATCTTTGGGGCTCCTCTGACCCCTCTCCACCGGTTGCCCATCTTTCTTGTCCTGGGGCCCCAGCTCTGGACACAGGAGTCCAGCTGGGGCCTCCCCAGGGCAGGGCAGAGCAGAGAGGGACAATCCCCTCCCTGTCCCTGCTGCCACCCCTCTGCTGATGCAGCCCAGGATCCCATCTCCCTTCCCAGCTGCAGGAGCCACTGCTGGCTCAGGGGAAGTTTCTCATCCCCCATGACACCCAGGTCCTTCTCAGCAGGGCTGCTCTCCAGGAGCTCTTCTCCCAGGCTGTATAGTGCAACACACGAATGGCTTCTTGGAAGTGGATGTTTGTTTATATCTTGACCTTGAAGGAACATGCTGTTGTAGGCTTGGCTGTTGGAATAGATGACTTTCTGAGAACAAATGACTGTGTCCTGCAATTAGCAAAGGCCTCTCTGTGTTGCAGTCACAGACTGAGTTGTGGCTGTGATGCACAGCCATCTGAATTCAACACTCTGGGTTTAAAGAACTGCAGAGATCCAAGTGACAAAGCATTACTAGCATTAGCAGGAAGGAGACTCAGATGGGGGCTGTGCTGTCAGATGGTCCTTGGAATCCTCTTTTTGAGACTCATTCAGTGAGACAGAGAAGTCTCCTCTTATGTTCTGCTTCTCGCTCTTGTGAAGACCTGCCATCATCTTATCTGAGGGGTCTTTACTTGAACCTGAGGCTGGAAGCAAGGCACTGGGGTGAGGGGAGGCTTGAGGGGGGCTGTTTTTGAACAGTGGCACAGCAGGGAATTGAGTAGGGCTTGAAGAACACTCTGGTCAGGAGATGAACTTTCTTTCCTCAGGCCAAGGAAGGAAGTGACGACTCAGATGACAGCGACACTGAGGAAGAAGGGAGTGACAGTGGAGAGGAGGAAGAGGATGAAGAAGTTGATGAGGATTTTCGCAGTCAGCTGATGAACGTTCTCCAGGCAGGGAATGCAGTGGTATGTTTTCACTGCCTACATTGATACAGACACCAGGAGGTTTGGGGTGGTGAAAGTTGGTGTAATATGTGCATGTTACCTGAGCCCAGGTGGTGATAACCCTGGCAGTCATCGTTCTGTGGTGGTTGAAGCAGGGGGTCAGCATCTTCAAGCTGTGGGAATAAGTCACTTTCTATTTGTTATTAGTTTGTCTTGAGAGCTTTGCTGTCTGGCCTAGCCTGACAGAGCTTGTGTTCCTACCTGTAATAAATGAGAAGCCCTGAGATAGGGATACATGTTGGCTTGCCTCTGTGGAGGAGTGTGGTCTCTGAAGGCCATGCTGAAGACTTCCTGTATCAGTGCCAGACTGGGTTTCATGCTCCCTGGAAAGGCTACAGACATATTAACATGCTAACCTTTCACTGAGGGAGCTTCAGCACAGAGAGAGTCTTTGTAAAACCTCAGCCTCTTCCTGTTCCTGATCCTTTAGCTCTACATGTTATTCCTGCCCAGCCAGGATTACCTGGTAGGAAATAGCAGCTAGATTTCTTATGGGTCTGAAGGTCTGTTTTCCTTCCCCATGTTGCTATTGGGTGTCTGGAGTCAGTGACATCCCCCCTGTGAGCCTGATCTTGACTCTGGTTCTGTCCTCACTGTCTGAGGTACCTGAAATGACGTGTTGTTTTTGCATTCTAAAAGCAAAAGGGGAGAGATGAGAGTGATGAAGAGCTGGATGATGAAGCTATGATGGCTCTTGACAAGAACATCTCTGCCCTTTTCGCGGAGCAGCAGAAACGAATTCAGGCAAAGAAGGATGAGAAGGACAAGATGAGGAAGGAGAAGATCCTACGAAGAGATTTCAAGATTAAGGTGGGAGATAAGTGGGGTGAAGACCTGGCTGACCAGCATGTTAGTTGCAGCCTGCTGCATGCCACGAGCTCCATAACTCTAAACAGCTTGGACATCACTGTACGTCAGAAGTTCCTGGGCATTGGGACTGCATGGTTCTGGCTTTGTACAGCAGCTGGCACAGCAAGATCATGGTCAGTGATTGGGGCTTCACATGCCTACTCCTGATACTGTGCTCTGAGAGGCTGACTGTATGCTAGTGCACTGTCTGGCAGTCACAGAGGAGCTTGCAGGGGGACAGCTCTCAGTCAGCGGTGCTCACAGGTCTGTGCCAAGTTACAGTGACTACAGGTCTGGCTGGGTCACAGTGATTCTCTTTGCTGCTGATTCTAGATGATGTCGCTGCATGAAGTAGGCTGAAGTCAACACTCAGCCCTTAATCTTCCACTTCAGATGTTTGATTTTCCATTTCTCATGCCCTGGCAGTACAGATGAGAGCAGAAGGTGTACACATCTCAGCTGCAAACAGTTTTGTTCAGCTGCTCTGTAGCTCACAGCCTGAAGGAGCTGCTCTGGGTAGATCCCTGTCTGCATTCATTCTCATGAGGTCTGTGTTTGCAGGTGCTGGATCTGGTTGAAGTGTTCCTGACTAAGCAGCCTGAGAACCCCCTGGTGTTTGACATCATTGAGCCCCTGCTCCGGGTGATTGAGCAGTGCATGAGCTCAGACTCTGACAAGCAGGAAGTTGATTTCCTCCAGAAAACAGCCAACATCTTCAAGTAAGTGTCTGTAGTCCTCCAGGTGATAGACAGTGACTTTTAATAGACACCAGTGGTGTTGGTTGAATCTCCAAAGCACACATGCACACAGTGCTTAGCTATAGCCTGCAGGAAAGAACTCAGGACCTAGGTTTTCTGTTCTGAGGGACTTGGAGTGCCAAACCTGTTTGCAGGTGGAAACTGTAAGAACAAACATTGGTATTGCAGGCATGGTGCCATGTCACTGAGTGTTTCCACAGGCCTCTAACCTCTCAGCTGGAGCATGCAGCCTGCTCCCAGACTGTCACAATCCCTCCTGTGACTGGGTTGAGACTCCCAGTAAGTTGTAACAGAGGCATGGAAACCCTCTCTGCAGCCAGAAGTGAGGAAGGATACAGACCAGGCACAAACAGAATGCATGGTGTGTTGCATGAAGTGTCTGCTGTACACCACTCCTCATGTCCTCAGCACTGCTCTAGAGCATTTTCAGCTCATCTCTCTACCCTCTGTTGAGAAGCAGTTTGCAGAAAGGGGGTTTCAGCTCTGGAGGAAAGTTGACTGGGAGGAGTGGCTGCCAGGCAGGACACTGCACTGCCATCCAGAGAGACCTGGCCAGGCTGGAGAGCTGGGCAGGGAGAGACCAGATGAGGTTCAACAAAAGCAAGTGGAGAGTCTGGCACCTGGGAAGGAATAACTGCTGGAATCAGGACAGGCTGGGGGTGAGCTGCTGGAGAGGAGCTCTGCAGAGAAGGACCTGGGGGTGCTGGGAGATGACAGGGTGGCCATGAGCCAGCAGTTGCCCTGGGGGCTGAGAGAGACAAGGGGATCCTGGGGGCATCAAGAGGAGTGTGGGCAGCAGGTCCCAGGAGGGGATCCTCCCCCTCTGCTCTGCCCTGCTCAGGCCCCACCTGGAGTGTTGTGTCCAGTGCTGGGCTCCCTGGGATCAAACAGCCAGGGATCTCCTGGAGAGAGGCCAGAGGAGGCTCCGCAGATGCTGAAGGGCCTGGAGCATCTCCCCTCTGAGGAAAGGCTGAGGGAGCTGGGGCTGTTCAGCCTGGAGAGAAGACGACTAAGGGGGGACCTTCTTCATGGTGCTAACTCTCTCAAGCCTGGGCTGCAGGGGGAAATGGCCAGCCCCTTTGCAGTGCCTGTGGAGACAGGACAAGGGGCAATGGCTGCAAGTTAGAGCAGAGGAAGAACTTTTCCCCAGTGAGGGTGAGGGAGCCCTGGGCCAGGCTGCCCAGGGAGGTTGTGGAGTCTCCATCTCTGGAGAGATTCCAGCCCCGTCTGGACGCCGCCCTGTGCAATAGGAGCTGGGGAGCTGCTTTGGCAGGGGCTTGGACCCCAGGAGCTCTCCAGGGCCCTTCCAACCCCTGGGATTCTGGGATTCTGTGATGCCTGAATAGGTGCTTGAAGGCAAAGAGCAGTGAGTTTCCTTGCCCTTGGTGCCACAGCAGTGACTGCCTCTTGCACTGCTCACAGTGAGCATGGCTTTGGTTAATGTGTTCCCCAGAACCCCATGGGAGGGGTTCACAGGCATGCTTCCTGAGCTCCTTCTGTAGGTAATGGCTTTGGGGGTTGTTCTAATGCTCTTCCAGGAACTCACTGTGCCGAACAAAGCAGTACTGCAAGGCAGCAGGTGACCTGCAAGAAGATCTGCATGCTTTTGTGGAGAGGCTTGTGAAGAAAGCCTGCAAGCACACTGACTCTTCAGTGGCTCTTTATTACTTCAGGTGAGCGTTAGAAAGGAGCATCTCCACTCATGCTGTGACCATGGCTGGTCAGTAAGCAGGCATAATGTTGCATGGTTAAACAGTTCCAGGAAGGGAGAGACTGGATGAAGGCTGGGTGCCAGCATCTGTGCCTTGCATGAGGAATAGTTATCCTGGGTTCTGAAGTGTTTTCAGACTGATACCTGGTTTTTGGGCATCATCTTCTATGGGATCTGTGCTAGAGAAATCATCTGGTACAGCTTTGCTGATGGTGATGAGTGATGGGATGCACTTCCTTGAGGGTTCATCAAGAACTAATGAGTTGTGTGTGGTTCAGTATGAGAATGAGTGTAACTTACAGTCCATCTGAAATGATTATTCTGCAAATACTCTGCTTCCCTCTGTCAGCAACAGCACAGTGAGAAAGTTGTCTCAGAGGTTGTGGGTCCTGCATAGGTGCTGGTATCCACTCCTTTGCCACTCAATACAGGTAAATTGGGATAAGCCCTTGTGTGTTTCTTAGGAACATGAGCAATCTCACTGTTCCCTGGTGTAAATGGGAGTGCTGTTTACCAGCAGGCTCTCTTGTGACCTGCAGGCACTTTCAGGAAAGCTTTCACACTCTGGGATTTCTTGACAGTACCCATGGTGAATGCAGAAGTCCTTAAGCAGTGGTAGTCAAAACTGGTAGTGGGCAGCATGAGCTTGAGGAAGCCAGGCTGATGGGCAGTGTGTCTGTGACTGCAGTGGCAGGTAATGAAATCATGCAGCCTCCTAAGGTTTATTAGCCTTTAGATCTGGCAAGAGTGGGTTGGACTTGAGGGAAAGGAGTGTCTTGGACTCTTTAACCCCCCTTGGTATAGAATAAGTTGCCTGCTTCGCTTGGCCTCTGCCCTCAGGTGCCTTTGCAGAGACACAGGATGCTGTGGTAATTGCTATGCTCTCCCATTTTCTTTCCAAGTGCCTCATTATACCTGCTCAAAGTGTTGAGAGGAAACACTCCAAAGAAGTCATCCACTCATCCTGCCCCTCTGCCAGAGAAGCAGAGCACCACCGTCCCTCAGGACTGCCAGGTGAGACAGCAGGCTGCTCTTGAGGCAGTGCAGTTTGTGAGTAAAGGTGTATTACCCCATTTCACTGAGTGGGACTGGCATATTCAGTCTTGCTGTACCTGCTGATTCCTGCCTACATGACTTCTCTGCCATGAAGCTGTGAACCCATTCTCTTCTGGCTCTGCAGTACCTGTTGCTGGTGGCCATCAGGGGCTGCTGAAGTACACTGCACCCAGGTTAATTGCCTGAGAAGCCTGATGGGGATTTAATGCTCTCCTGGCCAGTTGGCTGTTTTTTTACATTAATCCCTTGCCAGTCATCTCAGCTCTTTACTGGGAGGGTGCTGAGGGGCAGGGAGGCACAGGGCAGTGGTGGATGGGAGGGAGCACCTGTCCCTGAGGTCTGGGCTGAGTTTTTGCAGGGTGAAGAGATTCAGGGAACAGCCTTGATTTCAGTGGTAGTTGTTCACAGGGAGACTCTTCCTCTGTGCTGTGGGAGTCTGTTACTCAGGGAGCTTTGCTGTCTGATTTTTCTTTCACGTGGTCTCTGCTGATGTCACAGGTCTCCAGATTTGGTGACCCTGTATATTGGGCAGTTTTGTCCAATCACCTCCACCAGAAACCTAGCAAGAAGTGTTTCACCAGCTGGTCTGATACTTGCCTCTGAACTTCCCAAACTGTATACAGGAATGAGTTCCTCAATCCTGTTGGCATTTTGTGGGGCAGGAGAATAAACAGGGCTCTCTCATGACCCCTGTCCCTGGGGGTGTTCCAGGCCAGGTTGGCTGGGGCCCTGGGCAACCTTGTGTAGCTCCAGGCCTGGAGGTTGGTGTCCCTGCCTGTGGCAGGGGGTTGGAGCTCTGTGATCCTTGGGGTCCCTTCCAACCCAGACCAGTCTGGGATTCTATGATAAGGGATGATTGATAGGTTATTAGCAGCAGAAAACATAGCTAATGTTTCTAGAGCTTAGTGAGAGACTGATAGGGTTTATCCAAACAGCTCTTGTTTTGTGCTGGAAAGAAAGAGACAGTGGGAGATCTGTGGGGAATATAAACAAGGTGCTTGATGTTGGGGCTAGATGTTTCACAGCATCTTTGTGCAGCTTCACAGGGGAGGCTGTCACTCCTGCAGGATCAGAGCTGTGGTCTTGACCAGCCAAGGACAGGGCCAGCAGCTGAAGTGAGTTGCTGGTTTGAGGGATGTGACACAATTCACTTGGTGCTGCTGTTGCTGGGAGTGTGTTGAAGCTGGGAAGGTTTTCCAGTGGGGAACCAGAGGCAAAGGAGTGGTGTGTTTCCAGGGAGCATAATCTGGAGCTTTGCAGTGATGCAGTGGCCAAGTTTATGGAAAAGCTTGTTACTACAGAAGAAATGGTTTACTTCAGTATCTGCATGGGAGGAGGAATCAATTTTACTCCCTGAAGTTGTGTATGTCAAATGTGAGGTATAGACACCTCACTAGGAAACAGGTTGTGCATTTGAAGGTCTGTCTCCCCTTTCCACTCTCACCTGTGTTCAGCTGCAGCAGCACGGTGGGTTTGACCTGAGGTTGGGGCACAACAGTAACATGGCATTAACTTTATACCTGGCTAAGGAAGAATTGCTTGGGCAGAGGTTCACAAAGGCCCATCCATACTATTGTGAAGATGATGATGGTTCTGGCCTCCTGGGCATTAAGTTTGCTTTCTTCCAAGAGAACTGTGCTTGCCTGGCAGTATGAGAACAGTCAGGAACAGCAGGAGGTGAAGCTCTGCACTTGGCATTTCATTCCCCTGGGATATTAGTTCAGGTCTGAATGGCCTGTGCAGGTCTCTGCTGGTTGCTTCATGCCTGGGCTTGTTCCCCACCAGAGGGGGATATTGGAGCGTTTACACATTCTGGGATCGCTGGATCCCTGATCCCAGGGCTAACCCAGCTGCTGAGCGGGTGTAGATCTAAGTATCCACATACACTAATACCTATGGGTTCAGACAGCTCTACAGCTGAGAACACCATGTGCACTTGGAGTGCTCTGTAAACCTAACACCTGTTAGACAAGCCCACCACAAACCTACAAGTACAGCCTCCACGCTGTGTGCTTTGGATATAGTCTTACCAGAAGGCTGTGCTGTCTCTAACATGGTCACACAGCTCTCAGTCCTTGGGGCAGCATGTTTTAGGCCCACCTTGTTGTTTCTTCATGTTCCTGTGTATATAAACTACCCAAGCATATCTAGCTGCTGGGAAAAGAACTGTGTGCACTGGTCAGACTTAATTACTCCATCGCTGGTGAGTCATCTTGAGTTTCACTGGAAAATGTTTTGTTCTGCTTTTTCCCCCTGTAGGTTTTGAGCACAGGCTGTTTGGATATGGAGAGGGTGACTGCAGTGTATCAGCAAGCACTGACACACTTCTTGACTAAACGGAACAGTTCCCTTACCAGCTCCATGTTCCATGATCTCTTCAGGCGCTTCCCGGTAAGTGCTGCTGGCTGTGTGCTCTGCTGGCTTCTGGTGGCTCCAAAGTACAGCTGGAATTCTGGGGAGAGAAGGGAGAAAAACTTCCCTGCTTTATCACACACCTTCAAAACTCCTGTAAGGTTTCCTAGGGTCTTCACCTGCTCAGACTCTTAATACAGTTTGAATCACAGAATCCCAGCCTGGTCTGGGTTGGAAGGGACCCCAAGGATCAGAGAGCTCCAACCCCCTGCCACAGGCAGGGCCACCAACCTCCAGGCCTGGAGCTACACAAGGTTGCCCAGGGCCCCAGCCAACCTGGCCTGGAACACCCCCAGGGACGGGGCACCCACCCCCTCTCTGGGCAGCCCCTGCCAGCCCCTCACCACTCTCTCTGCAAAGAACTTCCCCCTCAGATCCAATGTCAACCTTCCTTCCTTCAGCTTCACTCCAGCCCCCTTGTCCTGCCAGGCTCTGCCCTTTGAACAAGCTGATTCCCCTCCTGTGTCTCTGCTCCCTTCAGGGACTGGCAGGCTGCAATGAGGTCCCCCCAGAAGCAGCCTTCTCTTCTCCAGGCTGACCCAGCCCAGCTCCCTCAGCCTCTCTTCCTAGGGGAGCTGCTCCAGCCCTCGGAGCATCTTTGGGGCTCCTCTGAGCCCTCTCCACCAGTTGCCCATCTTTCTTGTCCTGGGGCCCCAGCTCTGGACACAGGACTCCAGCTGGGGCAACACTGCAGAGGGTCAGGTTCTCCTCTCTGGTTTGTATTGGGATGCTGCATTCAGAGTATAGCTGAACAGAAGGCAGCTCTTTAAAGCCTAGCCTAAGAAGGTCTAGTGTTTTACCAGTGTTCAAGACACTGTGGATGAGCAAGACTTGTGCAGAGGCAGCTGAACAGCTAACATAGCTCCTCTCTGGTTGTGCTCTGACAGTTTCTCAGTTTTCTTCCAAGAAGGCCACAGAGTGCAGAGTCTAATTGGAGTGTAATCTGTGATCTGGATGTTCAACCACTGTCAATGACTGAAATGTTTGAGGTATTTCCTGCAAACCTGACCTATGCCTGGAGCTGGTCTGTGCTATAAGGACAGAGTTTTAATGAAACAGGCCTTGGCTCTCAATGTCATACAGTTCTTCAGGGATTTTTAGGTCAGAGTGAGGTAGAGACAGTTGCCAGAAAACCTTTCTCAAGGGCTTAAACCTTTCAGAATTGATGCTTGACAGCAGTGTGGGAGGAGGGATAGGTTGGTTTAACTGTGGGAAGATGCTTTCTGACTCTGTGGGAATCCACCCAGGAGAGAGTTCTTATGCATATCAGGTTTCTTAGGACACAAGCCCACGATGCCACCCACATAAACCAGTGAAACAGGGAGAGGAGAATGGTTGTGTTGCTGCACACATGGACAGCAAGCTCAGGATCCCATCTGTAGGTTTCCAGAGCCTGTGGATTCCATGTGACTGTTCCTTGCAGAAATGTCTTCTAAAATCTTTAAGCTCATCCCTTCTAGGTAATCACAAAGGTAATGATACACACAGATACTGGCCTGTTTAAAGCTGGGCTTTGCATGTTCTTCTAGTAGCTGTTGTACCCCAGAAGAAGCCATTTCAGGTGGTGTGACTGCAAGAACTGCCTACACAGTTAGTCAGCACTGTGCTGCAGACTGCTGCCCGTGCTTTGCCTGGGCCATGCCTTCCAGTGCCTGAGAGATGGCATTAGAGCTATGCCTGCAAAGAATTTGCAATCCAGATATTTATCATTTCTTGTGCCCCTCAAGTTGGAAAGGCTTTGCCTATAAACACAGAAATTAGGTCAGAACAGAGGTTCAGCAAGCTTTGCTGACAATTACCCCCTAGAAAGTTTATTTTGATGAAGGCTGGTTGCAGAGGACAACCTTCAGATAACCTGTCTCCAGGGAGGCCTTCCTCCTCACACAGTTGTTTTGGGCTCCTTTAGCATGTGGGTTCCTATCTTTTCCCAAGCTCTGAGGTTTTCCAGGCTAACTCAGCATGTTCTCCTTTGCCTCTGAGGCTGCTCCTCTGCACGAAGCAAGCTTCCTACCTCAAGTGTCAGGCAGATGCAGGCTTCAGCCAGGAACTGTGCAGGGTGCTGGAGGTGAAATCTTTGCCTGATTTTTTTCCAAGTGAAGAGCTTTGCTGCTGATTTTGTTGTGATCAAGAGTTCACTCAGGGCTGGTGTGAACAAAGCTGTTAACTTTCAAATAAGCTGTTGCTGATCTTGGGGCCCTTTCTTCTTTCTTGTGGCATTTTCTTCTTCCTTGAGAAGCTGTGTTTGAATATAGACTGTTTTCTTGAAAAACAAACCTGTCAGCAAACCACTAATAAGAGACTGTGTCTTTCTTTTGTTACAGATCATGTGTAAACCACTAGTAGATACTCTTGTCAAGTCTATCACAGCAGGAGCCAGGCAACATCAGCAGGTAAGAAGGAAAGCAAACAAAGCTCTGTTAAACAGTCAGTTGGAGAAGTGGGTTAATCATGGCAACTCAGATGATGCTTGGGAGGCTTATTGCTGCCTTTAGGGCTGCCCAGTTTTGAGAAGTGGGCTTCCTGTGGGAGAGCTTTTGCAGATGCTGCCCTGCTGCCTCAGGTGTGTCACTGGAGCTGTGGAATTAGATTATGTCTTCACAGTCACAGGGGTCCTTTGGCAGCATCTCCTTTAAAAAAACTGCTGGCAGCCTTCAAGGTTGAGGCATGATTGTTTTGGGGCTTGTCCTCAGTCACACCTTGATTACTTTCTTATTGGTAAGGTGGTGTTCTTGTTGTAATCCTTGCCTCCTGATGCTACCTTGAGGGTGGCTTTGTGAGTCTGTTCTGTGCTGTGCCAGCTGTCCTGCATTTTCTAAGCCATGTGCTTCTGTGTTCAGTTTAAAACCAGCCTGTGCAATAGATCCAGCTTTTGCTGGTGGATTGCACACACCTTACACAGAATTAGTGGAACCTTAGCAAGAAAACGTTGCAAGGTGACTGCACAGCTCCCTGCTGCCTGAGCAGGGAACGAGCCCTCTGGGTTTTCACTGCAGTGGGGGTGTCTTCAATGCAGTTCATAACCAAACCCCCTTGGACCAACAGCACCATGTCTCAAGCTTCCCCACCCCCTCCCTGTGACATTGATCTGTCCCCTGCAGAAGTGCATCCTAGATTGCACTTCCATTTCATAAGTATCTGGTTTATTGCCTCTGATCTCTGGAGGGAGTGTGAAGGGCTAGGTATGTGTTAATGGGGAGGTTGCTTTACCTTGTCTGTGTAGGTTGCATTTCAGGTTCATACCCAATAGGGATTAAACAAGAACAAACAAAAAAGAGAGTGAATTAAGCTATTAGTAACTTCAGTAGATAGAAATGAGGATGTGTTACACAAATAACAAACAATTTAATTGTAAGGCACATACTTGATCCTATCCTCAAGAGACCAGAACAGCATCACCAAGCAGACAGCTTCATTTATGTGGGTATCTTTGATTCCCCACAGGGAATAGCATTGTCCTCCTTTCAAGGCTTCCACAGCTATCTGCTCAAGCTTTGTTTCCAGAGCTTGTTTATCTGTGAGTGGGAGGAATAGGGGAGGACATGCAACGGGCTGTGTGGGAGAGACCAGATAGACAGCGTGGATATACCACTGTTAGAACATAGGCAGCATGGAGACTGAGCTGTGTAAAGCCTGTGGAGTTTGGAGTTGCAGATTGACATTTTTTTGCAGACTGCTTCCTTTTCAGGAGTTCTGGCTTTCCTTCATCTAATGTCCCATTTGCCAGGCTTTCAATTTAACAGCTTCCCCACTGATTCTCAATGCCAGATGTGCATTGGTGGTGTCCTTGGGGATAGAGTAGGGGACAAGCTTAGATGGGCACGTGTGGCAAAGGGATGTTGTTGGCAAAGCAGGGGGATAACTTCTCAGTGTCTGTGCAGCTGCTGGCAGCTTCTGAGGGAGTGGAGTGGAAGGTGCTCTGCTTACCAAAAGGGCTGAGTCCTCAGGACACCAAAGGGGCTCCTTATATACCCTGAATTTAGAATCACAGAACCCCTTCACTTTGTACACACAGAGATAGACAGTTCAGGGGCCGGAGTGGCAGGGTGGAAGCTCTGCTTGATTTCACCAGACAGCAGTGGTCATTAACATGAACTGATGGCTTCTCTGAGGTGAGCATGAGAGTGTTGGAAAGCAGCAGGTTTGTCTGTGTAGACTGTGGGCTGTAGCTGATGACTTGGGCAGCTAGGACTTGTGTTGCCACGGCCTTCCTGTGAATCATGTCTCCCTCAGTTGCTCACCTCTGAAACCTGGAGAACATCAAACCCCTCAGCAGCAGCATTGCTGTGGCCTACAAAGCAAACACCCTACAGGGGTGTTTGTAGCTATGGGGCAGGTGTTACATGCCTTTCCAGGAGGTGTGTTTCTTTGGCCTCTGTCATTGTTGTAGAGGTGGGTCTTCTGAGATGTCCAAAGGCAGGTGCAACGGGGGTGCCCCTTGATGCAGAGTTTAGTAGAAAAAAAAAAAAAAAGGAGCTTTAGAAGAAGAACTTTAGATAGTGTGACTGACTTCAAGTCAGCCCTTCTCCTCCTCCATTCCTACTTGCCTGAAGCAGCAGTAACCTTATTCACCTCTGTGAGATAAGACCAGCACTGTGAGGGGTGAGAGCTCTTAAGGCATTCTAAACCTGGCTCACAGTGGTTGGGCTGGTAGGTTTTCCTAGCAATAAGCTCAACCTGTATAACAAGTTTTAAACTGGAAAGGCAAATATGCAGTGGTCTTACTGAGGCTGAACTTGAAACTAGAGCTTGTACGTGTGGCCATTCTGCTCCTCTGATGTTGCTTAGTCCTGGAGCACAGATGCCTGCAGGAGACAGGAATCCTGCAGCTCCCCTGGAAGAGCAAAGAGCTGGAGCCATCGGGGTCATTTGTGAGTGGGGAAGGACAGGGGATGCTTGACCAGGGAAGGGGGTTTATCATCCAGCCCTGGATTCACTTAGTACCTGTTTAAACAGAAGGATGCAGGATGAAGATCTCTGTGACAGTGGATTTGCAAAGTTACCTTGTGTCAGGCAGTTCATGTACCTGAGCTGGACTTCTCACCTTTTGTGAGACCACACTGACTGCAGGACACTGTATTCTGCCAGTTCCAGTGCACCATGACTGGAGCTGGTGCTTTGCATCCCTGGTGTTACCTGTTTTCCCAGCTCCATCTTTCTTGAAGTGTAGAACTGAAAAAAACCCACCCCTGCTGTCCCAAAGGTGCCTGTGTGCAAGTTAAAATGCTTCAGGCATTTAGAGAATGAACACACAGTAACATTGGGATGTAATTCATTTATTGAACTGAGGAATCTAGTGAGGTTTGCTGTTGTTTGGTTTGGGTTTTTGTGTGGTTTTTTTCCTTTAATTACAGTAGCAGTTGGGATCTTACTTTCCTAGGCTTGTTGATCCTTGCTTTCCCTTACATGTAAGTTAAACCAGCTCATAACTTAAAGCTCTGATATGGCTTCCTCAGGCCTGTGATGTGGTCTTGCACTGAAAGAAGTGGATGGAAATTGTATGAAATCCCTACATTGTGAGCTTTCATAGCTTACACTATGAAGCTGTTCAAGAGGACCCTCAGTGTGTGAGAAGTGCCACAAGTAAGAAAGAAAGAAGGTGGTAAAGAAGGTGGTTTGTGGGGTGGTTAGTGTTTACACCTGAGTGAAGTCTAGCAATATCCCCTGCCTGCATGCATCCCTGTGTCCATCCATGTGCTGTAAGCTCAAGCAATGCCTAGGGAGAATGACAGAATCCCAGGGGTTGGAAGGGCCCTGGAGAGCTCCTGGGGTCCAAGCCCCTGCCAAAGCAGCTCCCCAGCTCCTATTGCACAGGGCGGCGTCCAGACGGGGCTGGAATCTCTCCAGAGATGGAGACTCCACACCCTCCCTGGGCAGCCTGGCCCAGGGCTCCCTCACCCTCACTGGGGAAAAGTTCTTCCTCTGCTCTAACTTGCAGCCATTGCCCCTTGTCCTGTCTCCACAGGCACTGCAAAGGGGCTGGCCATTTCCCCCTGCAGCCCAGGCTTGAGAGAGTTAGCACCATGAAGAAGGTCCCCCCTTAGTCGTCTTCTCTCCAGGCTGAACAGCCCCAGCTCCCTCAGCCTTTCCTCAGAGGGGAGATGCTCCAGGCCCTTCAGCATCTGCGAGGCCTCCTCTGGCCTCTCTCCAGGAGATCCCTGGCTGTTTGATCCCAGGGAGCCCAGCACTGGACACAACACTCCAGGTGGGGCCTGAGCAGGGCAGAGCAGAGGGGGAGGATCCCCTCCTGGGACCTGCTGCCCACACTCCTCTTGATGCCCCCAGGATCCCCTTGTCTCTCTCAGTCCCCAGGGCAACTGCTGGCTCATGGCCACCCTGTCATCTCCCAGCACCCCCAGGTCCTTTTATGTCTTCAATGATAAGGCTGGTATGGGAAAACCACAAGCCATCAGAAATGCAGCCTGTGTTATACCTTTGAGTTGACCTAGTGCTAATGAATTGCAATAAGCTGCTGGCACAGATGAGCCCGTTGGCAGCACAGAGCCTTGCAATTAGCCAAGCAGAGTGTGTGTGGTGCTGAGAGGTGGGGGAATTGTGCTGTTGTGTTGACAGAGGATGTTGCTGTCAGTCTGATGGCATCCACAAACACTAAACACATTCTCTCAAATTCAGTTTAGAAAAAAATGACGTGTGTGAGCTGGTTCTTGCTTCCTCCTTTCTTAGTGCAATTTGATCTTACTGCTGCAATTGTTTTCCAGGAGCCCTTGACCTCCAAATTACTTCCTCGTGCCTGGGGTTAGTGGGTGCAGTGTTGCTTTTTCAATACACACAAAAAGCTTGTTTTTCTTGGCTTGTGCTGATGGAGTGTAAACCAGGGACCAAGACGTGTTTCATTAAATGACTGTTGCATGACTCAGCTACATACCAGAACCCTCCTGAGTCTTAGGTGAGGAATGTCTTCCTGGTTTATTTTTAGCAGCATTGGTGTGATGAGCACAGCTACAGTAACATCTCCTTCTGTAGCTGCGTGTGGTCTAGGGCTGTCTGCCTGATGCTGTTACAGCACAAACCCCTCCCTGACACAGTGTTAATGGCATCCTGGCTTGTGTCCAAATAGTGTGGGCAGTAGGTGTGGGGAGGGGATTGTGCCCCTGGACTGGGCACTGGGGAGGCTGCAGCTGGAGTGCTGGGTCCAGTTCTGGGCTCCTCAGCATCAGAAGGACATGGAGGTGCTGGAGCCAGTGCAGAGAAGGGCAAGCAGGCTGGGGCAGGGGCTGGAGGGCAAATCCTCTGAGGAGCAGCTGAGGGAGCTGGGGGTGTTGAGCCTGGAGAAGAGGAGGCTGAGGGGAGCCCTTCTCCCCAGCTCCACCTACCTGAAGGGAGGGTGCAGAGAGGTGGGGGATGGTCTCTTCAGCCAGGGGACAGGAGATGGGACAAGGGGCAATGGGCTCAAGCTGGGCCAGGGCAGGGGCAGAGCAGATAGTAGAAACCAATGTTTGACTGGCAGAGTTGCTGGGGCCTGGGACAGGCTGCCCAGGGAGGGGCTGAGTCCCCTTCCCTGGGGGTGTTTAGAAAAGGGTAGATGAGGTACTGAGGGATGTGGTTTGGCTTAGGATGGGAATGGTTGGACTGGATGATCTGAAAGGGCTTTTCCACCCTGGTGATTCTGTAATATTGGTGAGGTTCTTGCCACAGTGTCCCCCGCTTTCTGACACAGGCTGGGGCTGCCAGAGGACTGGATGAGCCTGAAAGCTAATGCTTCTGCCTTAAAACCTTACTGTTAGTCTGAGGATCCAGCACAGAAGGGAAACCTGTGGCTGGTTGTATTGCAGTGCCCAGGCTTACTGCTGATGCACGTTCCCCAGCAAGGGTGTATTCCAGGTGCCAGCTCCCAGCTGGAACCAGGCTGAACAGCCATGCCTTTCTGGAGAAATCCAGCTTGTTGACCTGTAGTATTAGACCCAGTTTGGAGAGGAAGACCAATAAATGACACCTCTGCTGCTACCAGGAGCAAGGTGATGTTCCCATCTTGCTTGTACTGGCAGACTGTTTTCCTTGGGTTTACACAAGAGAGTTGATGCCTGTCCCTTGCTCTTTTCCTTTGGGAAAGGCTCTAGGAGTGTATGTTTCAACACAATTACTCAGTTATTTTTGTACACTGGTCACACATCAGTTTGAATACATTCCTTTCTTCTTATTTACATTTAAAGCTATATTGATTGAGGATGTTGCAGTAGCTGGGGGCATAATGATGCTATATTTGTCCACCAAGTGAGTTTATTTTCTATGATTTGGCTAGAACTCTGCAAAGCTGATGTAAGTGCAGAGCTGTCAGAAAACTAATAAAAGTCATTTTACTTTGTGTGGAGATGAGAATGGGCACTGAGACAGAGTTCAAAATGTCATCTTAAGTCATATAGATTCATTAATATTTCAAAATGTGTTTTTATAAAGGAGCCTGTGACAGGGAACCCTTTAAGATCTATCTAATAGAGACTGTATTTTAGGTAGGTTGCTAATTAATCTTGGTACTTTGGCAGCCTCCCCAAAGGGATCAAACATACATAGACAGAATTTTACAGAACTGAAGAAGCTTTGTGCCAGAGCTGCCATCACCAGAAGAATAAAATATGATCCCAAAGTCCTGCCAAAGAGGTCTTGGCTGGTTGACAGTTTTCCTTCTGAATTGTTTATGTTCTATGTAAATATCTAAGTTAAAAAGTAATTAATACAGCAAGACCAGTAAAAGCACTGCAAAACATCAGGAGCCAGCACCCCTCCGTGTGTGTGTGGGGGAGTATTCCTCCTCGTGCTGGGACAGATGAATGGATCACTACATGAATGCACTGTGCTTCCCCTGCATTCTCACAGATAGTTTCCAGCAGGTGGTAGAGGAAGGACTTGTGATGGAATATTTTGCTTAAGCTGTTACTAACAATGAAGCAAAAGAAACCTCCCTGGATGAGAAGCAGCACCAGTTTGGCTCTACGTCCCAACTGGGCCGCTGGTGCTGGCTAAGCCACAGGCTGTGATTGCGAGGTACTGTTCTTTCAGAGCATCCTCCATCCCCTCAGCAGAGGTGGGACATGCTGTGTCTGTGTCCTCCATAGCGGTGTCACTAGTGTCAGGGTTTGTCCCAGGGGTCTGGCTGAGGTGAGCAGATCTTGGGAGGGTGAGTTACCCACAGGCAGCCAGAGCCTCTCGTGTGATACGGGTTTAGGGTGGCTGTTGCCTGCAGACTCCTTTCTTGTTGTCTTCCACTCTTCAATGAAGAGATCCTTTGCAGCTGGAAAATGTTTGGCACACTGACATCCTTTGCCTGCAATGTCCTGCTCTTGTTCCTGTTTTTGTTTTGTGCAAAGAGGTGGTCAAGGAGAATCTGTGTTTGGCAAAGTAAAGCAAACGATGGGTGGTCTCTTGCACGTTTTTCATCTATCTGGTTGTGAGCCAGCAAAACCCTGTGCCATGTCCTAGCTCAAGGTATGTAAACTGCCCCTCTGAAGTAAAGGGGTTACAGATGAATGTTTTAAGTGCTTTGCTAGGTCAGGGTCAGAGTACTCAGCCTGGGAGAAGAGCTCCTGGAGAGCAGCCCTGCTGAGAAAGACCTGGGTGTCATGGGGGATGAGAAACTTCCCCTGAGCCAGCAGTGGCTCCTGCAGCTGGGAAGGGAGATGGGATCCTGGGCTGCATCAGCAGAGGGGTGGCAGCAGGGACAGGGAGGGGATTGTCCCTCTCTGCTCTGCCCTGGGGAGGCCCCAGCTGGACTCCCGTGTCTAGAGCTGGGGCCAAAGGACAAGAAAGATGGGCAACTGGTGGAGAGGGGTGAGAGGAGCCCCAAAGATGCTCCGAGGGCTGGAGCAGCTCCCCTAGGAAGAGAGGCTGAGGGAGCTGGGCTGGGTCAGCCTGGAGAAGAGAAGGCTGCTTCTGGGGGGACCTCATTGCAGCCTGCCAGTCCCTGAAGGGAGCAGAGACACAGGAGGGGAATCAGCTTGTTCAAAGGGCAGAGCCTGGCAGGACAAGGGGGCTGGAGTGAAGCTGAAGGAAGGAAGGTTGACATTGGATCTTAGGGGGAAGTTCTTTGCAGAGAGAGTGGTGAGGGGCTGGCAGGGGCTGCCCAGAGAGGGGGTGGGTGCCCCGTCCCTGGGGATGTTCCAGGCCAGGTTGGCTGGGGCCCTGGGCAACCTTGTGTAGCTCCAGGCCTGGAGGTTGGTGTCCCTGCCTGTGGCAGGGGGTTGGAGCTCTGTGATCCTTGGGGTCCCTTCCAACCCAGACCAGTCTGGGATTCTGAGATTCTACTCTGTATGTTTGTGTTGAGATTTTTAGTTCCTACACCTTTAGGAAGGGTGTAGATGTGGTTTGTTGCATCCTGGACTTTCATTTTTGAGAGTGTCTCTTGCATTGAGGGACCTCAAAGAAACTGCCTTCCTTGGGTGAGTTGGAGAACATGACAGCATCTATAAATATTCTGTGGTGTTCTTTGGAAAGGTGTCTGATGCCACAGTACAGTGTAGTGTGCTTTGATGATCCGCTTTATAAGCCATGTTTCTCTCTCCCTTTCCTCTTCCTTGTGTGAGTCAGTTGGGGTCCTCCTGACTCTAAGCCGAGTGATTGAAATCCCATGGCACAAGTTCTTACTGTCTTTGCATTGAGGACTTTGTGTGCTCGTGGTGTCTTTCAGTTGAACAAGGGACCCTTGTCACCAAGCCTGCAGGGTCTGTCTGGAGCACCGTGTGTGGTGTTAGCTGTTTATGTTTATTGTTTCCATCATTTTGGGGTTTTTCTCGATGCATTTCTTGGTGCCTCTTAATGGCCTCTGTCTAGATGCAGATAGATGCCTGCATTGCCCATATTGCCCATATACATACCCGTAACGATACCCAGCATTCATCAGCTGGCACAGAGAAGCTGCCCTGTTAGCAGTCCCAGGCTTTATATTCTACCATACTCAGTGCAGCCCAAACAGGACATGGAAAAGCTCCTGCCTGCATCTTTATTCTGTTTCTGGAGACAGAGACTCTGTTCCTTCCACTCACTGCTGTTCAGCTGATTGTGTGGATGGTCATGGAGCAAATCCTCAGCAGAGGAAACATTCTGGTCTGTTGCTGGGAAGAAATGAGAAAATTAAAAGGTCACATATGCTTTAGTTGTTGCTGTAGACACAGCTGCTGGCAAGAGCTATCCCAGGTTGGGCCTGAACAGTCGCGTTACCAGCCCTGCATATCGGGTGGCCTTGCTGAGATAAGCATGTACCATACTGCAGTGATTTTTCCAAGACTGAGTAATTTCCTAGCCTGCCATCTGACACATGGAGAGCTGGTAGCTCTTAAAAAGAGAGCAAACCACCCCTCAGTCTGACAAACAGCACTTTGGACAAGTTGATGAGTACACACAGTAGTGTAAAGCAAATGGGAAGAGTTTGCTTGGAGGCAAAGACATCGCCATGTAGTTAATAAAGACATCATAAAAACAGGAGGGGAAAAGGAGGGGTCTGTGGTTGTGATGAAAGTGGTGACTGCCTCAGTCATATGGGCTATATTCATGCTGCAAAACATCCTCAAGGCGTTGGGGCAAAATCCTGTTTTTTGAAATATTGGGTAAGGATTTCTGTGATGTTTACATTAGTCTATGGATCTTGGTTTGGGAATATGGGGAAGCATGTTGGAAGGGTGTTTTGTTGGCAGGTGAAGCAGGCTTAGGGCTTCTGCAGTGTGAGATGAAAGGTCAGCCTTGGCTGCAGTCCCTGGCCAGGCTGTTCTTGGGAGTTCCTGTAGAGAGTGGTAGTTACCTGTTAGTAGTTGTTGAGAATCACAGAATCATAGGGGTTGGAAGGGCCCTGGAGAGCTCATGGGGTCCAACCCCCTGCCAAAGCAGCTCCCCAGCTCCTATTGCACAGGGCGGCGTCCAGACGGGGCTGGAATCTCTCCAGAGATGGAGACTCCACACCCTCCCTGGGCAGCCTGGCCCAGGGCTCCCTCACCCTCACTGGGGAAAAGTTCTTCCTCTGCTCTAACTTGCAGCCATTGCCCCTTGTCCTGTCTCCACAGGCACTGCAAAGGGGCTGGCCATTTCCCCCTGCAGCCCAGGCTTGAGAGAGTTAGCACCATGAAGAAGGTCCCCCCTTAGTCTTCTTCTCTCCAGGCTGAACAGCCCCAGCTCCCTCAGCCTTTCCTCAGAGGGGAGATGCTCCAGGCCCTTCAGCATCTGCGGAGCCTCCTCTGGCCTCTCTCCAGGAGATCCCTGGCTGTTTGATCCCAGGGAGCCCAGCACTGGACACAACACTCCAGGTGGGGCCTGAGCAGGGCAGAGCAGAGGGGGAGAGAAGATGGGCGTTTGGCTGGTTCTGCTTCTGCCTTCCCTGGACATGCATTAAAATATCACTTGGCAAAAGTTCAAGTGCAAGAGAGGGGTTCTCAGGATTTTGCAGCCCCCTCCAAGCAGAGCAGGGCCTCAAGCCTCGGCCTGTTCCCCACAGGCGCTGTGCAGCCTGCTGTGTCCTGGTGGTTCTGTCTGTTGGTTCTGCAGAACCAATGAAGCTACAAAGTCCAACCCAATGCAATTTCCAGCTCTGTGTGGTTTTGCTTAGCCATGCTGTTTATTCAGTGTTCCAAGCTGACAGTTTTACTGATGTGCAAGTACTCTTTTATTTATTTATTTATTGAAATGCTGCTGGAAAGCTAAACTCCAATAGTTGACGTTGGAGTGAATTGGAATCCTAATTTCTCTTTATCTGCTGGAAAGTGTTCTCAAAAGGATGAAAATCTTTGTCCTCACTCCATCAAGACTGGCCTAGTGAATCAGGGACAGCAGCTAAAAGGCACACAGTGCCTAGGCAACGTGGGCTTTTTTTGAACATGTACTGCTCTTAAATCTCCTAAATTATTAAATCTGACTTTAGTAAAGTAGGCTACATTATGCAGTAGCTGCTTTTTGAATAGCCTAAAGAAAATCCAATTGCAAGGCTCTCCTGGATTGAGGAAAATTGGCTTTGTTGTGCAGAGGAGACATCTGGCATGGAGTGTGTTGGGAGGAGCAGCCAGTGAGGGAGCTGGAGGGGACAGGTTTGGTTTTGGTCTTACCAAGCACACAAGTAACTTGAGGGGTCAGTGGAGCTTCTTAAGGTTTTATAATGCAATGTGTATGTGCCTAAAATAAAAACTGACAAAAATGAAAGCTGTGGGGATAGGCTGGGTTTATTTAAAGAGGAAAGCCATGTTTGAGAGAAAGGGTAGTGGACCAGATGATTTCTAAGAGGTTTTTTGATATTTGATGTTTATTTGAATCTCAGCTACTGGGATGTTCTGGGACAATCTTGGCTTTTATTTCATAAGAAAAGGACATTTCATGCTGTGAGGAGTGTGTAAAGGGAAACTGGAAATGCTCCAAAATAAGTGGTGCCATATTAAGAAACCAAATCGTCTTAGATTTATTCATTGATTAAATAGTGACTTTGTCCTTCTCTTGGGAGAGTAGTGTGTCTGGCCCCATGGTACCCCTGTGTTTCAGTCCTGTAGCTGGGCATTACAAAGCAAGAAAATGTCAGTGCTCCTGGGTGCTCATCTGTGTTCTGCTGCTGATTTATCTTCTGTTCTCCTGGCTTGCCTAATTACAGCATCCTTTTATTTTTCAAGAATTTAGGATAATAAGATATTGACTTTTTTTTTTTTGGAGGGAAAATTAAGACTGATTGGCCTTTCTGATCTGGTAAGTGGTTACCCCTGGGAGAAATGAATCTCTGTGTTCACCAAAGCAGCCGACCAATATATGGATTGTTCTCTGTGGATTGCTGTGTGCTGAGGGTCTGTCTGCTGCCTCTGATGAAGGAGGAGCACAAGGGAAGTAATGTTTTCCCCAGCCCTGACTGCTCATTACCTCCAGCTTTATTGTATGCAAGTGGAGTGCTCAAAGCTAATACCTAACACCATCAGGCAGTGGGTTATTCTGTATGTTTGTTATTTTGACTGCCCAGATGTCCTGCAGACCCTCCATCTTGGGCAGGAAGCCTGCCAGGGAAGCCCAGTATTTAATGTGCAGAGATCTCCTGAAAAATCACAGGGTTAAACCTCCCCATGTGTACTGACTCACCTACTGCCTTTAAAATCTAGCAACACCTTATTTCTGTCACTAGCTCTTCTTAGATTGTGGTGACCTTAGGAGGGAGCTTTGATTTTTATTTTTAATTACTTTTAAAATTATTTTTTCCCCCTCCTCCTTTCCTAGCTGCCCAGAGAACAGCACTGAAGGAAGCAGCTCTCTGTGCCTACTTGCACTGGGCACAGAGGTCCTCTTGCCACAAGCAGGGCTCTCGCACGTGGGCTCCTCTTGTTACACAAGGGCAAGATGAGACCTTTGCACTGACCAGAACATTCTCCAGAGCAGAGGAATCAAGTGTGGAAAAAATCCACTCCTCAGCTGCCCTGGGTAGAACGTGATTTGTAGAGTCCCTGATTAAACAGGTGAAGTAACGGTGTCTTAGGGTGTGAAAAAACCCGTGAGTGCTGTACATATATCCAGGTCTGCAGGCAGGCTGCTCTAGTGTCTTGGGTCCTGGGTTTTCTGCTGGCTCAAGTACACTTACAAAGCCATTCTATCATGATGTTGTCAGGGAAGGCAACAAGTATTTTTACCTGTAAGGGCCAAGGCTGACATAAGTTGTGGGGGTGCAGCTGCGTTATATAAAGGTGGTTTCTGTGGAGTGTGTGTAGCTCATTCCACGTTTTCAGGCAGATTGAGGGGTGGTGGTTTAAGTACTTGTGTCTTGCAATAGCTGTTTGCTTCTTATGGAGGAGGAGGAGGGTGTGCCAACATTGCTAATGTGATAAGACTTTCTCTAGTATAGACAAGTGCTTGGAGGCAGCAGGATGAAGTTAACAGCCCATCTGATTTACAGGACAGCTGCTGTTCAGGGCCTTGGGAATAGTAGTGGAATTGTATAGATTTCTTAACTTCTCCTTGCTGCTGCTTAAAGCAGGATATCTGAGCCACCGGTGAAGAGGTTTGTGAAGGGTAATAAAAACAAAGAGGAACGGGGAGTCAGCAGGAGGGGTAGAAAGAGGGAGATTTCTTAGTTTTGTCTGAGTTGCTGTCTTCTAGGGAGCTTTGTTCTTTTCAGTACACAAGGCAGTAAAACCTCAGATCCAAAAGCAGTTTGTAGAGTGGGGACCAAGATCCAAGTGTGTCCATGAGCCAGCAGTTGCCCTGGGGGTGAGAGAGACAAGGGGATCCTGGGGGGCATCAAGAGGAGTGTGGGCAGCAGGTCCCAGGAGGGGATCCTCCCCTCTGCTCTGCCCTGCTCAGGCCCCACCTGGAGTGTTGTGCCCAGTGCTGGGCTCCCTGGGATCAAACAGCCAGGGATCTCCTGGAGAGAGGCCAGAGGAGGCTCCGCAGATGCTGAAGGGCCTGGAGCATCTCCCCTCTGAGGAAAGGCTGAGGGAGCTGGGGCTGTTCAGCCTGGAGAGAAGACGACTAAGGGGGGACCTTCTTCATGGTGCTAACTCTCTCAAGCCTGGGCTGCAGGGGGAAATGGCCAGCCCCTTTGCAGTGCCTGTGGAGACAGGACAAGGGGCAATGGCTGCAAGTTAGAGCAGAGGAAGAACTTTTCCCCAGGGAGGGTGAGGGAGCCCTGGGCCAGGCTGCCCAGGGAGGTTGTGGAGTCTCCATCTCTGGAGAGATTCCAGCCCCGTCTGGACGCCGCCCTGTGCAATAGGAGCTGGGGAGCTGCTTTGGCAGGGGCTTGGACCCCAGGAGCTCTCCAGGGCCCTTCCAACTCCTGGGATTCTGGGATCCTCTGCATTTGGGGTTTCCCTTCTCACAGGTGTTCTAGCAAGAGAATTCTGCCACCCCCTAGTCACTGGCATTGAGCCTCTCTGTCATGGAGCTGAGGCCCAATTCATCTCCTACTTGAAGGGACTTGACACTTTACCCAGCATGTGATGAGCTTGTCATCGCTTTTCCATTTTTTCCAGTGCCAAGACAGTGCCAGGGAAGTTGGTCCGTACTGGGAATTACTGGGGTTGTATATTCCAGCAGCTTAAGTGGGCACACAAACCCTTGTGTTTACAAACTATTGTTCAGCTTGTTTAGCAGCTAGAAATGAGCCAGGCAGAGGGATGTTGGCTGTTCCAGAGGTTTAGAAATAAAAATTAACGTTAAAAACAAAATCTCACCAACCCACCAGAATTCACTGGTAGTTTTTTGCCCTCAAGAAGGCCAAACCACATCATCTATGGTCAAATAAGCAAAAACGTGTCTGATGTATGGCAATTCTTTTCAGTGTGCTAAGGTGCAAGCTGTTGTGAGTTATTTAAAGGTTTCTGGGTGGGAAGCATCCTGCCACATCTCTGGAAATCTGCTTTTTCACTAGGAAGGAGGAACAGGTACGATCTAGTCTGCATGCAACTGGGTTGTGGTGCAGGTTGGCTTATTCTGAACCCAGTGAAAACTGCAAGAGCTTGATGACCTAGGATGTTTGGTGGGAGTATCCCAGGATTGCCTTTCTTGTCCAAGGTTGTAAAAAATGTGATTTAGGTGTCACTTTAGGGCTGTACATGTTGTAATTAACAACCCTTGCAAAATGTTTCTCATCCATTTGTCTCAGGAACTTAATTTAAGCTGTAAAATAGAATTTGTTTTGATGGCTTTTTGGCAAGGGGAATCATGTTCCACAGCTTGTAAATCTATATGGTGGGTTTTTGGCAAGGCCAGAAGGAAGGAGAGCTGGGAGGAAACTCCTCTCTGGCCCAGAGCTCAGGGAGTTGGGAGCAGGGGTTACTGGTTGATGGGTGGGGGGTTTCTGCTCAGCATTTACATCTTCTATGTTGTTGTGAACTCATCTGTTTTTAGAGGCAGGGTGGCACATCTGCAGACTTGGAAACTGACGTCTGGTAGGACAGCTGCTGTGCTGGCCAAATTGCATCCAGCTCACATTCTGCCTGTGTCAGACAATATTGGACCTTGTCAAGGCTGGCTGAGGAAACATCTTGAAAGAGCCTGTGGATTAGTCTGGAGACACTGGCTTGGAGCAGGAAATGCTGAACTCAGTTCCCAAGCCAGATGATGGAGCAGGAGAGATGCTCACGGTCTCTTCTGGACCAGCATGAGCTCTCCAGTTGTTCCCAGGCCCAGGGAGTGTGTGTAGGGATGGGTAGCACAGCTTGCCTGCTGAGAGCTGGCCACAGGCAGGGTGCTGTGTCCCCTGTGTGCTTCGGGCCCTGCAGACAGGAGCTGAGGCAGTGCTGTCCCCTGTGTGCTTCGGGCCCTGCAGACAGGAGCTGAGGCAGTGCTGTCCCCTGTGTGCTTCGGGCCCTGCAGACAGGAGCTGAGGCAGTGCTCTCCCCTGTGTGCTTTGGGCTCTGCAGACAGGAGCTGAGGCAGTGCTGTCCCCTGTGTGCTTCGGGCCCTGCAGACAGGAGCTGAGGCAGTGCTGTCCCCTGTGTGCTTCGGGCCCTGCAGACAGGAGCTGAGGCAGTGCTGTCCCCTGTGTGCTCGGCTCTGCAGACAGGAGCTGAGGCAGTGCTGTCCCCTGTGTGCTTCGGGCCCTGCAGACAGGAGCTGAGGCAGTGCTGTCCCCTGTGTGCTTCGGGCCCTGCAGACAGGAGCTGAGGCAGTGCTCTCCCTGTGTGCTTCGGGCCCTGCAGACAGGAGCTGAGGCAGTGCTCTCCCTGTGTGCTTCGGGCCCTGCAGACAGGAGCTGAGGCAGTGCTGTCCCCTGTGTGCTTCGGGCCCTGCAGACAGGAGCTGAGGCAGTGCTGTCCCCTGTGTGCTTCGGGCCCTGCAGACAGGAGCTGAGGCAGTGCTGTCCCCTGTGTGCTTTGGGCCCTGCAGACAGGAGCTCTGCACAGGAGGCTTCGTGTACCAGCTGCTGCAGCCTGGTGTGCCGCAGGGCCTCGAGTTCTGCTTCGGTCTGGCCGTGTTTCTGGAGGAGCAAGGATCAAAGGCACTCGTTCCCTGGCTCCCTTCATCACAGGGCACAACAGAGTAAATGTCAGGGTTGATGTCTAACTCAGGATCATAGAATCACAGAATGTGTTAGGTTGGAAGGGACCTTCAAAGCCCATCTAGTCCAACCCCCTGCAGTGAGCATCTTCACTAGATCAGGTCACTCAGAGCCCCATCAAGTCTGACCTTGAATGTCTCCAGGGATGGAACCTCCACCACCTCCATGGGCAACCTGTGCCGGGGATCCACCACCCTCACAGTGAAGAAATTCTTCCTAATATCCAACCTAAACCTCCCCTTTTCTAGTTTAAACCCATCACCCCTCATCCTATTGCTCTCTGCCCTCATGAACAGTTCTTCTCCAGCTTTCTACAGGCATCTTTCAGGGACGGGAAGCCCACTATAAGTTCCCCCAGAAGCAGCCTTCTCTTCTCCAGGCAGAACCAGCTCAATTCTCTCAGCCTCTCTTCACAGGAGAGGTACTCCAGCCCTTTGATCATTTTTGTGGCCTCCTCTGGACGTGCTCCAACAGGTCCATGTCCTTGTGCTGAGGGCTCCAGAGCTGGACACAGCTCTCCAGGTGAGGTCTCACTATAGCAGAGCAGCAGAATCCCCACACTCAATCTGCTGGCCACACTTCTTCTGATGCAGCCCAGGATGTGGTTGCCCTGCAGGGCTGCAGATGATCATTGGTTTGTGTCCAGCTTCTCATCCACAAGTACTCCCAAGTCCTTTTCCTCAGGGCTGTGCTTTCCAGCACATCATCTCCTGACCTGTATGGATAATGGGGATTGTAAGTGTCAGGTGTTGCACTTGGGCTGGAGGATCCCAGACATATTTAGAGCCTGGGAGAAGAGCTCCTGGAGAGCAGCCCTGCTGAGAAGGACCTGGGTGTCATGCCACTCTGTGATTCTGTGTGATCCTTAGAAGCATCCTCACTGAACAAACCAATTACTTACTTAAAACTTACAAAACTTATTTGAAGGAAATGATTAAGAAACACGTGCCAAATCAATTTTCCTCAGTCCCCAAGCTGGAAGTGCAGTATCTCACACACCACACACACATACACAAACGTTCCATATGTTTAAAATTCAAGGGGAAGGGAGGATAAGGCAAAACCTTGGCTGTGGTGGCTTAAAAAAACCACTTTTGAGAACAAAAGTTAATGTTTAACCTCCTCAGCACTGCTGAAACAAGGTGCACAGCAGCAGTGGAGCCAAGATTCTCATTTGGTCACTGTCTAGAAGGTTTGAGTTGCAAGTGCCAGCACCTTCTGGGGCTAACAGGACTGCTGCACAGCATGGCTGGCATGCTTGGCTACACAGCACTGCCTGTGCCAGGATGCTTGAGCATCTCCATGACCACATCTTGGTTTAAAAATACGTGCTGCCAATATTCCAAGCCTGCATTGCAGGGCCCTGCACCTGGATCAGGACAATCATAGAATCCCAGACTGGTCTGGGTTGGAAGGGACCCCAAGGATCACAGAGCTCCAACCCCCTGCCACAGGCAGGGACACCAACCTCCAGGCCTGGAGCTACACAAGGTTGCCCAGGGCCCCAGCCAACCTGGCCTGGAACACCCCCAGGGACGGGGCACCCACCCCCTCTCTGGGCAGCCCCTGCCAGCCCCTCACCACTCTCTCTGCAAAGAACTTCCCCCTAAGATCCAATTCCAACCTTCCTTCCTTCAGCTTCACTCCAGCCCCCTTGTCCTGACAGGCCCAGCTCCCTCAGCCTCTCTTCCTAGGGGAGCTGCTCCAGCCCTCGGAGCATCTTTGGGGCTCCTCTGACCCCTCTCCACCAGTTGCCCATCTTTCTTGTCCTGGGGCCCCAGCTCTGGACACAGGACTCCAGCTGGGGCCTCCCCAGGGCAGAGCAGAGAGGGACAATCCCCTCCCTGTCCCTGCTGCCACCCCTCTGCTGATGCAGCCCAGGATCCCATCTCCCTTCCCAGCTGCAGGAGCCACTGCTGGCTCAGGGGAAGTTTCTCCTCCCCCATGACACCCAGGTCCTTCTCAGCAGGGCTGCTCTCCAGGAGCTGTTCTCCCAGGCTGTATCTATGTCTGGGATCCTCCAGCCCAAGTGCAACACCTGACACTTGGCAGTGCTGACCCTCATTAGGTTCCCCCAGGCCCAGCTTTCCAGCCTGTCAAGATCCCTCTGGGTGGCTCCTTTCCTTCTCTTGTGTCACCCACACCACTCAGCTTGGTGTCATCTGCACACTTGCTGAGGCTGCACTCAATCCCATCACCCATGTCACTGATCAAGATGTTAAAGAGCCCCGGTCCCAAGACAGACCCCTGGGGGACCCCGCTTGTCCCCAGCCTCCACCTGGACATAGAGCATTGAACACCAATCATGAAAAGGCAGTTTGTGTTTGTCCTTAATTTAGGAAAGAGCTCTTGGTTTGGGGTTTTTTTTCCTCTCTTCTTGCTTCCCTCAGAATTTGCAGCTTGGTCCTGTAGAGGTCAACAGGCTGTGTGAAACTCCAGGCTCTGAGTTAGTCACAAGTTCAAGTCTTCATTGTCATGGTGGTTCCTAGCCAAGATGAATGTCTTGCCTGCAGTGTTGGAGTGCCCAGGCTTTTATAATTCTGATTACAGTGTGTCAAGGAACATTAAGAAACTTGCACATATATATTGTATTATGCAAGGAAACTTGTGTAATATATATTATACATGTATTATATGTGTAATTCTTATTCTTATTTCCTTCTTATCATTTACCCTTTGGAATAAACTTCTAGGCTATTCCTCACATGGACTTTTCCTGCCAAGCCATTACCAAACAGACTTGGAGCTTAGAGGCTCAGAAATGCTCAAATCCCAGAATCCCAGGGGTTGGAAGGGCCCTGGAGAGCTCCTGGGGTCCAACCCCCTGCCAAAGCAGCTCCCCAGCTCCTATTGCACAGGGCGGCGTCCAGACGGGGCTGGAATCTCTCCAGAGATGGAGACTCCACAACCTCCCTGGGCAGCCTGGCCCAGGGCTCCCTCACCCTCACCGGGGAAAAGTTCTTCCTCTGCTCTAACTTGCAGCCATTGCCCCTTGTCCTGTCTCCACAGGCACTGCAAAGGGGCTGGCCATTTCCCCCTGCAGCCCAGGCTTGAGAGAGTTATCACCATGAAGAAGGTCCCCCCTTAGTCTTCTTCTCTCCAGGCTGAACAGCCCCAGCTCCCTCAGCCTTTCCTCAGAGGGGAGATGCTCCAGGCCCTTCAGCATCTGCGGAGCCTCCTCTGGCCTCTCTCCAGGAGATCCCTGGCTGTTTGATCCCAGGGAGCCCAGCACTGGGCACAACACTCCAGGTGGGGCCTGAGCAGGGCAGAGCAGAGGGGGAGGATCCCCTCCTGGGACCTGCTGCCCACACTCCTCTTGATGCCCCCCAGGATCCCCTTGTCTCTCTCAGCCCCCAGGGCAACTGCTGGCTCATGGCCACCCTGTCATCTCCCAGCACCCCCAGGTCCTTCTCTGCAGAGCTCCTCTCCAGCAGCTCACCCCCAGCCTGTCCTGATTCCAGCAGTTGTTCCTTCCCAGGTGCCAGACTCTCCACTTGCTTTTGTTGAACCTCATCTGGTTTCTCCCTGCCCAGCTTTTTTGCCCTGATGCTCTGGGTACCCTGCCCCGTAGCAATAAATGATGTGTTGGTTATTCACCTGTAACCAACGGGCCCATAAGCTGGTGCTTGCTGTGGGCTTCACTTTTTTTGGGGGGGCGTGTTGTTTTTTGGGGCTTGTGGGGTGGTTTTTTTTTTTGCTTTGTTTTGTTAAAACCTGTACCAAATCACAGATAGCTGAGGAATTAATTTCATAGTTTGTTTCTTTCTTGGAATTTAGAGGAAAGCTTATTTAAAATTCCCCATGTTCTTGGCATATGTTCTGCTCCCCCAGCTTTCCAGGTAGCGTTTGTCACGACTGCTGTTTGTGATTCATGTGATTGCAGGCTGAAAGGGCTCAACAGGGGAGAATTTCTAGAAGTGCAGTTATTTTTTTTGCCATATCCCCATGGTTGCAGAACAGTCTTCATGCTGAGGATCACACAGTTCTGTAATGTGTGCTGGCACTGAAGCAGATGGGCCGGCAGGTCAGGTTGTGCTCTGGCTTTGCTGCTGTAGTGTGTATGCCAGAGGGACATGGGTGCTCTGAAATACCAGCAGCCTGTGTGGTGTGAATAGCACCTGTATATTTTTGTCTTCTGGACTTCCAAGAGCAGTGAAATGATGATAGCACTAAAGCTCATAATGCTTCTTCAGCTCTAAAAATACACTTGAGTTGCACAAACTTGTGATTTTTCCAGGTGGTGAGGTGATGATTTCTTATATACATTAATCTTTAGATATTTTGTGTGTGTGTGTGTGTGTATATATATATAGATATGGAGAAAAGAAGCTGTTGCCATGCTTTGGGTTGATAAGGCCATGTCCACAATACAAAAAATGATGTAAGGTGAGGAAAATGCAACTTGATGTATTTGGTGACTCAAGTCCCCACTGCTTCCATTCTAACAGCCAGGGAGGACTGATAAGCTCAGGTACTGTCCTGGGTTAGACATAACAAGACATTTCTGTCCTGCCATGTGCTTCAGGCATGCCAGTTAAACATGCTGCCTCTCTGCTGTAAGCTGGGAATCCCCTAAGAGAACTGGGAAGGATTACCTAGCAAGCTGCTTTGAGGTCTTCTGGCAAAATGGCTGTTTTGTGTGGAACTCAGGCCGGTGTTTGGTGTGCTGTGGTGTGGCTGTATCTTCAGGTTCTCACTCCTCTGGTGGCAGTGGGTGACTGCTGAGTTAAGGGTCTTTTCTCAGGGGATATTCTCTGTATGGAATTTTGCTTGCAAAGCCACCTCCAGCTAGCTTCCTAAAACACATAGGACTGAGGAAAGCGTTTCTTCTCACATCAGAAACAAGTGTCTTCTTAGCAACTGTGTGCTTTGCTTGGAACAACAACCCTGAATGTGGGTTATGCATTCATCTCTTCAGTACTGCAAGCAGAGAATCTCTACATCATTGCAAAGGCTTGTTTGGTTTTTGGCTTTCATCTTTCACAGCTGCAGAGATTGGAAGACGTCCTGATCCGCTTCCTGCGTGCGGCTCACCTGGATGGGGAGAGCTGCTCTTCCAGCCTCAGTGGCTGCTCTACCTGTGCTCAGATCACAGAATCCCACGTGGCCAGTTTTTAGTCTCCTGCTATATACTTTCCAGGTGGCTTCCTGTGGACCCAAGAGGTACCTGCAGGCCAGGTTTGGGTATCATAGAATCATAGCATTGTAAGGGTTGGAAGGGACCTCGAGAGATCATCGGGTCCAACCCCCTGCCAAAGCAGCTCCCCAGCTCCTATTGCACAGGGCGGCGTCCAGACGGGTCTTGAATATCTCCAGAGATGGAGACTCCACAACCTCCCTGGGCAGCCTGTCCTAGGGCTCCCTCACCCTCACAGGGGAAAAGTTCCTCCCCATGTTGGTGTGGAACTTCCTATGCTCCAACTTGCAGCCATTGCCCCTTGTCCTGTCTCCACAGACACTGCAAAGGGGCTGGCCATTTCCCCCTGCATCCCCTGCTTAAGATAATTGTAGACTTTAATTAGGTCCCCCCTTAGTCTTCTCTTCTCAAGGCTGAACAGTCCCAACTTACTCAGCCTTTCCTCATAGGGGAGATGCTCCAGGCCCTTCATCATCTTCGGAGCCCTTCTTTGGACTCTCTCCAGGAGATCCCTGGCTGTTTGATCCCAGGGAGCCCAGCACTGGGCACAACACTCCAGGTGGGGCCTGAGCAGGGCAGAGCAGAGAGGGAGGATCACCAGGCTGAAATTTTCCTGGAGGCCTTTTAGATTTAGATCTTCAAGGTACTTTTGATAAAGAATTTTACAGACTGTGCTGGGTTGTTTTCTGTAGGGTGCCTTCGCTTGCGATGTGTGATTAAACACCAGCAGCTCTGGCTTTCTTTGGGTGAGATTACCTCTTGATACATTTCCCAGCAAATTTTACTATATATACCTGCATTCAAGTTCAGTGGGTGTGATGGGAGCTAGAGGCAACTTTTTTTTCCTTTGGATGTGGATTTAATGTGCTCACTAAGTCCCTGCTGCTCCAAAAAGTATTTCCCTTTAAATCCTCTGAACTGCTGGAACTGATCCTCATTAGTGGATTTCTCTGCTTTTCTAGCATTTGCTTTTTTGTTTATTGCTGCGTTTTTCTTGTACCTAAGAAAGCCTTGAAACAGGGATTGTGGAATAGAAAAGGCCTTGTAAGAACATTGCAGGTTATTCTTGGTTTTGGAGTGGCTACTCCATTCATTGCCATGTTAATGTATGGACTTAATGACCAAGTTTGACTCCAGGGCAAGGCTGAGTGCTGCTCTGCTCTGAACAGCAGTTTCCACCTAGGGTTCCTTTGAAACGAAGCATTTGCTAACCTCCCAGCTTTTATTTGTTTTTATTTGTGCCTGCTGTATTCATCAGGGTGCAGTAAAGGGCAGAGTCGTGCAAAAGGGCTGCCTGAAGACTTCAGGAGACTGAAAATGATGCACTCAGAGCAGCCACTAAAGCACATCGGGGATACGAACGCCTAAAGCTACAATGACATGATCCCTCCCTTCCCTTTTGATCTCTCTTAAATATGTGTGTTGGGATAAAACCCACAGCCCTGTCTCCTGCAGACTCACCCTGTTGGGGTCTGGAGAATGTTTTCTAACCAAGGAACATACATGTTGGTGAGGAATGCAGCACCAGTAACGTGGCATTCCCCAGATCATAGGATCCCAGGGGTTGGAAGGGCCCTGGAGAGCTCATGGGGTCCAACCTCCTGCCAAAGCAGCTCCCCAGCTCCTATTGCACAGGGCGGCGTCCAGACGGGGCTGGAATCTCTCCAGAGATGGAGACTCCACACCCTCCCTGGGCAGCCTGGCCCAGGGCTCCCTCACCCTCACTGGGGAAAAGTTCTTCCTCTGCTCTAACTTGCAGCCATTGCCCCTTGTCCTGTCCCCACAGACACTGCAAAGGGGCTGGCCATTTCCCCCTGCAGCCCAGGCTTGAGAGAGTTAGCACCATGAAGAAGGTCCCCCCTTAGTCTTCTTCTCTCCAGGCTGAACAGCCCCAGCTCCCTCAGCCTTTCCTCAGAGGGGAGATGCTCCAGGCCCTTCAGCATCTGCGGAGCCTCCTCTGGCCTCTCTCCAGGAGATCCCTGGCTGTTTGATCCCAGGGAGCCCAGCACTGGACACAACACTCCAGGTGGGGCCTGAGCAGGGCAGAGCAGAGGGGGAGGATCCCCTCCTGGGACCTGCTGCCCACACTCCTCTTGATGCCCCCCAGGATCCCCTTGTCTCTCTCAGCCCCCAGGGCAACTGCTGGCTCATGGCCACCCTGTCATCTCCCAGCACCCCCAGGTCCTTCTCTGCAGAGCTCCTCTCCAGCAGCTCACCCCCAGCCTGTCCTGATTCCAGCAGTTATTCCTTCCCAGGTGCCAGACTCTCCACTTGCTTTTGTTGAACCTCATCTGGTCTCTCCCTGCCCAGCTCTCCAGCCTGGCCAGGTCTCTCTGGATGGCAGCGCAGTGTCCTGCCTGGCAGCCACTCCTCCCAGCTCTGGATCATCAGCTGCGTTAGCTCCATGCCTCAGTGGGGTGGTTGCTGTGCTGACATCTTCCCTAGAGAGTGTGGAGTTTCACATCTGCTCTCCCCCTTTTTTTTTTTTTCAGGGCCAGGCCTGTTTGCTTCTTCAGAAGGTTCTGCTACTTCGTGAACTGAAGCTCTTGGTGACAGAGGAGGAGTGGGAGGAATTGATCAGAGGAAGCATCAGCCAAGTGACTGAGGTAACAAGCTGCAACATGCTCAATGTGTAGATAGCACCTAATGGTTGCTGCTCTGACCAGCCTGGTGCTCAGCTGGAGTCTACAGCTGTGCGTGCCTTGAGTGATCTTGGTGGGGTTGTGCCTGCTTGCACCTGGGCTGAGAAGTGTCCCCCAGGATCCCAGTGTTCCTGTAACTCCGCTGTTGAGATGCATTTCCATGGAGTGCAGGAAACATGCCTGGTACAGCTCAGCCATACTGTGTCTGCATCCCAGGCACAGCTGGAGTTTTAGGGAATACACTCACACACATCTACTTAAAGGTGGCTTTAAAAAATGAGTTTTGTATTGAAAAGATACTGGGAACATTTACTCCATTTCAGAAAATGATATGGAAGTTCTTCAGGGCCATAGAGATGAAGCTGGGGTGTACTAGACTCCTGACAGGTGATGCGGTGCAGCCCTCCTGGACCAGACTCCCTTGTTAGTATTGGTTATCTGGAAAGCCTTAAAACACATTGGAAAATAATTTGTACAGAAAAAACAGTGACAGGAATTGCAGGGCTCCTGGTTTTAGTGGCAAGTGCTCATTGTACCTGAAGGCAGTTTTAGGATCCAGCAAGTGATCTCTTGTGTAGAAGCAAATGCCATTCAGCTGTGCTCCTGTGCATTGACACGGGGGAAACCAGGCAGCCAAATGAGGGTTATGATGTGGTGACCAAACTTGATGATATGGGAGATTCCAGTCTTGGTGTTCCTACATAACTGTAGTATTGACCTCTTTCTAAGTGTAGCTTTTGTTCCTGCCCCTCCTTTAAATGCTGGTTACATGGCAGTTTAGGCCATTCTATAATTTAATTATGTATTGGAACAGAATGATTAGCTCTGGTTTTGTTTGTCAAGGAGGGGCAAAATAATTCTGTTTGTAATTCTTGGGGAAACTGGTAATCCTGGGCTTCATTAAATAGCTTTTATGTCATGGGTACATCAGAGATCCAGTGGATGGAGTTAGGTATGATTTTGTTTTCCAGCTACAGGAAACATGCTACTCCTTCCAACCTGGGCATCTCCATGTTTCTCTCCAGCAGCTGAATACCTGCAGAACTTGGTGATTCACTGGGAAACCACAAACATTTACAAGGCCTTTATGTTGTTCTTGTCAGGGAAAGTTTAGCATCTTGCAACCCATCCAGTATTTTAATGAGCTTTGCCACAAAAGCTTCCTCAGTGCCTCTTATTTCTGGGGCTGTGCTTAAAGAAACATTCCTGAGAAATACTGGCACTTCGTTTGGGCTGCCCAAGGTATATCCTGCAGGCAGGAGGCCTCTACTATTAACTCACAGTGGCATATAGGTGCCAGTTCACTTTTGGCCCTGAAAAGGCCTGACATAACGTTTTTAGAGTGCTCTGTTGGGGGAGGTGTATGTATTTGGGTTAGTCTGCCTTCCTCCTGCTCCCCCTTGCACTAACACAGTGCTGGTATGGCTCATCGGGGCTGGGGAAGCTGTAATTAGGAGGGATCAAGGACTTTATATTCCAGTTATCAGTTTTGATTCAGAGCCAATGGCTGGCATGTGTGCTGCCAAACTTTCTAAAGCTGCAAGAGGTATTCTGTGTCTTGCTGGTGGCACAGCCATGCCCACTGATCTAAGAAATAGCTGTAAAGACATGCAGTGGCTCTGTGGTGGGGTGGAATAATACTCACGTAGGCACTGATCTCTTTTGGAGATGGTAGAAGTCCCTTCTAGCAGAAGTCAGAGGCCAGAAACTGAGCAAATTTAGAATCTGTAGAAAGCATGTATTTGTCAAAGGGAGTGATCTATCATTAAAATAACTTGCTGAAGACTTTATTGGCTCTGAATCTCCAGGTGGAGATTTTGTCCCTGATGGAAAGAACAGCTGCAAGTTGGGTGGAAATTACAGGCTTGACGCTGTGGAGGGGCATGTGTGGAGGAAATGTTATTGCCCTACCTCTGGTGGAAAGGTCTGCATTTGCTGTCATTGGACATTCCTGCCACTGTTCCTCACCAACAGTGGGGAGGAGTCAGCATGGATTCACCAAGGGGAAATCATGCTCAACCAATCTCATAGCCTTCTGTGATCTCATCACCGGCTGGGTGGATGGAGGGAGAGCAGTGGATGTCATCTACCTTGACTTCAGCAAGGCTTTTGATACTGTCTCCCATGACATCCTGATAGCAAAGCTGAGAGAGAACGGGATGGATGAGTGGGCAGTGAGGTGGGTTGAGAATTGGCTGTTGGACCGAGCCCAGAGGGTCGTGATTTGTGGAGTGGAATCTGACTGGAGACCTGTAACTAGCTGATCCCCAGGGATCAGTGTTGGGTCCAGTCCTGTTTAATATCTTAACGATCTTGATGAGGGGACAGCATCCACCCTCAGCAAGTACCTGATGATCCAGAGCTGTGAGGAGTGGCTGCCAGGCAGGACACTGCGCTGCCATCCAGAGAGACCTGGCCAGGCTGGAGAGCTGGGCAGGGAGAGACCAGAGGAGGTTCAACAAAAGCAAGTGGAGAGTCTGGCACCTGGGAAGGAACAACTGCTGGAATCAGGACAGGCTGGGGGTGAGCTGCTGGAGAGGAGCTCTGCAGAGAAGGACCTGGGGGTGCTGGGAGATGACAGGGTGGCCATGAGCCAGCAGTTGCCCTGGGGGCTGAGAGAGACAAGGGGATCCTGGGGGCATCAAGAGGAGTGTGGGCAGCAGGTCCCAGGAGGGGATCCTCCCCCTCTGCTCTGCCCTGCTCAGGCCCCACCTGGAGTGTTGTGTCCAGTGCTGGGCTCCCTGGGATCAAACAGCCAGGGATCTCCTGGAGAGAGGCCAGAGGAGGCTCCGCAGATGCTGAAGGGCCTGGAGCATCTCCCCTCTGAGGAAAGGCTGAGGGAGCTGGGGCTGTTCAGCCTGGAGAGAAGAAGACTAAGGGGGGACCTTCTTCATGGTGCTAACTCTCTCAAGCCTGGGCTGCAGGGGGAAATGGCCAGCCCCTTTGCAGTGCCTGTGGAGACAGGACAAGGGGCAATGGCTGCAAGTTAGAGCAGAGGAAGAACTTTTCCCCAGTGAGGCTGAGGGAGCCCTGGGCCAGGCTGCCCAGGGAGGTTGTGGAGTCTCCATCTCTGGAGAGATTCCAGCCCCGTCTGGACGCCGCCCTGTGCAATAGGAGCTGGGGAGCTGCTTTGGCAGGGGGTTGGACCCCAGGAGCTCTCCAGGGCCCTTCCAACCCCTGGGATTCTGGGATTCTAACTCAGGCAGCAATACTCCTCTCAAGAAACAGTCACCTGAGGGTGCTGCTCTGTGCCCTCAGTCACGTTTGCAGGTGTGGGTCTGGTAGCTCTTGAAGGGCAGGATCAGCACTGCAGGCAGCAGGCGTGATCACTGGAGCATGGACAGCGTGCTGCCGCTCCAGGCCTTGTCCTGTCTCCTGCGCTGGTCCCTGCAGATGCCTTGGGGAGCCTGGTGTGGGGTGAGGCCGTGATGTGTGCTGGAGCTGAGAAAGCAGCGCTGTGAGGCAGCTGCAGTCTTGGGTATCAGTGAATTCTGCCTGCAAAGCTGTGAGGCAGATGAGGGCCAGGAACTTGAAGTGAAGAGACAGCTGCCTGAGATAGAGCTCGGGCTGCTGCGAGGCAGCAGCTCCCGTGCTTACATAAGCTACCCTGACCTCAAGTGTTCCCAAAATGTTTTGGCATGCTTATAAAACATACATCACAGTCATGAGGGATTCCTGTTTGCCATGTCCTTAGTGTCAGTGAGGCAAGTCCTCATTATCCTAGGGAGTACTTGGGAGTTGGCTCTTGGGAGAGCCCTGCTTGCTTTGGAGCTCTTGGCTGTGTCTGTTTTTCAGAAGGAAAGCCTTCTCCACAAACCCTGGGACTGCAAAGATGAGGAAGCAGAAAGGCAGAGCTCTGGTACAGTTTTGGCCCCTGGAGTCCTAAATAGTTAATTTGCACAAAGCAGAACCTTGCTACAGTTGTTCAAGTTTATGCTAATGTTGGGAGTCTAGGTGACTGGCTTGTGTTTCCAGCATAAAGAAACAGACTTGCTTTATGTTGTAAATGACAGAGCTGCCTGAGGAGCTGGAGCATCTAGCAGAGACTTCTTCCTCTCCAAGAGCTTTGTTCTTTTATCAGTAGGTCTCAAAGCACTTTACAAAGAAAATTCAGACCAGTGAGTTGTTGATATAATAAAGTCCTTTGCAGAAACCCACGAGCTAATGTGTTTAGTGTACTCAAGTCGTTCACCCTGTTTTACGGATGACACCCTTGGCTGGGAGCTGAGCCAAGAGTCAAACTCTGCTCTCCTGAGACATCCCAGAGACTCTATTTGTGCATGGACAGTCTGACTGTCTCTCATTGCAGCCTGCCAGCCCCTGAAGGGAGCAGAGACACAGGAGGGGAATCAGCTTGTTCAAAGGGCAGAGCCTGGCAGGACAAGGGGGCTGGAGTGAAGCTGGAGGAAGGAAGGTTGAAATTGGATCTGAGGGGGAAGCTCTTTGCAGAGAGAGTGGTGAGGGGCTGGCAGGGGCTGCCCAGAGAGGGGGTGGGTGCCCCGTCCCTGGGGGTGTTCCAGGCCAGGTTGGCTGGGGCCCTGGGCAACCTTGTGTAGCTCCAGGCCTGGAGGTTGGTGTCCCTGCCTGTGGCAGGGGGTTGGAGCTCTCTGATCCTTGGGGTTCCTTCCAACCCAGACCAGTCTGGGATTCTGTGATTAACTTGGCTTCCCAGCAGCCCACTGTATTGGGTAGCAATCCCTGTCCCCGTGTTAGCAAAGGAGCGTGCTGGCTGGTGTCGGTTTGGGATGCCTGAGACATGTGAGGCTGGTAGTGACAGAACCCAAGAAGTCCAGGCTCCCTATGTCACACAGGGAACTGTTGCCTAGTTTTGGCAAGGGATCTCTGTGAGGTTCCTCCTGTCCCCCTGACTATCAGGTTCCTCTCAATTTGCTCCTTCAGCTCTCTCAGTTGTCCTTTTGTGTGCACAGTGTCCTGTTTGTTCCCCTTCCTACGTTCCTGCTTGCTTTCTGCTATGTTACAAAACTGCTGTCTTGGCTTTAGAGAGATTCCTGGAGCTGTGCCAGTGTTTTTAGTAACTCATTGACAGATTTGGGGCAGGAAGCTCCAGGATGTGAATACCTAAGGTTTGTTACCTCTTTGTGTTATCCCTTCCCAGGCACCGTTTGCCCTCCTCAACTGAAGTGCTTTGTGTAACTCCTGATTTATGCTGAAACTCCCGGTCAGGATGTGAAAGTCAAGGAGAAGTGAGAGAGGATTTTGAGGACTATTCCAGAAAAAGTATATATTCACATCTGAGCAGCTTGGAAAACAAAACTTTTCTTCAGAGAAACTGTTGATAAAGTTGCTTGCTTTGGCATGCACACAGTTCCCTGAGGGTTTCCTTTGTCTGTCTCCTGTAGTGAGCGCATTGTAGGAAGGACTTCACAAGGCATGGTGTCCTGGAACAGCTGTCAGCACCTGATACCTAACTCAGAGCAAGACCAAAGCGCTTCCAGTCACTGGTATTTGAGAGACATTCAGATGAATTTCCACACAGTCCTAATGAGATGCACTTAGGTAGTTACTTGGACTGGGCAGGCAGCTGTTTTTCTATAGGAAGGCAGGAATGTAGGCAGAAGAGGTTAGATGACCTCTACAAGGGCTGGCCTAGGTAACCCAGGACTTCCTTTCCACAACTTATATCAGTCTCAGAAATCTGGAGAGGTCCCAGTTGACTGGAAGCTGGCAAACGTTGTGCCAGTTTTCAAGAAGGGTAAGAAAGAAGACCCTGGTAATTACAGGCCTGTCAGTCTCACTTCAGGGCCTGGTAAAATTATAGAGAAAATCATACTGGGAGTTCCTGACAGACACCTAAAGGACAATGCAGTCATTGGTCACAGCCAACATGGGTTCAGGAGAGGAAGGTCCTGTCCATCCAGACTGATGTCCTTTTATGACAAGGTCACCCAGCTGGGTGACCAAGGGAAACCAGTCAATGCTCTTTTTTGGGGTTCCAGTAAGGCTTGTGATACTGTGTCTCACAGTATCTTGCTGGACAAAGTGCCCAGCTCACAAGCAGACAAAGCCATAATGGGTTGGGTGGGCAGTTGGTTGAAGGGCTGGGCCCAGAGGGAGACGGTGAGTGGGGTTCCAGCTGGCTGGTGCCCAGTCACTAGTGGGGCTCCCCAGGGCCCCATTTGAGGCCCAGTTCTCTTGAGTATTTTCATACACGACCTGGACTCAGGACTGGAGGGTGTCTTAAGTAAATCTGCAGGTGACCCTGAACTGGGAGGAGCTGTTGACTCCGTTGAGGGTGGAGAAGCCTTGCAGAGAGACCTGGACAGGTCAGAGAGCTGGGCAGGCAGCACAGCACGAAGTTTAACAAGGGCAAGTGCTGGATTCTGCCCCTGGGAAGGGGCAGCCCTGGCTGCACATCCAGCCTGGGGGATCAGGTGCTGGAGGCCGGCCCTGTGAGAGGGATGCCAGCGAGGGTCTTGGGTGCCAGCGAGGTACCCGTGAGCCAGCCCTGTGCCCGGGCAGCCAGGAGGCCAAGCCCACCCTGGGGGGCATCCAGCACGGTCAGCTGGTCCAGGGAGGGGATTGTCCTGCTCTGCCTGTGCTGGGGCAGCCTCACCTCCAGTCCTGGGGACAGGTTTGGGTGTCACAGGACAAGAGGGACACAAAACTATTGGGGAGTGTCCAGAGGAGGCAGTGAGGATGGGGAGGGGTCTGGAGGGGAAGGCTTATGAGGAGAGGCTGAAGGCCCTGGGGTTGTTCAGCCTGGAGAAGAGGAGGCTGAGGGGGGATGTTATGGTGGTCTGTGGCTTCCTGATGAGGGGGAGCAAAAGGGCAGGTGCTGATCTCTCTCCTCTCTTTGGGGACCAGGGATAGAACCCGAGGGAACAGCATGAAGCTGCACCAGGGGAGGGTTAGGCTGGGTGTCAGGAAGAGGTTCTGTGCTGAGAGGGTGGTTGGGCACTGGCACAGGCTCCCCAGGGAAGGGGTCACAGCCCTGAGCTGGGCTGAGGTCAGGAAGCGTCTGGATGATGCCCTCAGTGCCCTGCTCTGACTGGGCTGGGCTGTGTGGAGCCAGCAGCTGGACTCGATGGTCCTTGTGGGTCCCTTCCAGCTCAGGAGATTCTGTGGTTCTGTGAAAGTTACTGTTTGTTTTCTGAAGACTTCTATGGTATGGCATTAGATGGTTTTGTTGAAATGGTGTTGTTCAGCTAGGGATTCAGAGAACTAGCTGGAGCTACTCAGAACCTGAAGGGGAGAGAAGGATGTACTGTATAGCCTTCCAGTGTAGACATGCCCTTCATTTCTGAAGGGTGTTGCATTTGATTATCAGTGTCTTAATTTGTAGGGAGATAAATTATTAACAGTGACTTCATCAAATCTCTAAAAAGCTGTTCTTCAATTTTTTTTCTTGAAGATTGCCTGAACTTTTATCTGTTCCATCTTATAAATTCTTAATTCATTGCCCTTTCTCAGCCTCTTAGGTTGTAAAATGAGGCCAGTAGTGATTTAACTGATATCTTTGACGTGCTTTTCAGGGTACTAGATGTCTCTGTGGAGAATTCATTCTCCTCTGTTCCCTCAGCTGTCCTGTGTGGCTTTTCTCTGCTGCATTTTCCTATGGTCTATGAGAAAAACCAACACACCACCAAAAAAACCAACAAAAACTTGGGAAAGCACTGACATTTTCTGTGAGAATGGCTTCTGGATTTTTTTGGGGCCACTCCCTCTAAGAACAGCCAAAATAAACATTGACAGAATGCCCTTTAGTCACACACTGCAGCACGTGGCTCTGCTCAGTCCCCTCTCTCAGTCAGGGATAAGCAGAAGCTGGTGGTTCCCTTCCCTTCATGAGCATTTCTTGAGGACTTGTTTCTGCTAGAGAGGCAAGGGAACAAGTTTAGAATGTGTATACTTTCAGTCTCCAGTGAGTGAAAACGGGGGGAGGAGGGATTGTCAGTGCTTTCTTTCCTCTTAGTGCTCTCAGCAGCAGGTGGGTGGTGGGAGAACCTCTCTTTGTGTGCTTGTGCAGGTGGAAACAGGCCTGGATGGATGGATGGATGGATGGATGGATGGATGGATGGCTGGAAACTGGTGGGAAGGGCCAGACTCTTTCCTCCTCCCTTCTTTACCTTTCATCATTTAGCCTTAAGCTCTGTCTTGGGTTCTTCTATTGTATAGTGAATATTGTCATGGAAGGAGGTCCTGGGGGTGGTTTGTCTGGGTTTTGGGAAGCTCAGTGTTGATTCCTGGCTCTATCATGGTCTGTCTGTTACTTGGCCTCTGAAGGAGTGATGCTGGCTTACCTCTTAGGAGAAATGTGAGAGTAATTCCAGGGGAGGTGAGGGTGCTTACATTGGATCATCGCAGGAGCTACGAGCATACAGCATGCTAACATACTTCATTTGGCTGTCAGTTTGCTCTTAGCCTCTAAATAGCAGAGGAAAGCTGTGCCCCTCCCAAACCTCCCAGATTACCTGTACGTGGACATGGGAATTCTCATGCTTTGGCTCAGGTAAGGGCCACAGGCTTGTAGGGCCCCAAACCCACGTGCTGGGGCCCCTCTGAGTCCTCCACTGCAGGGACATGAGCCACAAGAGCAGCAAAAAGCCAGGTTGTGCCTCTGCTCTGGGACCACCCTGCATGCAGCACGGAGCTTGGGCGAAGGTTTAGCTCCTGCAGCCAGCGTGAATCCCAGGGGTTGGAAGGGCCCTGGAGAGCTCCTGGGGTCCAACCCCCTGCCAAAGCAGCTCCCCAGCTCCTATTGCACAGGGCGGCGTCCAGACGGGGCTGGAATCTCTCCAGAGATGGAGACTCCACAACCTCCCTGGGCAGCCTGGCCCAGGGCTCCCTCACCCTCACTGGGGAAAAGTTCTTCCTCTGCTCTAACTTGCAGCCATTGCCCCTTGTCCTGTCTCCACAGACACTGCAAAGGGGCTGGCCATTTCCCCCTGCAGCCCAGGCTTGAGAGAGTTAGCACCATGAAGAAGGTCCCCCCTTAGTCTTCTTCTCTCCAGGCTGAACAGCCCCAGCTCCCTCAGCCTTTCCTCAGAGGGGAGATGCTCCAGGCCCTTCAGCATCTGCGAGGCCTCCTCTGGCCTCTCTCCAGGAGATCCCTGGCTGTTTGATCCCAGGGAGCCCAGCACTGGACACAACACTCCAGGTGGGGCCTGAGCAGGGCAGAGCAGAGGGGAGGATCCCCTCCTGGGACCTGCTGCCCACACTCCTCTTGATGCCCCCCAGGATCCCCTTGTCTCTCTCAGCCCCCAGGGCAACTGCTGGCTCATGGCCACCCTGTCATCTCCCAGCACCCCCAGGTCCTTCTCTGCAGAGCTCCTCTCCAGCAGCTCACCCCCAGCCTGTCCTGATTCCAGTGGGGAAGGCAGCCAGCATGCCCAGTCCAGACCTCTCGAGCACCTTCTGGGCCTGACTGTGGACATTCAGCAGGGGGGAATATCTCTCACTGAGCTATTTGCTGCTAGAAGAGAGAGTTCAGCAGCCTTGGGCTGTGCCAGGGGGTGTGAGGGTGTGGGCTGTGTGGAGGTACGTGCTTTGCAGAAGGCACTTGGCGCTGTGCTCAGCACATTTATCTGTCAGCATTGAGTCTGTTATGGGGGAGGAAGGGGAAGGATGGAGATAGCACAGCATGTGGAAAGAATGCAGGTTGGCTGGGCTTCTCCAGCTCAGGGAGCAGTGATGGATCTGTCATGCTGATCCCACGGAGGGGAAGGGCTGTTTGTTTTGAACAATGAAATAGGCTGAAGGACGTGCTGGGAATGTATAAATATTAAGTGGTGGTCAAACTTCCAGCTAGGAAATGTGCTTGTCTCCTGGTAGCAGAGCAGTCCTCTGCACTCTTGAGATACTGCTGTCTCTTGGACACCTGCACTAAGTGTTTCCCCTGCTATGGTACCTGTGAAAGGGCAGGGAAGAAGTGCAGGCAGGCTGAGATCGAAGGTGGTGGGAATGTGGAGGCTTCCAGAAACATTGCCTGGCTCCCTGTGACAGCAGGAAAGCTGAGCAGGGGCTGGATGTGGTCTTCAGCTGTAGTTGCACGTGCACCACTTCGTGCTGTATTACAGATTTCAGTGGAGCTTGGGCTAAAATCCTGCCTGGGAAACTGAGGCAGGGAGCTGTGGGGTTAGCTAGCTGCCAGCCCACTGTCCTACTTGTACAGCTGAATTACTGCAGGTTTTCATGTCCAGTCCTCTAATACAAATTGTGGTTTGTATTTTGTGAAGATGAAGGAACCCTGTGAAGTGCAAGGATTGATGAAATGAAGGTTGCTTGGGATACCTCCCTGTGCTCTACAGGAATTAGGATTATAAGGAAAACCACTGGTTGCTAAGATGCTGGGGCTGTGCTGATCTCCCTGTAGAAATCCTAGAAGGGGAGAACTGGATCCAGGAGTGCTATCCACCAGAAACAGCCAGAGGCTTTTGGAAGCAGCGTGGTTGACATAACAAGAGAAAACCATCTTTGCCATCTGAATTCCAGGTAGGGCGAGGCAGGAACTGTGCTGGCTTGAGATGAGATGAGATGGGAGTTCCAGCTGTGAAACCTGCCTCTGTGTTTTTTTCCTTTTGGAAAACTGACCTGCCCAGCTCTGCTGACAGCTCAGATGTACAGACCTGATTAACCAGCACAGGTATTGCAGAGCTGCAGCTGGAGCTGTGAAGTGGGACTGGCTGTTACTGAAGGAACAGAGTAAGAAAAGCACAAAATTGGGGAAAAAGGATGCCATGAGCAAGTGATGCAAGGGTGGCTGTAGAGCACTGTCCTCTCTGCCTCTAGCACTGAGTGACTGGGTTGTGTGGCTCTTAGGTTGGTCATTTGTTTAGGGGGCAGTGGAAGGGAGAGTTGGAGACCTTTCCAGAACAGGGCATACACAGGTTCTGGGTTTCCACTTAACCCATCACTGCTGACCTGCTGCATAGCTGGAAGCAAAACACCTGCTTTGTGCCTGTCTTCTGTGCAAACAGGCATACTTGCCAACCTTGCACAAGCCTTTTGCAACGTATTTGGTGCTGTGAAGCTCTCCTGAGGATGCTGCAGACACCCCAAATACTGCTTTTCTTTTTATGGCATGTTTGCCACGTGTTGCAGTTTGCCATCTGGTACCTAATAGCTTCAGTTTGAAGTTTAAGACAGTATTTCTCACATTCCCCAAGTGAAATGGCAGGAGGCCTGTCAAATGATTGCCTTGTGCAACTGAGGTGGCAGTGCTAATTTCCCCCTTCCAATAGCTGAGCAGAGCAATGCAGCCTGCAACCCGTGGCATGCAGGTGATGGTCTGTACTTTAAGTAGCAAGAATTTATGACACATCCTTAGGGAAGCTGCTTCTGGGCTTTGGACCTGGGAATCTCATTCCTTGGGAGTGGTTCCCCAAGGCTCCCCAGCAGCCCCAGCCCCAAATCAGCTGCTTTTATGTAGCCAGAGCACAGTGTCTTTATCTTGATGTCACAAGCATCAAACCCCATCAAAGCCAGTGCCTGCTGTGTGCTCTGCCTGCGAGGCAGAGTGAGGCAGTGCCTGTCAGGAGGCAGCATGGGGAAGCCCTCTGGGGCAGCAGGGGCAAGGTCAGGACAATAAGGGGCACTTGGCTGAGCAGGAATTGGACTGAAGCCTTCAAGGTGGCTCAGCTGTCTCAACCATGCCACATACAGAGGTGCTGGTGGCTTGGTGCTCTTTGGAGTGCGTTTCTTCTACACCCTCTGTAGCACAAGGGGAGGGGAAGAGACACACTGAGGAATAGTAGGACCTTGATCTGAATCCAGCTTCCTGAAAGCCACTCCATTCTGCTGGACTAGAGAAAGGGGTGCACTCCATAGGAATGGATTATGTGCTGCTGCTTTGCTGCTCCTTTGGCTTCTCCACCCACCCCTTGCCCTCCTCCTTGCTCCTTCCTTGTCTTTGAGAGGTGTTTAAGAGGGATCCCCTTCAGTAGGGAGCCATTTCCTTGCAGAGCATCTAAATTGCACCCGATTGCTTCTGGCTAGTTTATGCTGGTGGAACTGTGCTGGTGTTTCCAGAGCCATGCCAAGCACTGCTTTTCATACAGGTGCTTGGTCTTTCAGCACTGATGTTGGTGGACCAGCGATCTGTTCCATCTCCAGCTGGGCAGGCCACCCTTCTCATCTGCATGAAGTTGGTTGGGCATCCCAAAAAAGATGCAGGTCCCAATTTCCCAGGCACATGAAAACTCCTTGCAGGCTTTGAACATCAGCCCCTGGGGTGTTGCTCAGAGCTGGGGGACTTGTCTGCTGACTTCAGTGGGATTTGTTTCAAACCCTTCAAGGCATCAGGGCAATTCTGGGAAGGAGGAATGGGAGCAAGGACAGAGCCAAGCCTGCACAGTTGAAATGCAGTCATTGCAGTGAAGAGAGAATGCAATTTATTTGTAGCACCTTCTTAGTTCCAGAATGTTTGTATTAAAAAAGATGAAATGACAGTTGACTTTGCTGTGGCTCCTTCTCATGGAGCTGCCCTGGATCCTTGTCCTGGGAGCTGATGATTTGGATGGCTGTCCTCTCTCTGTGGACGTGTACACAGGTTAGCAAACCAGGGCTCTCAGGTTCACAGCCTCTCTGAAAGCAGCTTTAATCACAGCTCAATGACTGAGCCTGGCAAGATCTTATTCCCCAAACTGCAAAGAAAAGGTGTATGCAAATGAGGTTCATTAGTTTTCATAATTGATATTATTAATAATAATAATCATGGTAAGCTGAATAAATGATGTGTGCATGGCCTGTGAGGTGTTATGTCCTACATGTGAAGATGATGTTGTTTTATTTTAGTTTATTTTTTGATCACACACTGTCTTTGTTTCCTGTTTTGCCTGAGAGACCTTAGAGCTGCTGACTTGTATGACCTTGTAGGTTAATGGACAGCTCTGGAACAGAGTTGCAGCGTGGCTGGCTGTATCAGGAGAGAGCAATTAGCAAGTTACTGATAGTCAGGTGAAGCTACAGCAGGAATTTCAGCCAGCAGAACATGGTGGCTTTCTAGTACAGGGCTTGAGTTGGACATCCCTGGGCAGGAAATAATTGCATCTTTATTATTTAAAAAAGATAATAAAGCTGGGGCTCCAGGGTGGGGAGCTGGTAGGGGTAAGTCATTTGACTTGAAGGAAGCTCTTCCTGCAGGTACATTACCTGGTCTCCCCACTGCTGCCAGAAGTGCTCCTTGGACTCTTGCTGGCCATCAGTATCTTTTGTTGGGGGGTCTTTACTGAAAAAGGGTGGTTTGGGGAATAAATTTCTGACATCTCTCAGTGCTGGTGGGGACTGTTAACTTTATTTGCCAGCTTTATGCAGATAGAGATGGAGAATAGTTGGCCCAGAGTCTTTCAAACAACTCCCAGTCTGCATGGAGGAGCAGCAGCGGTGGGAGAGATTGCATCTCCTGGAGAGCTGCAGCTTTCCACTGCTGGGTGTGGGTTTGGGGCAGTGACCTGGCAGTGATGTGTGCTGCTGAGCCTGGGGTGGGCATCAAACCTGTGCCAGGCTGCTGTGTTGGAGCTCCAAGCCAGGGTGGGCTTGGCCACATGCACAGCCTGCTCCAGGGAAACGCGCTGCGAAGGGGCACGCCTCTGCCTCCAGAGACTGTCCCTGTGCATCCCATCTCATCCTGGGGTCACAGAGGGATCTTGACAGGCTGGAAAGCTGGGCCTGGGGGAACCTAATGAGGTTCAGCACTGCCAAGTGTCAGGTGTTGCACTTGGGCTGGAGGATCCCAGACATAGATACAGCCTGGGAGAAGAGCTCCTGGAGAGCAGCCCTGCTGAGAAGGACCTGGGTGTCATGGGGGATGAGAAACTTCCCCTGAGCCAGCAGTGGCTCCTGCAGCTGGGAAGGGAGATGGGATCCTGGGCTGCATCAGCAGAGGGGTGGCAGCAGGGACAGGGAGGGGATTGTCGCTCTCTGCTCTGCCCTGGGGAGGCCCCAGCTGGAGTCCTGTGTCCAGAGCTGGGGCCCCAGGACAAGAAAGATGGGGAACTGGTGGAGAGGGGTGAGAGGAGCCCCAAAGATGCTCAGAGGGCTGGAGCAGCTCCCCTAGGAAGAGAGGCTGAGGGAGCTGGGCTGGGTCAGCCTGGAGAAGAGAAGGCTGTGGGAGGACCTCATTGCAGCCTGGGTTCTACTCCATGCAAGCTCTGGGCCTTGCTCTGGTGTGTGCACCCACACAGGCAGGACAGTGGGAAGAAGGCTGTCATGTAAGCAGGTCTGCAAGCAGAGGGTCAGTCCCCACGGGTGCCTTTTTGATCCAGCTGCCTTTTTTACAGCTGTTTTCTGCCCTTTCCCACTTGTAAATAACTCTGGCTTTTATTTGACCTCTTGTTGGAGTGATTTTCCTCTAAGCCAAGACCTTTCAGTGTCTCAGAAGCCCTGCAGCACATGAAAGGAACACAAAGAGATGAGATTTTTCTCTCAGTCATTTCAGCCAATTTAAGCTTGACTGACAGGCCCTGTTCTGGTGCTGGCAACTGGGATTTCCTGGGTGTAAGTGTTAATGGATTTTTGCATTAGTTCTTTAGGTGTAAATCCCAGCTTCTGTGACCCAGTAGCTGTTGTCCCTCAGGTGAGTGGTGCCTGGCAGCCTCCTGGCCTTTCCAGGGCGAGGGTGGATATTGCTTTTCCCCTTTTTATTTTTCCAGGCAGCAGCAACGTGCCTCTGGTTGTGCCTTTAGCTTAGAAAGCAGGAGGTGTGTGCCTTTGTGATATGCTTGCTTTTGTTTGGTTTGGTTGGATTTTAATTAACCCAGGCACCAGCAGCCTCCACTGTGTCCCACATGCAGCATTTCCAGACTTTGGTGGGCTTTGTGGTCCAGAGTGGCTTTGGTGTCAGGTTAATCCCCTCAGTCATTACTCACTTTCTGCTTCCTCTTGAGAAGGGTGATTTCTTTCTCCATTTAATGCTTCTCCATCTCCACCCCTTGAATTTGCAGAGTCTGAAAATGGTTGGCAAGTGTCTCCTGAAGGCTGAGAAAGAGAAAGTTGCCAAGTGCTTCGAGCTGTTGAACTTCCTCCTCAAAACTGTGAGGGAGCAGGTGAGTGTGGGAGCTGCTGGGTGGCAGGTGGCCGCTCTGAATGCCAACAAGGCCTCTTTTAAATGTCCCACTTGTGTTTATACCTCCTGACTGCTCCATTGCTACATTCCACCTCACTTCCTACCTGGATTTGAGGGCAGAAAAGCCCTTGTGTCTGAAGGAGTGATGTGTAGCTCTAGTGAGCTGATCCCCAAAGCGCTGTTGAAGGATTTGTGCAGACACACGTGGCATCTTCTTTCTTGTCAGCAGAAATACAGCCTGGGATACAGCAAGGGGGAGCTGCATTTTCTCCCAGATGGTTGCTCTGGCCTCTCCACTGAACTCCAGAGATTTTAGTTTCCAGAAACTGGCACTTACTCAGAAGCTCTGTGAGAGGCAGTGAAGCTTTATTCTGGGGCTTTATTTTCCTTGGTGAAAAACAAGTTCTTTTGAACACAGGAACATTTTTCTATAGGTGACAAAATACCTCTCCAACATGGTCTTATTTACTGGAGCTGAGTACCACCAGCAGCAGCACTGCTGAGGCCCAGTTTCCCACTGATAAGCACTGAGCTCACACCACAGCCTGTTTCTTTGTGAAGACCTAATAGGAAAGTGGGTGTGGAGAGATTATTTCCAAGGCTTTTTGTAGGAACTGAATAGCCTTTGAGATTCCCCTTTCTGCTTGGTATTACTGAAATTATCTAGTGGGGTTTGGAAGCTGTAGAGGCAGCAGGATTGCATCTTTTAGAAACCAGGCTGAAAATGCTGCTGCTCTTCTTTTACATAGGGAGGTAGTCATGTGCCTCCTGCTCCTGCTCCCAGCCACCGACTGAAAAGGAAAGAGGACCAAAGGATCTTTTGGTGCCTCTTAGGCCGGTACAGTTCCAGCTCTCAGACTTGTGTCTCTCATGCTAGAGACCCAGTTTTCAAGCAACCCCTGTGACCTGGCCAGTTTTTGCCCCCTGAAAAGAAGTGGCATTGCAGATGGGCTCAGGGCAGAGGCTTGGAGGAGCCGGGCAGGGTTGATTATTCCTGCTACAGTCTTATCCTGAGGATGGGATGTGTCCTGCTGCTCTGTGTGCCCCTCCTGCCTTCGCTCTGCAGACTCTCTGTTGGTATTTGCCTCTTGCAGAAGCTGCCTGTGAAGCTGACGGAGTTGGACAAAGTGCTGGTAGGTCTGAACCAGCCAGAAGGTGTTGGGAATTCAGCACGTCTGGACTCTCTCTACTGGAACGTCATGCGCTGGCTGAACCACACGTACGTATGCTGGGTGCTCTGGCTGCTTGGCTTGCCCAGGGCAGCGACTGCCTGACCTGCTTGTTGTCACTCCTGTGGGGAAGTAGGAAGAGAAAGGAAGTCAAGGCATTGAGCTCAGGCTGGAGTCTTGTGTTAAGTGGAGCTCCTGGGTTGGTGAGGCTGAAACACTTTTTGTTTTACTTGTTTGGAACAGTGCTAGGCTGGTTGTCCCAAGTGGTTCCATGCTCAGTGGGAAAGAGATGTAATGCATCTTACATTAACCACTGGAACCAGGACAGGCTGGAGGTGAGCTGCTGGAGAGGAGCTCTGCAGAGAAGGACCTGGGGGTGCTGGGAGATGACAGGGTGGCCATGAGCCAGCAGTTGCCCTGGGGGCTGAGAGAGACAAGGGGATCCTGGGGGCATCAAGAGGAGTGTGGGCAGCAGGTCCCAGGAGGGGATCCTCCCCCTCTGCTCTGCCCTGCTCAGGCCCCACCTGGAGTGTTGTGTCCAGTGCTGGGCTCCCTGGGATCAAACAGGCAGGGATCTCCTGGAGAGAGGCCAGAGGAGGCTGCGGAGATGCTGAAGGGCCTGGAGCATCTCCCCTCTGAGGAAAGGCTGAGGGAGCTGGGGCTGTTCAGCCTGGAGAGAAGAAGACTAAGGGGGGACCTTCTTCATGTTGCTAACTCTCTCAAGCCTGGGCTGCAGGGGGAAATGGCCAGCCCCTTTGCAGTGCCTGTGGAGACAGGACAAGGGGCAATGGCTGCAAGTTAGAGCAGAGGAAGAACTTTTCCCCAGTGAGGGTGAGGGAGCCCTGGGCCAGGCTGCCCAGGGAGGTTGTGGAGTTTCCATCTCTGGAGAGATTCCAGCCCCGTCTGGACGCCGCCCTGTGCAATAGGAGCTGGGGAGCTGCTTTGGCAGGGGGTTGGACCCCAGGAGCTCTCCAGGGCCCTTCCAACCCCTGTTTGTGGACTGATGGAGTACGGATCATGCTGCTCCCTCAGTGTGAACTGAAGTTGATCTTGAATTTTGGTGTTCCATCTGCAGGAAGCCCAAGAAAGAGAAGACAGTGGAGCAGCCTGTGCAGGGAGCAGCGCCATTGAAGAGGAAGAAGAAAGGCTTCCTGCCAGAGACCAAGAAACGCAAGAATCGCAAGAAGGGCATCCAGGAGAATGGGGTAGCTCCAGTAGCTGGTGAAAATGGAGAACCAGCAGAGGAGCAGCCCCTGGGGACAGAAGCCCCTGAGCAGAAGAAAGGCCTCGTGCCCAGCAGTGGCAAAAACAAGAAACGAAACCGAAGGGTCGGGGAGAAGAGAGTGTCAGTGGCAGGGAGCAGGGAGGAAGCTGTTAATGGAGGAGACGCTGTGCCTGACAAGAAGAAGAAGAAGAAGAAGAACAGGAAAAGAAAAGGTGATGCAGGCAGTGAAGCTGAGCAGGTGCCAGCTGCAAAGAAAACCAAGGGGGTTGTCAGCCACGAGATCCAGCAGGAGCAGGGCAAAGCTAAGAAGAAAAGAAAAGAGAAAAAAACCCCAGCACCACAGCAGTAAACTCCATGGACTCACCCAGGCCTGGCATGGCTATCAGGGCTCAGAAGACTGTTTCAGTGTATTTTATATCTATAGTTTTTATGTCCTCCATGACTTTAAATAAACCTTCCATGATGCTGAGCTCTAAAGCTGCGGGTCTGACTTGAGTGGAGGATTCAGCACAGGAGCTTCAGGAGGTCACATACCCTCCAGGCTCTTCTCTGGCAGGTCCAAACAGCCTGTGCTTGGGAGCAGAGACTCCTGTCCCCACCATTTCCCAAGGCAGAAGTGAGATGGTTGGTTGGCTTTCTTGGTGAGTTGGGGTAGGAGTGCTGGCACCACTGAGCAGTGAGGTTGGCTCAGCAGCAGTACCGAAGGGCACGTCGCTGTCCTGCCCTGGCCCAGCGTGCAGTGCACCAGTCACCAGCAGACCTGCAGCAGTCTGGGAAGGTGACAGCTTGGAATTGCATCTGCTTATTGATCCCCAGGCTCCTGACTGCCAGAGTGATTGTGTTGTGGGAGCTGAGTGGTGCCAGGGCCCTTCTGTGCCAGGCTCTTGAGTTTGGGTGATGCCACTTCACTCTTCCATGGGAGCATGGGCCTGTTCCTGGGCCTGGCAGGTGATGGGCAGCAGATACTGTGGCCTCACAGCAGGTGCTTCTGCCCCTCTGAAGCTTTTGGGGCAAAATCTTGTCTATGAGTGTCTCCTCCCCTCAGCTGGAGTGGTTCCTGCCCCGTGCTCAGGACCAGCCGAGCTCTCCATCACTTGCAGGCTCAGAGATGCAGTTGCAGCCAAGCTGTGGGAGAGCAGAAGGTCCTGCTGACAGTAAGTGTTACAGACAGAGCCTCTTGCAGTGCTCCCATCATGGCACGTGGCAGGGCAGTGCTTTCCCAAGGGACAGGCACCACTTTCCCTCTTTCTAGCTTTGCTGTTGCCAGAGTGTGTCTGCTTTAAACAGCAGGCTTGGATCTAACATCTCTCTGGAGTGAGCTGGGTGAGAGCTGTCTCCAGGGATGTCCTGCCTGGCACCCTGCGCCCCTGCCTCAACCACTGCTGGGGATGGTGAGGTCAGTGGTGAGGATGGTTTGTTACTGTCCCTCTGGGAAGGGAGCAGGGAAGGCCAGAGGGCAGGGCTGAAACCATTCCAGGATGACAGGGATGGCAACGCCCTGGTGCTGGGCTTGAGAGCTCAGCTCTGCTCTTTGCCTCATCAGTGTGCAGGCTGCCGTGCTCCTGTGTGTGAGGAGGCTCCAGTGTCTGCAGAACAGGCAAGGGAAGAGGGACAGGGAAGCTGCGAGGTGCTGGGTGAGTTGTGCTCCCAGAACAGCTCTTCTGCCAACTAAATGACCTGACTTCAGACCAGCTATCCTGCACAGGTTGGGAAAGCAGCCACTCATCCACCAAGGGAAATCGTGTTTCCCCAGCACGAGTGAGCATCGCAACAGCCACAGAGCCTTCATTTAACTTGACTTCATGGCCTGTGTCACTGGACCTTGAGGGCTTTGGGGGAGAGAGCCTAGGTTGATTTTAATGAAGCCTGTCCTTTGGCTGTCCTGGGCCCAGAAGCTCTTTTAGGAGCTCAAGGATCTTTCTGAAGGCGCGACAACAGCCACAGGCATGGCTGGAGGGCGTGTGGCTCTGAGGCTGTGGGGCTGGAGACCGGCCTTGGTCCCAGGCTGGTGGAGACTGCGGGTGTGTGGGGGGAGCAAGGGGAGCAGGGCTGTGAGCTGCCTTTCCCTGCCCTGTGCTGCCTTCTGCAAGGACTGTGGACTCCTCTGGCTCATCGTGAGGGATGGTCCTGGGTGCATTGAGGCTCTCCCCACTGTCAGTGGCTGGTGGAAGAGGCAGCACTGAAGGGCTGGGGAGGGTTTGGGCACGCAGCAGGCAGGGGAAGCTGGGCAGTAAAGGGGGTTAAAAATCCCCCTGTCACAGGGTGTCTGTGCTGCAGCAGCCCTGCTCTGATCTCTGGCCTTGTGTGCAAGATCAGTCTGTGGCCACCACACCTTTGCCCACAGGGAGCCCCGCAGGGCTGGAGGCTGATGTTGGTTCAGCTGCTCTCATGAGATGGATGAGGTGCTGCCCTGCTGCAGCGGGGACTGGGATGATGCAGGGGGAGCTTTGGTGCTGGATGTGGGGCTGGGAGCAGCCAGGGCATGGGTGCTGATGGCCTAGCCGTGGGGCTGCAAACAGCAGCTGGGGTCGGCGTGGCAGCAGCCTCTTCTCAGCCAGAGAACAGCAGCTGACACAGCTTTTGCTTTGAAGCACAGCACCACACAGTGCAGAGATTTTTCTGAGTGGCTCACGCTGCCAAGACATGAGGCCCAGGCTTCTTCCCAGCTTGTCCAGACAAGTAAATACGGCCTAGGACAGGCTTAAAACATACCTGGGAGACCCTGAAGCAACAGGGGAGACACGTGCCTGGCTTGCTGCCTGCAGAAGCTTCCCTGCAAGTCTGGCATCAGACTTCCTCAGGCACAGGCAACCCTGCCCTTCCTCAGCAGGAGCAGGGCTCCATGCAGCATTGCTCTGCTTTCTCCTGGGGAATTCATTCTGTAAGATCAGAAGCTCTGGAGTGACAGGAACTGGCTCAAACCTGGGGTGTGGTGCTGGGCTTTGTGCTGTGAGATGAGGAAAGCCAGACAGTTCCCCATTCCAGGCAGGTGCTGGATGCCTGGAGGCTCCTGGTGCTGGGTGCAGGGTGGGTTGGGGCAGTGACTGCCAAAGGACTGGGAGTGCTGTCAGGGTGTCCTGGGCTGGGCAGCCACAGGGACTGCTGTGACCCCCCAGCACCCATGGTCACACTGCATGTGTCATTTATCACATATGCTCAGAGAAGCCAAATCATAGAATCACCAGGTTGGAAAAGCCCTTTCAGATCATCCAGTCCAACCATTCCCATCCTAAGCCAAACCACATCCCTCAGTACCTCATCTACCCTTTTCTAAACACCCCCAGGGAAGGGGACTCAGCCCCTCCCTGGGCAGCCTGTCCCAGGCCCCAGCAACTCTGCCAGTCAAACATTGGTTTCTACTATCTGCTCTGCCCCTGCCCTGGCCCAGTTTGAGCCCATTGCCCCTTGTCCCAGCTCCTGTCCCCTGGCTGAAGAGACCATCCCCCACCTCTCTGCACCCTCCCTTCAGGTAGGTGGAGCTGGGGAGAAGGTCTCCCCTCAGCCTCCTCTTCTCCAGGCTCAACACCCCCAGCTCCCTCAGCTGCTCCTCAGAGGATTTGCCCTCCAGCCCCTGCCCCAGCCTGCTTGCCCTTCTCTGCACTGGCTCCAGCACCTCCATGTCCTTCTGATGCTGAGGAGCCCAGAACTGGACCCAGCACTCCAGCTGTGGCACTCAACCTGTGAGTGAGGTAAGCATCGTGTCCTTTTGAGCTTCTTTCAAGATATTAAAGCTTTAAAGTTTTATTTTTAAGTCAAGTACCTGGGTTGTACAGCAGGGTTTTTGTGGGGGCAGAGGGAGCTGGTGGCAAGAATTGCTTGGGAGTGGAGTGGGGGGTGGCTGGGCAGTCAGGACCCCTTCCTGCAACGTGCCCACAGCCAGAGCAGGACGCTGCAGGGCAGCAGCTTGGCCAAGCACGGGCTCCGTGAGGTTACACGCAGCACGGGTGGCCCCGTGTGTCAGAGAGGGACAGGATGGTCCTGTGCAAGCTCAGGCAGTGAGGCTGTTCTCTGACTGACTGGAGGTGGCCTTGGCAGGAGCCTTCAAGGGGGATTCCAAAAAGGGTCTGGGGGAGTGAGGTGAGTGAGAGTATGAGAGAGAGAGAGAGAGAGTCTGTCTGTCTGTCTGTGTGCGCACACCCACCCGTGCACACCCGTGCTCAAAACACTTGTGAAAGAGACAGTCAGGGTCAGCAGGGGTGGCAGCAGGGACAGGGAGGGGATTGTCCCTCTCTGCTCTGCCCTGGGGAGGCCCCAGCTGGAGTCCTGTGTCCAGAGCTGGGGCCCCAGGACAAGAAAGATGGGCAACTGGTGGAGAGGGGTGAGAGGAGCCCCAAAGATGCTCCGAGGGCTGGAGCAGCTCCCCTAGGAAGAGAGGCTGAGGGAGCTGGGCTGGGTCAGCCTGGAGAAGAGAAGGCTGCTTCTGGGGGGACCTCATTGCAGCCTGCCAGTCCCTGAAGGGAGCAGAGACACAGGAGGGGAATCAGCTTGTTCAAAGGGCAGAGCCTGGCAGGACAAGGGGGCTGGAGTGAAGCTGGAGGAAGGAAGGTTGAAATTGGATCTGAGGGGGAAGTTCTTTGCAGAGAGAGTGGTGAGGGGCTGGCAGGGGCTGCCCAGAGAGGGGGTGGGTGCCCCGTCCCTGGGGGTGTTCCAGGCCAGGTTGGCTGGGGCCCTGGGCAACCTTGTGTAGCTCCAGGCCTGGAGGTTGGTGTCCCTGCCTGTGGCAGGGGGTTGGAGCTCTGTGATCCTTGGGGTCCCTTCCAACCCAGACCAGTCTGGGATTCTATGGTTGCTGTTCCTGGTTGATGGAAGCTAAAGCTGCTGAGCCTCAAGGCTTAGCTGCTGGAACATTAAATTAGTCTTAATCAAGTAATTTACACAGTCTGATTATGCAGAAAGCCCTGAGCTGCACTGTCAAAAGGCAATCAGGGTGGATTGTTTAAGCAACAAATCCTTTGGCACAGGGATGTCCCAGCCCGGGGCTGGCACTGTGCTGCTGGAGAACAACGCTGCAGGTGAGGAGGAGGAGAGGTCCCTTCCATGGCAGGTAAGGGGACATGCAAAGGTCTGTGGGCAGAAGTCCCTGCAGTGCTCCTGAGGCAGCAGGACCAGCCAGCCCCTTCTTATTTTGCCCCCAAGCGAGATGTGACCATCCTGTGCCACTGGTGGTGGAGCAGGATCCCACCTCTGCCCACCACTGCCTCATTCCAGGGCAGCCATCTCAGGGAGGAAAGGAGACCATCGCTCACCATCCTCTCCTCCTGCCCTTCCTTGCCCCTGGTGTCATTTTTTCATGAGCTCCAGGAGCTGGTGTCTGGGCAGGGTCATTGCCACCCACAGCAAAGCCTTGCTGGCTGGTGGAGCTCGGGTAGCCTCCTCCCAGGGAGCGACTGGCCTTGCAGCCAGCAACCACAGGAGTGTGCAACCAGAGCAAGAGGTGACACTGGAAAGGGAGCCCAGAGAGTATGTTTTAAATACTTTTATTTCTTAATTTACATAAAGGTATATATTTGGCTTATTTATCTTTTTTTTTTTTTTATACTCTGAGATTCACAATCAATTGCTCTTAAAAAATAAAATAGTCATTTGCTTCTGAAAGAAATCAGAAAACTATTTTATACTCCTTCCTTGTATAACAAGAAAATAGACTGTATGCTCCTGTACATCACGTAGTAAAGTGATTGTAAGTGCTGGTTCACCAAACAACAAAGCAAATGGAGAGGAAACGATTAGGACGGAGGGTGCAGAGAGGAACACTGACTTCTGTGGGCAGCTGCTCATGGCTTTGTCCCCCTGAGGCTCTCCTAGAGAGAGGAGAGGCTCCTGGGTTCACCCCGTTTCTGGGCAGGGAGCGGTGGCAGCAGAGGCAGTGTAGTTACCTGGCTTGGCAGCTTGCTGCTTTTTGGGTCCTTTCCTCGCCTCCCTGCGCACTTCTTGTTCCCTCTGCTCCTCTTGCTGTGCACAAGCTGCTGAGCTGTTTCTGTGGTGGGTGCATGGGTGCAAAGGGCTCCTGTTCTTATACTCCAGCTGTCAGAGAGTGGCATGAAGTGACTTTCTGTGCCTGTGATGAGTGGCTTTGAAGGTTATTCTGTCCTTACGGGGACTGTGTGAGTGTGTGTTGGAGTTCAGAACCACAAAGGTAACCTGAGTGACCTGAACAGCCACTTCAGTGATGGGGTGGAATCTTGCTGCATTGGGTGTGAGAGATACTGAAATACAGATTCTTTATTAGAAACTAAGGATCTTTTCCTATCAACAGCCTTTCTTTATAAATCAGCTTGGACAGAAGTAATACACATTCAGGCTAGACTTGGAGAAGGGCTGTGTTTCCTTTCCCTTCTGTTCACCAGCTCTGAGCTCTCACAGCTGCTGCTCCGGGTCCCCTTCTCAGCTGGAACATGTGGGAGCTGGGATTCAGGGATCCCACGGTGTGGAACAGTGCAGGTGGGGCTCACTTCACACCCCCTTGCTCGCTCCCTTCCCTCTTTCCTTGTTAAAAAAAGCCACAGCATTTTCCTTCATAGGCGCAGACGAGAACGCTGGCCAGTAACACTGAGCTGCTCTAACAAGGGGAGCTGCTGGGACTGGGAAACACTCAGCTTCCCTTTTTGTTGCTGACTCCTGAGCATTAAATTTAAGGACTAATTCCTGATCTCTGAACTTGAGCAGGAAGGCTTTGTTTTGGTGACAGTCAGTGCTACAACAGTGAGAGCCTGTCAGAAAAGCAGTGTAGGAAATGTGGCTGATCTTTGGTCTCTGAGATGAAGTGACTGTTTGGTTCTGTTTTCAACAGCTTAACAAGGAATTTCTTAATGGGAATCAGAAATTCAAGTGCCTTTGGAATCAAGCTTTTGGATCCTAGACTACAGGGACAGTATTTCCCCCATGAATGTAAATGGTGGCACGAGGTGGGAAGTGAAGCTGGTTTGGATTTGCTTTGCTTTATTACTTCCCGCACCCGCTGGCTGTGCTCGGGAGGACAGCCAGGCACACTTCTGGCTCTAGTTGTTTAGGCAAACCTTAAAGCTATTGTTAAGGTATTTTAGGTGACTGAGCAGCTCTTGCTGCTGTGGAGCGTGGTGGGGAGGAAAGGCTCATGGAGTTACAGGAGTCACCCTCTGCCCCCCTGCCCGGGCAGGACTGGCTGTGCCAAGTGTCACCCAGTAACTGGAGTTACCGTCCATCTCTGCTGCAGGGTGGTGCTTGCAGGTCCTGGCTCAGCCTGGCAGATTGACTAACAGTGCCATCCCAAACACCCTTACGCCCCAATGGGGCCAGCCAGCTGCCAGGCTTACCTCCCAGCCCGTCCCAGTTTGGCATTTCCCTTGCTGACTGAGTCCTGCTTGCAGCCACTGCGGCGTGTGCTGAGCTGGAGGGGAGCATCTGCTCTGCAGGAGACAGCTCAAGGGGAGAAAGGGAGCGGGCTGTTCACTGACCCAGCTGCTCTATGGACACGCTGCTGCATGGGGGACTGATGCAGCTCAGGCAGGGGCCTTGTAGAGTACAGATCTCAAATGAAGATTAAAGATCTTCATGAAGATAGAAGCGACCCCCTGGCACGCTGGGGAGCACAGGCTGGGGCTGTGTGTGGTGCTGGCCAAGCATCAAACCCAAGCATTGCTCTGGAGTGGCAGAGGATGGGCCACCTGCTTTGCAAATGCCATCAGCGTGGACAATACATGTGCCATGCACGTAAATGAGGCCTGATGTCACTGGTGCAGCTGCATCACCCTACCAGGCCCTGGGTAAAACTGTTCAGCCAGGTGGATTTTGGTTCTTCACAAACCTGCACGCTTCCTAGGCAGGGCTGAATTTAGCAGATGGAGCAAACTCCTGAGCCCCTGGGTCTTCCTGTCCAAAGCTCTTCCTTGGCCTTTCTGTACCAAGCACCAGCATGCTCAGTGCAGTGAAGCTCTCTCACTGTGCAGCCTTGGGGATGGCTAGTCACCCCTGGAAGCCTTCCTGCAGGGCCAGGCCAGGCCTGGCATCAGGGCACTGAGAGGAGAGTCGTGGACATTATTCATGTCTGGTTTGGTTGCACAGACTGCTCCAGATTTTAAATGTTTAAATAAAAACTGTTTCTCTAAATATATATATATATATATATATATGTCTTCTAATGTCTTCAGCAGAGATAAAGCATCTTAGGACATATTTAAATAAAAAAAATAATCTGAATTGCGCCTTCAGTGTTCAAGAAAGGGTGATGTACAGAACAGGCCCCCAACTAGTGCAGTCTCTGGGTGTGGGAGTGCTGAGAGAACAGCAGCATTCAACAGGACATAAGTTGCCCTATAGAGGACACAGACTTCACTGGCTACAACTACAACCATACAGGTGATCTAGTCACTCACAGGGGTAGCACATCGTGGCTCCCGGTGGGCTGTTGCTTTGGATGCTCAGAGGAACCTGTGCCTGTCCTTATGCTCAAGAATTAGGCGTGCTCCAGGCTGCCCTGCTCACCTCCCAGTGCCTGACCCTGCAGGCTGGGGTGCTGGGACTGGTCTGGTGCGGGACGACCCTTCCAGGGTGCTGTGCAGCTGAAGGATCCACTGGTTTCCAGTATGGAAGGTCTTCAATCTGAGATGGGTGAGGTGGTGTGGGGAGCAGGAGCCCACATGTCATTTCCTTCACTGGCAACTGGCAAGATAAAAAGGAAGAGGGAAAAGGTGGTTAAGGGATTGATTGCTAATGGTGACCACGTGCACCCCAGCTTTGTGGGGGAGGCCAGCTGAGACCCTTGCCTCTGTGCATGGTGGAGGCAGCACTAGGATGGACCGTGGGCTTTTGGAACTGGAAACACCAATACACTGCAAGCCAGGCAGAATCTGCCTGAGGAAGTGACCCAGGAGCAGGTTCAGACCCCTGCTCCTGAAGGGCATCGGTCGTGTCTTACATCAGTTGGGTTGAAACAGCTCAGCAGATAACAAGGTTCATTTTTGCTAAACCATTTTGTTCACATCAGTTCACTGAAGAAATCAGAGCCTGGCTCTTGCCCTAAACCCTCCCTTTCCAAAACTCCTGTCCTGGGGAGAGCCCGGTTTGGGGAGTCACTCCAGCAGGCACATCCCCAGCGCTCAGGGATGCTGCTAACAAGGTAGAGCAGACACTGGTTTTTGCCAGGCACGTTGCTGGTCTATGCCTGCTTTAAAGAGCACCATCAGCACTTCTGCTGACTGGAGAGATACCATGTGTGCACGCTGTGGCCTATCTAAGTGGCCAGCAGCATTCCTAGATTAACTGGAAAGGATAAGCAGGTCCCTTGCTGCAGGATTTCCTGTGAGAGGGTTTGTGAGGGATGTTACACAGGAAATCACCCTGACCTTAGAAATCAGTGACTGCTGGGGCACAGAAAAAGCCCTTCTAACCATGACCTGGTTTCTCTCTATGAAACCGGACCAAAGGAGAAGAAAGTACCATGGAAAACCTTGGTGGGTCCAGAACCAAAGCATTGGGTGTTAGATAAGGCAAATCTGGGCACCACCACCTTGTATTTGCTTGCAGCCTGTTTTGAGGCTGTTTAAAAAACAAACCAGCCCAGCTGTGTGTAAAAGCTATTGATAAATGACAGTGTGTGAGTACACAGAGAGTCCTGAGCCTGCACGGTGCAGCCAGGCCTGTTACATCCTTAGCCTGTACCAGAAGAGATTCTCTTCTGTGGAAGTAACACCCCTGCTGTACTAGGGATTGTTCTACATCTTCTCCCCCAAAAGGCCATTCTTAGGTGTGTTACTGAGTTCTGATTTTATGATTACCCTTTCAATGCATTTAGTTGATGGGAAAGTAATCTCCTCTTCAAAAACTCATTGTAATTAATTTTGGCTACAGGAAGGTGCTGGGACATGTTTATCAATCACTGCAGCTCTGACTGGAACGCTGTGACTGTTGAGGAGTGACAGGAAGAGCACAAAGGCAAAGGGAGAGGAAAGGGCAGCAGGAGTGGGACCCTTCCTCTGGCTCACCACCAAGGCCTCAGCTCTGTCACCCTGGACCCAGGGTTGCAGTGGGGACAGGCCCAGTGACTACACACAGGTTTGTATGCTGACAGAAAGCAGTTTTCTCCAGGAAAACTTGGGCTGTGCTAGGAATGGCCATTTGATAGTGCAGCTGTCGGGCCAGGAGCACTGCAGCAGGAGGCTGTATGAACGCCAGATGTGTGCTGAGTTCTGGTGGTGGTGCAGTCCGCAGGGGCTGCGTGGCCCTACCTGCTCAAAGAAGGGAGCACTAGGTTTCTGGAAGCAACTCAGTGCAACAGAAGAAAGACATTTGAGTTGACCCCTGGTAGGCAGATGGGCACCTTGAGAGCAGTTGAAGGCCCGTGTCACTCACCGTCTCAGACTTTCACAGAGGCTGGTGGCATCACAAGTTGATTCACCCTGGTGAAGGGAAAAAAAGAGTGAGATGTGAGAGCTGGACTTTGCCAAGAAGCAGACTCCTCAAAACACACCAGCCTCTTAAACCCAGGTTCCTGTTGCTTAACAGTTTCTAAGGAGACAGGATGTTAATAGCTGTCCTGCACATGGCATAAAGCTGAAACCCTTTTGCAAGAGGGGTCAGAGAGCAGTTCTGACACCGGCTGGAACAAGCCCAGTAACATCACTGACACTAATTGACAAGGATTTGGGAAGGTCCCAAAAGCATTCAAATGCAGCAATTATTTCCCTAAGCCAGTAACAAGACTGTTTGGGGCTGTGGAATGGTGGGTGTCCTTCAGCCCACAGCATGAATGGGAACAGTCACCACTGATAAAAATTAAATTAAAGAGAGGGAAAAAACCCCCAAGGGAGCTGTCTCTCAGGTTTCTGGTCCTGGGGACCTGCTGCTGCTGCAGACACCTGCTCCCCAGTGATGGACAGAGCTCGGTGGGGACGGCAGTGTTGCTCTCAAGCCATGTGCTGTCCTGAGGGCAGCGAGGGGAACGGAACCAGGAAAAGGCAGCAAGAGTTTTACCAAGTCCATCCCTTAGACCTGCCCCTCCCTGCTGCTGTTCAGCCCTCCCCATCCACAGCTCCCCTGGTGCCCCAGCTCACCTCTCCTCCCCGGCACAGGCGCCTGCCCAGGCTGGGGATGGTGCAACCCAGTGACAAGCCACCCTGGGACCGAACACCTCAGGGACCTGTGTGCTGTCTCACTGGTGTCAGGGGGACCTGGGAGTCTCTGTGGCGACTGGAAACCCTCCACATGGCTTCAGGTGGGGTGGCCACATCCCAGTGCTTTTACCCACACCCGCTCTTGCTGCACTTGGCCAACAGGAGATGAGTCAGTCACAGAGTCTTCTCCTACCCTCTGCTGCACTAAGGTGAAATACCTGCTCTGAGGCAGCAGTGCTGTGTCCCCTCAGGGCTGGCAGGGGGATTTTTGCCATCCCATGCAAAAGCATCGCTGAGAGACTTGTGCAGGTTCACAGGGATGATCAGAGAGACTCTCATGGCTGGAGGTCCCACCAGGTAAGAACTCACTGAAACATCAGTTGCCTTTAGAAAAACGCTGATTCATTAAAACTCACTGGGTCTCTCTGCCAGACACCACACCTGACTCTGGACACTATGTTTTGCTGGAAAAGGCTGATGCTGGGTTCACAGGGACACCTTCCAAGCTATCATACAATACTAATCTCCAGATGGGTGAACGTGCCATAATGTTCTTGGAAAGTCACGTCCCTTAACCATGTCATCCATTCCACATCTGCACAAGATGCAGGCTGTTCAGTTACTTCAGCACAGAGAACCCACTGGCAACACTGACAGAAGACTTTCCTTCCTATATTACTTACAGTTCAGCTTCCCACAGACTAAAAAGTACCTCCCAGGTAAGTGCTTAGGTTGTGCGAAGTCAGGAGTGCTGCTCCCTCTTTGCACCGTAACACACTGCTCTCAACTCCTGCCTTATCCCCTGTTCCGGGTGGGAACAGAGGCTGAGAGGGGCCAATCTGCAAAGCATTTGGAAGATCTCATGGGAAATCAGACCCCACATGGACTTGCGAACTTGCTGGGGAGAGGAGTGACTTCCAGGGCTCACATGGGAAGCTTGTGGGCAGAGGACAGAGCTGAAAGGGACTTCCAGATTCCGGAGAGCGCAGATGTCACTCACTCTCACTGAAGCCCCGTGCTGTGGGTCCCTGGCTCTGCCCAGCCTGGTTCCAGCAAGGCTCAGCTCCCACTTGGCTGCAGGTCAGCTCACAGGTTTTTATTTTTTTAAAGCAAAACCACTAATTATGAATTTTAGATTCTCTTAGGTGGTAAAATGCAGCACATGGACTTCAGCTAATGAGGCTCAAGAGCATCTAAATCCCTCTTTAAGCCCCGCTTGTCTTTCTAATAAGGCTAATCCCACCCTGAATAGATTGTCACTTCTGACTTGGGGATATCTGCTGACTGAACAGGGGGTCCTAAACTGTTCTATTTTCTCTGCAGTGTTTTCTTAAGATTGTGAATGTTTTCATTCCTTGAAGAGAGGGGGTGACTCCTCCTAACCCCATTGCTTCCTCCCCTGTCAAACCTGAGTATTTCCTCTAGATTCTATCAAGCCATTTCCATGCAGTGTGACAGCACCTATAATTCTGAAGTATTTATAAGACTGCCTGATCAATATTAAACTGCATGCTCTAGAGCTGTTAAATATTTATACTATGTAAAATGGATCTCATGTCACAGCACCTCAGCCAGTCAGAGAGGAAAAGAGGACGAATTTAAGATAATAGAAGAGTGGCCAGGATCCTTCCCAGGTCAGCCATCCTCTACTTCATTGCAGGATTGTGCTGAGCTGACGCTCCCTTCCAGTCCAACTACTCACTGAGCTGACAGATACTGGGCATTAGGGTTTGTGGTACAGCCACAGTGCTGCACAGACCCCGGCACCACCTCAGCCTTACAGGGCATCTGAAAGAGCTTTTGCTGCCCACATCCTTGGAGAATGCTCCACTCCACCCCCATCTCAGCAAGAACAAACCCCAGATCTCCCTTCTCACCTGCAGTTCCATCTCTCCCAGCACTTCAGAGTGAAGTTGTGAGTGGTAGTGGGGGGATGTATGTCCCACTGACTCTCCATAAAATACAGGCCACCGAATGTCTGAGCTCCATGAATCCTTCCTGATCATCAGCTCAGACTCGAGCAAGTCACAGGATGCCAAGGAGGAGACCAGTTCAGTTTCATATGTAACTCAGCACACACACTTTAGCATCCCACAGCTTCCCAACAGTCCTGTTTCCTGGTGATCTAAACAAGTCCAGTTCTGTTTTTTGTAACAGAGAAGCATAACTAGGAAATAATGTCCTAATTTTTATGGCTTGCACTTAACTTTTACAACCAACACTAAAATGCTCCAGTGTGGTCCTTCTGGCCTGCAAATAACTCATTTTGTGACAAGCAGGAGCTTGTTCAGCAGATGTCAGAGATACAGGGGCAGCTGGAGGACTGTGCTGAGCAGCAGCTCCTGCCTTTGATTAAGGATCCTTCTTCTTTCACTTTGCTGCAGAGGACTCTGTTTCTGAGGTGCCCTGCAGTGTGCCAGGACAGGCCCGTTGGAAGCAGCACTTCAGGCAGGGATACTGGTGTAACACCAGTGGCACCCTTCAGCACCTTCCTCCCTGTCTGAACTTGTGCAGATGTTGGGGGGTGTAAACTTCTGTTCAAGCAAGTTTTCAAACCCTGCTTGGGAAGTGCTGACAGGCCTGGTGACAGCAGCCTTGGAGAAAGACCTGCTGAGTAATGCTGAACACGTTGTGATGGGGAATGCCAGGCCCAAGCACCCAGCTCTGCCAGAAGCCAGCTGTGTCTTTTACACGTACCCCAAGGCAAGCTGTGTTGGGAAGAGGCCTTGTGAACACGCTGACACCAGGTGTTCTAGGTGATGTTTCAACGGACAGATACCCTTGAAGGGTCACTATGGCCTGGATTCTGTGAAAGCTCAATCTCTCAGGTACAGCTGGTTAAGGGGGTGGGGGGGTTGGGGGTCAAAGCTACAGAGCCAGTGACACTCTCCACCTGCACATCAGTGACGTGTAGCAGCCCAGGCAGGTGCAGCGTTCTGCAAACCCTGCTGCTGAAGCTCTGCATAACCCTTCAAAGCTGATGCTGCTGTCTGCAGCTGCAGGATTATCATTTGTCCCTCCACAGCTGTGTGACTTCTGCAACACTGAATTGCAGCGACTGATAAACAGGCCTGGGAAGTCACTCGCACCCGAGGTTGGACCATACTGTTGCATTCCTGAGGGGGACCCACAAAACGATGGAGTTGGGGGCTGGGGCAGTGTTCCACATTGGGTTCCTTGGCCTTCACATGCACACAAGCTTGGCTCTGTCAGGGAGGTTACAATCTAGGATAGAAGTGAAGCTGTCACCACCATCTCCCTGACCATCTCCCATCCAGAAGGAGGAAGGAGATCGCTAGGCCCGAAAAGCACGAGGTGGGCTGGAGCCCAGGCCAAGTCCTCTCTGCACAGTAACCACCTCCTAACGTGCCTCTGAAACGCCAGGGGAGCATGTGGGTCACACATTTGGCTCACTGCATCCACCACCTTGTCACTGCAGGGATGGATCGATCACCTGAAGGAAATCCTTCCTGCAGCCACCACAGGAATGTTTGTAAACAAAGGAGGGGAGCAGGCACAAGTCTACAGAGCCTCCCACTCGGATTTTCCACCACGGTCTGCTTGCTGCCATCGCCCTTAGGAACAGAATCAACTTCAAGAGGACACACACACACACACACACACACACACACATATATATATAAGTATAGACATAGATATTGCAGTTGGCTTGCCAGCCATACAAACAGGTAACGGGACCAGGAAACACCTCCTTAAAACACACAACCGAGCACTCCTCACACCTCATTTGTACACGCAGCCCCCCTGTTGCTCTGTCTCACTGATACTCCACCACAGGGGGATTGCTAGCTGCGTTTCACTGGGGTTTTGTCCTGTTTCCCTTGCAGGCTTTCAGCCAGACCCCATGGACTGCACCGGGTTTCACCTAACAAAGCCCGATGCTAACAGGGCTTATGCCTGTGGGCACCGAGTTCATGCAAAGATCTCAGCCCCTAAAAAAGACAGCAGATTGTCTGTGGCTATTCCACGTTTTGCTCAATGCACAAACCAAGCCCCACAGCTGCTGTATCTGCTGCAGAGAGACACTGCTCTTTCAGCTTGGCTCTCTGCCCCACACGTGAGCATAACACCCTGGTCCCAAGAATGCACCACCTTTTTGCCAGACACTTTCTGAAGAACAAACCCATCAGGCTGGAGCCTCTGGTCCAAGCCTGTACCTTTTATGCTCTTCATTAGACAGGGTTCTTAATGGCACAGTGCAGAATGTAAATACATTAGCAGGTACCTCAATAGAGTCGCCCTTTTCACCTGCGGTTGGAAGGAGCTGGCTTTGATTCCCTGCTCTACAGCTGGTCTCACAGGGTGTTGAACAAGCTGCTAGGTGTGGTTGTGCCTCCGTCGCCTCCCTAAAATACAGCTGCAGAACATCAAGCCGTGGTACAGCCTGTTGCCTCCTGCACACAGGGTGCAGGAACAGCCAGATCAAGGGTTTCTCCCAGAGACCACGGCCTGTTTTACCTGAACACCAACTGCTCTGATATTAAAGTAACTTTGGGATGAGACATCCCCAATTAACACCGAGCTAATTACTGCAGAAGGTCAGTGCTTTGATTTAAAAGGCTCTGCAGCGACAACGATGTCTGCAAGTGGAGATGTGTGAAAGGTGAGCAATAGTACTGCATCAGCCTAGAAAGATCCCAGTGAGTGGTACAGGGGCAGGACTGGCTCTGCTAAAAATAGCCCAGCCATGGCAGCCTCCTGATGCGTCCTGACAGGTTCATGCAGCCTCCCAGGAACTGCTGGATGAAGCCGAGGTCGGTTTGCTGAAGGAGAAGGATGCTAAGCAGAATGCTAAGAGTTGGGCACAGGAGAAGCTTGCACTGGAGAAGGAAACCACTGCTTCATTTAGCTCTGCTGCCCGCTCGTGCTCCCTCATTGCTGGGCAGTGAGGAAGCCTGGGGCTTGCATACACCTGGAGCACCCCAGGCTCAAAGAGGAGCTGGCTGTGCCGCTGGCATGGGGCTGCCCTTCCTTCTGGAGATAGGTGCTGGATCAGGTTGGATCAGGCCATGCTGAGCAGCAGCAATCTGGTGGGATGTCCCGATAGGAGCATTGTGCCAGTGGTAACAGGTACTCTGCCAGCTGTGCTGAGAGCCCAACTGGATTAAATCCCCTTTTCCTCCTGCACACCAGTGGGTTTAGCACACAGAATATGATCATTGTGTACAGCATCTCTCCACAGACACTGCAAAGGGGCTGGCCATTTCCCCCTGCAGCCCAGGCTTGAGAGAGTTAGCAACATGAAGAAGGTCCCCCCTTAGTCTTCTTCTCTCCAGGCTGAACAGCCCCAGCTCCCTCAGCCTTTCCTCAGAGGGGAGATGCTCCAGGCCCTTCAGCATCTCCGGAGCCTCCTCTGGCCTCTCTCCAGGAGATCCCTGGCTGTTTGATCCCAGGGAGCCCAGCACTGGACACAACACTCCAGGTGGGGCCTGAGCAGGGCAGAGCAGAGGGGGAGGATCCCCTCCTGGGACCTGCTGCCCACACTCCTCTTGATGCCCCCAGGATCCCCTTGTCTCTCTCAGCCCCCAGGGCAACTGCTGGCTCATGGCCACCCTGTCATCTCCCAGCACCCCCAGGTCCTTCTCTGCAGGGCTCCTCTCCAGCAGCTCACCCCCAGCCTGTACTGGGGAAACAAGCTCCAGAGCAGTCTGCCTTACTGCTCCACAGTGGGATGCTACCATGGACTCGCAGAGTTTGTGAAGATGTGGGTCTCTGAAGCCCTGAAAGCTTTGTGTCTGAGTCTGTCCCTGTACATATAATCCTGCCAGGTAACAATGGTCTCAGCAATAAGGGGGTGGGATCTTTTGTGCCATGGGAGATGTGGGTGACATCGTACCCTCATGTCCACTGAAACAATGGATGAAAGAGGAAGGTCTTGTCTTGCTTTCTTCTTGGTGTGATTGAACAGGAACAGGGGTAAAACATGACATAAAGAGCAGGTATGATCTAATCAAGTCTTTAAACAGGAAAACCTGCAGAACCTCCTGATGCCACTTGATTAGAAACAAACTTCTTACCCTCTGCAGTAACTGCCTCATAGTACAGCTCTTTTTACCACCCTCTGAGCTGTGAGGTACAGGTTGCTGTCCTATTTCACACTGCTGCAAGCCCAGGCAAGCCAAGTCTGGCAGCAACCTTAGGATGGACCAAACCAGGGCACTTAAGACACCCTTAGCAAAGCACTGGATGTTTTGTCCCCACTTCACTAAAAAATGCCAGTGAGGCCCAAGACCCAGCCACAAGTACATTCCCCTGACACAGGTACAGCCACAGCCACCCTGACCTGCAGAGTTCTCCATGGGAAAAGGTCACCTAACCTTATGAGGGATAACAATACCTTCATGGTACAGTCTGACCGTGACAAGCATGGGGAAACAGATCAACAGGGCTGGATTTTTAATTATTTGTTCCATTTCCTTGTGTCAGAAAGGGTTTCTGGCTTGGAAGGCTGCCTTCTGCTCAGTGCTTCAGTCACTGGGCTGGGATCTCATGAAGGTTCCTCTGTGCCAGGGCAGCCTTAGCAAAGAAATGTGAGTTTAAAATATCTTCCTGCACCTAAGTCCCTGCATGCCAAGAGCTGTCCTGTGCCATGGCACTGCAAACTGACACGCTGAATCCATGTGAGCATATGGATTAAGGGACCCCTGTGCCTTGCAGTCAAGTGTGTTTAATCCTGTTTAACCACTGGTGAGCATTTTAGGGGCAGCATCTGACTCCCTGAAGGTCATGGCAGAGTCAGTAGCCAAGACAGCAGTAGGACTGCAGGTAGTTCTTGATCTGGTGGTTCTTATGGGACAAGTAATGAGGCACGTGGAGAAACTCCAGTCTTGCTGTAGAACAAGCAGCTAGGAAGAGTCTAGGAATATTATCCAGCCTGGAGAAGAGAAGGCTGCTTCTGGGGGGACCTCATTGCAGCCTGCCAGTCCCTGAAGGGAGCAGAGACACAGGAGGGGAATCAGCTTGTTCAAAGGGCAGAGCCTGGCAGGACAAGGGGGCTGGAGTGAAGCTGAAGGAAGGAAGGTTGAAATTGGATCTGAGGGGGAAGTTCTTTGCAGAGAGAGTGGTGAGGGGCTGGCAGGGGCTGCCCAGAGAGGGGGTGGGTGCCCCGTCCCTGGGGGTGTTCCAGGCCAGGTTGGCTGGGGCCCTGGGCAACCTTGTGTAGCTCCAGGCCTGGGGGTTGGTGTCCCTGCCTGTGGCAGGGGGTTGGAGCTCTCTGATCCTTGGGGTCCCTTCCAACCCAGACCAGGCTGGGATTCTGAGATTAGATTTTCCTTTCTGCATGGCACAGGAGATTAACCCCAAAAGGACAGTATACATGAGGGGTTGATGGGCTTGGGGAACTGTGAAATTGTCTGCAGCCTCTTCTGCAGCTCACAGTTAGCAAGGGCTGTGCCAGTACCAGCTGGCATAGTCCTTCTGCCTGTACTTAAGCAAAGCTCCTGCTGCCAACTCAGTGTATTTCAAGTGCTGTGAGCATTCTGTGTGAGGACCACAACTGAGCTCATGATGTTGGTGAGCAGCCAAGCTGACCTTTGGTATCTTCCTACCTTAACTCCTAGCTCGACTAGGGTGACAGAGCAGATCAGTGCTCTGTGAGACCACGTTTTCCATCTGCATGAAACCAACTGAAGAAGCAAACCAGCATTTAAAATGCAGCAGGTCCCCAGCTTTTTTTAACATCCTTTGTTAGCTCCATTTATGGAGTTGCAAACATGGCTAGTAAACAGGGGAGAAAAAAACCCAGCAAGCTTTTTCCAGCAATAATAAACCCACTTAGATTTTCCCTACCTCTTCCCTTCATATTCCTGATCCTTCAATTCCATATCAACCATCTAATAGTCTAATTTTATTCCATCTGCAGTCCATGCATCTTTATCATGCCACTCTCAGATATCCAGAACGCTCTCCTTGCTGCTCTTCTACCATCATCTCAGATCCTCTGCATCCTAATCTGGGCTTTTTGCTGTAAGTTCACATGCCTTTAAAGGCCAAGGACATCTCCTCTGAGCTAAAAAAGCACTGTGAGTTTATATCATTGCAGGAAAATTTTAAATTACTGTTCTTCTTTTGTAAACTAAAAACCAAACAGATCAATCATGTTATTTCCCCTAAATAGCTGAATATGAGCAGTGAGCAAACTGTTCCTCAACTCTCCCTTTATGGGAATCGTTAAAATCCACTTGCTGGCCCAAAATCTACTCACAAACCCGCCTTGGAATTAATAATAAAGCTTTAGCAATGCTCAAAAACTGACAGATGACTCAGTGGGAAGGACCCTTCCCTCTAATAACACAGGGCAGAACTGGTCTAACATGCCAGCTGAAGACCCATGACACTGGAGGGGGCTGCATCCTTTGCTGGTGACAACATGAGGATGTCTGAGGGGTCCTTCCTGTCTCTAACTTCTGCCATAGAAAAATCAGAGAGAAGAGGCTTGGCAGCGTCCTTCCCCTGCCCCACATCACAGAATCTGCAAAGCAAAAAATAAGGTGAGGCACACTTTCAACTTGCTGCAAGAGGAGAACTGGAAGATCATTTCAGAGCTCGTCCTAGAAAAGGCTAAAAATAAGCCAGAGAGGAGGCAGGAGACAGAGCCTGAAAATGGATTATTCTCCTTTTCCTGTAATGCAATTTGCAGATGTGCTGTGTTTAAGACAGGGAAAAGGTGTGTGGACTTGGGCTTGTTCTTTCTGTGGCTTGCACTGTACCTAGCCTGTGATGAGGGTTCTCTTTCCAGTGTTTGTACCCATCCCTTTCAAAATGAAATGTTCCTCAGCACTGCTACTCAGCAGGGGTTTCCACACCTGATCAAAATGTGTGGTAAGAGTAAGGTTTATTTTTTCATTATTATTATTAAACGTTTCAGTTTAATTTTAGGAGGAAGAAAAACCTACCAGAGGTGTTTAAAGAACCTGCTTCTTGTCATGTAAACAAATGGGTGAACCATCTAGGCTTGCAGGTCTCTCTGAAGCACTGAGTGTGTAACTAGTTAAATACTTAGATTCTTTTCTTCTGACCAGCTGCATCAGTGCAGAGATTTATTCCTGTCCCTGTCTGCACCAGGGATACACACTGCAGTTGCATCCTGCTGCCTGATCTGCATTGCTGTATCTCTGGTGAAAATACCCAGCACGTATCATGCAGAGAGGGACTGAACAATGATAAAACTTGGCTGTGCATCCAGAGCATCCTTCTGTGCCTCTTGGAAGGCTATGGGGAAAAGCCAGGAAAATCTCATGCTTCCAGGGATAAAACCAGGGATTAATGAATTAAAAAGAAATCCTTTGAGGGAGCCTGTCCTGCACAGGGAGGGGATTCTCAGGAACAATCAGGGTGAGTTTGGGTTTTTTCCTCAGTCACAGCTGGGAGTGGCCACTGTTGGAGACAGGAGTGCAGACTCAGCCTGCTGCAGAGCATCCTTGGCCCTGCCGGTCCTTGCCCGTGCAGAGAGAAAGGATCACAGCTCAGCACAGCTCCAGATGCCCAGCATTCATGCTGCTTGCCCCAGAGAGAATTACCTTGCACACTAATTACACTGCAGAGATTTATAATGCCCTGGCACCCAAGAGCTCTCACAGCTTGGGGAAAGAGCCTTTTTTCTCCTGTTTCCATATAAACCCAACACACTCTTCCCACTTGCTGATGAAGTTGTTACTTCTGTAAGTACCAATGTAGGACATTTCTTCTGAAGCTTTCTAGGGTGAAGCTCCTTCCACCCCCCTTATCTGCATTATGAGCAAGGAAGAGGCCAGAGACAGAATACAGACACAATTCTCAGTGGTGCTGAGCTTTTACTTGTAATGAAACAAGTACCTAGAGTACTCCTGACCTCTGAGAGCTGCCTGCTACCTGGTACCTGTCAAGGCTGCACAGGTATCACTGATGGAGCAGGGGATAGAAATAAGGTCAGGACAGGCTGGGGTGAGCTGCTGGAGAGGAGCTCTGCAGAGAAGGACCTGGGGGTGCTGGGAGATGACAGGGTGGCCATGAGCCAGCAGTTGCCCTGGGGGCTGAGAGAGACAAGGGGATCCTGGGGGCATCAAGAGGAGTGTGGGCAGCAGGTCCCAGGAGGGGATCCTCCCCCTCTGCTCTGCCCTGCTCAGGCCCCACCTGGAGTGTTGTGTCCAGTGCTGGGCTCCCTGGGATCAAACAGCCAGGGATCTCCTGGAGAGAGGCCAGAGGAGGCTCCGCAGATGCTGAAGGGCCTGGAGCATCTCCCCTCTGAGGAAAGGCTGAGGGAGCTGGGGCTGTTCAGCCTGGAGAGAAGAAGACTAAGGGGGGACCTTCTTCATGGTGCTAACTCTCTCAAGCCTGGGCTGCAGGGGGAAATGGCCAGCCCCTTTGCAGTGTCTGTGGGGACAGGACAAGGGGCAATGGCTGCAAGTTAGAGCAGAGGAAGAACTTTTCCCCAGTGAGGGTGAGGGAGCCCTGGGCCAGGCTGCCCAGGGAGGGTGTGGAGTCTCCATCTCTGGAGAGATTCCAGCCCCGTCTGGACGCCGCCCTGTGCAATAGGAGCTGGGGAGCTGCTTTGGCAGGGGGTTGGACCCCAGGAGCTCTCCAGGGCCCTTCCAACCCCTGGGATTCTGGGATTCACTGGATTCCTGATCTGTTTCTGTAGTGCTCTGCCATGGCAAGACTGCATGTGTGTGTGTTGTCTGCCAGAGGATCTCAGGGAATAGCTGGGGCACCACAAATCTTCATCAGCAGGTAAGAAATACAGCAGAGAGTGCAGACGTGTTTGGAAACAAAATGTGACTGCTGTAACCCTCCTTCTACAGAAGGGGAGAGGAACAATAGTGGAGTGAAATCACAGCAGGAATTGTAGTTGAGTGGTTTAAAAAAAGGACGGAAGTATTTATTGTTACTAAAGCCTGAGAGCTCTTACAGAAACCATTCTTAGCCCTTTTCTCTCTCTTACCACTTGGGAAGGGTGGGATTAAATTTGTGTTTTAAAAATTAGGCCAAAACAGATTGTATTCTATTAGAGAGTATGTAGAGCGTCGTGTCTTCTGCTAGTACTGAATTTACTAAAAGCCTGTTGAAGCTGTCAGACTCCTGAATATGCCAATGGTTATAAAAGAATTGTGACCTTTTTTTTTTTTTTTAAAAAAAAAGAAGATCTGCAGTAGAAATGTTTCTCCTGAGTGTTTTTGTGAGGGGGGGTCAGCCTTACTGACTGGAATTCCGGTTTAAAGAAGTCATCTACCAAATATGCCAGGAATTGTGGCAGTGCTAAAAAGTAATGTGTGAAAAAGTCAGGAGGCACTGAAAGCCTGGAAACTCTGTGTCTGAAAGGAAGTGTGGTGGAAACTGGGGGAAGCTTTACAGGAAAGAGAGGTTGCTATCCTGATCCCCTGGCCCTGCCTGGAAGGAGAAATTATCTCTAAGCAAACACCCAGACACCAGTACACAGAGGAACAAACAAAGGAACAGAATCCCAGCAATAAAACCCTGAGCCACTTTTGGCAGCAGCCTGGAAATTGAAGCAGGGAAAGCTTAATTTCAAGCAGGGAAAGCTTAATTTCCAAGGGCAGGGCTGTGCAGTGCAGTGTTACACCTCTTTGCTTCCACATTGGTTCAGTGGAGGGGTCTGTGGCATCTGCCCCGCGTGCCCTGACCCTGGGGTGATGAATGGGTTTAATCTCTGGCGTGTGACACCAGCCATTGGGATCCCTGCAGGTTAATTGATTTCTTTTGGCAAAGCACATTTCCAAGTCCTGTTGTCTGAGCAGCAGGACTGACTGCAGAGGGAAAACAAGGCATCTTGAGGAAGCCATGCTGCCCTGGACCCGGCCAGTGGCAGGTGGGATCTGAGGGAGGCCCCAAAGGCAGAGAGACACCCTTGCCAAAGGGCAGATGGTCTGTCACACAGGGGGAGCTGGGCTTCGGTGCCGGAGCTGGCGTGGAGTTTTACTGCTAATAGCAAAATGCTGTGGGGGCTTTTCTCTCTCACAGGTATCACACAGCCAACAACAAACGAGCCCTCCCCATTGCCCATGGGTTCACTGGTCTCCTCCAAAGAACAGTGGACCAGTGACTGTTGGGGAAGCTGGCTTGTCTTGGAGCTGAAATAGGCTGCCCAGGGAGGTGGTGGAGTCCCCATCCCTGGAGGTGTTTAAGAGGCTGCCTCTGGCTGCAGGAGTGTGATGGGCTGTTAACCTCTGCGGTGTGTGTCCGCCTGTCTCCCATCCTCCCAGGAGAAAGGCAAAGGCAAACAGCCAACCCCAGACCAGTCACCTACCCACATATTCAGCATTTTAGAGTGCTGAGATGAAGCCTTTAAGAGGTGGACTAGGCAGGGTTGGGCTGTGGTTGGACTTGATGGTCCGATGGGTCTCTTGCAACCCAGGTGATTCTACAATTCTGTGAATAGAGTACAACCAAGTCTGCCTGGACCAGAGAGCAGCAGGCAGGTATCAACACTTCTACGTAGGAGAAAGCAGAGCTGTGGGCTGCGATCTCCCTCCCACAGTAACACTACTGCAGAGCTGGTGTTCTGGGAAACCTGTAACACACACCAACACTGGAACCCAAGCAGAGTCAGCCAGCCCATGACCTATGGCTACATGAAGGGGACTTCATCTGCTGCATCGTGTGACTATACCCTGTCACCACATACAACTCCTGGTTCCTTACCCTGATCACCTAGAAGCTTACATTCATCTTGCTGCACCCCCAGGTGTTCGATCGCTGCTTAGCCTTGCATTAGCTTACACAGTGCACAATGACAGAGGTAGGGCTGGAAGGCCACCAGAGAACTCCCATCCTCCTGCCTCAAGACTGAGCCAGGGAGGCCTTCAGAAACACACAGCAGCTTCTCCAAATAATCTGTTGTAGCATTTACCTCCTTTTTTTCTTTTAAGGAATTCCTCCTAACATCTAATCTCCAATCTCACTTCTTGCAATTGAAAGCCCTTACATGCAGATAACAAGCCAGGCACACATCAACCATGTCCCATCTCCAAAGCCACGCTGAAGTTCAGCTTTGCAGGACTTAACCTTCTTAACAACATACATGATGAGGCCTTGGTTTTCCATACATCTCAGCATACTTTTTTTTGTACATCTCAGTACAGGGGGAATGTATAGATCTAAAGGCACCAGGAGACAAAAAACCCTTCCTTACTCTGGTATTTGTGCATCTTAGTAAAAGGAGGGTGGAACTGCTCCTAGAGGGCAGAGCACCATCTGTAGCACTGCTTCCAAAGCTCTTGGGTCCATCTGATATGATAGCTGGAGCCAGGAAGTATCACCCAAACTGTTCACACACTTACACCGACGCCCAAACATCGTATTTTCCCTCTAGTTGTACTACAACTAGCGACAGTGATATGCCAGGGCCCTTCTCCTGAAGGTACAGTGAGGTATACTCTGCTCCCTCTGGCTGCGATGGGCTGTTAACCTCTGTGGTGCGTGTCTGCCTGTCTCCCATCCTCCCAGGAGAAAGGCAAAGGCACCCTATAGCCAACACCAGAGCAGTCCCCTACCCACATATTCAGCATCACATTACACATAAACACTCTACATTTTTTGACAATTATGAGAAAGAGACTAACCCCAGGAGTTTGTATGTCATGTGGAAGCGTCTTCTGAATTACTGTAGTTGCCAACTGTGAGGTGATCCGAATCGGTTTCTTTACTGAAAAACAGTAGCTTTTTTTTTAGAAGCTGCAATAAGGGACTGGGGAAAGACTGTCTTTACTATAGCGACCCCTGAGCACCTCTGTCCCCACACACAGCTTTCTTCCTGTGTACTGGAGATAGTGAGCAGGGCACAGGAGGCTGACACGGGGCTGCAGGCTCAACGCTGACCACCAAGCTCGGTAAAGTATCTCCTGCTCTTCACCTAGCAGCCCTCACCACCAATGGTCTGGGCTGTGGCATGCTCACGCCAAGGGTAAAAGGGGGCCTGTGACCTCAAATACTGTGCTCCCCTCCTGCTCATACGGCCAACAACTGAGACCTGCCAGAGCAGAAAGCATGTAAAGGATGCCCAGCCAGCATGACCCAAGCCCCTGTGCTTCGTGCAGCCTCATGCACTCTGCTGAGCTGAGGTTCTTCCCACACAACACGGCATCCTTTACCTGTACAGACCACAGCCAGGGAAAGAGGACAAGCATAACAGGAGAGAAAACAAGGTGCAGTACCTCCCCATTTGCAATTGCCAGGTTACTCACTGTTGTTCAGCTTTGACTCGGTCACTTAGGAAGAAGAGGGCTGTGGCCAGGAAGAACATCCCTCCCAGGACGACGACAAATGGGCAGAGCATGAGTGCGTACCCCAAGCTGAGGAACTCCCAGACTGGGGACTCCTTTGTGCTTTGTCGTATCACGTCAGAGATCTAGGAGAGACAGGCAAAAAAATGAGTTACTTAGATGAGAGAGAGACAGGATAATGGGGAAGGGATCACAACTCCCTCAAGGACCTCCCACCAGACATAGGCATGAGGTTTAAAATGGAACAGGCTGTTCAGTCAAAGCAGAACGTCCCTTGCCCGCTTCAGCCTTCAACCACCCACTCTGGAGCCTGTGCAGATCATGCCATGAGAAGCTTGGCAGGGGTTCTCTTCTCCCTGTTGCCCTTCTGGCCTGGTCTTCATCTTCTCCCTGGCTTCTTCAGTGAGCACACCCATGGGTATCTAACCTTGCTGTACTGACCAAGCCTCCCAGGATGCCGACAGGACCACACCAGCATTGCTCAGCAGGTTGAGGGAGTGATCAGTCTTCTGCGATTTCCATCAAGCCCTGCTAACCCTTACACCTCACCCACCTTTCAGCCAAAGGAGGTATTAAATTCCATTCCTGTGTATTGAGTGGGAAAGGGGAAATGTTTCTCAGAGAACAACACCAGCAGAGACCCCATCCGACTTTCAGCAAAACTCAAACGTGGGGTTTTTATCCCCACATCTGAGGCACGGGCTTCATTCCTGCTTCTAAGCTTGCTGCCCTCTGAAGTGTAACTGCATGTAAAGTGTGACCCTGTGCCCAGGGCCCGCCGTGGCCTGTTCCATAGGGGCTGCGCTGGCACTGAGGATCCACTGGCCACTCCAGCAGCCTGCCCCTCTGACAGCCAAAAAGCCTGGTTATAGGAAGGCAAACACAAGTTTGTGCTTACACAAAGGAGCAGTGACGTGCAATAGCAGTGCTTAGTTGACTATTAAAAGCTTTTGCTAAAACTCAGCAATATTTAATGACTGTCTGTAGCTAAAACAACCACATTTTAATATTTACTGCCCAGCCAACAACTTTACTCTTCATAAATCTGACAGAGCGGTAGCAGCAGTCGGGACAAGTCTCAAGGCATTGGGTATTTAAATGTCCAGCTCTGTTTTTAGCCATGACCTTTTGTTGAGGCATAAATACTGGTTTATATCCAAAGACTGCAGAGAATTTGCATAACATAAAATCCCACTGCTGTGTGCACAGGCAAAGCAGCTCCTGAAACAGGCAGAGCTTGTGCAGCATCTTCCAAACTGCTACACTGCTGCTAATGAACAAGGTGGTGTCAGGCACAGGCTGCAAGCAAAATCTGACATTCAAGGTGTAAATCTGGAGAATCAAGTGAGGAAATGCCACATGCAGGAGGAGTGAGCGATTCACAGCCCAGCAGCTGAGCAGAGGCCAAGCGCAGCAGCAGGGCACGGAAGGGTGTCACTTGTGGGGACTCCAAGGAACAGGTGGCAGAGTGTGTTTTAGAAGAGAAACTCGGGAGCACTGCCTGTCTTACAGAATCCCAGGTGCTCGGAGAGCTCCTGGGGTCCAACCCCCTGCCAAAGCAGCTCCCCAGCTCCTATTGCACAGGGCGGCGTCCAGACGGGGCTGGAATCTCTCCAGAGATGGAGACTCCACAACCTCCCTGGGCAGCCTGGCCCAGGGCTCCCTCACCCTCACTGGGGAAAAGTTCTTCCTCTGCTCTAACTTGCAGCCATTGCCCCTTGTCCTGTCTCCACAGGCACTGCAAAGGGGCTGGCCATTTCCCCCTGCAGCCCAGGCTTGAGAGAGTTAGCACCATGAAGAAGGTCCCCCCTTAGTCTTCTTCTCTCCAGGCTGAACAGCCCCAGCTCCCTCAGCCTTTCCTCAGAGGGGAGATGCTCCAGGCCCTTCAGCATCTCTGTAGCCCTGTCTCAGTGCCTTAACACCCATTGTAGAGCTCAAACCCTGCTAGAGTGAAGGAAAGGAGGCCAGCCTGACGCTGGGGGTGAAACCACCACACACAGAGGATTCCCTGCCAGGATGGAGCATTTCCAAGTAGACAGGAGGAGAATAAACACTGGAAGAGCTTCTCTATAGAAAGAACTGAAAGGTTTTAGGCAGAATTCTGTTTCATTCCCTGCCCTAGAAAAATTTTCAGTGCTTGGGAAGCATTCCTGTCCTCTCCAAGAGGATTTTATTCAGTGTGTAACGTACACACAAGACAAGACCGAGTGTTACGAACAAGTCTCATGCAGGGGAAAAAAAGGTCCTTAGTCTGAAGGCAAATAACAGTGGCTGTTAGTCTGAGAGACCCATGAAAAACCAGCAATGAGACTTGAATGTGAAATCACCCACAGGAAATTAGCAGAACATGCATCCACAAGACAGGAACATCACCTGGTGATTTATTCCCTCTTGTATCCAGATGCCTCAATTCCCAACACTTCTCTCACTCTTCATTATGAACCAAATTTTGGCATCAAATCAGCCCCTCTTTGTGCAAGAGCCAGAATCCATGCTACTCTAAAATAGAAATTTAGAAATTCTAAACCATTTCTCATTTTTTGGGAATTGATACAATTATCCCCCTGAAAGGACCAGGCAATACATCACTGGACAAATTGACATGACAAACCAGCAGTAGAAGATGAAAAGCCAGGCATGCAGTCCCCATTGCCCTCTCTCATGGATGACATGATATCCTAAGTGAAAGCCAGCTTTGACAATGTGAAGTCTCCAGCAAATAAAACTCCCAATGCAGCTTGCCCTGCACCTTCCCTTCCAAGGCATCATGTCAAGCTTTTATACTAACACATTATGGTAACCCTGAATATGCCAGCTTTCTCAGGTTCATCCCAACGTATTCCATGCATATTTTAGGAGAAGCAGCAGTCCCTCCCATCCAAGGTGTAATGCTTCCCATCAAGCCAGCTGGGCTTTCTCATCTAGTTTTCATATAATCCCCTCACCCATCTGCATTGCTCAACTCCAGAGCTCTATCAGGGCACACATAGGTGTGTTTTGCTGTTAATCTAACAGTCACTGTTCCCTGTTGTTTGGTTCCTGTCAGTTACAAGCCACCGACTAAGACTGGAATCTTGGCATCTCCTCTCAAGAGGAGCCAGGACATAATTACAGACTTGGGCTCCAAGAAGGACAGACTGTTTGCCAAATGTCCTGCTCTGTACTGCCAGTTCGTGGCTTTCCAGATTCCTCCAGTATCCAGGCCTGGAGGTTGGTGGCCCTGCCTGTGGCAGGGGGTTGGAACTCTCTGATCCTTGGGGTCCCTTCCAACTCAGACCAGTCTATGATTCTATGATTCTGTGAGAGCATCCCCAGCCTTCTAGCTGTGATTTGGCAAGCCCCAGTCTAGCACCATGCACAGTGCCTTCTCCCTATCATCAGTAGCAAGACGTGGGGGTTGATGTGTGGTGGGTGCCAGTTCCTCAGCGTTGAGCCATGTGTGTGGGATCCCTTTCTTTGTTCTGCCAATTGGCAGGTGGCAAAAAACCCCTTCAAAACATTTACCCAAAACGTGGGGGTGGAACATCAATAAGGAAATCTTGCTGCTGCTTTGCCATCTTATCAAATGCCTTTGATAACATCCCAACTATGAACGTTCACATCTTTTCCCTCAGTGTGTAACAAAGACCTCAGGAGAAGAAGAATGACTGTGCTAAACCAACCTGGGCTCGTGGCATTGCTACAGCACAACCCAAACGGTGTGTGTGCAGCAGGGGCAGCCAACTGGATGGCATCCAGCTAGAGAAATGCCCACTTTCTGGAGAACAAACTGTGCAGCTGCAGCAGGCACCATCCAAACACCAAAAATCTCTGCTTGTGCATCAATCTGAGCGCAGAAGAGCATGGAGGGGGAAAGGGAAGCTTCATGATCTTGCTTGGGAATCATAGAATCCCAGACTGGTCTGGGTTGGAAGGGACCCCAAGGATCAGAGAGCTCCAACCCCCTGCCACAGGCAGGGACACCAACCTCCAGGCCTGGAGCTACACAAGGTTGCCCAGGGCCCCAGCCAACCTGGCCTGGAACACCCCCAGGGACGGGGCACCCACCCCCTCTCTGGGCAGCCCCTGCCAGCCCCTCACCACTCTCTCTGCAAAGAACTTCCCCCTCAGATCCAATTCCAACCTTCCTTCCTTTAGCTTTAATCTATTCCCCCTTGTCCTGCCTGTTCGTAGGGGAGCTGCTCCAGCCCTCTGAGCATCTTTGGGGCTCCTCTGAGCCCTCTCCACCAGTTGCCCATCTTTCTTGTCCTGGGGCCCCAGCTCTGGACACAGGACTCCAGCTGGGGCCTCCCCAGGGCAGAGCAGAGAGGGACAATCCCCTCCCTGTCCCTGCTGCCACCCCTCTGCTGATGCAGCCCAGGATCCCATCTCCCTTCCCAGCTGCAGGAGCCACTGCTGGCTCAGGGGAAGTTTCTCCTCCCCCATGACACCCAGGTCCTTCTCAGCAGGGCTGCTCTCCAGGAGCTCTTCTCCCAGGCTGTATCTATGTCTGGGATCCTCCAGCCCAAGTGCAACACCTGACACTTGGCAGTGCTGACCCTCATTAGGTTCCCCCAGGCCCAGCTTTCCAGCCTGTCAGGATCCCTCTGGGTGGCTCCTTTCCTCCTCTTGTGTCACCCACACCACTCAGCTTGGTGTCATCTGCACACTTGCTGAGGCTGCACTCCATCCCATCATCCATGTCACTGATCAAGATGTTAAAGCAGTGCTGTGTCTTTTGGTTCCCTGGACAGGCTGTTGATGGAATAAAAGCTCAGGAGGGCTGAAGCCCTGGACAGACAGCTTGTTTCTCTGTTACTGGCCCTCCTGGACAGCACGAGCAGTTACATTAAGCTGATCTGCTAATTAGACAATGTAATGGTATCAACATCTTTGAAATCATCATTTCATCTACTCTGTCTCCTTGCTGAGTCCAGCATCTCAATTCCTCTGCAATTTCTTGTTTTTTTCTAAATTGTTGCCTCTTGGGCACAAATCTTGCTACACAGAAGGATATTTCCACTGCAGGATCTGGCACAAACACCTGATCTGCAGTTTGTTACCAGCCAGGCTCTCCCTGGCTCCTCTCTTCAGCCCAGTTCCCTAGCACAGCATTCCCTGTAAATCTCCAGTGTCACCACCATGGTTTGGGGTTCATCCCCTCTGAATTCAGAAACACACTGCAAAAGGGTTGGTTTGGGGTTTTGTTTGGTTTTTTTTTTTTCTTCATCTAATATGAATGCAAATGAAGACTGGAAACCAAAAGAAAGGGGGTTATAAACCAAAAATAAACAATTTTCTGGGCCTGGGTGGGACCACAAGCTTTTTTACTGTGCTGAACGGTACAAGAACCACGGTATGAAGAGGGAAAGTAAACCTGACTGTTCCATGATATTCCTTCAGAAAACTGCAGAAAGGTAAAAGCAATTACAGGCTGAAAGTTCTTTCAATTTTAATCTTGGCATGTTTGGATAGCAGGGGAGAAAAACCCCAAGTGAAACATCCTGTTAATCCTAATTGTGCCCTTTTGAGATGGCAAACCAATTTAATACTTGGCTGGTGGCAGTATCAATAACTGGCAGGAGTGTGTGGCACCCCAGTTTGCCCCAGCAAGACCCACAGCAAGGTCTCCTGTGCTGCTCACCGCCTGCTGCCCATGTAGCCCCTCTGAGGATGACCAGGCTGCATTCATAAATGGTGCTTCCTTCAAAAGGCTGCAGGGAATTAAGAGACTCCAGCAAAGGTTCTGCACGTGCCAGCAGCAAATGGAGTTTGGATGGCCTTAGAGGAAGATTTGCCCTGGAGAGGGTTGGAAGCCATTAACTGCCTTTCTCTGCAGGTCTGGTCTGCCCAGGGATTTTATGAGCCAGCTCTGGACCTTCTCCTGTCCCAGCAGAAGATGCCTTTGCCACGGGGAGCGGGGAATTGAGGAGCGTGGCTCGTGTGCCAGGGCAGGGGCATGTGTAGGGATTGGGGGTGCCCACTTACATGTGGAAATAAGGCCCGTGGCACAGGACCACAGGCTGGGAGCACAGCGTGCAGCAGCATCCCTGTCCCCATCTCTCCTTGCAGCACAGGCCCCTTCCCAGGTGATATATCCCAGGAGAGGGACATCGTTCCCCACGCTGCAGAAGTGGGACATCTCCTTCTGAAGGGTGCTCAGCACCCCAAAAACACTGAGGCCATATGGGAGTGCACAGAGTCAGCTCAAGGACAGCAGCCCCCTCAAGAGATCTGAGTGCACAGAACAAGGGACAGAGAGCAGATGGGACAGAGCTGGACATACCTGAGTGAAACAAGGATCAGCTCTGGATTTCTGGGCTTCCTTTAAGGAGATCCTTTTATGTACTGTATCAAACACACTGAGAACCTGCCCTTCTCACCAAAGCTGGGGGAAACAGCAGGTGCAGAGCAGCCCTGAGAAGGAATCCAACCCACCAGGCTGGGGACTCTCACCAGGGAGTCTGATATGGGGGAAGTCAGCTGGGGTGTCAGGCCAGATTCAAATCTTGTCTGTTCCTGAATCAGAAGTGAGAAGCTTGGTAGCTCGCTGCACCAAGGAGATAAATCCTATGTGGATTGGTCTCCAGGTGCTTAACTCTCCCTTTTCTTGCAGCTGACAGCCGTGGCACAGATTTGGCCTTTCCAAGTGCTATGAAGCAGCAGAAGGTCACATCAGGGAGCATCAGGGCTACAGAGCATCAGCAGCCAGAGCATTTTCAACTATCAAACACAAGTTTTAAACTGTAAAACATGAATACACAACTATCATTGTAAACCACAATATATGAATTTTGCTTCCTCTACCAGGCAAGTCTTTCCACATAGAACTGCTTTCTATACATATATATATATATATATATATATTTACTTAATGGGTAAACACCTTTGAAACCTTGGCAACAAAAAGGCTGTCTCAAACTGGGACAAGGAGGCTGTGAAATCTACACCTCCAATTATAACTTTCATTAAAAAAGTATCTTAATTGCTGCATTTACTACAATTTTCCTTGAGTTGCCCCTAATCAAATGCTGATCTGCCTTCCCTGATGCTCTGCACCAGTGCTAATTAACACTACACTGCTAACTACTTGCTAAAGGAAGGTCATTAGCATCCTTGCTATTTAAGTAGCTCATTAGACCTAGTTTATCAACCTACTCACATAAGAAAATCAGGGAAGGGAGAAAAGTGAAGGGTGACAAGTAAGAGTTTTATTCTTAAAGTTTCTCCAGGCAGGATTAGGAGTTGCACAAAACCTTGTCAAAACTCAACAGAGCATCTCAGAGCTGCTTACAGTGAGTTACAAGGTGTGCACACCCAGAGATGTGCCATCAGGGTCTGTCCACCCCGTCCCCACCACCTCCCTGAGCCTGCTTTACAGACCACAGCACTTGTTGTCCTGACACTGCCTGGCTGAAGGTTGTGTCCCTCTGGTAAACTGAAGGTGCAGCAGCCAAGGAGGTCAGGAGAGGTGGGTACGAGCCCCAGTGGAGTACTGGGAAGAGTTTCCAGCCCATCAAAAGGTGCTGGTGGAGGAAAGCTGATCTCTGGCACTTCAAAAACTATCCACACATGGCAATGTGGCCAGGTGACAGCAGGTACAGGCAGGTTTCAATCCTTAGACTTGATGAATGGTTGCACTGGGGAGATGAGGAAGAATTTAACAAAGCAGGAAGCTAACAGGAAAGCCAACAGCACCAGAGCAGCAAGGACAGTGTGTGCCCACAGCAGCAATTTCCCTGGACAGAGAGCAAAGCCTGCAGGACCTGCCCGTTCTCATCATGGCCAGGGCTGGAGGCAGGGCAAGGATGGGAGAGGAAAGCACTGCTGAGCAGGGACAGGAAGCAAGTGAGAGGCTTGGAGGAAGGAAAGAAAACGTAGCAAGGTATAGCCTTGCTCAGACAGAGACTGAAATGCTGTCTAGGTGTTAGGGCAGAGGAGGCACCACTAGAAGACCTTTACTTGATGCTCAATGCAAGTGGTGGGATCTGAGGTGTTTCTTTTTCACTGCTCTGTGCTCCAGCTGCCATCCCTGCACAGGGGGACCTTCCCAAGGCAGCAAAGTACTAGAAATATTTGGGTGTAATGCACTGAACAGGTGGTATTTCTTACACAAAGCACAGCTACCACCCTAAAACTGCATTTGCATAACTCTGTAAGTCAATCTTCAGCCTTTTCACCACAAGAAAAGTTATCAATATTTAGAGAGTCATGGCAAATAACCAAACATATATCCCTCCTGCCACTTAGCTTTTAAACACTAACGTATCCTTAGTGCTCTGGGTGACTGGGAGGAACTGCATTGCAAGGTTTGGAACTGGGGGTCTTCACCTCCACGTCTTAGGGTACACCACTGAGCAGACTGCAGCTGTTAGGCACCTTCTATGTTTCACAAGAAAATTGTAAGATCAACATTTATTGGTATCCAGCAGACAGAGACAAGTGCCTGAGACAGCTTAGTCCTGCAAGGGCACTGGTATTCAGTTCTTTTCCCTAAGAGCACTGCTGGAGGGATTGCCACCACAAACTCCCCAGAACCATGCAGGATTCCAGCCACACCTGGATCACAGCTGCTCACTTAGTGAGGGAGCTTTGGGAGGGTTTTGTAAGGAGTCAGAAGAAAGGGCAGCTCCTCAGGCTCTCAGATGAAGGGCCCTCCTGAGGCCCCAGCTGGAGTCCTGTGTCCAGAGCTGGGGCCCCAGGACAAGAAAGATGGGCAACTGGTGGAGAGGGCTCAGAGGAGCCCCAAAGATGCTCAGAGGGCTGGAGCAGCTCCCCTAGGAAGAGAGGCTGAGGGAGCTGGGCTGGGTCAGCCTGGAGAAGAGAAGGCTGCTTCTGGGGGGACCTCATTGCAGCCTGCCAGTCCCTGAAGGGAGCAGAGACACAGGAGGGGAATCAGCTTGTTCAAAGGGCAGAGCCTGGCAGGACAAGGGGGCTGGAGTGAAGCTGAAGGAAGGAAGGTTGACATTGGATCTGAGGGGGAAGTTCTTTGCAGAGAGAGTGGTGAGGGGCTGGCAGGGGCTGCCCAGAGAGGGGGTGGGTGCCCCGTCCCTGGGGGTGTTCCAGGCCAGGTTGGCTGGGGCCCTGGGCAACCTTGTGTAGCTCCAGGCCTGGAGGTTGGTGGCCCTGCCTGTGGCAGGGGGGTTGGAGCTCTGTGATCCTTGGGGTCCCTTCCCACCCAGACCAGGCTGGGATTCTATGATTCTGTGAACTCAGAGGGATCAGGAGGCCTGCACTGCTATCACCATTTCTATCCTGCATGAAGGTCTCCATGCTGCAAGTCAGCTGGACAATTCCAAGGACAAAGACTTGCAAATTTAACAATAAAGTTGACTGCTTGTCTGAGCTCTGGTGGAAAATGTAGCTTTTTGTCCTTTTACTTTAAATAGTATTTATTTTTCTGTGCTACATGAAAGCTGCAGTTGACCTTTCAGTCACTGTAGCACAGGGAGCGTGAGTCAACCAAGCCAGCCCAGAAGCTACAGAAAAGGATGCTGTTGCCTTCCATGAGATGAGTGCTTCACTCCTGCTCTCCTGACACACAGCCTCATACTTGCATAGTCTCCTCCCAGACAAGAACTGCCCAGCAACTACAGCATTAGAAAAGAGTAATTCAATATCACAATTAATATTTTCCCAGGCATATGAAAGCCTAAGGCAGCTGTTTCAGGCTGGCATCCTTAAATAACTCACAACTTGCCTGATCTCTCAATAGTGGAAGAGCTAGGCACATTATTTTCTACAGCCAAAGTCTTTTTTTTTTAATCTGTGACACTAAAGAGCCCTAGGCAACTTTCAAGATTAATTGCAATCATTCAGGGTCCTCTCCATTCCTCCCAGACAGCCTTCTTATGCAAGACAAAGCATGAGCATGCAGCAGAGTCACCTGAGACAGCCTGTCCTGCCTCTCAAGACCCTACCCTCCCTGCATGAGGGCAGGGATTTCTATCTTCCTGCCACTTGCAAGTAATTGCTCAATAAGATCATTTCTCCCTGGGTGCCCAGAACATTGAGGTAAATAAGAAGTAAAGCCAATTTGTAGATGTTTATTTTCTTGAGACATTTCTCATGTCGCTGGTCTGTTCAGCCTTATCTCTCAGTCTCTTCACATGTGCTTCAGAGGGCTACACAGCAACTATGTCATTCAGGAGCAAATATTTATCTATATATCTATATATCTATATATCTATACAAAAAATTGAATATATATAAATAAATATGTATATGCACACCAGTGTCTATGGGATGAACAGATGAGAAATGACAGGTTTAAAACAAATGACAGGTCCACAGCCCCCTGCAGCTGTGTCACCCAGCAGTGCTGAGCTGGAAAGCACTTCAGAGTCTTGTGTGGGATGATGGGAACTAGTGAAGATCCCAGTTACACCACTGGAAAACCATAGCGACATCAACACAATGTGAGCAGTGCCACTTGGGGCGTTACATGGACACTGCTGTTCTTTATAAATGGTCATCTGTGTACTCTGAAGTTCAATGCATCAAACTCCACAGAAGGGTTGGAGGAAAAGAAATTACCCAGTATATCTAGATTTCTTTTCCTCATTAAATTTCCCAAGTCTTATATTTTCAACTGTGAATGTTCTCTTGCTTGGCACAGGGTCTTGTTTTGCTCTGCAGTAGGATAATGGGAAGGGAGATCTCCAGTCAGACCAAGGCCAACAACTGCAGCAGTTAACAGAAAGGAAAACTACTGATAAAAACCCAAACCACACACCCCAGAAAAGAATCCTACTAAAAAAACCCAAACACCCCCATCCAGCCATGGATTTTGCACCATCATTTATTATCATACAGAAGAGGTTCAAGTTATCAGTAGGTCAAAGCAGTGGCATGTTGCTCCCTGTAAATAGGTATCTGCCTTACAGGACCAGATGAACAGATTAATACACACACAGAGGATTGTTCCAACCTCACTTCTAACCTACCTGTGTCCACACCACAGAAGCAACCACTCTCCCTTTAGAGAGCTGTCTATAAGCTCTCCAAACACCCTAGGCTAAGAAGACTCAGCAGCTCATGTCTCCTGCCCAAATGGTCCTTCCAGGTTTGAACTGCAGCCCGTATGTCGCAGTTTTGTGTAGCAGTGCTGCAGAGATGGCTCCTGCAAGCAGCAGCCAGCAGCTCTCTGCAGGCCCCAGACTGTAAACATTGGCCAATTCAAGGCCAGAGTTGCTGCTGACCAGGGCTGAGCCCATCAGTGATGGTCACAGTGCCTCTGGGAATCACAGTGAGGAGAAAAAAACTGCAGGCAGAGGCATTTTGCCCCCAGAGAAGGGAGTGAGATGATGTGAGGAGCTCTGCAGACACCAGGGCCAGGCCTGAAAGCAGCGGAGGGGAAGAATGAGGCTCTCTGGGTGCCAGAGAGAGAGATTCCCCTGCAGCCTGTGGAGAAGAGCATGGTGGAGCGGGTGTCCCCTCACAACCCATGGATGAGGACGGGGAGCAGAGACATCTACGGCCTGTGCAGAGATTGATCCAGGCCTCAGCAGGTTTGCCAGGGGACTTGTGACTCTGTGGGGAGCCAGGCCGGGGGAGTCTGGGCCCGAAGGTCAGCACCCATGGAAGGGAGTCCTGCTGAGAGGCCTGTGGTGAGGAGGGGACTCTCTGGTAGAGAGGACTCAGGCTGCAGAAGGTCGGGGAGGATTGTCTGCCATAGGTGGGACCCCACGGTGCCACAGGGGAAGGGGGTGTGTGGAATGTCCCCCCAGCTGAGATGGAAGGCAACTCGGGAGGAAGGGACTGCAACCTCCCCTCCCCCATTCCCTGCCCCTCCCTGTGCTGGGATGGGATGAAGGGATCGAATTGATGACTAAAGTCAAGTCTGTGAAGAAGGGAGGGGTGGGGGGGGAGAAGTGTTAAGATCTGGAGGAGGAAAGCAGCTTGTGAGGAACCGCCGGGCCCCCCCTGCCCATTCCCTGCCCCTCCCTGTGCCGTGCTGGGGGGGAGAAGGGAGGAAAATGGGGATGAAGTTGAAGTCTGCTAAGAAGGGAGGGGTGGGGGGAAGGTGCTTTAAGACCTGGCCACGCTTCTCATTACCCCACTCTGGTTCACTGGGGGTGTACTTGTAGTAGCAATCAATCACTTTTCTTCCTTTTATTCTGTGCTGAGTGTGGTTTGCCCATTGCACTAATTGCAGTGATCCCTCTCTGTCCTTATCCTGAATCCCAAGCCCCCCAAGTGAGTGGCTTGGTGGGCATTTGGCCTGTAGCCAGGGCCAAACCACCACACAAGTGTGTCAAAAAGTTGCACTGCGCTGGGCCGCTTCCCTCCCTGCATGGCTGAACTTGGCATTTCAGATAAGCAGTCAGTAAACAAAAACAAACACAGGCACAAGCCCCTGCCAGCACCTGCTGTGAGCACTTACAAATCCAATCAGATAAGGACTGCCAGCATCTCCCAGGAGGTGTGAAGTGAAACTCTGCAAGGCCACTGCGGTTGCACGGCGTGTTGGAATGACCACATACTGCAAAGAAGAAGGGGAAAAGAAAAAAGAACCGTTACAGAGACAAGTAAGAACCTGTCCAGCTGTCTGGTGTTGCTCAGTTTATGCCCAGCTCAGGACAAGCTAAAGAAAGTGCCCCAGATAGCAGTGGCAGACACAGTCACTGTCTGGTCCATGGGTGGCTCGAGCCCTTCGTGGCTTTCTAGTGCTCCTGCTGGCAGGTGTCGATGGAAGGAAGCTCTCTCCAGGCTGCACGCCTTGCAGCAGCACTGAGTGCACAAGTTTGACTACCAACTTATCCCAGGAGACACCTTGAGACTGCTCCTCAGCCTGTATTGTTCTTGGGGAGAGCAAAGCTTGCAGCTGCTGGCAGCACACTGCCAGCCTCCCCAACAGGCATTGGGAGGGAACCTGGGATAGTGTGGGGTTTTTTTTTTTGTTTCCTACACCATGAGCAATTCCCATCTATATGAAAGGGCACTTCATATTTTTTTTCAAAAAATCTGTAATTCCACATATGAAAAGTGACAAAAATACGTGAAGAAAATTCAACAGTCAAGATGTTGTAGTCTGGTCTCCAGTCCTCTACCAGGACCTCAGACAGGTCATGCAGAATCAGTCCTACAACAGAGGATCAGTGGAAAACACAAATTACTTCCCCATGAAGGGACCAGAGCTCACAGAAAATAGGCCTAACCACAGAAATTAAAAGAGAAAAAAACCCACATCACAACAAACCCTCATCCTGTGGATTGGCAGTAGTTGTATAACACAAATTGAGGAGGAGAAACAAGTAGCTCCTGCAGAAAACTTGGGGAAGAAGCTAGCTCAGAATATCTGCATCAAGTCCACCTTGTCCTGGTTAAGCAACTGATCCTGTCTTGAGTTGAAGGCTGTCAGTAATGAAGAATTCAATGGTCTCTACATTTGGGTGAGCTTTTTGTTCCACCACTGAGCGCTGAACCTTGTTCTGCCTTTCTCTGTTTCTCTGAAGAGCTACCTACCTACCTACCCTGCCAGACATGACTCTTGTTTAGCTGCTCCTACTCCATGATCCCTTGTCCCCTTTCTGACGGGCTGTCTTTAGTCTTCCTTTAGAAGGGATGTCTTCCCTTCAACTCGTTCTGGCAGTCCTTCCCTGAAGTAATTTATTAATTAACTGTGACATGTCATGAAAGGCACATCATCTCCAGCTAAAGATGACAGAGATGCCTTTGCCTTAGCTGGCTGAGGAAGGGTGAATTCATCGCTCAACAGCAACATGTCTCTGCTCTGCCCTGCTCAGGCCCCACCTGGAGTGTTGTGCCCAGTGCTGGGCTCCCTGGGATCAAACAGCCAGGGATCTCCTGGAGAGAGGCCAGAGGAGGCTGCGGAGATGCTGAAGGGCCTGGAGCATCTCCCCTCTGAGGAAAGGCTGAGGGAGCTGGGGCTGTTCAGCCTGGAGAGAAGAAGACTAAGGGGGGACCTTCTTCATGGTGCTAACTCTCTCAAGCCTGGGCTGCAGGGGGAAATGGCCAGCCCCTTTGCAGTGTCTGTGGAGACAGGACAAGGGGCAATGGCTGCAAGTTAGAGCAGAGGAAGAACTTTTCCCCAGTGAGGGTGAGGGAGCCCTGGGCCAGGCTGCCCAGGGAGGTTGTGGAGTCTCCATCTCTGGAGAGATTCCAGCCCCGTCTGGACGCCGCCCTGTGCAATAGGAGCTGGGGAGCTGCTTTGGCAGGGGGTTGGACCCCAGGAGCTCTCCAGGGCCCTTCCAACCCCTGTGACGTTGTGATTCTGTGATGTCTCAGGGCACAGGAGCTGAGGCACTGCTTCAGTGCTCTAACCCCTCCTCTTAGGCAAGGTGAGCTGCCCTGTCTGCAGTGGGGAGTGCCAGCAGTTAAAGCAGGAAAGGAAAGAAACCGCACTGAGAAAATCTGCTCCAGAAGAGAACTGACATGCCTCTGCAGGATGATGAACACATCCCAAGCAGAGACTAATAGGAACAATGGGTTAAATGCTATTCCTTAAGGTTTTACCAGGTGCTTTCAGAATGACCTGTCAGTTCTTTCAGTACTGGTTTGACAAAGCTGCAGGCACACACTGCTGATGCTCTCTGACCCACACATTGCACGGGTCCCCCTTAAGCTCCTCTTGTGCAGCAGAAGAGCAAAAGATGCCTAGATCTGCAGCAGCCACCTGGCCACAGATCTTACACCATTGTCCTCTTGCATCCAGGGGCTCAAGAGACTTGAAGACTCACAGAAATCCCAAGAGGAAAAGAAGGTCTAGATTTTATTAGAGACAGAAACATACACAGGAAAGTCACACTGTGAAACAGCAGAGAGCCACACAATTCATTACCATCCCCCAAATAGGCAGGGTAATGGGTGCAACCTGGATAGATTAGACAGGAGAAAAGAGAAAAGAAAAAGAAGAGTTATTGATCTTTTCCCCACCTGGCCCCAGCTCACACAGGTACCATGGAGAAGCACTCTGTGAGCACTGTTTGAGAAGAGTGCTTCTTAGAAGATAAAATGAAGCTCTACCTCATAGAATCATAGAATCATAGAATGATAGACTGGTCTGGGTTGGAAGGGACCCCAAGGATCACAGAGCTCCAACCCCCTGCCACAGGCAGGGCCACCAACCTCCAGGCCTGGAGCTACACAAGGCTGCCCAGGGCCCCATCCAACCTGGCCTTAAATCAAGAGTGTAGATCTGGGAAACAGGGAATTCTAAACTTATGTTAAAATACTTTTCTTCCTATAACTTTTATGTTAACATGTCTGGAGAAGAAAGCCTGCCTGGCTCTATAGTCATAGTTTTGCATAAATATATATACATATATATATCATGCACACACAGAGATTTACAGCAGTACAATTCCCAGCAAGTTTTCAGTTTGCTTAGCTAAAGAAGTTATGGCTGAGACCATCAATACAGTTTTGGCACTATGAAATGCCAAAAAAGATGGTAAATCTAGTCTGGAGTTCAAGTGGCTGGATAAACTCCCCTAAAAATAAAAACCAAGCATGAGGCAAGCAAACAAACATGATATTTCTCTACCTTCTCTAAAAATATAATGGAAAGGAAGAAACATCAAAACACCAAAAAATTCTCCTCCCTATCCCTGCCTAAAAAGCATTTTATTCTGGTGGAGAGGAAGCAGTTGGTAGCATACATTATCTACTGTTCTAGGAAGACATAAATTACAGCTCTGAATGGATATTTTGATGCTAAAATAGCCCTAAATTCAAACCATCCATGGCCTGGTTTGAACATCCCACAGAAACTGGAGGTGGGAGAGCCACAGCAGCCGGGACGGAAGGCCGTGGGATTGTCCTGGCTCATCTCTGACTCCAGGTTCAGCACAAGGATGGGCAGGGAGGCTGACCCAGCAGCTTTGGCAAACCTCTGCTCTTTAAATAGAGTTCAGAAAGGCAATGGTTTACTGCTGACATCCTCTTCCTGTAGAGAAACCAGCAGAATGAGTTGGTCTGAAGTAAGTTAAGCAGGAAACCCTTCTTCCAGTGAAAGGCCAAGGACCAAAGAGTAAATCTGATCTTTGGTAGAAAACTCTCCTCTTTCAAACACTTTGCTACCCTTTTGGGTCAGCCAGTAATCTTCAGGACAAGGCAGACTGGCCTCTCTCAGCACTCAAGGCAAGGCAAACAGACACTAACTGTGCCCTAGCTATAGACAGCGTCTGGAAACAGTCTGCGTGTCGCTGCTGGAATTGCTGTCAAGGAAAGGCAAAGAGGGAGACCCTTCAGCACTCAGGCTAGGCAGACACCATCTAAAATAATACTGTGAGATGAAGTCAAAGGAGTCTGACCTGGTCCCCACACCCCAGCACAACATGGAGCAGCATGCATCCATCTGCAATCCTTGGCCCACAGCAGACGAGCAGAGATGCTCCCTGGCACATCCTTCCCAGGCTCAAGCACTGGAAGTGGGCTGTGTCCCTCCTTTCACAGGCCCCCCTTGCCCTGCCTTGACCAAAGCACAGCACTCAGATCACTGATGTGCAGAGAGAAGCAACAACAAGACCTTCTGGAAATGCTACTTCTCTTTGTTTGTAAAAATAGGGCAGCATTTCATACTAGGTAAATAACTGGGGGTTATTTATAGGTGAAGTAATAAGAATAAAAACAACACTCCTCCATGCCTAGAGCAGAGCTGAGCACCAGTCTATGCCTGCTTCTAAAGGAAGAGATGCAACAGCAAAACATTATAGCAGCTCCTGTGTGGCAGCTCATGGCCATTTAAAAAGAACTCATGTTTTAAAGGAAAAAAGAAATATGCAGAACTTTTTATATTTGTACAAGTGTCAGGACTTTGTGGAAACCAGAGGGTGGCTTTTCTCAGCACAGACCCAAAGAGATTCTAATAGCTGAGGCCCTTTAAATTGCCTACTGGCTTTTACACAGAGATGCCACCAAGCCTCTGTCCCTCAGCTTTGTTCCTGAGATGTGCTATGGAGGTAGAACCCTGCTGTTGGGACCAGATTCTGTTGAGTCCCGAGTGCTCAGCACGTCTCAGACCCTCACACGCTGCCTGCTCATTCCTTATTGCTCTTACAAGGCAGTTTTAATGCTGCTTTGGGGTTCCTGTAATTCTGAGGCCAATTTGCAAAGATGGCTGATAAAATCTGTTTCATAATTAGCATGCTCCATAAGAAATGTGCCTCCCCCTTCCCTCAGCACCATCTGAGCATGTGCCTGGGAGGAGGTTTCCAGAGTTGTGCTCAGGAGAGTAAGGCTTGTGTTGTACAAATTTGCATTTGGAACAAATATCACCAGCCTTTGGAAATCTCAGGCAGTGCAGTGTGTTCTGCAGGGCTGACAGTCTATCAAGCCCAGCACTCAGCACCTCTTAGGGCAGACAGCTTGAGGAGCTGTGCACCCACTCTTACACTGCCAACAGCAGTAGGTGCAATGGAAGCAAGAAGCTGTGAAGAGACAACAATTAAATCTGAAGATAATATGCAAACATTCTTGTTTTGCCAATGAAATTAAGCTTCCAAAATCTCTGAAGATGCTTACTTGCCTGATAGGGCTCTTAAGCAGTCAGGAGACTATAAATCTTGGGAGAGCTAGGATAAGTCATTCGGGATGCAGTTTCCAAAAAGCCTCACTTCTGGCATAATGAAACCAGTGGGAGCAGCATTCAGCCAGTACTGAGAGCTTTTTATCCATGAAAACAGGATAATATTTATGTATGTGATGCAAGTGTTGTTAAGCTTACGCTAATAATGCTTTTTAAACTCCTTACCAGCCTCAGGCAAGAACAGACACACTTCTGATTACACCAAATAAATAGTAATCAGCAGAAATTAATTTGCCAAACATTTCAAGTGCATCCTGCTAAAGCATATCCACACCCTTCTCTGGCTAGGAATTCTTATAAAGCTGTCTGTCAAAGATGGCTGTAGCCCTGGCTCTCACCTATTGTCTGACTGAACATCCTCTCAAACCCCTTGTGTAATATGAACACACTCCAGACCATCTGTGTACATGCTTGCACTGATCTAAGTGGATGTTTACATTTATTTGTCTAGCACTTTTACAGGTCTGCTCATGCTGAAAACACATTCAGCTGGGCATTATATACGACACCGATCTCATTTCTCTAAAGAGACAAGAGAGCAGCCAGCTCCAGTTGGCATCAATTCCCAAAATCCAATTTTTCACATGGTTTTAGTTCCTTTCCCAAGTTTTGGAAATTGTAACTAAGAAATGATGTCCAGTCATTTCTGACAGAGTCCTTTTGCACTAAAGCAACAGAAATAACTGCAAATGCAGCCCTGCAAAACACAACTGCTGACAGGGTGCTGGTGAGACAGATGGCAAACCCCAGAAAGAGTTATCAAAAAGCTTCAGGATCCTGAAGTCACATTGAAATCAACACAAAAAGCCTCAGTAACTACAATGGGACAACGATGGCATCCTTAGTACACTTGATACAACAAAGTGGTTGGTTGAAAAATGTCTTTTGGGGTTTGCTTGAGATAACACAGGTCAAGTGTCATCTTTCCCTCTGGCACAGATTTTCTGAGGACCTTGAGTACATGGGACAGGTATCCTCCTCCCCCTACCTGCTCCATGGCCAATCCCTTACCCGTTTCAGCCAATGCTACTGAGGATATAAAAGATCTGCTGTTTAAGCCCATCAGCTAATCCTGCCCAGAGGAAGGATATATACAGCCTGGGAGAAGAGCTCCTGGGGAGCAGCCCTGCTGAGAAGGACCTGGGTGTCATGGGGGATGAGAAACTTCCCCTGAGCCAGCAGTGGCTCCTGCAGCTGGGAAGGGAGGTGGGATCCTGGGCTGCATCAGCAGAGGGGTGGCAGCAGGGACAGGGAGGGGATTGTCCCTCTCTGCTCTGCCCTGGGGAGGCCCCAGCTGGAGTCCTGTGTCCAGAGCTGGGGCCTCAGGACAAGAAAGATGGGCAACTGGTGGAGAGGGCTCAGAGGAGCCCCAAAGATGCTCCGAGGGCTGGAGCAGCTCCCCTAGGAAGAGAGGCTGAGGGAGCTGGGCTGGGTCAGCCTGGAGAAGAGAAGGCTGCTTCTGGGGGGACCTCATTGCAGCCTGCCAGTCCCTGAAGGGAGCAGAGACACAGGAGGGGAATCAGGCCTGGAGGTTGGTGTCCCTGCCTGTGGCAGGAGGTTGGAACTCTGTCATCCTTGGGGTCCCTTCCAACCCAGACCAGTCTGGGATTATATGATTTGCTCCTGGGAAAACCACAGCCAAAGGTAGGATAGGACAGGAAGCTCTGGCAGGAGGCAGTAATGAGCAACTACCAACACTGCATCCCAATTTCTTCCTCAGCACAGCTGTCTGCAGACTGCACATCTGCCTATGTGTTAGAAGTGCCACTTACTGAATGGCCACAACAGCCCTGAACTGAGCACCAGCTGCAAACCCCATGTAAGTACCAAACAGTGTAATGTACAGAGTGAACATCTTCCAGCCCATGGAAAGCTCCACCACACTGAAGCTGAACTGGGAGGAGGAATGCACCTGGGTCATGGTCATTTAAAGCCAAATAACACTCCTGAACTACACCAATAACCTTCATTTCCCAGGGCTTTACTCACATCTTAGAGAAGTGGGATTAATCACCCCACCCCACTTCTTCAAGGTTCTCTGCACAAATGGGGTAAAGATTGCAAGCTCATCAGGCAAGGCAGTTCTGGCAACATCCAGTGTAAACACAGCCTTGAACTTCAGCCCTAAACAGAACTCAAGCAGAAGCCTGAAGTTCTACAACACCCTTATCTTCACATCTAGGAACACTGAGCCAGATTGTTTGCTTGTTGATGTTTGCAGACACAACAGATACAAGTCAAGGGAGTTTTCTCTTGATGCTAGGCTGATGGTGTTTCTAGTTCTGTCAACAACCTGCCCAAAGACCTTGGCTAAGTCCTGTTCTGTGCCCTGGTTTCTTTCTTTGTCATACAACAAGCAACAAGTAAGCCCCCTAACAATGGGATTTCAAACCCCAGTGTGTTTGATAGGCTCTGCACACCTCTGATGGAAGCACCAACAAAACATGCATGGGTCTCTGACCAACATCCAGACCAGTTCATATGAAAACTGAGCTGCTGAGGTCAGCGTGCTGATCTGAAGGACTGAAAAAGATCTATGGTGGAGAAAGAATAGAAAAAGAAGGACATGAAGTGAAAAGTCCCTGACAGTTTCCTCCTGGGCAAGGTGGACACAGGCCAAAAATTCTTTATACTTTCTTTTCCTCTCTCCTCTCCCAGAGGTGCTTTTCTATTGTCTATGTGTTGAATGGTAGGTTTGCTGGAGTTAAGCCAATGAAAGAGTTAGATGGTTGCCTTTGTGGGCAGGGGAGGGAGGGAAGGATTTCCTATTGCAGAACAAAGCTGAGATATTGATAACAATATCCACTAATGTGCTGACTATTAGGAAATGCTGGCAGGATTCCTTGGATGTGGGCTTTGGCACCAATTCTTAAAGTTTGGGGGAACTATTTGAATTCAGTAATGGTGTCCTTGCTGGACATCTCCTCTCCCTGGTGCTCAGAACAAAGAACAAGAACCTTTTTTTTAGAATTTTTCTATTTCACTTTCCTTTTCAGCAAGGGGAGAGAAAGGGGGAAAAAAAAAAAGAAAAAAAAAAAAGAAAGAGGCTGAAGTAGGGCTTAGGCATCTGAAGAAACTGTGAACTTCAGGTTGTTCTTGCAAGCTGACAAACTGCTCTGGCCACCAGAAGAGAAAGATGCTGATTCAAAGTGCACTCACCATCAGTATGTCTGCTGTGATAGCCCAGTTTGAAAACAGAAGAGTTTCTCCGATAAAAATGCAAATCTGTTGTAACAAAACACAGAGAAAGGAGAAGATTTATTCACTTGGCATTCAAGGAAAAAAATCACCTGGCACAAACTTTCCTTCGTTGCTTAGTTGTCTCAAACCTACACAAAGGATCCTCCTGCACCCCCTGCGCTCCTGGGTACTGCTGTGGTTCATCCTGAGTATTAGAACACTGTAGAACTTTATCACAGCTCTAGAGGGCTGGTCTGCAGCTTCATTAGTATCAACTGTTAATGATCCACAAAGTAGGCAAAGGAAAGGCTGATGTATTTGGTAACAGAAGAACATGAGAAGCCAGCAAGAAGAGGCAGCCCTGGGCTTCCATAATGAAATCGTTCTGTCAGTCTGAGAAGGCAAGAAGGCCACACCTCCCAACAGGGTCATTTTCATCACTGGAGACAAGTGCCGTGCTAAGCTCTGCAGCAAACCAGGTGAGGTTCTCTATCCACTTCCACTCTCTCCCTTCCCTCCCCTGATAGCATATTGCTGTCCCTTCTGCAGGGCACACAGGGCTAGGCACTGTAACAACTCAAGAATTACACTGGTAGTATCTATGTCTCATCAAGACAAGACTTAATTAGGGGTTTACAACATCAGTGTCTCCTGGTGAAATGTAACTCTGGACTCTGTGGAGACAATCAGTGAGACACATTAAAAGCCCTGTGCATGTAGTGGGATGAGAGCTGCTTGTTGCAGTGGTGTGGTATGAACAGCCACCACATCTCCTCTCCACCTCTGGCACTCCTCCTCACTTCATCCCAGGTCACACTGCCTTCCCCACTGAGCGGGTACCAGGGGCAAGCAGGGCTTCAGAGGGGAAACAGACGGGGCAAAGGATCTTTTGTTGGGGGGAGGTAGGAGAAGAGGGGCTTGTTTTGCTTATTTTTAACCCAAATCAGTTCTTTAAATGGTTCTACAAACAGTTTTACCAGTTGAAGAACTGGAAACAGTCAAGAGGAGAAAATAACTTCACCTGGCCTCATCACTGGATGTTCATCAAACTGAGTCCAGTGAAGCAGGGGTGACCTGTCTCAGGGGGAGCACTGCCTCCATCACAAAGCTTTTTCCTCATGTTTCAATCATCATTCCCTTTGCTTTTATGCCCTATACTAACAATTTAGCAAAGAAATGTAGGTTCAATGGGATAAAAAAGCAAGGGTGGCAAATCTTCCCCGTGCACATTTCCCTCTTCCTTTGGGCATCACAAAGAGCAGACAAACACCATGTGTACAGCCCCACTTGGAAAAATCAGCTCCCATGTTCCCCACCAGCAAGGTGGCAAGCAAAACCTCTCTGTTAGATGCTCCCCAAAAGGTTGCTCTTTGCCCAGCTAACCTCTTTGGTTTTGTGGCATCTAGAGAGAAAACATGATTTCTGGAATCTGTGTTGGGAGTTTGGGATAACTGGGAATCTGTGTTGGGAGTTTGGGAGATTGTGACTCTGGTAATTGAAGATTCCTCCTTTACTTGCCTCATGCCTATTCAGGCTACAATTCATTCACAGAATCACAGAATCATAGAATCACCTGGGTTGGAAGAGACATTTAAGATCATCAAGTCCAACCACAGCTTAACCCTGCCTAGTCCACCTCTAGACCATGTCTCCAAGCACAACATCTACACACCTTTTAAATACCTCCAGGGATGGGGACTCCACCCCCTCCCTGGGCAGCCTGTGCCAAGGCCTGACAACACTTTCAGTACAGAAATTCTTCCTGATCTCTGACCCAAATCTCCCCTGGGGCAGTTTTAAGCCATTTCCTCTCCTCCTGTTGCTTGTCACCTGAGAGAAGAGACCGACCCCACATCTCTGCACCCGCCTTGCAGGGAGCCCATGAGGTCTCCCCTCAGCCTCCTTTTCTCCAGACTAAAAGCCCCAGCTCCAGCTCCCCCAGCTGCTCCAGACCCTTCCCCAGCTTTGCTGCCCTTCTCAAACCAAGCTGGCAAGAAATACACAGTGCCCATTGCTTTGAGGAAACAGCAGGGTTGTTTTGTGGTGTTCCTGTGAGCTTTGATGGGCTGATGGTCAGTCACTGTCCCAATCCCTCCTGCTTGCACAGGCACAGCCTGGGGTGGGAGGAAAGCCTCCAAGATGGGCATCCATGGCTATGATGTGACCACCACAACCATCTTTTCCACATGCTGGTGGAGATTGCCTCCACCCCTCAAGACCATCATGTTGCTGCCAGGAATACTTTGCTTTATTTAGGAAGTCTTATGCATTGGCCTAAAGAAAGGTTCCTCTTTTTGTTTCTAAAACTGTCTTTGTTTCCCTCTCCTTCTCCCTCCCTATCCCCTCTCTTTGTGACTGAATCTGCTTCCTCTGTGACGGTGTCTGAGACAGACACTCAGCTAGGAAATCTCCATTTTCCCACTGTCCACTTGCCTGCCTTGAACTGGGCTTTCACTGGGAACGACACCTGCCAAGCTCAGGAACACAGATCCAATGAATCAAGGCACTGACAGGACTTGAAGCCACGTGTCATGCAGGAAGGGTGTACAGGACCTGCTCTGACATCTGTCCTACAGCAGCACTGCAGCTGCAGGTGCTGGGGTTCTGCAGCCAGGCAGATTAAACTGAGCTTGAGAAAGATGCAATCACACCTCTGCAAGCAGCCCCAACACGCCCTGCCTGTTCATACAGCACTGGGAAGAGGCAACTGCCTGCCTTAAGGCTACAGAAATTGCACACATGTAACTCACAGGTGGACTGGTGCCTGCAGGGAGGAACACTTGCCCTCTTCTGCAGGAATTCAGCACCAGCCCTATAAATAAATCACTGGAGCGCCACAAACTTCAGACACCACCACTTTGGGATTGCTGAGTGTGTATTTCACCCAACACCTTGCCACAAAATATGTACTTAATCTGAATATGGGAGTACTGGTAAAAGGGAAAGAGGAACAAGAGCAAGAGGAAACAGTAGGACAAAAGCTCCTGCCATTAAAAGAGCTCTGTCCTCCAGCTGCTAAGGGGGTTTATAAAAATGAGTTCATCCACTGCAAAGGGCACATGAGGATATGTGGCACTTCTGCTGGGGAGAGGCTCTGGGGATGCTTCCTGCAAGTAGGGCAGCCTCCCCAGCAGATTAAGAGCTCCCGCAGCGGGCACGGTTTGGACTCCTCACACACTTTGCAAAGCCTCATTTCAGCTCCAGCACTACCTACATCCTCTTCTGAACCCAGCTGTGGTGTGTAACATCTCACCATCTCCATGCAGTGTCTAGCCGCTCATCTCTGATGAGCTGGCAGAAGTTACAGCCCCCTCAAGCCTTCTGCTTATGGGATCAACTAGCAAATTCTGATTCCCAAAACCAAGAAGTAGTTTCAGAGTGGTCACTCCAGCAGCTCTCCAGAAAGTTCTAAGCACGTTATAAACTCCTTCTACCACCATCTGCAAAGTGTCTATCTCTCTACATCTTCATTATCCCTGTTTCTGTTTGATGTGGTGGGTAACACTCCCACATGTACCTTTGAATTTGAAGCAAGTCTAACTCCCATCTCAGTGTTGGGCAATACTGATGTCCCAGAGGTAGGTAAGTCACTGACACTGTCAACAGAAAGTCCCTGGAGTCAGGGTGGAGATGCTGTAAAAGTTCTACTGCAGTTTTACCCTGGGAGCTTCTCCTTCTGCAAGATCATAAAATGTCTTTGAGGAATTGAAGTAGATGTTGAAATTGAGGTACAGCAGGAACTTGGAACAGTGTCAAGAGGAAGACAAAGCAAAGAATGACTCTCCAATCATTTGGAAATTTAAACTAGTCCAAAATCTGCTGCTGAAATTTCTGAGCCATACAGCTAATGGGTTCCAAGAGACAGGTTTGGAACTCACCATTTCAAAGAGAACATATTTCAGTAAGAGTGGGAACTACAGATAGGCAAATTGCTGTTTTAATGAGCTGGACTACAACACACATACATGTGCTGCAAGGCAAACTGAACAAGATCTTACTGGGCTATACAGCCAAGCAAGGTAGTAAGGGATAACAGAAATACAAGTGTCTAAGTGATATAGAATGCTGGTGTATTCCACCTTTCCAGCCACTGCCAATAATTTACTGGATTAGTATGAAAAGACTGGATGGAAAACAGTCTGTGTCCCTGCTGCAGGTAGGAGTGGCTGCCACAGAACTGGAATAGCAGCTGTCCCAAGGGAATAAAACCACCTGCAAGACAGGACTCAGCAGGGGAGGAAGAGAGCATACAGCTGCCAGCCTGTCAGGGGCAAGGTGATCATGCTAATGGACACACAGGTCTTTTTCAGAAAGAACCCAAAAGCCAAGAAATTAATAAGCAAGGGCTCTGCTGATCCTGGCTGGAGTGCTGAACTCTTCATTAAAGCTGATGGCAGTTGAAATTAAACTCTCCACTGTTAATCAGAGCAGGGGGGACATGGTCATCCAGTGGCCCCCACAGCTCACTGTGACAAAACACCATCCCATGGGGACCCAGAAAGATGCTTGGAAGTGCTAATGGTAAAGCTCCAAGGCAATGAAGGGTCCAAAACCAGTAACCCTTCGAATTATCATGGTGTGATCAGTGACAGAAGCCTCAGGACAGTCATGGTACAGAAGGACTGGAAACATCACCATGTCAGGGAACAGCCCTTACCTTTCAGTCCCACAGGACTCAAGGGTGCTGTTTCAGGATGAGAGCCAGGCCACAGCTGTCAAGGAAGCTATCAGGGATGAGAAAACCCACCCATATGTTTTACTGTACTCCTTCCAGAAGAAGCTATCATGGATTTTGAGATAAGGTAACCTAGTCCATCATGCTGTCCACTAAATCTATGTCTTCCAACTCCAGAGAAGACTCTTTCCTTCATTTTGGTCCAATGAGACTTAAAAACAGAGTAAGGAGAATCTGCTACACTATTATGCAGGCTTGCAAAACAGGTCTCCTAGTGAAATAAAAGGGGATTAAAGCCTCTGAAAGCCTGCCAAGATTGCAATGGCATCAAATGGCATGGAAACACAAGGGCTTGTGTCAGAAACCTGCCTTGAAAAGTCAATTCAGCTGATACACAGCATCAGCACAGTTAATACCTTGTGTCATGAGACCCTGGGAGCTCCAACACAGACCTGTTCTCTCAGTGGGGTTGACACCTCTGAAGCTACACACCAGCAAGTGTTGTGTGATTGGTTTCCATTTATATTAATTCATAGTGGATGGCTCCACACTCCAGGTGATTTACAAGCACTGTAGGATCATAGAATCCCAGACTGGTCTGCTGAATCAAATGGTTAATTCCAGACCATGCCACAAAGCGGAGGAGTGAGGCTCCTTCTGGCACTTTCTAAGCAGCCAGAGCAGAGATGCTTGGTTCTATCTTCATGTTTTACAAATTTCTTCTCTTTCTTCTCATGTTTCCTCATTATCCCAGGGGTTGGAAGGGCCCTGGAGAGCTCCTGGGGTCCAACCCCCTGCCAAAGCAGCTCCCCAGCTCCTATTGCACAGGGCGGCGTCCAGACGGGGCTGGAATCTCTCCAGAGATGGAGACTCCACAACCTCCCTGGGCAGCCTGGCCCAGGGCTCCCTCACCCTCACTGGGGAAAAGTTCTTCCTCTGCTCTAACTTGCAGCCATTGCCCCTTGTCCTGTCTCCACAGGCACTGCAAAGGGGCTGGCCATTTCCCCCTGCAGCCCAGGCTTGAGAGAGTTAGCAACATGAAGAAGGTCCCCCCTTAGTCTTCTCTTCTCCAGGCTGAACAGCCCCAGCTCCCTCAGCCTTTCCTCAGAGGGGAGATGCTCCAGGCCCTTCAGCATCTCCGGAGCCTCCTCTGGCCTCTCTCCAGGAGATCCCTGGCTGTTTGATCCCAGGGAGCCCAGCACTGGACACAACACTCCAGGTGGGGCCTGAGCAGGGCAGAGCAGAGGGGGAGGATCCCCTCCTGGGACCTGCTGCCCACACTCCTCTTGATGCCCCCCAGGATCCCCTTGTCTCTCTCAGCCCCCAGGGCAACTGCTGGCTCATGGCCACCCTGTCATCTCCCAGCACCCCCAGGTCCTTCTCTGCAGAGCTCCTCTCCAGCAGCTCACCCCCAGCCTGTCCTGATTCCAGCAGTTATTCCTTCCCAGGTGCCAGACTCTCCACTTGCTTTTGTTGAACCTCATCTGGTCTCTCCCTGCCCAGCTCTCCAGCCTGGCCAGGTCTCTCTGGATGGCAGCGCAGTGTCCTGCCTGGCAGCCACTCCTCCCAGCTCTGGATCATCTGGTACTCCTTTCCCTTCAGTCCATCTCTCTGCATCTCCCTGATGTTGTTGGATACACTTTAATTATAAACACTCTGGGAGGGGCCATCTTTTATCTGCATTTGTGCAGTGTCAAGTCTTGTGGGTTGCTGGGCCATGATTAGGACTTTCAGGTGCTATGATAATACAGATACCAAATTGAAATTACATGGTAATTAATACTGGCCTGCAGCAAGCTCCCTAGCTATGGAAATTAATGATGTTTATAGATAGCCAAAAGCACACCCACAGATAAATTATCTTGTAATTACAATTTTGGTACCACTGCAGCTACAATACCAGTAAGTACCAAAAGATTAGGCAAGGTATGGATGGAGGTATAGGTAGAGCAACCCAAAGGCAGGGAAGTGTGGGTCTCCATCTGCTAAATCCCCAGCTCTCAATTATCAGGACAGTTATCCAGGGGATAAGTAGTTGAGATAGTGTTTTCCCTCCAGGCCTATCTAGATAGTGCCAAAACACTGAGTGGCAAAACAAAGGACATTCAGAAGAGGAAAAGACAGAGCAGTGTCTCATGCTTCTTGCAGAGTGATGCACACAGTCTTGTAAGGAGTTTGGTATGGACAGCAAGATATATTAAAGATGATATACTTACATAGGCTCCCACAATGCTGCTCTTGGCTGCAACGAAGATCAGGCAGATGAAGATGGCTGATCCCAGCATGCCAACAGCACAGACCAGGGGATCAGCCCGCTGGGTTTTTAACCGGCACCATTTGGTTGCCCCAGCCCCTGTGATCACACCCAGGAAACCAGTGAAGCAGGTGATTGCTCCGAAGATCAGGCTAGCCAAAAGAAAACAAGAAAAACAAAACCACAAAACCTTAAAAAAACAGCTTTGGTTGGGCTTTTGGTTGGGTTTTTTAAAAAGTTTTCCCCCCAAATGGGCATGGTCTTTGATCCAAGGGGAAACTGCCCAAGGGGCATCTGCATGTTGGCTTTGGAAATTTTAAATAAAACACATGAGGTCCCCTTCAGAGAGCCTGCCATTTCAGCACTCTTCCCCTTCAATTAAGAAAAACACAGCATATGAAATCCAGCCTTGTACACAGGCACTGATGGACAGGCAGAGAGGTGCAAAGGGCTCACACCGCTTCTTGGTGTGGGACTGAGCTCCCTACCAAGCCCACTGCACAGCTCATGATCTAAGTCATGGCCTGCACATTGATCATACAGTGGGAAATCATGGACACAACAGGCTCTAGGAAGCTTAAGGGAAAGGAAACCCATCAAGACTTAAATACCAGTGACTTTTACCATACTTTCACTTTCTAACTCCTTTCAGGCCACTTCAGAGAAGCCTGATCAGATTATTTTCCTGCTCTGTTACACATTTGAATCAAGTTAATTTAAATTTAAAGAGGCTGGAGCTGTCAAGGATTCTTCCCATTGTATGTGACTTGGGTTACAGAGTCTTTGGCAACTACATTAGAGTAGCTCCAGGGCAGCTCAAAATCTAGGTATCATCAAGGAGTGGAAAACTTCTCTTTGCAAGAAGAGAGATGGGCAGCCTGGCTGGAGCACTGTTTTCTGCTCGCTGCTTTCTGCAGAGCAGTCTGAGGCTGCCCGCCAGGTGGTCTGGCTGATGGGACTCCAAAGCACTAAGTAGTTTACCTGAGATGGGGTTGTTTCAGCTACAGCAGGAAGGTTTTCCTAATGCTCTTTTCCCCTCACAAGCCAAAAAGCAAAAGAGCTGTCAAAAGGCAGATTTTTGACTGTTTTGTTCACCTGGAGAAATGCTTTTTAGCACTTTCTGGTTTGTGCCATTATGGTAAAAGCACAAGATGAGGAATTGCTTTTCCTATCTGACATGCTGGTAGTGATAACTGGGACTGAAAGAATCAAACCACCCTATAACATCAAGCAACCCAGACCAAAGCATCCCACACCTCTGCACCATTTCTCAGCAGAACTCAGCATACACAGTTTAGTGTACAGACCAATGAAACCCACTCCCTCCCACAGAAATCCAAGTCTTTATGGTTAGTCCCTGAAGCCTTGAGAGGAACCAGTCCAAACCATGAATTACAGCCACCACTGGCTACCCAACCTGCCAGCTCATTTCTTTGCTGCTGCCACAGAAAAGTGGGGGTAAGGAGCCTGGCTCTCAGCACTCCATCACCCTCTAAGGCAAAGACCAGAGTCTCTTTTTCTACTTCTGCACTTAAGCCTGGGAACTAAGACAGAGCTGAGGTCGCTGCTTCTGCCTTGGTTTGACTTCATGTGATGAAGAAGAGAAGAGAAATAAATCCTAGTTTACAACCCCAGCATTTCCTATCATTGTTGCAAAGACCTAGAGGAAATTACAGGCATTCTAGTCACTTGACTCCGTGGGACTTGCCTGTTTCCTCTGGTAAATTAACCCCCACCTCCTTTCTCCCTCTTTTTAAAGCAGCAGAGATGTCTCTCACCTATCTTTGGTGCTGCAGGGCTGTGGGCTGCAGGTCTCTGCTGTCTTCTGCACAACCTGTGCTCTGTGAAGGTAGAGAGGGATCCACATGCCAAGTGCCCCCGTGGCAAAGGAGACAGCTGAGGTGGCCAGTGATGAGAACACGTAGCTGCGGCTGCCAAGGCGCAAGAGGCAAAACCAAGAGGAGGTTTAGTCAAAGATTGGGAGCCCCAGGGCAGGAGCCAGCCCTTCAGTGACAACACATGGTGTTCCCCCCATACCAGGCACCTCCCTTTGCCAAGGGGCAGAGATAAGACAAGGTACAAAGCAATGGAGAGTAAGAAGCATGGAGTATTTCTTCATACGTGATGCTCCATCGATAGCAATGTTCTTAACTCTTCAGAGGTGCTCCAGAGAGAGCCCACCTCATGGGGCCGTTTCAGAAGACAATCAGGACTTGGTCACTGAGACATGACAGAGGAGTTACAAGGCTTTCCCTGTAATGTCACCCATTTACCCAGATTACCAGTTTCCCTTCTCTGTCCCCAACATGCCACTCTATGATTACTGCTGGGAAAAGCTAACACACTAACACTGAAATATTGACAAATTAATCCTCACCACTTTTCCTAGACCTTTGGTACCAGGTGACAACTCCAGGAAGGCATTCTAGCCAGCAGTTCTAAGACTGAAGGTCACCACAGGTTTCCCATCAGAATTCTGACACAAGACTGAATTAACTAGTGCAAGTACTTGCACATTCACAGGCAAGTCTTCTGGAAGCAAGCACAGCTGCTTACACCCTTGGGAGCACGTGGATCTACATGTGTTATATACATATCATAGAATCAGAGAATCCCAGACCAGTCTGGGTTGGGAGGGACCCCAAGGATCACAGAGCTCCAACCCCCTGCCACAGGCAGGGCCACCAACCTCCAGGCCTGGAGCTACACAAGGTTGCCCAGGGCCCCAGCCAACCTGGCCTGGAACACCCCCAGGGACGGGGCACCCACCCCCTCTCTGGGCAGCCCCTGCCAGCCCCTCACCACTCTCTCTGCAAAGAACTTCCCCCTCAGATCCAATGTCAACCTTCCTTCCTTCAGCTTCACTCCAGCCCCCTTGTCCTGCCAGGCTCTGCCCTTTGAACAAGCTGATTCCCCTCCTGTGTCTCTGCTCCCTTCAGGGACTGGCAGGCTGCAATGAGGTCCCCCCAGAAGCAGCCTTCTCTTCTCCAGGCTGACCCAGCCCAGCTCCCTCAGCCTCTCTCCAGAGGGGAGCTGCTCCAGCCCTCTGAGCATCTTTGGGGCTCCTCTGAGCCCTCTCCACCAGTTGCCCATCTTTCTTGTCCTGGGGCCCCAGCTCTGGACACAGGAGTCCAGCTGGGGCCTCCCCAGGGCAGAGCAGAGAGGGACAATCCCCTCCCTGTCCCTGCTGCCACCCCTCTGCTGATGCAGCCCAGGATCCCACCTCCCTTCCCAGCTGCAGGAGCCACTGCTGGCTCAGGGGAAGTTTCTCATCCCCCATGACACCCAGGTCCTTCTCAGCAGGGCTAAATATATATTGTATACATATTGTATAAACATACATATTTGAACTTGCCATGTAGTGCCAACTTTTGTGCATTTTCTCCTCTTAAATTGCTCTGGCATTTAATTCTCTTTGTTCCCTCAGCACAGTAGCTCTGTCAAGGAAGTGTCTGAACAACAGCAGGACAACGATTAACACAGGAACACAGCAACTTCTACACTTGAAAAGCCTAGATTTGTCTGGAGTGTAAGCCAAAGCAAGCTGGCTCTCTTAGGTCTGAATCTTGGAAAGGTTAGAGCAAAAGCTGGAATCCATCTCTCACTACAGCCAATACCTCAGGAGAACAAAACTGTGATTCTCTTCTCCAGGTTCACAGACCTTCCTGCAGCTCCCTGTGTGTTGCCACCTTCCAGTCTCCAAGTGCTAAGAGGTACAGGCTGCTGGAGCATCCAACTAAGTGATAGAGGCCTGCTTTTTACTAGAGTGCTCTTACTTTCTAATCAATGCCTTCATGTCTCTTAGCCACGAGGTCCGAGCCTTCAGCTGTCCTCCAAGTTGTTCCACATTTCCTCTCTTAGCAGCAGGTACAAATATTAGGATGAGAGTCCCTGTTATCATTCCAAGGAGTGGAGATACCTGCAAGAAACAGGGAATTAGCTCAAGAGTCAGGAGACTCCCATCTCCAGGCAGCTTCCTCAGATCACCTCAGCATACAGCAGACCAAGAGCCACTGAAAATTCAGGCTGGAAAACAGGGAAATGACAGATTCAGGGTTTAGGTTTCTCAGTTTCCATTTCATTCTTCCACTCACTAGACAAAAACACAAAGATCCCACAGTGTTTTGGAAGCTACAAAAGATGATCCTTGTTTTGACACTGAGATTTCATCGTTGTCAGAATGGAAAATAGCTCTGTTAGGAAATCAGGAGCATGGATTCTCACCCAATTATCATCCCTTCTATATATGCCTTTTTAAAAATAAACTGCTGTTAAAAAACCCCTAATGCTTCCAATAATAACCTGAGAATGGCCTTTATACATAGAGCAAAGATGAAACCTCCAGAATTCTTCTAAGCAAGGGAAGACAGAAATATTTCAGGGCTGGAAAGTCAGGAACATCCCTCATCCAGGGATAAATGAAGCCTCATATAGCATCCTTATCACAGCTGAAACAAGACAGAGCACTGCCAAAAAGAAATGGAAATGCTGGGATTTTCTAGGGTCACATAATTTGAAGTCTCTTTGATTTTTATCTAAAGGCTTAACCTCCCAACAGAACAATACCCATGAAAACCCAGCAGTGCTCCAACGAAGCCCTGACAGTACTGCTAGATCAGAGACAAAGCTGCCACTTGCCAAAGCATCCTTCTGTCTTCTCTGGCCCACTGAAGCACAGATTATTCCTGACCTCCCCTGGATTTGGAGATCACAGGAGATCACAAAGGGAAGCATCACCTCGGGGGATCTTGTACATCCTTCAAGAGGACAATAAATGCCACAGGGAGGGAGGCTGCTTTACACCCATGTCTGGAAGCTTTCAACATGTGCTGTTTTACTACCCAATGTTTAATATCCAGTGCTGTGCAGAGCCACCACCACAGACAGTCCCCAGGATTCTGCAGAGTCAGGGAATCATGCCCCACTGTGCTATTTATAGTGGCAATCATGACCCTGTAAGGGGGACAGGCTTCCAGAGAGCCCAGATTTGACAGGATAACTATAGAGACTTCATCTGAAGAGAAAGACACCAGTGAGGATTTCTTTGCACAAATGAATCATTTGGGTTTTAGGGAATGAAACACAAGAGTGCCCCAATGCATCAACCTCTTTAAAGCCCACTGACCAGGAGGAAGGCCTTTGGAGGTTCTTATTCTTTGTGCTGGCCTCTGCTCAGAAGTTAATTTTACCCTCAAAGCATTCCTGCTGCTGAATGAGGCAGCCACTCTCTTGGTGTGAAGATGCAGGCTATTAAACTTTTCATTTCAGGCTCACAGCTGGAAACAACTGTCCCCTCCCCTCATTGCAGATGAACTGTTCACGGTGATTTTCCTGGTGTTGCTTAGCCTTGGACAGGGAGGGAACAGCGCCTGTCACAGAAGGGCACATTTGCTTGAGAGGGGAACCCATGTGTTTCATCACCTGCTGATATAAATGGTGTTGGCCTGAGCTTCATGACATTCACTGTCTCCATGAAGTGCCAGAGCCAGAGAAGGCACCTCACGGGGGTTCGTGCCACCCAGGCCACCAAAGGTCAGAAAACAGCTCTGCTGGGCCACTTCCCCTCAGCTCTTTCAAGACATCTTTGTCTGCAGGACCTGTTTGTGGTGTGTGATCAGAGCATATTATCTGTTCAGCACATTTATCAAGGTCCCAAGAGGTTATAATAGAAGGAAACCGACTGTCTCAGGGCAGCAAAACAAGCGGAAACTGGGACAAAGTGTTTTTTCCTCAAAGCAGGAAGCCATTCTCAGAGTTTCTTGACAGCAGGGGACTGGAAGACTGTGGAGTTGATTTAAGGCCAATGCCTCATCTTCCCAGCTCCATCAAGAAATCATGGTCAACTGATAATAAAGTGATTGGAAAATTCTTGCTCCCAGGCAGGGAAAAACCCAAGCACCAGGAGCCAAACCCACGTCCCCTTCCTGTCTGCTTCGAGAAGGCATCTGCTGTGCACTTCAGAGCAGAGATGCAGTTTCCAATCCTTTACCTTCTGTACATAATAACAGGTTGTTATATATAATAAGCAGTTGAGGAATGATGTGATAGAACTCCTCCTAACACTGATCCACCGGTGCAACCGTGCCCGAGCTGTTAGTAAGAGTGGCTTACCCGCAGGGCCCAGTGCCAGTCCCCAGCAACCTGCTTCACACTCGACCCCGTGATGTAGCCCAAGCCACTGCAAGGAACACAAAGGCCAGAGTCAGAGTACCACAGTCACAGCTGTTCTTAAACACAGGCAAAAAAAAAAGTCACACTCAGTTGGGTGTCCCAGGCTCTCTTCTCCCACAGGCAGAGAAGGACCTGGGGGTGCTGGGGGACTGCAGGCTGAATGTGAGCCAGCAGTGTGCCCAGGGGGCCAGGAAAGCCAATGGCATCCTGGCTTGTGTCCAAATAGTGTGGGCAGTAGGTGTGGGGAGGGGATTGTGCCCCTGGACTGGGCACTGGGGAGGCTGCAGCTGGAGTGCTGGGTCCAGTGCTGGGCTCCTCAGCATCAGAAGGACATGGAGGTGCTGGAGCCAGTGCAGAGAAGGGCAAGCAGGCTGGGGCAGGGGCTGGAGGGCAAATCCTCTGAGGAGCAGCTGAGGGAGCTGGGGGTGTTGAGCCTGGAGAAGAGGAGGCTGAGGGGAGCCCTTCTCCCCAGCTCCACCTACCTGAAGGGAGGGTGCAGAGAGGTGGGGGATGGTCTCTTCAGCCGGGGGACAGGAGATGGGACAAGGGGCAATGGGCTCAAGCTGGGCCAGGGCAGGGGCAGAGCAGATAGTAGAAACCAATGTTTGACTGGCAGAGTTGCTGGGGCCTGGGACAGGCTGCCCAGGGAGGGGCTGAGTCCCCTTCCCTGGGGGTGTTTAGAAAAGGGTAGATGAGGTACTGAGGGATGTGGTTTGGCTTAGGATGGGAATGGTTGGACTGGATGATCTGAAAGGGCTTTTCCAACCGGGTGATTCTGTGATTCTGTGAAGATGAAAACCAGTGGTGATTAATCTGTAACTCTTCCTAGCGCTGCTGATCTAAACCTGTTCCAATCCAATGGGAATTCAGACACTGACACCCAGCTCACAGCTGACCTTTCAATCTACAGTGGATGGAAACAAAGCCTCAAAAAGAATTTAGTCCCCAATTCGATTCCTACATCAGGCCTTTCTGTGCTGTAACATGAATACTTAAATAATTAATGTATTTATGTTGAAGCTCTCAGTTAAGAAGTGCCCTTAAAGGACACACCATATTCTATCATTAAATTGTTCCTTGCTATTTAATAGTCCTTGGTTCTAGTTACTCATGAAGACAACATTTTCCATTAGTTTATTAAAAACCCAAGAAGAATATGGAAGACAATCTGCTGGGAGAACATCAGAAATCCCCTCTGAAGATAAAGGAGCAGCAGGGCTTTCAGCTACATGCTGAGAATGACACTGTGGGAACAAGCAGTGTCTCCCCAGGGATGGGCTCAAGGTGAATGGAGCCATGCTTCTCTCCAAGTGACCTGAAGGGATGGGAATGCTGTTTCTTCCAAACTGCTGCATTTGTTGCTGAGATTGCCTTGGCTAAAGCTTGCCAGGAGTGCTGTGGGGCAGCCATCACATGCCTTTACTGAATGCTCTGCTAAACCTTGGAGGTTGTCATCTATAATCACCCCCAAACTTTGGGCTTTAAACACAGACCCAAAATCAACCATGGATCCAAGCCTCTGGTGGATAGAGGGAAGCAAGACCCAGAATCAAGCTTAACAGGATGAATATTTGTCATTTCTTACTAGCCACAGGTCGTGGAATTCTCTATGGAGATACTCTGCATCCTTGGCCCTCTTGGGAAAACAGTCTTTTCACCAGTTAAGGACTTGGCTATCTCTTCTTTCCTCAAGAGCAAATGGATGTTTGGGACTCTTATCTGAGGAAGGAGTTCTCTGGCTTGTGAAATGCACCACCCTAAACCAGAAGTTTTTCCCTGGGTTGGGAGGGATGAATCTGCTGCCTGCATTTCCCTTGCTGGAAACAAACCCACGATGCCACTTTTGCACAGGGTGCTGTGCCACTCTGGGTATCAGTATGGAAACTATGTGAACTAAAGAGGTTTTTTTCAAAGTTAAAATTTCAGATGGTGTAGGTTTCCCAGCACACTCCTCCTCAAGCCTCTGGTATTAGGACTGTCACACAGAACCAGATACCCATTCTCTCACTTCTGAAAACTGAGCCATGTCCTAAGAGATCTTGATTTCACAGTAACCTGAAAGACATTGTGTAAAGAGGACCTAGACCTTATATCAATCAAAGCAAGGGTTCAGAAAACAAATATAACCACATTCAAAACAACAGTTTCCTTTAAAAATGCTTAAAAAATGTCACCTAAAATATTCTGATTCCATTTCCACCCAATTGCTGTAAAGAATATTAAAATCCTTCCCACTAATTCCCAAAAGTCATGTAGGAACCAGTAACAGGGCTAGAAAAAGAATCCAATTCCTGCAACTAATTAGTCACTGCTCACAGTATTTTCCTGTCTAAGCCATTCCAACCAAACTAGTATCATAGAATCACAGAATCCCAGACTGGTCTGGGTTGGAAGGGACCCCAAGGATCAGAGAGCTCCAACCCCCTGCCACAGGCAGGGTCACCAACCTCCAGGCCTGGAGCTACACAAGGTTGCCCAGGGCCCCATCCAGTTTCTAATTATCATTAGCAACTGAAAAACTGTGGTTTTCAAGATAAAAGCAACATTCTGTCACTTACCTGCCAAGAGGAATTGCAAAGTAGAAAACAGACAGCATAAGGGTCCTGGTGTTTTTGGTGAAGAGGTCTCCTATGATGGTCGGTGCAATAGTGGAGTAACTTGCTTCACCAATGCCAACCAAACCTCGGGACAGCACAAGCAGCCAGAAATACTGAGGAAAGAAAGAAAGAAAACACCTTAGCAGGTCTCCCTGTGTCTCTCTGGATTCAGGCTGGGTGACAGCCAAAGGGAAATGTAAACTGGTGTGACTGGGAAGCGACCCCCCTGTGTGCGCTGAGTTTGAAAACCTTTCCCTTTGCCTCTTGCTGGGGAAGAAAGGGACTGTATTTGTTGTGGAGACTGAAAGGCATGAAAGAAAAGGAGTAACAGTAATACATGTTACCCAGTGACACTCAAGAAGGCATTTCTGTAAGAGGCAGAAGACCCTGGGTTTGTACTCAGGAGGTAGCTTTGCTCTGATTAGGCCCAAGTGCCATCAACACCTCCCTGCCTGAGGGGGTCTGGGGAGGCAGGTGAGAGGACCAAATCCCTCTCTGGGACCCTGAAAACCAGTACGTGCCAAGCACAACCCCAACCATCTCAGCATGCCAAGGGTCAAGTATGGACTGGCACAATCCTAAAGGCTCTTCAAAGCTGTGGAAGAGTTGAACCTGTGATCCCCCAACTCCTGATTATCATCTTGATTAGAAGCTACTGACTAAGGCAAGTTTTTCAACGGTGCTAAGCATGGATTTCACTCCATTTCCCTTAGAAAAAAGCCCAAATCCTCCCCCCAGCAGTAAAGCAACACCAAACACTTCTGAAAACCCTCACAGAATCATTAAGGTTGGAAAAGACCTCCAAGATCATCTAGTCCAATCGTTCCCCTACCACCTTTCTACTTACTAAACCATGTGCCTAAATATCTCATCCAACCTTTCCCTGAGCACTCCAAGGGATGGTGACTCCACCACCTCCCTCACGTTACGGTCTGTGCTGGGCTGCACACAGCTCCAAAGAGATGAGACTTGTGCCTTACTGTGAACCCCAGGAACCCCAGTGTGCTTGCTAAGTCATATATACAATGGGTGAAAGACCCCGAGCCACGCAGTTTAAAAAGGCACTCTGCTGCCTGGGGAATTACCTGCCCTCCTGAGGAAAGGGCAACCCAACAGGACCAGGAGATGGACTTCATGATCAGCACAACGCCGTCCAGAAATGGATGGAAAGGATCTGTCCTCATTGAATGCTCTTTCATGGCTCATTTCCCCATTTCAGCCAACACCTAGGAGCTGCAAGGGCCTGATCTTCAAGCCACCCTCTTCCACTACACTTAGACCTTTCTGGGTGCTGCTGTGGGAAGGCATGAGGCGCGGTACTTTGATGCCTACGTACCCAATAGATGAACACAATCAAGTTCTCAGGCATCCAAACAGCCTGAGCTACACCCAGAAGCAACTGCAGGTGCAGAAATTAAAGTCACAGCAAAGTGTCAGCACAGGGAAATCTATTTTTACAAATGTAACCTCCAAAAATCCCCAATTTCATGTTATTATTCTATACATCATTTGTGAGAAGAACAGCAGGGATTATCCTATGTCCTCAAACACAAAAGTGTTTTGAGAACAATGAGCAATTGCTGGTTCCCCTTCTGCAGACAGGGAAAAAGTGGAGCTAGGGAGAAGTGACTTTGTGCCCTACAGCAAAGGTAAGCCAAAACACAGGCTGCTCATTCTTAAACACCAAAGTGCCATCATGCCTTGGTGTCGTGGTTTCCCCTCGGCTGTGGGCTGAGATCCACACAGCTGCCTGCTGCTTAAAGGAAAAGAGCAGGGGAAGAGGGAAAAGGGGGAAACAAGGGAAGGGAAAAGGAAGGGGAAATAACTCCAAACCCAAGAAACTAAGAGGCCCGTGGGTTGGGATAAGGAGAGTTTCCTAAGAGAACAGAAAGATCAAATATCCCAATGCTCACAGGACTTTAGAGCAAAAGAAGATGAAACTCTTGATCCCCAATGCAGTTTCTCCCCGACCCACACAACTCAGGCCGGACCACCCAGAGCTGTCCCGGAACCCGACCGTCCCCCCAAGCAGCACGCGTCCCGCCACCGCCCCTCTTCTTCCTCCCCTCAGCCCCCCGTTCTCCTGGGCAGGACGTCATTGCCATGGAATACTCTCTTTGGCCCATCTGGGTCACCTGTCCTGGCTTCGCCCCTCCTTTCTCCTGAATAGAGAAATAGGAAGAAGCTGAGAAAGTCCTTGACTGTCTGACTGCAACTAAGAACATCAGGGTGTTCTCAGCACTGCTTTCATTGGAACTCCCAAACACAGCATGCCATCAGCTGCTACAAATGAAGTTAACTCTATCCTGACTGAAACCAGGACACTTGGTCAAAAATACATCCATCAGAAGACAAAAAAAATCTCCCCCTGACACATCCTCATTGTTATCCCCTGGCTGAAAGGAATTTCTTGGGGATTCCTGGAGTCACTCAAACCAAACACTTTTGCAGGCTCTTCACTTCCTCTTGCTTGGAAGCAGATTCTGCATCAACACCCGTTTGCTGAGGGTATGTGAGCTCCTTGTTTGCTGGCAGGGCCTTCACAGGGCTGCTGTCATTCCTGCACCTCCCATACACTGCACCTACATAACAGAGACACGTGGGTGTAGGCAGAAAGGGCAATACTGTGACTCAAGCTTTTTAATGTATGCCAGTTACCCAATGCTGAAAGCACTCCCACTGCAGGAACACACTGACAGGGACTGGCACACAGGTAACCAGTGTACTTGGGATGAGCAATAGTATTTATAACCTGCTGAATGGCTTAGTCATGTAGAATCAGAAAGCTGGGAAACTGGGGGCTGCCTGTGGTTTCTTAAGAGTCTCAGATCTGGATTGGAGAGGGTGACAGGCAAAACAGTCACCTGCCAGACCTGCAGTGAGTGTGAAGACAGTGCTAGTTACACCTGCAGAATGACAAATTTGTGAATCATAGAATCACAGAATCCCAGACTGCTCTGGGTTGGAAGGGATCCCAAGGATCAGAGAGCTCCAACCCCCTGCCACAGGCAGGGACACCAACCTCCAGGCCTGGAGCTACACAAGGTTGCCCAGGGCCCCAGCCAACCTGGCCTGGAACACCCCCAGGGACGGGGCACCCACCCCCTCTCTGGGCAGCCCCTGCCAGCCCCTCACCACTCTCTCTGCAAAGAACTTCCCCCTCAGATCCAATTTCAACCTTCCTTCCTTCAGCTTCACTCCAGCCCCCTTGTCCTGCCAGGCTCTGCCCTTTGAACAAGCTGATTCCCCTCCTGTGTCTCTGCTCCCTTCAGGGACTGGCAGGCTGCAATGAGGTCCCCCCAGAAGCAGCCTTCTCTTCTCCAGGCTGACCCAGCCCAGCTCCCTCAGCCTCTCTTCCTAGGGGAGCTGCTCCAGCCCTCTGAGCATCTTTGGGGCTCCTCTGAGCCCTCTCCACCAGTTGCCCATCTTTCTTGTATTGGAGCCCCAGCTCTGGACACAGGACTCCAGCTGGGGCCTCCCCAGGGCAGAGCAGAGAGGGACAATCCCCTCCCTGTCCCTGCTGCCACCCCTCTGCTGATGCAGCCCAGGATCCCACCTCCCTTCCCAGCTGCAGGAGCCACTGCTGGCTCAGGGGAAGTTTCTCATCCACCAAGTTAAGTTTCTCATCTCACTCTAGTAACTTGAAAGTACAGGAGGCAGCTTTCAGCAGCTGAGCCTGATCCTTTTCCACAGGTTACACCCAGTGTCTTTTGCTCTGGGTCAGTGCTTGAGACTAAAGTTTTATGAAACAAAAAGCTATTAGAGCAAACAATTTATTTATGTCTTTATTTCTGGTCAGAAGTCCTGTCAGAGATACCTGCACCTCCATGAGAGCTGTCAACATTTCCTGTTTTGCAGAGACAGACAATAGTTTCCCCTGAGTGGCTCTTGCAGCAGAAACTCCCCTCCCTGCCTGTGCTTCAGCCTCCAGTGCTACAGAGACTATGGCAGCTGCAGGCAGAGCTCCTGGACACCAGCTTGGACACAGACAGCTGGAGAAAGGGCATCACAGCAAGACCTGAACCATACAACGTGACTGCTATGAGCTCTGGGGGCAATTTAGGATGCAAAAGTGCTCTGAGTCCCTTTCTCCACCTTATATGTGGCATGGAGGGGCTGACGAGACACCAGCCAGGGCAGATTCCAGTACAGGATAAACCACCAGTGTCCGGAAAGAATGGGGGACCCAAAAGTACAGTGGTGTTCCTGGGAATTCCCCTTCAGGAGGTGGCATCACCAGAAATGAGCACACAGAGAGAGGGGCTGCCTGTGGTTTCTTAAGAGTCTCAGATCTGGATTGGAGAGGGTGACAGGCAAAACAGTCACCTGCCAGACCTGCAGTGAGTGTGAAGACAGTGCTAGTTACACCTGCAGAATGACAACTTTGTGAATCATAGAATCACAGAATCCCAGCCTGGTCTGGGTGGGAAGGGACCCCAAGGATCAGAGAGCTCCAACCCCCTGCCACAGGCAGGGACACCAACCTCCAGGCCTGGAGCTACACAAGGTTGCCCAGGGCCCCAGCCAACCTGGCCTGGAACACCCCCAGGGATGGGGCACCCATCCCCTCTGTGAGGTAGGTCAGTGGACCTGCACTCTTCATCCCATCTCTTAACTCTACGGAAGGGAAGATCTGCCCTAGTCCTGAAGCTGAGGACTTGAGTGCTTTGTAACCTGAAGACCAACAAACCCAAACTAAAAAAGAAACCCAGTCCCCCCAAAACCAGATAGAAGCTTTGGAAGGCATAGAAATGCTGCAGGGAATGCACTCACCACTAAGAAGAACGTGCAGCCTGCTAATGCCTACATCTCTCAGACTGTCAGTAAGCTGTAGGCAACAGCAGTGCTAGATCATGGGGACAGATGGACCTGCTCTGGTCACTGTTGACAATGATGCTATGCCAGTAGATGCTGTTGGCATGACACAATCCTCTCAGAATCTTCACCTGAAGAAAGCTTTCATGACTGGAGTGAAATATTCCTACTATGCCAAAAGACAGCTCATGTATTTTCTCTGCAGAGAACGAGATGGTTTCTATTCTCATTTTCACACTGATTTTACCCTCAATCTCATGCACACATAAATGTTTGATGGCCTAGGCCACGTGACTAACTTTAATCATGTTTGGACAAGCCTCCTAATTATACATTTATCCTAGTTGTATAGACCATTGAGTGAGTAGTGTGTGTTTTAATAGGTCTAATTACAGCTTTAACTTCTTTCTCTCTTTTTTTTTTTAATTAGCTAACAAAAGGAATTAAGTCACAGCTCTTTAAGAGATTAGTTGTCAGTGATAAACCTATAATCTGCCAAATATGTGTACAACTCTGAGCCACCAGATTTACTGTCTAAAGAATCATATGATCCCTAAGCTTTGGTTCTTAAGTATTTGCATTTGAATGTGGAGTAGCTTGCAAAGGTCTCATGAAACAAGCTGAACACATGAGATGAGGGACACACCAACTGATGTGATAACACAGACACAGCCAACCCACCACAACCTACCAGGATGGATGCACAGCACCAATGCAAGCCATGGCATGACCTGATGTTGCTGATCTGTATCACTACAGCCACTGCACCTGTGCCCTGTTCTGGTATTGAGTTCACCTCCTGTGGATTCTACATTTAACTTGCACCCTGAAATTCTGCATTTCAGCTGCTGAGGTTTGCCATATTCTCCTGCTTTTGTTCTATGAACATTATGCAACAAACAAGGATACAGAATCAGGGTTTCCACCCTTGGAAAGATGTGCTTAAAGCTATTCTTGCCACCAGGCAGCTAGGGTTACCACACAAAGCCTAAAATACAAGTGTGTGGAATGACAGTAAACTAAGGAGAGAGCATGGGGAGTGATTTAATTTCCCTGGGTTCCTGGAGCACACTCAGTTGACCTGTACTGCAGTTACACTCTGGCATTCCTACAGCTGGCAGGGGCTTGCACTCATAGCTTCCAGCATAGCACAGCAGTCCCAAGCCATCAGATCTACTGAAGATGGATAAAACTAATCATAGAATCATAGAATCATAGAGTGGTCTGGGTTGGAAGGGACCCCAAGGATCAGAGAGCTCCAACCCCCTGCCACAGGCAGGGACACCAACCTCCAGGCCTGGAGCTACACAAGGTTGCCCAGGGCCCCAGCCAACCTGGCCTGGAACACCCCCAGGGACGGGGCACCCACCCCCTCTCTGGGCAGCCCCTGCCAGCCCCTCACCACTCTCTCTGCAAAGAACTTCCCCCTCAGATCCAATGTCAACCTTCCTTCCTCCAGCTTCACTCCAGCCCCCTTGTCCTGCCAGGCTCTGCCCTTTGAACAAGCTGATTCCCCTCCTGTGTCTCTGCTCCCTTCAGGGACTGGCAGGCTGCAATGAGGTCCCCCCCAGAAGCAGCCTTCTCTTCTCCAGGCTGACCCAGCCCAGCTCCCTCAGCCTCTCTTCCTAGGGGAGCTGCTCCAGCCCTCTGAGCATCTTTGGGGCTCCTCTGAGCCCTCTCCACCAGTTGCCCATCTTTCTTGTCCTGGGGCCCCAGCTCTGGACACAGGACTCCAGCTGGGGCCTCCCCAGGGCAGAGCAGAGAGGGACAATCCCCTCCCTGTCCCTGCTGCCACCCCTCTGCTGATGCAGCCCAGGATACCATTGGCCTTCCCAGCTGCAAGAGCCACTGCTGGCTCAGGGGAAGTTTCTCATCCCCCATGACACCCAGGTCCTTCTCAGCAGGGCTGCTCTCCAGGAGCTCTTCTCCCAACATCTGTCTGGTGTAGTGCAGGAGCTAGTGACCAAACTAAACCTGCAGAGCTCAAATGTATCTTCAGTGGCTGCGCAACTGTCATCTCTTCTGACAGCTACACTTGTGTGCACAGCCCTTCTCAAGCACAACTTTTATTTCCTGGCCAGGAAAGCACACCTTCCCCTTGCACTCCATGAAGTTTTCCCCAGCAGATCAGTGGTTAAAGGATGACACACCACACCCTTCACTGCAGGTACCAAAGCGTGTTCCATTCACCGTGATGCAAACCAAACCAGGATCGCACTGCTGAGCAATGGGTCCTGTGACTAAGAGCATCGGCTCCTGCAAACTCACAGTGCAAATTCCAGCTCATTAGCTGGGAGTCACAAGAGCTGAGCAATGGAATGCAGGTGATGTATCTGCTTAAACACTCTTAGCCCTCCCAGCAACGATGGGGTCACCTTTAAGAATCTGAAAGTCAAACAGAGACAGTGACATACCATGAAGGACAAGATGGCATTGAAGGATGCTGTTGATGTTTTAAATCACTTTCTGCATCTGAATGGTTGAGAAGGGCTACAGCAGAATAGATAAACCTAAATATACCATGTACTCCTAAAGCTTCACCAAATTTGCATATCTATAACCAAGGCACCTGGCTTCCACTGGTGGATACAATTCCTGGGTTCACACGGCTGATAGGAATGCAGTGTCACATCTAGATGGATACCAGTGTCACATGCCCCACCTTCTCAACCATGAACAGTTCTAACTCTTCTTTAATAAAAGGAGAATAAATATTGTAAAGAGATAGGGGTTACATATTTACACAGAATCACCAGGTTGGAAAAGACCTTTCAGATCATCCAGTCCAACCATTCCCATCCTAAGCCAAACCACATCCCTCAGTACCTCATCTACCCTTTTCTAAACACCCCCAGGGAAGGGGACTCAGCCCCTCCCTGGGCAGCCTGTCCCAGGCCCCAGCAACTCTTCCAGTCAAACATTGGTTTCTACTATCTGCTCTGCCCCTGCCCTGGCCCAGCTTGAGCCCATTGCCCCTTGTCCCAGCTCCTGTCCCCTGGCTGAAGAGACCATCCCCCACCTCTCTGCACCCTCCCTTCAGGTAGGTGGAGCTGGGGAGAAGGGCTCCCCTCAGCCTCCTCTTCTCCAGGCTCAACACCCCCAGCTCCCTCAGCTGCTCCTCAGAGGATTTGCCCTCCAGCCCCTGCCCCAGCCTGCTTGCCCTTCTCTGCACTGGCTCCAGCACCTCCATGTCCTTCTGATGCTGAGGAGCCCAGAACTGGACCCAGCACTCCAGCTGCAGCCTCCCCAGTGCCCAGCCCAGGGGCACAATCCCCTCCCCACACCTACTGCCCACACTATTTGGACACAAGCCAGGATGCCATTGGCTTTCCTGGCCCCCTGGGCACACTGCTGGCTCACATTCAGCCTGCAGTCCCCCAGCACCCCCAGGTCCTTCTCTGCCTGACAGCTCTCCAGCCAGTCTCCCCCAGCCTGTAGCACTGCCTGGGGTTGTTGTGTCCCATGGGCAGCACTCTGCCCTTGGCCTTGTTAAACCTCATCCCCTTGGTCTCAGCCCATGGTCCAGCCTGTCCAGACCCCTCTGAAGAGCCTCCCACTTTAGAATCAGTGCTGACTCTGAAGAACATGTCCTCCTGTCAAGTCCAGCCCAGATTTTAAGCAACTGAATTCATTCATCCCAAATTTTGGCTATTTGCTGACTTACTTTGTGCAGGAGCAAAGGAAGATGAGTACCTACTTTTATCTTCAAGTAAACTTAACTAATCCCTACTGGAGATTGCCAGCAGAGGCCAAACACAAAGTAACAGGGGGCAGAACTGTTCTCTGTGATGGCTTGTTGGCCAGAACTTTTCTCCCCCATTAACAGGGTTGGCAAGCATTGTTTCCAGGATTTCCTACAAGCAAAAGGACTTGGCTATGCTTAGTCTCTGGGTGGCACAGACAGTGGCTAGTCGGGATACATGCCTCTGTGGAGCCTAGTCGGTGACAGGTTCATGAGCTATCAGCTCTGATGCAGTGCCATGAGCTGTTAGTATTTTATCTGTTTTCCATAAAGATACAAGTGCACTTAGAAGTTCATGCTACAGTTACCTGTCTGATGAATATATCCTTAAACTACCCTGCTCACCTCCCTCCATCAAGATGTTCTTCCCTTATCAGGTGTGATTCATGAGAGCAGGTTAGCCTGGGGGAGTCTCACTGCAGCTGCAGGTTCTTTTGCTATCTGGCCCACTGCAGAGAAGTGATTTGGTTTAGACTCCTCTTTTCTTCCCTCTTGGGGTGTGTCACCACTTCCCACTTCTCCCTTCCCATCTCTGCACAATCACAACTGCCTTTTAAGTCACTTCTGCAGGTATCATTTCCCATAACTTCTATCAGCCCTGGATTCCCTTCAAATTGAGCTCTTGATGCTAAGTCCACCTTTCAGCACCATTTTCAAACCGCTCTTCTCCTTTGCCTGCTCATCACAGAATCAGGGAAGAGCTGAGGCTGGAAGGGATGCCTGGAGATAGTCATCCATGCTCCGCGCTCAAAGCAGGACCAACTACAACAGGTTGCTCAGGACCATGTCCAGTTGAATTTCTACTGTCTCCAAGGATGGAGAAGCCACAACCTTGCTGGACAAGCTGTCCCAGTGTTTGGCCATTCTCACAGTAAAAGTGTTTCTTATGTTTAAAAGGAATTTTCCATATTTTCATTTGTGTGCAGGGCCTCATCTTTTCATGGGGTACCATGGAGAAGAGTCTGGCTCCACCTCTACTTCCTCTGATCAGGTGTTGATATACATCAAAGCAATACTACAGGCTCTCTAGGGATAGCAGCACAGTTCTAGAGTGAGGATGTCACTTTGGCAAAGGTAAGCTATGCAAAGTCTCAGTTAAATCCATAGGGCAGACACCATCTCATCTCCTGAGCCTTTTGCATTCACCCTGAACAGGTTTTTCTTCCCCCTCTTTCCCTTCAGCTGGTTTGGGCACAGGAAGGATGCAAGTTTAACTACCTGTGTTCAAAAAAGGATGCTTCTCTTATCTGAAGGTCTTCCCCTGAGCTCTGAAAGCAGGTCACTATGACAAGTGAAAATGCTCTGGGCTTCCCTTCATGTAGTCACACATTCACACTTGGTTTATCCACACATGCTTGTTCTGTGCTAGCCAGAGGCTATGATAGATGAAACCACTACACCACAGCAAGATCTAACAGCAAGATTCTGAGTTACTGAAACTTTAATACACTCCATTAATCAGTTGCTCAAGACTCAATATATAAAGCCCTTGCAATTAGGGTGGAGTACAGCTTCTAAAGCAGGTTCCATTCTTCTACAGCATCCAGCTACACTATGTCAAACCCTTCCAAACTTCAGCTAATCTGGATGCATTAAGCATCCTACCAATTCTCAGCTCTAAGCACCTCACCTTTGAAGAACTCCCTTTTGGGAGAATTCAGCTGGTATTCAGAGCCCCACAAGGAAAAGAGAGACTATGGCAAGTGGAAAGAGAGCAAAATACATCTTTAAATATAGAAATGAGCAAAGATGAAGCAAAGTCCACTCACATTTCCTTTGATTGTCTCTAGTATCTGTTAATGGCTTTAGTTCTCCCAGGTGACCTGTTGAGGCACCCTTAATTGAATGTAGAAAGTTTTATTTGGGAATGTACTTGAGATTCTGGCTGATTAAAGAATCCTTATTTTATCAGATTTATATTATTATTTTGTACATAAAAATAACCAGTAACACTGTAAGATACTCCTTTTTCACTCATCACACCCTTCAATCAGCAACTAAAGTGTTTAATGACTGGATACCTACAGATAGGCTCTAAAGTAAGGCACCTAATTAAGCACTCTGGAGAAAAACAAAAACAAAGCCACCCTGGAAGCAGCAAGACTCCCACAGCACTTCCCAGAGTCAGCAGGGAGCTGCTTTGTGCTCCACAGGTATAAAAATCAGGGCCAAGAGTTCCTTAGCTACTTGCAAATTTTGAAGGTCCAACATGTAAAAACTTGAGTGTCTGAAATCGAAGTTCCCATCACTGCCCTCCCTTCAAACCTGTGGCAGTCCTGGGAGGCTCTTCTATTACTTTTCAGTCATTTTTGGGTAGCAGAAAATAGAAAGAAGAAGGAAAAAAAAAAAGTAAGCCCAATTCCTATTTCCCAGCCAATTAGGTAATGTAATTACAAGACACCGGGTCCTGCCAATAGGCTCAGTTCAGACAAAGCAGCATTCCAGCTCACTAATTGAAGGGTTTTTCATCTGCTTGACCTGCCTGGGGTAAAAATATGACATGACACTGAAATGGTGGGATTTATGTTCTTCTCAATTTACACTCTTGGTCATTAATACTGCATTAATGACGGGTCTGGAACATAATTGGAAGGAATATAACAGATTAGCTTGCTTATTCACCAGAACACCATCCGGCGGAGCGCTACAGGCATAGTTACTGATAGAATAGACCTTAAAGAAAAAGGTTGATGCTTTCAAATAAATCAAAAGGATCATAAAGAGCCCTTGGGTTACCAGTGCCTGGTAGAACACGGAGTTAAAGCCCTTCTTCCCATCCTTATGGCTCTGGTGCAGGACTCAGAGGAGCCCATCACATTTCATGTGGTCATTTATCCGTGGTACAAACCCATTACAAGCAGCTCGGATGGAATGTATCTTCCAAAACCGTTCCCCTGAGAACCTTCATAGTTCTGGGTGGGAAGTAAACTGTTGCTGTTTGTTCCAGATGTGTCAGGTGGGACACAGCTATCAGCACTTGCAACAAATACCTCTGGCAATAGGCACCATCACCATGCCCTTCCTGTGACGTGCAGAGACAGTTGTAACAACATCACAGGAATAGTGACCGGGGGAAGGTATTTTTGCCACTGTGGAGACAATGCAAAGTGCTTGACAGGGAAGAGTTTTCAAATCCCAGCAGCTGGAATAGGGGCTGGCACAGAATCCCAGGGGTTGGAAGGGCCCTGGAGAGCTCCTGGGGTCCAAGCCCCTGCCAAAGCAGCTCCCCAGCTCCTATTGCACAGGGCGGCGTCCAGACGGGGCTGGAATCTCTCCAGAGATGGAGACTCCACACCCTCCCTGGGCAGCCTGGCCCAGGGCTCCCTCACCCTCACTGGGGAAAAGTTCTTCCTCTGCTCTAACTTGCAGCCATTGCCCCTTGTCCTGTCTCCACAGGCACTGCAAAGGGGCTGGCCATTTCCCCCTGCAGCCCAGGCTTGAGAGAGTTAGCAACATGAAGAAGGTCCCCCCTTAGTCTTCTTCTCTCCAGGCTGAACAGCCCCAGCTCCCTCAGCCTTTCCTCAGAGGGGAGATGCTCCAGGCCCTTCAGCATCTCCGGAGCCTCCTCTGGCCTCTCTCCAGGCACACACAAAGCTGAAGAACACACACAGGCAGTAGCAGGCTGCTGCCTTCCAGCCACAGATGAGTCATGGGCAAAGACAGGATCCAAGCAACCCAGCTATAAACAGATACCAGGGTTTTCAGAACAAATAGTTGCAGGCACTGATAGGCAACACTAACACCTCCACTTTCAGTGATGTCTAGAGAATGGCCCCAGATCTAACCACATTAACCCAAGCAGTTGTCCTTGCTGAAATATTCTTTGGTTTGGACCACTTCTCAAAGTGAAACGTAGTCAAACCCAACAGGCAGGTCTGGTCCTTGGAGAGGACAATCCCATGTTCCTCTCCCTGAGACAACTGCAGAAACTATGCTTTCTGAGCAGCCAGAGAAAGCATCAGCCAACTGCCTGTGACACCCCGGGGGGGATGGTCTGCATTCACTGTATGCAATTTTAAGGGCAGAACAAGTTTTGGGAGCCCATTTTAATGGAATGGAACAAGGTTTAAATTAAATTACCACAAACTTACAGTCCCAACATCTTCACCTACACTGTTGGTTTCACCGGTTCTCAGCACATTTCCCCTTGCCCAGGCTGGAAGCCCCAGCACACCACCAGCTCAGACCCAACTGTCTGTTTGGCAGATGCCTGAGAGATGTCTCATTTTTAGCATCAGATTTCCAGAGAGAAACTGATGCATCTAACAATTCCTCCTACCTAACAGGTTTTTTTTTCCTTATTCATGATCTTTGAGCAGTTATTATGTTGTTAGCCGAAGCATTATTAATTGGCAAGGCTTTGTCATGCTGTAGCTTCATTTCATTGTGCACAGCCAACCTGTCTGACCAAATGACAACCCTCTTTAACTGCACTAAATGCATCTGCTTGTTTTGTCACTCGCTGCTCATGAGAGGACGTCAATCATGTTTTCAGACATGATGATCAGCACCATTCCCAGGGATTTCCAGCTCAAAACCTATTACAGGGGGTGGAGATTAGTACTCTAATTCTATGTCATCTGAATTGCAGATGTGGTGGTTTGTGTAGCTCCTGAGCTTTAGGCCTTTAAAAGGAACGTCAACACTTCCAAAGGCTAATTTAGCACTGGAAGACATTTCCCATCTTCACACTGTTTGCACATTGCTCAGAACACAATGGTCCTTTTTTCAGCCTTTATCTGGGAGCCAGGAGGCCACAGATCCCCTGTGCCACTGGAGAAGCACTCACACTTCCTGGAGCAGGACTGATGCTCCTGTGTCAGCAGGCAACCAAGAGCTGAAGCAAAGAAAGGCCCAAATCCATACTTTGCATCTCAACGTGAGCCAAAGAGCCTGAGTAACACCTTCCCTCTCCTGCAAACTGCTTTTCAGGACAATATGCACACCTTTCAAGAACCTTCCAATACAAAGTGTAGATTTGTTTCCAGGTCTCCTAATGAGCTGAAAACTTGGGAAAATGGATTGTTTGTGTGGTGCTAGTAATCAAACTCTCCTGAATCACCATGCATCCCTCCAAGTCGTAAGCCTCCAGACCACCAGCTTTACAACCAGTTTATGTCTGTCAGAGAATCACAGACCAGCAGGGGTTGGAAGGGACCACTGGAAATGACCCAGTCCAACCCTCTGCTAAAGCAGGATCACCTACAGCAGATTGCACAGGATCATGTCCAGGCACGCTCTGATCCTCTGCAGAGAAGGAGACTCCCCAACCTCTCTGTGCAGCCTGTCCCAGTGCTCTGTCACCTGAAGAAGTTTTTTATCATGTTGAGATGGACCTTCCTCTGTTCCAGTTTGTGCCCATTGCCCCTTATCCTGTCACTGGGCACCACTGAGAGAAGTCTGGCCCCATCCTCCTGACATCCACCCTTTAGATATTTACCATGAGATTCTCCAGGCTAACCCACCCCAGCTCTCTCAGCCTTTCTTCACAGCAGAGATACTCCAGGCCCACCTTCCTCGTACCCTCTGCCTGATGCTCTCCAGAAGTTCCCTGTCTCTAACCAAGGAGCCCAGAACTGGACATGACACTGCAGGGCAGAGCAGAGGGAATGGGAACCTCTCTTGACACTGTTCTTAATACCCACAGGTCGCATTGGTCTCTGGGCCATGAGGGAATGCTGCTGGCTCACAGAGAGCTCACTGTCCACCAGGACTGACAGGTTCTTCTCTGCAGAGCTGCTTCCCAGCAGATGAACCCCTAACCTGTACTGGCCCCTGAGGTTGTTCTTTCCTGGATGGAGGAGCCTGAACCTGAAGCTTTTTCTTCCTGCATTGGGAATGACGTGTTCCTCAGGTCACAACCACTGCTGCAAGGATCATGTCAAGCTGATAGGAAATTTTATTATTCCTTACCCTGTATTTTAACATTTGTTTGGAAACTTATATGCAGCACTACTTTTTTTTTTTTTTTTTTAAATAAAAAAATCCCCTTTCTTTTCCTGGTAGGTGAATCCCAGAATCCCAGAATCCCAGGGGTTGGAAGGGCCCTGGAGAGCTCCTGGGGTCCAACCCCCTGCCAAAGCAGCTCCCCAGCTCCTATTGCACAGGGCGGCGTCCAGACGGGGCTGGAATCTCTCCAGAGATGGAGACTCCACACCCTCCCTGGGCAGCCTGGCCCAGGGCTCCCTCACCCTCACTGGGGAAAAGTTCTTCCTCTGCTCTAACTTGCAGCCATTGCCCCTTGTCCTGTCTCCACAGGCACTGCAAAGGGGCTGGCCATTTCCCCCTGCAGCCCAGGCTTGAGAGAGTTAGCACCATGAAGAAGGTCCCCCTTAGTCTTCTTCTCTCCAGGCTGAACAGCCTCAGCTCCCTCAGCCTTTCCTCAGAGGGGAGATGCTCCAGGCCCTTCAGCATCTCCGGAGCCTCCTCTGGCCTCTCTCCAGGAGATCCCTGGCTGTTTGATCCCAGGGAGCCCAGCACTGGACACAACACTCCAGGTGGGGCCTGAGCAGGGCAGAGCAGAGGGGGAGGATCCCCTCCTGTGACCTGCTGCCCACACTCCTCTTGATGCCCCCCAGGATCCCATTGGCTCTCTTAGCCACTGAGGCACACTGCTGGCTCATCTATTTAAGGAGAATTAATTTCATCTATTTAAGGAGAATTTCCCCTATCTTCCATTTCTGAGAAGTTTTGAATGAGGCTGAAATGAAGATGCTGCTATAATTATTTATAAAGCACAATGCTAAAGCGTTCTAGAGAATTCCAGTAAGATGGGTTGAAACAACACGCCATCCTTTTTGAGTTCCATCAGCACATGCTGGGCTTCAGCCTGTGCTGCAGTGTGCCAAGCTGAATATCCATTTTAATAGACTACAGAAGAAGAAGAAATGCTTCCAAGACACGCACAGCCTGTCAATGAAATAATGAGGCCTTCTTCCTTCTGCCTCCTCAGCAAGTAACTGGCCCAGGTGAGATTTCCTGCTCAGGGACAATAAAAGCAGGACAGGCAGGATGGTAGTTACAGGCACACATTGCTTCCAAACCATCCATTAACTGACATAGCAGCTGAGCTTCCCTACTTTGCAACCTACAGACTATAAATTCAGGTTTCTGGATAAAAATGGGACCAAGCTGTAAAGGTCGTTGGCCTGTGAAGATCTTTCATGCTGGGTCCAGAGTCACCAGCTGTTGTCTCTGGGCATTTTCATGATCCCATGAAACAGCACAGAACACAAGCATTTTGATTCAGAAAGACGCGGGGTCTGATGCTGCTCCCACAAAGACACACCAAAGGTTCCCCCACAGGCTTCCCAAGGAGAAGCTGAATCAGAACCACAATCACAGACCCCATGGAAATGATTGTGACACCTTCCAGCAGCCTAGATAACCAACGCTGCTCTGGAAAAGAGGGTGGGCAGTTCCAGGAAGCCCTCATGGAGACCCGCTGGAAATCAGCACCACGTCTCCAGCCTGTTTCTTGATACTCTCCCAGCACAAGCCTCTGCCCCCCTGCTCCAGAGGTGCATGAGCCTGAGCTCTGAGGAGCAGTTCTGACTTTTCAGGGCAAACCGCCGCGGCTCAGGTGAGTCAGGACACCCAGCAACAGCAATCTCTTCTTTCAGCAGCCAGAGCGCTTGAGGCAGGCGTGCCTGACTCCAGACCAACTAGTGACCCGGGACCAGGCAGCAGAGGGCAGGAGGCACACTGGTGAACATGACTGTAGGGATTTGAGAAGTTTGGATGTGACTTGGTGGTGCTGAACTACCTCTACCTGGGGAAGGCTGGACTGTGGGGTGTAATCCTGACCGCTCTCGGCTCCCAGAGGGGAAAGCAGAACCAATCCTGCTCAGACACACCACTGGCAGGAGATGCAAGGTAAGGTAGAGATACTCCTTAGGATAGTTGCTTGAAGTTCCATTTTTCTCCTCACACAAATAAGCTTTCCAAGTCAGCTCTGAGCTGTACTCTGTCTCTCTCCGGGCAGCCATCACCAGCTGTGTTTTCAATAACTCTTTCCAGATGCTTTACAGATCCAGAGATGCAGATACCAGAGGGAAAAAACAACATTGTGAGTGGAAAATACACCACTTCCATTTCTCATAACACCTAGGAAAAACTTACTCCTCCCATAGATTGGCTTTTTTGGACTGATGCTCTGAGAACAACCTAACCTGTTTTTCATTTATAGTTTCCCTTGGAGGAGGGATGGGAAGGACAGGAATACAAAGCAGCTAGGAGACAAACACACAACAGTGATCTTGCACTCTATTTCAGCAAACTGCAACTATTTCATCTATATGAATCTTCTCCCATCTCTTCTGTCCAAGATCAGCAAAATCTGAGGGAACAATGAGGACCCAAGACTCGAGCAACACTTGTCTGGGCAAGAGAAGAGTGACTCTTCCATGAGAACAGTTTCCCCTACAGTATTTGGTATGAGCTGTGCTGAAGATGCTAGCAGACCTTACAGATGCCTCAAATACCTTCAGACCAGCTCAGCCCATGTTTCATCATTGCAGGAATAAGCAATCAAGTATTCTTCTCCTACAGTACACCTCATATAGTCTATAAAAAACCCCAGTAACCAAACAACCCCAGCCCAGCCCCAAGAATAGCACTGGGAAGAAGCAGCAGGTGCCTTTTGCTGGAGAGGAGCCAGAGAAACGGTGCACTTCAATCCCCTCAGAAGCTCTCACAGTTCTTTGTCCAGGGAACCTGGGCTAGTGGAGGGTGTCCCTGCCCATGGCAAGGGTGGCACTGGGTGGGTGTTAAGTTCCCTTCCCATCCAGACCAGTCTGGAGTTCTGTGATTTTTTATCTCTCAGTCTAGTTGTAGCTGGAGACTGGAGAGTCAAGAGGCCATGAAAACACAGTGGGAGTGCAGAATTGCTCCAGGAACCCAACAAGTCCTACTTCCCAAGATGTGCAGCTTAGGAGATCTGGTCCCCATCTCCAGCAGCCACACAGGTGCAGGTACATATAACCAGACTAGGGGTGAGTTCATCTCTTCCCCTAATGAGCAATGCCATCACCAGCACACTGGGGTGCAAGTAAGGCTTTTGCATTGCAGGCTGCTCAAGAATTTCACTTTGCAGTGTAAAGCAGAGAGAATCATAGAACTGTTTTGGTTGGAAAAGACCTTTAAGTTCATCAAGTCCAACTATCAAACCAGCACTGCCAAGCCCACCACTAATCCTTGTCCCTAAGCACCACATGTACATGTTTTCTAAGTACCTCCATGGATGGGGACTCAACCTCTTCCCTGGGCAGCCTGTTCCAATGACCAACCACCCTTTCTGTGAAGACCTTTTTCCTAATCATCAACCTCAACCTTCCCTTGCACAACTTGAGGCTGCGTCTTCTCATCCTACCACTTGCTGACAGATGATGGTTGAGAGCCCTTATCCTTTCCTCATTGCAGCCTGCCAGTCCCTGAAGGGAGCAGAGACACAGGAGGGGAATCAGCTTGTTCAAAGGGCAGAGCCTGGCAGGACAAGGGGGCTGGAGTGAAGCTGAAGGAAGGAAGGTTGACATTGGATCTGAGGGGGAAGTTCTTTGCAGAGAGAGTGGTGAGGGGCTGGAAGGGGCAGCCCAGAGAGGGGGTGGGTGCCCCGTCCCTGGGGGTGTTCCAGGCCAGGTTGGCTGGGGCCCTGGGCAACCTTGTGTAGCTCCAGGCCTGGAGGTTGGTGGCCCTGCCTGTGGCAGGGGGTTGGAGCTCTCTGATCCTTGGGGTCCCTTCCAACCCAGACCAGCCTGGGATTCTGTGATCTGACACAGCAGAGCTGAGAACAGAAGCTGTGTGTTTTACAATACAACTGCTGCCAGCACACATAAGACTAAAGGGTGGGTTTTTTTACTTGCAGTGAATCATCATGTGTAGGGGGTGGGGTTGGTTTATGTTTATGGTTTTTAAAATTAACCCAGCCAACCATTTGTTTCATACAGCACATTATTTGTTGCTTTTCTGTTTTTGCACTCCTTGACAGACAAGCTTTGGAAATAAAAACAACATCTGGCAAGTCTGAAAGACAGGACTGTAGTAAGCACTGCAGGCAAAACTGGAGTTCCACAGTGGACTATTTGCTTCCTCTCTGAGACAAACCAGAGAAGGATATGGAAAGAAAGAACCCAACACACCAGTAGAAATACTCATCCTGCTTAACTGGCAGGGGAAGCAGAAAGGATTTATCACGTTAGCCATGTCACCCATTCCTGGTTGACCTTGTTAATTCTTTGCTTTTCCATTTCCCAACTTTCTACCCTCCCCAGCTCTGCTGTCTCTGAGCAAACCCCCATCACCACAGCCTGGGCTGGCTGATTATTGGGTACGCTTGGTGTTCCTGCCTAACGCAGCCAAACTGCTGTGCAGAGGATTTTGCTCATCTGTAAAACAGCATCCCTTCTACACAAAAATATGCTCTCTTCAAGATGTTTTCGTGGGAAATAAGCAGTATTTCACGAGACAGGGAGATGAGTTGGCAACTTTCCACCTCCCAGCTACTTTCTGCTTTAAGAAACTGGTGTCTGCCCATGAGGGAGAAGGGTCCTGATCTCTCAGAAGTTTGTGCTACAAGAGGTAGGAAGGTTATTAACAAAAGCAAGGTTTCTTCTATGACAAATTTCTGGTAAACAGCTGTGAGAACTGTTATTCTGGCTAACAGACATGAGTATCCAAGCAGCCAGCAACAAACTCTCAGCACGTGGCTTGATCACTCCTGATAACAAAGTTGCTTCACGCCAACTGTTTGTGAATAGAGAAATGGTGTAACTGGGATTACACCCTTTCCAACAGAATCATAGAATCACAGAATCCCAGAATCCCAGGGGTTGGAAGGGCCCTGGAGAGCTCCTGGGGTCCAACCCCCTGCCAAAGCAGCTCCCCAGCTCCTATTGCACAGGGCAGCGTCCAGACGGGGCTGGAATCTCTCCAGAGATGGAGACTCCACACCCTCCCTGGGCAGCCTGGCCCAGGGCTCCCTCACCCTCACTGGGGAAAAGTTCTTCCTCTGCTCTAACTTGCAGCCATTGCCCCTTGTCCTGTCTCCACAGGCACTGCAAAGGGGCTGGCCATTTCCCCCTGCAGCCCAGGCTTGAGAGAGTTAGCACCATGAAGAAGGTCCCCCCTTAGTCTTCTTCTCTCCAGGCTGAACAGCCCCAGCTCCCTCAGCCTTTCCTCAGAGGGGAGATGCTCCAGGCCCTTCAGCATCTCCAGAGCCTCCTCTGGCCTCTCTCCAGGAGATCCCTGGCTGTTTGATCCCAGGGAGCCCAGCACTGGACACAACACTCCAGGTGGGGCCTGAGCAGGGCAGAGCAGAGGGGGAGGATCCCCTCCTGGGACCTGCTGCCCACACTCCTCTTGATGCCCCCAGGATCCCCTTGTCTCTCTCAGCCCCCAGGGCATCCTGAAATATAAAACAGCTTTGGATGATCAGCCACAACACAGGTACGATGCTCATCAAACCACTATCTGGAGAAATGAGCCTGGTGACTTATTAAATGAGAGTTTCTCATGGTACAGAGGAAGACATGCCAATATTTAGCTTTTTGTGTGGAAGGAAATTCACCTTGTAAAGAAAGTCCACGCTGCCTGCATGCTCAGGACACCTCTCTCTGATATGACTCTCTATTGCACAGCAGCTGGCTTTTATTTTTTTTTTCTGATTTATTACAGAGCATGAACCAACAAAGAGAAAAAGTGTTTTCTCCAAAAACTTGCCAAAAGGCAAAATCACACAAAAAAGGGTTTTTCAGGTGAAAGGACCAAAATCTGTACTCTTGCAGGTGCAGAACCCATTAAGGGGCATGCAGAAAGGGAGGTAATTCCTAAGCAGGTGCTTGTACTTAAAAATACAAATTAAGATATATATATATTTCATTGGTGTCTATAAATGGAGTTAATCTAGAGATGTGTCTAAATATGTAGCAACTTTAACTAATTTTAGATTAACAAATTTGCTACTGATTTTGTTTTAATGCCACTTTTCTTTTCCATAGTGCTGAAGTGCTACAGGAGCAGAAACGTGCTTGAGCCAGAGACAAAGTGCAGGAGGACTCCTTGCACGTGTTCCCACAGGGGCATTCTGCACTCATGTGGATGGTGAAATCACATCATTTGACAGAATAAAAAGGGACTTTTCCAGTCCTATTCTAGTCTCACTGCTTCTGATGATTCCCTTCAGCTATTCTCTTTAGTTAAATTTATCATTAGCTGTTTTCATCCATGAAGCCAGATGTATGTACCTATTTGGGCTGCTTATTTTGATTTGGTTTAAAAGTAATTTAAAACCTTATGAACAGTAACCAAGCATCTACCTACCTATTTGTCCTGTGGCTGTTTTGCTCCACATGGAATTCACACACTGTTGTTTTCTGTGACTACCCTCCCTCCTCCCCATATTCTCTGGAACTACCCTTAAATCTTGGTCAGATTTTCTTTTCTTCTTCCCATGAGGGCCTATCATTTAGTTATTTAGTGGCTACTAGCAGATGGATTCACTCTTCATTGGATAGTCATTATTCCATGTTAAAAACCCAAAGATACTTGGTAATAAATAACTTAAGGGTATTCTAAGAAATGGTTACAGCCCTTAAAGCAGTGCTCCCTAGCAGCCACCTGCCTGCATGACACCTCTATCCAATCCCCTGCTTTATCTGCCAGTTCTCAGTTGCTATCTTTTTAACCCAATCAGCATGAAACAGCGTTGAGATAGCATCTGAGATGAACTGTTTCCTTGGGCTTCCAGATCACAACCCATCTCTCTCAGGGAGATTCTTACTCCATGTCCTTTTCTTGCCACGCTGGTGTTTCTTTATTGAATAGCACAAGCAGCAAGAACCGACACAACTCTCTGTACGCTTGTTTGCACAATAAATCAGAAGCAATCTAAATATTCAATCATAGAATCCCAGAATCCCAGGGGTTGGAAGGGCCCTGGAGAGCTCCTGGGGTCCAACCCCCTGCCAAAGCAGCTCCCCAGCTCCTATTGCACAGGGCGGCGTCCAGACGGGGCTGGAATCTCTCCAGAGATGGAGACTCCACACCCTCCCTGGGCAGCCTGGCCCAGGGCTCCCTCACCCTCACTGGGGAAAAGTTCTTCCTCTGCTCTAACTTGCAGCCATTGCCCCTTGTCCTGTCTCCACAGGCACTGCAAAGGGGCTGGCCATTTCCCCCTGCAGCCCAGGCTTGAGAGAGTTAGCAACATGAAGAAGGTCCCCCCTTAGTCTTCTTCTCTCCAGGCTGAACAGCCCCAGCTCCCTCAGCCTTTCCTCAGAGGGGAGATGCTCCAGGCCCTTCAGCATCTCCGCAGCCTCCTCTGGCCTCTCTCCAGGAGATCCCTGGCTGTTTGATCCCAGGGAGCCCAGCACTGGACACAACACTCCAGGTGGGGCCTGAGCAGGGCAGAGCAGAGGGGGAGGATCCCCTCCTGGGACCTGCTGCCCACACTCCTCTTGATGCCCCCCAGGATCCCCTTGTCTCTCTCAGCCCCCAGGGCAACTGCTGGCTCATGGCCACCCTGTCATCAGCCAGGACCCCCAGGTCCTTCTCCACTGAGCTCCTCTCCAGCAGATCATCCCCCAGCCTGTACTGATACAAACTGTTGTTCCTTCCCAGGTGCCAGACTCTCCACTTGCTTTTGTTGAAGAAAAATGACAGCATTTTGTTTGCTTGCCATAAGTGTCCAAATTTTAGCCAGCACCCAGTATTAACAACACACTGCCAAAAAACTTTCCAAAGTGGGTCCCTCCCAAGCCCACCAGCTCTGTAGCTGCTTTCTGCCTTCACTAAGCTGTCTCCCTCCATTTACACTCCCAGTTTGAACTCTGAGAATGGGAACTCGGCTTAATTACACAGCAACAGCATGCAGGAGGCACCAGACAAGGCAACCCCTGAAGAGAATTCTTTCTAATAAATGGCTACCTGGGTGTCATGGGGGATGAGAAACTTCCCCTGAGCCAGCAGTGGCTCCTGCAGCTGGGAAGGGAGGTGGGATCCTGGGCTGCATCAGCAGAGGGGTGGCAGCAGGGACAGGGAGGGGATTGTCCCTCTCTGCTCTGCCCTGGGGAGGCCCCAGCTGGAGTCCTGTGTCCAGAGCTGGGGCCCCAGGACAAGAAAGATGGGCAACTGGTGGAGAGGGCTCAGAGGAGCCCCAAAGATGCTCAGAGGGCTGGAGCAGCTCCCCTGGGAAGAGAGGCTGAGGGAGCTGGGCTGGGTCAGCCTGGAGAAGAGAAGGCTGCTTCTGGGGGGGACCTCATTGCAGCCTGCCAGTCCCTGAAGGGAGCAGAGACACAGGAGGGGAATCAGCTTGTTCAAAGGGCAGAGCCTGGCAGGACAAGGGGGCTGGAGTGAAGCTGAAGGAAGGAAGGTTGACATTGGATCTTAGGGGGAAGTTCTTTGCAGAGAGAGTGGTGAGGGGCTGGAAGGGGCTGCCCAGAGAGGGGGTGGATGGCCCATCCCTGGGGGTGTTCCAGGCCAGGTTGGCTGGGGCCCTGGGCAGCCTTGTGTAGCTCCAGGCCTGGAGGTTGGTGTCCCTGCCTGTGGCAGGGGGTTGGAGCTCTGTGATCCTTGGGGTCCCTTCCAACCCAGACCAGGCTGGGATTCTATGATTCTGTGAAGGGGCTGGAACACAAGTTTGATGAGGAATGGCTGAGGGAGCTGGAGATGTTTAGCCTGGAGAAGAGAAGGCTCAGGGGAGTAGAGTTGCTCTCTACAGCTACCTGAAAGGAGGTTGTGGTGAGCTGGGCTCAGCCTCTTCTCGCAGTTAAGTAGCAATAGGACAAGAGGGAATGGCTGCAGGTTGCACCAGGAGGGGTTCAGGTTAGAAATGAGGAGAAATTTCTTCTCAGGAAGAGCTGTTGGGCGTTGGAATGGGCTGCCCAGGGAGGTGGTGGAGTCACCATTCCTCAGGGTGTTCATGGAGAGGTTGGATGAGGTACTTGGGGACATGGTTTAGTAAGTAATATGGGTGGTAGGGGGATGGTTGGACTAGATGATCTTGGGCAACTGTTCCAACCTGAATGACTCTGTGATTCTTTCTCACCTCGTTCAGTGTTGTTTCTGTCACCAGCTTTCTGCAGCTTTTCAGCCTGCTCCAGTTTGCTCCTTCCAGTCCTGTGTTTTCATGCTGACTTGGTTGTGAGTACTTATCTACTTAGAGTAGCCTCACTACTGCTTTTATTTCTGTCAGCAGAGTTTCTCCTATGTCAGCTCTTAGCTTTCCATGAAAAACACATGTAAAATCTTAAAAGCAAGCAAAAATGTTGAGAGAAGAGCCAGTGTTTTGCTCCTCAAATGAGTCCTAGAAGACAAAGATCAGGAAAAATGCCTGAGCTCTTCTCTGACCCTTTTTCTCATTAGTACTCCAGGAATTCACCTTGCTCAATGTGGCATGTCTTCCCAATTAGAGATCAGACCTCCAAGAAAGCTACCAAAGTGGCAGGACACAATGTGAAGTCAGGATCATTCTTATGACCTTGCTCAATCACTGCAGCCACAATGGGTTGAGCACATCCCTAAAGCAGCTGCAGAATTTGTATCAACTCCTGGAGTTGATAACAATAGCTGGGCATGAGGCCTTGAGCTTAATAGGTGAGTTTTCCAGTAGAGTTGAGGATCACAGTAAAATCAGGATGGGAGTTTTCTCAGTGCTGTGGTGGGGTTTTTCCCAGGTTGTAGTTCAGGTCCACAGTACTGATGCAAGTCCTGGAGGAAGTAACACAGGTCTGGCTATTACTGATCTTGTGATTTCCAAAATATTGGGGTTTGGGTTCCAAGCATAATCCAGCTTTATAAACACCACCCTCCCTTTCTTTGGGAAAAATATGCCAGCTTCACTCTGAACTCCTGTCTACTGATGGCTGTACATACTAATCCCTAAGCTAGGGCAAGTAAGCCTGAAGTCTTTAAATTAAAAATCAACCCTGCAAACATAGATTACATCCCTCCAGTTCCACTGTCCCATGACTTGCAACTACAGGACTAGGTCCATTGCAGAGAGTGATGAGAACCTGAGCATGAATGCATGTTCATAAGCAGGTACCTGGTTCCTTCATACAAGGCTCCTCTCTTTGGACTCATCACAGCTGCTTTTGCAGAATGTTATGAAGACAAATTTAAAAACCAAAAAGAAAGCCAAACCCCCTCTTCATTTAGATGGGGGATGTTCTTTCTCTGAAGGGATGCTTCCTGGCCAATTATAAACCAGAACAATCCACACAGTTAAAGGTTTCTACAGTTGGTCATATGATATTTTTTCTTTATAAATACAAGTAGGAATCAACCTGTCATGAAAGTCAGACAGACCTGCCACTGCCACTGCCCACTCTAGGGGAAATCCTTTTTTATTAGAAGCTGCAGAGCATGTGTGTGAGCAGGAGGAAGCAGGGTGGAGAGGCTGGGTTCCTGGTTGTCATTCTTTAGGTGTGATCACGATGCTGCAATCTCTGGAACGCAGCTGGACAGAGAGTATGAGGAATGCCCCTGCCTCCCCTGGGGAAATCAGCCTGATGATGCCTGGAGCTGTGATTTGTCTCTCCAGGAATGTTGCCACCTGCAGCAATTAAAACTCCTCTATCATGTGATTTAAACAAGAGGATGTTTTCCCCCAGAAGCTGTCAGATCATCGGTTCCTACGAGTCTCTCTGACAGGCAAGAAAATTAATGTGATGACGAGTCCTCAAACTGGGGTGCCATGGCTGTCCTGAGAGCAGGTGAGGGATGGCTGTGCATAGCTTGACAAAATTAAGCGAGCCTGACAACTCCATCATCAGTTCCCTAGACAGATCCATCAACTAGTGCTAAAGGAACCGAAACCTTGTTTAATCTCTGTGCTGTCACCCTCCATCGCTGCTGTTGTTGGACGGGGAACAAAGTGCATGCATTAAACCAGTCCTGGATGAGCTCTGTCATTTCACACCCCCTGAGCAGACTTCTCAACCAACTCCAATAGCTTGTCTTGCATATCAGAAAGACAGGAGAACCACTATCATAGAATCACAGAATGGCATGGGTTGGCAGGGACCCCAAGGATCAGAGAGTTCCAACCCCCTGCCACAGGCAGGGACACCAGTCTCCAGGCCTGGAGCTACACAAGGTTGCCCAGGGCCCCAGCCAACCTGGCCTGGAACACCCCCAGGCACGGGGCACCCACCCCCTCTCTGGGTAGCCCCTGCCAGCCCCTCACCACTCTTTCTGCAAAGAACTTCCCCCTCAGATCCAATTTCAACCTTCCTTCCTTCAGCTTCACTCCAGCCCCCTTGTCCTGCCAGTATATATATATATACCCCCATGTGTATTTTTTCAAGTAATTTTTATAGCTTTTTAAAGTTTTTTTAGGTTATCCCTCAAAAGAAAGCCCTTCTGTCAACACAACCTCAGTATGCTTTGCTTGTTCTTTTTCACAGTTCTCACAGTTAAGAAAACAGCTGCACAGACCACACTTCACCCACAAAAGGTCAGATAATGCCACACACTCTATGTCAAATACACACCAGAGGAATACACCCCCCTTCAGCACGCTGAGTGTCCATCCTTTCAGGATACCCTGCCAAGTGCCTTTGCAAAGCCCTTACCTGCTCGGTGATGAAGGAGCTTGAAAAAGTGACAGCTGACCAAAAGAAGATCCCACAGCTGAGAATGATCTTTCTGTTGAAACGGTCACCAAGGTACCCAAAGATAGGTGCTGCAACCATGAAACTACAGATGAAAACTGCAAAGGGGAGAAAAAGGGGAAAAAAAACCCCAGTTTAATAAACATCAGGCCAAGAACATGACAAGTAATCTTCTGCAAGCCAGATCCTCCAGAGAGCAGCTCCAATTAATTGACATTCTGCAGCCCTGACTTACAAAGTTGCCTAGGCTTTTAGAAGTCAGTGTTTCCTTAATCAAACAGATTTTTCATTCCCAGAGAAACTTCAGTGAATTCATCTGACATTTGAAAGCATCAGCCCCTCACGGCCGCCGCGGGCTCGGCATCCGGGGATGGGCAAAACCAGGGCAGAACAAATTAACAACTGCTGCCCCAATGTCACCAAGAATGGGAAGTGAAGGTTGGATGGGATTTCAAGCCAGGAGAAAGCAAGCCAAGGGCTCCTCGTTGGCTCTTCCAGACTGGAGACAAATTGGCCACAGAACCTGAGGTTCTTTCGCCCTTTCCAGCAGCGTTCTAAGGCAGCCCTGCAACAGTGAGGAGAGAGGTATCACTGCTGTCATGCTCCTGGCCCCAGTCCTGTAGCTAGACAGAAAACTCCTGTCTCCTTGTTAGGACCTTTCACCAGCACTGAACTTGTATTTATACACATCACTGAGCGACAGCTTCACTAAAAGAAAGGGGTTTAACCCACAGAGCCCTACCAGGCCAGGCATGTCACCACCTGAAAGGCAAGCTCACCTTCCCCCTTTGCTTCCCCTGTAAAAAGCCTCAGAGCATTAACACCAGACCTTCTGTCAGGTAGGAATGAGGCTCTTCATAGAATAACCTCTGCAAAATCTCCTCGACTTCAGAGCCTAACTACTCAACACAATATGTCCAGTGCCACCACTGGAAACACCTGAAATGAGACCCCCACACCATGTTCCCACCTGACTTGGCAGGAACTGACAGGCTTTACACTATTTTTATCTGTTTTGCCCTGGCTTTTGTCTGTCCACATGAGATTTGGATGAGAGGAACTACATCGATTGTACTGCCAAGTAGTATGGTCTTTCTGACCTTCACTGACTGCTTTGGTCTCAGCAAACCCAGAAGGATTTGGGTGGGACACTTGAATACCTGGAGATCCCTCTTTAATCACAGAGTTACGATCCTCACTAATTATCAGGTAGTTCTTGGAAGGCACAGTGGGTTTTGGCAGTGTCTAACCACCCCAGCCGTCTACTTTTAATTGTATAAAAGGGAGTGGGAGGAGTAGGTGGGAGGCCACACACCCCTTTGCTTGGAATGTGTGCATAAAATTAAAGTGGTTAAGACCCAAAATTATGAATTTTTCATGGCTGATGATATATGATAGCTCAAAAATGTGCAGAATGCTGAACTATGAAATGATCTGTCTCTTTTAATATTGTAAGATGTCAAAGCTGCTTTATCAATAATACACAGGCTCATTTGCATCTGTATTTTGTGAGTTGTACGACTGGGTGTATGTCAGTCATGCTGTTTGATAGGAAATACAAATTTACAGATTCAGAGAATCCCAGGGGTTGGAAGGGCCCTGGAGAGCTCCTGGGGTCCAACCCCCTGCCAAAGCAGCTCCCCAGCTCCTATTGCACAGGGCGGCGTCCAGACGGGGCTGGAATCTCTCCAGAGATGGAGACTCCACACCCTCCCTGGGCAGCCTGGCCCAGGGCTCCCTCACCCTCACTGGGGAAAAGTTCTTCCTCTGCTCTAACTTGCAGCCATTGCCCCTTGTCCTGTCTCCACAGGCACTGCAAAGGGGCTGGCCATTTCCCCCTGCAGCCCAGGCTTGAGAGAGTTAGCACCATGAAGAAGGTCCCCCCTTAGTCTTCTTCTCTCCAGGCTGAACAGCCCCAGCTCCCTCAGCCTTTCCTCAGAGGGGAGATGCTCCAGGCCCTTCAGCATCTGCGGAGCCTCCTCTGGCCTCTCTCCAGGAGATCCCTGGCTGTTTTAATACTCTTTTTACACTTAGAGTAAAATAAATGGAGATAATACGGAAATTTCAAGACATGAAAAGAAGCACATGCAACGCTATCACACTCACAGCCCCAAAGCCCCACCGTTCTCCAGACTCTGGTCCCCTGCTTAGTTGCATGAGAGAGTCTGCTTGGGTAAACACTGTGGTTGTTGCAGAGGGACCCTGTATCCTGCCCACCCATCCCTGTAGCACAGTCTGGCTCCCTGAAACCCTTCAGCACCAGCCAACGTGGCTCTAGTAGACCAGAAGCTGCTTCACAGATCTCTACTCTGCAAGCGTACATCTGCACTGGCCCCAGTCCAACAAGGCACTTAAGCACACGCTTCTATTAACCACTCTGGACTCATCAATTCCATGATTAAGTGCTTTCCTGAATGAACACTAAAGTGCTCTGCACCTTGTAAAGCTGGTGCAGCAACCTGGCACAAAGGCTGTGTGGCTGTTTATTGGGAGTGAGGAGCAGAAAATGCCTCTGGCTCCTGAAGGGCAGCATGCCCACTGCAATCTGGCTTCACCCTTGGAAGGACATCGAAATTCATTCATCTCAGAATCCCAGATTCTGCCTTTTTTTTAACAATGTAAAAAGACACGAAGCTAAAAAAGCTTCTAAGGGAAAATGAGAAACATCCAAGTCAGCATTCCACTGTTCCAAATATTGAGTAACCTGATTAATTGGACTTCAGGACATGGAGGGTGCGATCCAAAATTCACACTAATCAGTGGGGTTATTAGCTTCAGTGATCTCTCGGTCAGAAATGCTAAGTCTAATTCTGGAATTTGGGCAAAAGCAAGCAAAAAGCACAAACCTCTTCCTTCCAATCAAACCAACCCAAAAAGCTTTGCCCAATGCCTTTCCAGCAACATACACCCTGCTGATACCAAATCCCTTTAGAGACTTTATTTTTGGAAGGCTCTGAACCGAGCTGTGAGCTTTTTCACTGGTAAGCAGCTGACTTGACAGCTCCATGAGGTGTAAACTGAGAGGACACCAGAATCTAATAAATAACAGGTAATGGAACACAGCTGTCATAATAATAAATGCGATTTATATCAGAGTATTTGTGACCCAAATATACATCAGAGCATTAACTGATTCAAATACATGCAGAATGTGATGGCTGTGTGGTCTGTCAAAAGGATCTGCTGGTTACAGGCACTTCCCCAGGATCAATTTTTGCAATGACTCCCTCAAAGGACAGATGAGTGTCCAGAACAACAGGCTGGGTTGGCAGGATGGAGGTGAACCCATCTGGGGCACATCACTGGGTGGGATGGAAACCTGAGTTACTCTAGACCAGGCGCTGAGGTTCTGAAACAACGAAGCACCATGAAGATTGTATCCAAAGAGAGAAGACTGCCAGCACGTTCAGTTGGAGAGGAGGGCAGCAGACACAGGACTGATCTGCAGAGAAGGACAGTGGCAGCATACCACAGAAGGGTGCAGTCTGGTCAGGAGCCTGGCACTTGTGCCAACCTCCTCCTATCTGGCTCTTAACCCCTCTTCCCCAGCATCTTCTGCTCCTTGCACTCCCCCACTCCCCAATTAATACCCAAGTGACACCACTGCAGCTGCAGCTTCAGCTCAAACCACTGTCACAAACCTCTTGCACAAGGAGAGAGCTGTGACAGAGCCTGGTGTTTCGTTTGCCTCCTCCCACTTACGCTTCCAGCCACCTCAGAATGTTACCAGCTCTTGAAGAGAGGTACAGCACAAGCCAGGGAAGAGTTAGAAACTCACTGGGATTTGGGATGAGCTACTGAAAAGGCAGCGATCTACTGACAAGGTAGCGTGGCAGCTATGGGCAGGTAATAGCCATGCCAGTCACCTGTACGCACGGCGTACAGCTCACTCCTCTTGGTAGAGGATCTCAGACAGATCAAATGGAGCAGAAGTGGCCGGGTCCCAGCACTGGGTGGAGCTGACATACATTTCCTCAGGACCAAATTACACGTCAGCAAAGATGAATGAAGAGACACAGAGTAATTGCCATCCCAGGAGGGAGGTTCTCTTAAGTACAGGTACTTTCAGAAGGACATCACATTTGTCTTTCTGCCTCCCTTGGTGGCTGAGCAGCTGAAATGCTGACCGTGGTGAGAAGGCAGGAAGAGGGTAATTGCCCAGCCAGGGTGGCTCAGTCTCTATTTCTGCTCCCAAACGCCTGTCCCACCCTGTCCAGGTGCACAAGCACTGCCCAGCTGCTTCGGTGCGGGGCCGGAATGACAACAATGTGCAGCTTAAAATAAAAGAAATCAATTTTAAAAAATCTTGCACTTCTCTCCCTCTCCTCTGCCCAGACACCCACAAGAGAAGGGAAGGATCCTCCTCAGCCTCTGCTGCCTACTTTAGTCACTGGCCAGGGACTGTGCCACGTAGCTGCCACTCAGCCCGTGCCTTCCCCTCCCAAGAGCTGTCTGGGCACTGGGTGGAAAAGTAAACCCCAGAGAGTGGAGCAGAGGAGAGGAGGGGAGAGTGAGACACTGGAGACTTTGCATTTAACAGTCACAAAAAGCTCCTGTCTACTGGAACTAGGCTTCATTGACCTTATTTTTCTATTCTTTCCCTCCAAAGAAAGATGTACTGTCTTGAGTCTATAGCTGCTCCCTGAAACGGCTCCCATCAGTTTTCCAGCCCTTGGTTGGAAAGTCACTGCTGCCTCTGTCTCACTTGCTCTTTTCAATCTTCTGTGTCTCAGAAAGGGGCTTCTCCTGCCAGCAGGTCATCCACGTAATGGGACCACGTAGGAAGAGAGGCACTGGCACAGAGCCCACGCAGAGCACGTGCTTCCTCACTTACTGAAGGTGAAGAGCATCACAGGCATGGCCAAGGAAAGATCCCTTCTTTCTGTTCTGACTTCAAGCACACAGGGTTTATGTTTTCCTCTCAGGAATAATGTTAGAAAGCTTCAGGTTCAGGTAAAAATAGCTCTCTCCATGCAGGGATGCTCGACAAGAAAAAACCCAGTGGCTATCTTTGCACTGTGAGTCAGCATCAAACAGTGTATACACATCTATATTGAGAGCTGACAAGGGGCTTGGCTCTGTGGAAGGCAAACCCAGAGAGCCCCTGCCTCTGGGGACTTGCAATCCATTTGGACACAGCAAAGAACTATGTGCTGTGAGGTTGCTAATATTTTCCCAACAACAAATATCCAAACAATGAGAACACCTCAACACCCAGCTAGCTCTAGGTGGGATAATTTATGGGGGTGTACCAGCACCAGCACCGTCCTGCTCTTTCTGCCTGAGACACTGTCCTCCAGGGACTCCTGGTCATGGCTGCACATGGTTCTCAAGGTGCTTATGGGACCAGCTGCCATCTACCTGCAATGGTGAATAAGGACCCCCCATTGCTTCAAAGACTTGTTTTTGCAATGCTGCTTTTGTTTAACTTCCATTTTCATTATTGTTTTATGCTGTAACATCACTACTCAGCACGTACATACACATTGAACCACAGCAAGGCTTGGGACAATTTAGAAAGGAAGTTAAACATCATTAATTTCTCCTTCAAGACTAAGGAAATTCAAGGCAGGAAAGTAACTGGCCCAGACTGAACTACAGAAATCTTGAACTCACACTGGTCTCCCAGCTCGAGCAGTGGGTGGGTTATGGGACCTCCTCTGTGCTGAAGGTATTTCTGAAGGTCTTCAAGTGCAATTAAAAGTTATTTTTTCTTATAGCACCATACAAGCCAAGCAAGAACAATGATCCTTCCATTGTACACAGCCACCAGCCTTGATGATTCAGACACAACGTGGTGGTGTGAGCAAGGCAAAAGTGCTGCCTGACTACAGGGCAACCCAGGGCCCTTGGAAATCTCAGCAAGATGAAATGAAACATTCATCCCTTGATAGAGATGAATTCTTATAATTGCTTGTACAAAATACGACCCTTCAAATCATCATCCTCACCACCACAAACTCCACTATAGGTACAGTGTTACAACCACTCTGCAGGGACGTTGTTTTACTTCATTGCCAATTCAACAGCCAACAGATGGATCCCGTTACTGTGTGCTGCTAAGTGCCAAACACAAGATCTCTGGGTTCCAGACTATCATGCAGGCTAGAAGTTTCTGACAAGTGTAAGGAGCTTTGAAACCCACCATCGGTTCCATATGCCACGTGAAGCTGTCATCTAGTGACAGCATCAAACACAGGAGCGTTTAAAAAAAGAAAGGCTTAGGAACACACAGAATTAATTTGTTAATTAATCAGACTTAAGTCCAATTTTTCACCCTGAGGGTGGGGAGGCACTGGCACAGGGTGCCCAGGGAAGTTGTGGATCCCCCTCCTGGAGGCGTTCAAGGCCAGGTTGGATGGGGCTTTGGGCAACCTGGTCTAGTGGGAGGTGTCCTTGCCATAGCAAGGGGGTTGGAACCAGATGATCTCTAGGATCCCTTCCAACAAAAGCATCCTATGGTTGTGTGAAGCCCACAGATGTTTGGTTTGGATCGGGCCTGAAATGCTCTCCCAGAGCAGGCCACAGTACAAGATGAAATAGAGAATTTCATAAATGCCTTACTTGTGTCCTTACTTAGGTCCTCAGGGAATTAACAAGGACAAAAGCAGTGCTTTAGAAGGCATGGACCTAACTGCTCACCCTGTGTGGATTTCTCTGGTACCTGTCTGGCAGGACACTAGATTGCCATTCCCTCACTGCAGGTGCCACTCATTGGTATTCAAGACTCCAAGCTTGTCTTTTCTGCAGGGAGCCTATTGCACCATGACTGTGCCAGTTTTTTCCTCAGAGAAAACTGATGCAAAATATAGACAGTATGTTTAGGCTGACTACATACACACTCAGCTGACATACATACACATTTACATTGAGAAGGAGGCTGCTGTATGATACCACTTGATTTCATTTGCTGTGACAGGGTCAGAACTCGGTTACAAAAACATGCTTACAAAGACAGACAAGGCCTGAACACAGCTTTCCTGGCAAGGCTAACTCAATGACACCCAAGCCTGAGAAGAATTCATTAGTGACAATTCCACCCCTTTTCCTCACTGCAGATGCAAGAGTCTTCCAAGAGTTAGTGAGCCCTTGTGTTCCCAGCAGAGGATATCCTGAAGGATTGCTTTGTTCCCCTTAGCCAACAAGAGTAATTGCTTCAGTGGGAATTGCTGGGAAATCCACTGCTTGGAAACAGAAAATCAGATAAGAACAGCCAGAAACCCAGTCTAATAACACACTGATTTTGAGAGGAACTATCTTGGGCAAAGAGCAGCCACCATGGTCAAACGTAAGTGCGTGCTATCACACCTGTGCTAGCGCAGTACCGCCGATCCACACGGGGTGAGTGTGATGTGAGTGAGACTTCACTCCCATCTGCCCATCTGAGGTGTGAGAGACTTCACACACCCTGTGCACTGCCACCCAGGGATGGAGAAATACTCCTCTTCAGTCCCAAATGCCCAGACAAGATCTACAAGAAACAACTCCAGCATCAGCAAAGGCTACAAGAACCCTTCCCTGGGAGCACTGGTGCACACAGACCAGCATTCCTTCAGTGAGTAGGCATACAGACAAACCCATCCAAAATTAAACCATAAAACATTCATCTCAACAATTCCATGCCCAGCAGTGGGAGTCTTACAGCTATGGCTTTACTGCTTCAGACTAGAAGACAGAGAGAGACTCAGAAATGATCAGGTACAATGTGCTGCAGAGAACAGGACCCTGACGTAGATATTACTGCCTCCTACAGAAAATGAAAGGAAAGACTACATTCTATAGACCTAAGCCAGTATCTCTGTAAAACTGATCACTCGGTGGTCCTCACTTTTATGGTCCAAAGCACATCAGCTGAAGAGTAGTGGTGATGCTCCTCTCAACACTGCAATAATGTTTCCAAGTCTGAAATCAGACTGGGTTTCCCAGTTCAGGCAATGTGTTTGAAACACAAGGCAAAATGGTGCTGCACTAAAAGCCAGGATCAAAAAAGAACTCAAATTTTTCACTTTTAAAAATTCATTTCCAATATTATATCAACTGTAGATGCACTGAAATATTCAGCCACACGTGTCTTGCTTATTGCTAAAGCAATTTAGTATAAGGGTATTCATAGGTATTATTTCACAACCATTTTCCACACCCACTGAACTCCAACTCTATCATGCTGTACTCCAAATTTTTTTACCTAAGTGTGCAGTGAAGAAGCTGGAATTTTACTGTGCTGTTCTGTTCAGTCTCTCTGGATGTCCAGCAAATTTACTAGGAGTAGGAGCTAACTTGCTACTAGATTACATTTCAAACACCCTTATACAGACAACATAATTTAAAAAGGAAAGAGGAAAAACCCAAACCCACCTTCAGCTTTTCACCATGGGAACTGCAGTGATTACACTGCCATTGTTTTAATGGGATTTGGGCAACGTGAACATCAATAAACCTCTTACTGTGTTCCTAGAGATGTGCTTCCCAGCACAGTGCTGTGGGCAGTAATCCAAGGGAACAGCTCCAGCACAGAGCTTAGAGTGCCCCGCGTCCCCTGCGCCTCAACCAGCGCTTGCTTGATGCTGCCCTGAGCCATCCCAGGAGAGCAGCCCCCACAAACATCTTCTGGGGTTAAAAACAATCACAGGATAACAGCGTGAATCCCAGGGTTTGGAAGGGCCCTGGAGAGCTCCTGGGGTCCAACCCCCTGCCAAAGCAGCTCCCCAGCTCCTATTGCACAGGGCGGCGTCCAGACAGGGCTGGAATCTCTCCAGAGATGGAGACTCCACAACCTCCCTGGGCAGCCTGGCCCAGGGCTCCCTCACCCTCACTGGGGAAAAGTTCTTCCTCTGCTCTAACTTGCAGCCATTGCCCCTTGTCCTGTCTCCACAGGCACTGCAAAGGGGCTGGCCATTTCCCCCTGCAGCCCAGGCTTGAGAGAGTTAGCAACATGAAGAAGGTCCCCCCTTAGTCTTCTTCTCTCCAGGCTGAACAGCCCCAGCTCCCTCAGCCTTTCCTCAGAGGGGAGATGCTCCAGGCCCTTCAGCATCTCCGCAGCCTCCTCTGGCCTCTCTCCAGGAGATCCCTGCCTGTTTGATCCCAGGGAGCCCAGCACTGGGCACAACACTCCAGGTGGGGCCTGAGCAGGGCAGAGCAGAGGGGGAGGATCCCCTCCTGGGACCTGCTGCCCACACTCCTCTTGATGCCCCCCAGGATCCCATTGTCTCTCTCAGCCCCCAGGGCAACTGCTGGCTCATGGACACCCTGTCATCTCCCAGCACCCCCAGGTCCTTCTCTGCAGAGCTCCTCTCCAGCAGCTCACCCCCAGCCTGTCCTGATTCCAGCAGTTATTCCTTCCCAGGTGCCAGACTCTCCACTTGCTTTTGTTGAACCTCCTCTGGTCTCTCCCTGCCCAGCTCTCCAGCCTGGTCAGGTCTCTCTGGATGGCAGCGCAGTCTCCTGCCTGGCAGCCACTCCTCCCAGCTCTGGATCATCAGGTACTTGCTGAGGGTGGATGAAGATATTGAACAGGACCGAACCTGACACTGAGCCCTGGAAATAAATAGTGTATTTTCTAGTAGAATGCCTTCTGTGTGTACACAGGGTGTTTGATGAGGAGATTAAAGTTTACCTATAAGAACATTAGATAAGGAGCAGACACCACCTCTCCTCATCCATTAAAACCCCAAAATCTTCATGTCTAAGTCAGTTCCACAATCTGGTTCATCACATGGTGACTGAAAAGAGGGGGCAGGAACAGGAGGCTATGGCAGAGTGTGCTTTCCACAGCAGTGGCATACAAAAGGCATGCAAATTATTGCTAAAGACATCATTAGATCGCTGACACTCAGCAGCAGAACCCCAAAAATGAGCATGGCTGGCAGTGTTTAACCTCTGCTTTACAGTTCTCATGGCTGGGAAACGAATGACTAAGGAAGTCAAGGCCACTTTTGGTTCAGAGCCACTTCCACTTTGAGTTGTATTTCTGCAAAGTCCTTTTATAGCATGGCTTGACTCCTGACCACAGTCGGTGGAAGGGCTCCCACATCATTCAGTGGGCATTAGAGATGAGCTTTTGGTTTAGATATAACTGCTTACAAATCCCCAGTGGCAGCAGAGATCAGAACCTCTTTAGTAGCAAAGACATTTAACACTTGTAGGTTTGCTGCATCCCTGCAACGTAAGGGGTTATTACTGGGCAAAGTGCAGAGAGCACCAAAAAGAATTGTCAAAAGGATGGAAAAGCATGAAACATACTGGAAACATGAGACATACTGGAGAAGAAACAACTAATGTGGGATATAGAAGAGATCTAGCACTATGAGCAGCATGGAAAAGGGAAAAGCCAAATCCCCTCCTCTCTTAGGAGACCACCCTCGAGGCCTCAAATGAGACTGGCAGCTGCAAAATTCAAATCAAAGGAGATACTCCATGCTTAATAAAACATTTACCTCAACTAGAAACTGAACACTGGGATTTTATCATAGGAGGCTATGGGAGCTCTGAGTTATCATTTGTTATTTCAAAACAGAACTGGGCCAACTCCTGGAATATTCATTTAAGTACTTCTAAAGAGAAGTCCTCTGGTTCACAAACTATTCCTCAACTATCCAGCTGACAGGTTATATCAGGGAGCTATCACCATAACCTCAGCTCTTTATATGGGCTATTGATCACAACCAAAGACTGAATAACATACTCAAAGGGCCTTTAGTCTGGACTGGTACAACTATTCCCATGTTATTCTAAATAAAAAATAAAAAATTAGGACACCAACATTGCATCTGCATCATTTCCACCAGCTCGATGAGGTAATGGCTTATTAACATATTACTGAATCGCAGCTAAAACTATTTCCAGAAGCTGGAACATGGTTCCCAGTTAATGTTCCTGAAAACACAAGTGACTGTCACTGCATGCAGGCTCACAGGGTGAAGCAGGGAAGCACCCAGGCAGTTAGGAGCTTTGTCCCCTTCCAATTCCTTCTCCATTCAATTTAAGTGACTGAGAATTTTGCAGGTTAACACAGTGGAGCAGAAGAGGCCATCATCCCTTCCTGGCTGCAGGGCTGCAGCCTTGGTGCTCACACAGGGAGTGATGTGGGTGCAATCACTTGCAGGGCAACTTGATTAACTTGGCTAGCCAATTAGGATGGCTCTGTGTTCATTCTGGTCAGTCCTGAATTAGGGGTGAGATCCCAGAGGTACAGAGATCGGTCAATAGCACTGCAACATCATGAGTGACACTGCTACAAGATTGTTTTGCCTCAACACAACTAAAACACACCTAAACCAACCCCAGCTGCTGTTACAGAAACAACCAGCACTCATGACAGTCTGCATCTGACAGGACAGCAGGTCTGCTTTTCCCTTTCTGTGTGGTTTTCCAGGACATTCTGCACTCATGTCATCCCTCCCAGGGCTTCAATCCCAGACCAAGCTCAGCAGAGAGAGCGTCTGCCCTCCCTTCCCAGGAGGATGAAGCACCTGTACCCAGGGCTCAGCTAGACAAGGGGGTCTCTGGAAAAGCACTTGAAATAACCCGAAGGATCTTTATCATCCTGGGCTCCATCAGCAGAGGGGTGGCAGCAGGGACAGGGAGGGGATTGTCCCTCTCTGCTCTGCCCTGGGGAGGCCCCAGCTGGAGTCCTGTGTCCAGAGCTGGGGCCCCAGGACAAGAAAGATGGGCAACTGGTGGAGAGGGGTCAGAGGAGCCCCAAAGATGCTCCGAGGGCTGGAGCAGCTCCCCTAGGAAGAGAGGCTGAGGGAGCTGGGCTGGGTCAGCCTGGAGAAGAGAAGGCTGCTTCTGGGGGGACCTCATTGCAGCCTGCCAGTCCCTGAAGGGAGCAGAGACACAGGAGGGGAATCAGCTTGTTCAAAGGGCAGAGCCTGGCAGGACAAGGGGGCTGGAGTGAAGCTGAAGGAAGGAAGGTTGGAATTGGATCTGAGGGGGAAGTTCTTTGCAGAGAGAGTGGTGAGGGGCTGGCAGGGGCTGCCCAGAGAGGGGGTGGGTGCCCCGTCCCTGGGGGTGTTCCAGGCCAGGTTGGCTGGGGCCCTGGGCAACCTTGTGTAGCTCCAGGCCTGGAGGTTGGTGGCCCTGCCTGTGGCAGGGGGTTGGAGCTCTGTGATCCTCGGGGTCCCTTCCAACCCAGACCAGGCTGGGATTCTATGGTTCTATGATCATTTTTCCTTCCTCTACTCGAGCTCTTTCTCTCTCCATTGCGATGATGACACAAAGCACATGCGCACAGAAGCCTCTGGAAACAGAAGTGAGATGTTTTGAAAGAACTGGTGCCTGTGCCAGTATGAGAGCTCGTGTGCCCATCTGGAGAGCAACATCAGAGGACTGCTGAGGACCCAAAATTATCCTCACGTCTTTCCTGGCAAGTGCCCTGGCCTAGGGCACAGGGCGAGTGCCAGGTGGGCAGAAGCCAGCCAGGCTTCCTGGGGCATAAGCCTCTGTGCCTCTGCCCATAAAACACTTTAAACACACCAAGAAATGACAGCCAAAAGCTGGTAATGCAGAATGATCTAAATCCCATGATCCCTGAGATCTGCATTGAGTACCATGAATTAGATTTAACTGGCAATGAAAGGCTTTAAATCTGTTATTCTCTGGAATTGAAGGATGCATCACTTGTATCTGGTATAAAGGGAAACAATTTTCCTTGCTCCAAATTTGAGACAGACTCTCCCCTGCCTAAAATGAGGTTTACCATCCCACTGCACTACTAAACCTGCATCCTACCTAAGCTAACATTTTAATTGCCAATAATTAACTAGAGTGCAATGAGAGATATTCTGCCTCAAAGAGAAATCAATCTTGAAACCTACTTCTCTCAGCAGTGAGAGGAGGGAGAGAGGAGACACTGAAAACACAGTGTACTGGGCAGCATGTAATTCTTTGCTACACATAATTTACTAACAGCAGCAGCTTCCTAAGAAAAACAATGCAATAGGTAGTGCTTCCCCTTCTCTTTAGGTGGAAACCAGAGCTTCTCATGCAACAGTACTCACAGAAACCTGTTTCAGAAAAAGGAGTTCACCCAACAAATTCTTATCCCAGAGCTTTTGTCAGACTTCAGCTCTGGTTGGGCTTGTTTGCAAAAGGCAGCCCACCAAAAAATTACTATTCTGCATAGGGGATGCCTTGCTAACCTCCACATGTGAGGTCCTAGCCACTGGCTACATTTACAAAGCAGGAGAAACCCTGCAGGGAGCAAACATCCCACTCATAAATACACTGTAGGAACAGCTCAGGCCCAGGACAGTAACTCTGTGACAGTCCTGTTGCAGGGTGAGGGATTCAGGAGCCCCCCAGGCATCACCTTGCACCAGGACTCAGGAGCCCCCCAGGCATCACCTTGCACCAGGACTCAGGAGACTCCTAAGTATCTCCTTGCACCAGGACTCAGGAGCCCCCCAGGCATCACCTTGCACCAGGACTCAGGAGACCCCTAAGTATCTCCTTGCACCAGGACGACACACTCAGGGGTGGGGTGCAGATTTTGGTGCTGTGGGTCCTGAGGGCTGTGGTGGTGGGAATTGGGAGGGATGCTGAGAGTGGCAAGGAAAAGCTCCATCAAAGCCTCACAAAACCCCATGGCTTTGCCCTGGAAACAGGGGACACAGTTCTCTGCTGTCATTCTCCCCAGGCAGCCAGTGAGAGTGATTGATTTCTTTTTAATTATCACTGCAGTTCTTTAGGGGGCTGCTGTAGCATCTATAGTGGGCTTGGCAAAACACGTGCTCCCTCTTTTGAAGGGAAAACAGCCTTTCTCTCATTTTAGTTATGCAACTGGCTATCAACTAACACAGCACTGACAGCGTTGTTACAGACATCATCTACTTTGGTAAGAACAGAAGTATGAAAGGAGATTTTATTCTACAGAATCACAGCATCACCAGGTTGGAAAAGCCCTTTCAGATCATCCAGTCCAACCATTCCCATCCTAAGCCAAACCACATCCCTCAGTACCTCATCTACCCTTTTCTAAACACCCCCAGGGAAGGGGACTCAGCCCCTCCCTGGGCAGCCTGTCCCAGGCCCCAGCAACTCTTCCAGTCAAACATTGGTTTCTACTATCTGCTCTGCCCCTGCCCTGGCCCAGCTTGAGCCCATTGCCCTTTGTCCCATCTCCTGTCCCCTGGCTGAAGAGACCATCCCCCACCTCTCTGCACCCTCCCTTCAGGTAGGTGGAGCTGGGGAGAAGGTCTCCCCTCAGCCTCCTCTTCTCCAGGCTCAACACCCCCAGCTCCCTCAGCTGCTCCTCAGAGGATTTGCCCTCCAGCCCCTGCCCCAGCCTGCTTGCCCTTCTCTGCACTGGCTCCAGCACCTCCATGTCCTTCTGATGCTGAGGAGCCCAGAACTGGACCCAGCACTCCAGCTGCAGCCTCCCCAGTGCCCAGTCCAGGGGCACAATCCCCTCCCCACCCCTACTGCCCACACTATTTGGACACAAGCCAGGATGCCATTGGCTTTCCTGGCCCCCTGGGCACACTGCTGGCTCACATTCAGCCTGCAGTCCCCCAGCACCCCCAGGTCCTTCTCTGCCTGACAGCTCTCCAGCCAGTCTCCCCCAGCCTGGAGCACTGCCTGGGGTTGTTGTGTCCCATGGGCAGCACTCTGCCCTTGGCCTTGTTAAACCTCATCCCCTTGGTCTCAGCCCATGGTCCAGCCTGTCCAGATCCCTCTGAAGAGCCTCCCTACCCTACTTTGCTCCCAAGCGTTTCATACCCGTCACTGACATCCCCCAAAGCTGAAGACAGGCCTGCTGACTGCGTGTTCCAGCGATCCCTCGGGAAAACATGAAAGCACCGGGCAATGGGACAGGAAATGCCTTGGCTTAATGAGAGACCCCCAGCCCAGCCCTGACCCTGCTTCAGCGCTCTCACGGCAGTGCAGGGGCACAGAACCCGTGTCTGGTGAGGGAAGGGCAGCAGATCATATTCATAACGTTGTGCACATGGAGATGAAGTGTGTCAAGGTCTGCTAACAAACCCCTGTCACACCATCCCTCTGCAGAATTGTTACCTTTCCAATTCAAGCCATACATCTTCAAGAGGAGGGCTTTGAGCAGACCAGGAAAATGTCATCTTTTAAAATCAATACAAACCCAGTAACTAAGCAAATTATCAATCCAAATTGGAAAAAAAAAAGCTGATTCATCTTTGTATTGCAGCTCATTTCCATCAGAGAGGTCAGCTGAAATCTTTCTAACTAACTCTGCTCTGGTCCTGCACTGCCTGTCTCTAGTTATCTGGAGAGAAGGCAAACATTTGTCAGATTAAACTGAATTCAAAGGGATGAAAATGCATTACCTCTCATCATGAGAACTTCAAGAGGACATCTCAAATACCTGATTTTTATTTGTTTGCTTTAAGATGCAGGCAGCACCAGCAAGGGGTATTACTCTTAAAATCCTGCCCTCTGCAGCCTTATGCTAATTCCCTTTTTTAGTAAAAGAGATCACTGTGGAATTGGAATATGCTAAAATCCACTGAAGATATGGATGTAAAAGCAGTTGTGTGTAATTGCTTTTGTTTGATTCAAATCCAACAGCCTGGGATTGTCATCTTTCCCCCAAAGTTTTTCCTCCAACTTTCTCCCCACCCAGGGAAGTTAGTGCTTGGTTTAGATAGCTTCACATTTGTTTGTGGAGGAAACACCTAAATGCCACAACACTGCCCACCAAACCCTTACTTCTAAAAAGCTGCTTGCTTTTCACAGAGGGAACTTGAGTACTTTGTCCTGCTCAATTGCCTACTTTTACCAGTTCCCTGTAAAACACAATAGTGTTTCGTGCAATGACAGCTCTTGCTACAGAAACTACCACCATTAGGGACTGGATCAAAACCACACAAAATGTACAGAGAATTCCTATATTGCTGAGTTTCACTTCAAAGCAGAAACACCGAAGGAGAGAAAAGCATCTCTTGGTGGAATCTCACAGCTTCTCCTTTACGGCAATGTCCATCTTTCTGCCTAAGGCATTGGCAGTGAATAAATCATAACAAGTCCCTCAGTAAAAGATCTTTCATGCAACCTCAGGAGACCACTTCATAAGAGGAAGAGAACAACGCCAACAGATCAGAAAACCATGTGGTCTTGCATCCTGTCTGTGACAGTGACAGCAATCAGGTCCTTCCAAGATGAGTACACAAAACTCCTACCCAGGGAGCTGAATTACCACCCACCCTATTGTTTCAGGACATTCCTTACTTTATGTGCTTTCACACTGCCCGCTTTTACTTCTAAGAATCAGCACAGTAATAACACAGATGATCTTTAAATTACTCCATCTGAAGGAAGTGAAGGGCATGCACACGAAGGCAAAATGCAGGTATGTGCAGGGGCTGGGCCTGGCTGCAAGTACCTGCAGGGGCTGGGCCTGGCTGGCTGAGCGTTGTACATCTAGTTTCATTATGAGCCATGGATACTCTTAACAGGCAAGGAAGGAACCACTTGTGCTCCCACATATCCTCTGCCCCAGTCTAACTCTTACTTGTTTTATTACCCCAGTCATTGCACTTGCACAGACAGCACGTGTTACAGATGGGGCCTGGCGTGCCAGACAGCAAGATCTAAACACGAGGCTTTGGCCTCTCAGCAGTTACCACACTGTCTTCTCTTGCTGATAAAGAGCATCAGGTAACTCCACCTATGCTTCTCTTAGGAGCCAGCATCTACACTGCAAGAGATCATAGAATCATAGAATCACAGGGGTTGGAAGGGCCCTGGAGAGCTCCTGGGGTCCAACCCCCTGCCAAAGCAGCTCCCCAGCTCCTATTGCACAGGGCGGCGTCCAGACGGGGCTGGAATCTCTCCAGAGATGGAGACTCCACAACCTCCCTGGGCAGCCTGGCCCAGGGCTCCCTCACCCTCACTGGGGAAAAGTTCTTCCTCTGCTCTAACTTGCAGCCATTGCCCCTTGTCCTGTCTCCACAGGCACTGCAAAGGGGCTGGCCATTTCCCCCTGCAGCCCAGGCTTGAGAGAGTTATCACCATGAAGAAGGTCCCCCCTTAGTCTTCTTCTCTCCAGGCTGAACAGCCCCAGCTCCCTCAGCCTTTCCTCAGAGGGGAGATGCTCCAGGCCCTTCAGCATCTCCGCAGCCTCCTCTGGCCTCTCTCCAGGAGATCCCTGGCTGTTTGATCCCAGGGAGCCCAGCACTGGACACAACACTCCAGGTGGGGCCTGAGCAGGGCAGAGCAGAGGGGGAAATTGTTGAAATACTGATATATCCCAATGTTTAATTTGCCCTGTTTTCTAAAAGGAAAAGGATCATAACTACACTGGAGAAGAATGGGGTCTCTGTCTGTCTTACAGTTGTTACTCCCAAGATTATCACCCACATGAATTTCCAAAGTGTCCTCCCTGACTTGCAAAAACACCTCAGTACCAAGTTCAACCCAGAGTGAGCTCTGCAACTAAACTTGCATCTGTGGATAGAAGAACATGACCTCTGTAAAAGATCCCAGTTGAACAGTAGTTTCAACTGGTGTATGATGGGATGCTGCTTTAAATACGTCCCTGTTTTAAATTCCTTCCGCTTAGTGTCTTTCTGGTGGAACGTCTGCTACTGGAAAACAACGTGCTGAGATGAATACTGTGATGTGTAAGGTCTGCAAATACAATGTCTTCATGCATCATCAATTACACTAATGGAAAAAAAGGAAAGACAGCATTTGGTGAATCCAGGGATTGTTGATGTATTAAAAAAGCCCATTTCAGTCAGGCCTAAATATGTAGAAAGTGAGAGTGATGACTGAGCAGTGGCCCATCTAATGTCAGTTTGTGTTCAGCACCTATTCCATTTACTTCCCTAGAGACCACACCAACATAAATGTCCCAGGATGCCAGCTGAGCTTCCCTATTAGCAGCCTGATACAGCTAAAAAATGAACCTTGGGGGAAAAACTTCTCATAGCAGCAGTTTATGTGCCTAGTGATTAGACTCTAGTTTCTGGGATACAAATCCATAAAGTACAAGTTCAGTAAGCACAAACAAGAAAAACTAACATGCCTTTGATATACTGTGAAACATTTTCTCAGCTCAGGGTATCATATACTGTGCTGTCTGAGTCACTGGAAGGCCCAACACCAGCAGCTGGTTGGAATATCTCACTGGGGAGCTTTTAGTGAAAATTCAACATCCATTGTGTGATATCCTGCATTATTCTGCAGGCCATTAAACATCCTCAGTGGAAACAAGGGCAACTTCAGACAACTTGCTTTTCAGGAATATCTGTTCTCTCTCTGCTCAATTTTTTCCAGAGATATTTTCTTGTGGAATTTTCTCTTTCTCTTTCCACCCAGGCCCCCAAACATCACATATTTTGCATCATATTTGCTAATAGCTGGCCATATTATTACATCCATAGGTTTTAAAGTAGTTAGCCCACAGCATGATGGCCACGTTAGCCAAAAAGCTGGGAGTAACTGAAGGCTCCGAATGGGTAAAAGAGAAATGAAACCAGCTGCACCTCTCTGATGGGTGCAGGGTGCTCTGCAGACCCACGCTGAGATGGGGCATGAGGACCTCAACTGTTGAGAGGTTAAATCCATATTTGTGGGTTTAGCCTCAGCAATCATGTGAGGAGCTGGAAGGTCGTGTTCCCAAAGCATGTGGAACCCGTGTTTGACTTCACGTATGTATACATTAATGTCCCTGTGACCAGGGACATTATGACCTCTGTGCCCAGGACACCAGGCAGCACAAGAGCCAGAGCAGAGCACCAGTCTACTAGATGCCACTTATTACTGGAGCCACATCTAAAACCTCTGTCCCTCTATGGTCACTCTGTAGCCAACAAACTCCACGTACCTTTAGCACAACAGCAGACCTGCAAGGCTGGTATTTTGACAGCCTGTGAGAGATACTAGGGAAGCTAAACACCTTGAAGAAGTAGATTTCTTCATAAGAAGATCTCATAATTTTATTAAAAATGAAAAAGAAACCCAAACAACACAACCCTTAGAGATAGATCCTCTTTCTAGGGCCACGTGACTAAGCAAAGCAACCACACAGCTAATGACACTTTGGGCATCAAAAGTGGTACAGTACACCTTGGACTCATACACTGCAGCAGTGCTCCTGCTTGGGGGAAGCCATGGGGGCAGCATCTTCATGGTGGAAGAATGCAATTTAAAAACAAAAAAAGTGGGGAGGGATCAAACCAGCAGAAATGATGAGACATTTTCATGTGCCTGCACTGTAATTTTACCTTTAAGAAGATTGATAAAGGAAGTGGATTTATCTAGGTTCCCACCATAAGTTCTCTTTACATCAGCCCTTCTGATCTAGTATCTATTTTTAGTATCAGGTTCTTAAAGGATCCTCAACTCAGTCACTAATTTTGAGCTTGCAGTTTACCCTAGGAACAATTTTGCTGGTGGAATTGGTGCCACTTCACTACTTTGATTTGCAGGCACAATTAGTAAGTTAAGCACTGATATATCTTAAACTACACCTGTAACTTGGAAGGCTGCTTTTAAAAACAGCCCTTAAATTGAATGCAACTGAGCTCAGTGACACATAGATCTCTCCACTTTCAGAGTAAGGAAAAAAACCCACCACCTTACATTTTTTTGGTGGCAAGTTACTCTTTAACTCACCCCATCTCTCTTACACGACTCATAAAATAGTTCCTTTCTTTGTCAGACCTTGGACACGATTCCTGTCCTCAAAAGGTGTGACCAAGGGCACTCAGGCACTTTTATTGTCATTTATATTGCCAGGTAGGTTGGCCAAAACCACAGAGTGCTGAATGCACAAGCGTGGAGCCAGCTAACACCATCAGTCGCAGTGGTGACCTGCACCACTCAAATCCCAGGGTGGGCAGAGGCAAAGATAAAGCCTGTAACTGTGATTAAGGTGGAATTAAACCCACAGAATTTGGAGCACGTTTCAGAGACGCCCCTGAAGGAAACCAAAACAAACCCAACACGCCAATTCAGTTCATCTACAAAGACCAAGGAGAATGATGCAGTAGGACAGACAATATGTAAGATAACTATTACTTCTGTAAACATTAGTGGAGGAAAAGGTTGGAAGGAGGAAATGGTTAAAACTGTAAAAATGGTTAATTAGGAATAAATTAACCATTTAATTTTATGTGGGGGAATAAAAGAGGTCAGAACTGAATCTTCCCTGGAAGCATCCTTTTCATGGAAAACCAAAGCCCTTCCCTACCTGCAGCAGCAAAGGCGACAAGAATGTGTGTGAACCCCTCCTCCCACTGCTCATCCCATCAAACAAACCTCTGGTTTTCACCTGAGATTTAAAAACCTAAGCCATCCTCAGTCATTTGACTAAAACTTGAAAACATCATGAGAGTTTTAGCTCAAAATTGCAATTTTTGGTGAGAACTTTGAATTGGGGCAAGTAATGGACTATAGCCCACTCTATTTTTCCTCCAAAACCAGGCTTCCCTGCATAATCTATGCAGAAAATTGGTCTTTTCTCTATATCCTTGCATCAGCATACAGGAAAAATTCTGGAACGTGGTGAACATATTTGGGCCAAGGGCAGTGCGCTGGGAGATTTCTTTTAAATGAGTATAACAATCCAGCACATGTGCAATTCAGGCTTCCTTGTGCTCACTGAAATCCAGCTCTGCAGACCGGTGACACTGCTGAATACCATGAGGCACACTGAGTTTTTAGGTAACTGATGCCCTGGGAATCGTTTGTAAAGCCATGTGTACATGTCTCCAGGTGAGCAGACATTCTCAAGTGTGCAGGTTTGCTCTGCTCTCAGGTGAGCAGACATTCTCAAGGCTCCTTCTCAAGTGTCCACAGGAATCACAGCAGCCTGCACTGAAATGAAGTTGCTTCTGCTTGGGAACCACCACCTGTTTTAGCAGCTTATCACAGCCACAGGCTGTGGTTTCCAAAATTGAGTTTCACGAGGTAACCACAAGTTTTCTGCAGCCAGCCACAGAGCAATAGCACTTTTACAATGGTCTGATGATAAAACATGACAAAAATTTGACTGGAAGGATGCAGAGGGGTCTGGGACTCAGCCCCAAAGGTTTGAAAAGCACTGGTTTAGAGGAAAAGCCACCTGTCCTGTCAAGACAGAACAGCAGAGAGGCAGGAACTGAGCTCAGACGTCACCATTCCCACTAGTACAAAAACACCTTGGTACTTCCAGTGTCTACTGGATGCCTACTGTATTACAGTGATGAACATCAGTGCTCCAAACCAGTACCTTCAGTGCTCCAGAGCTCCTTGACACTCTGTTAAGACTGTTTGGTTTATCCAAATGATCTCTCTCTCTCAAATCAAACACCTCCTCCAACAGCAGTGCTTCCAAATATACTATATTAACTTGGAAATCTCCCAGTGGGCTCAGATCAGGCCTGACCTCTTTATCACCTGATCTCAGATCCCTGCGTGAATAGAGCTGCTTACATCTTTCACAACACAGCGTGTTGCCCTGCAGAAAATGAGAGTTCTTCAGGTGTGGGAAGCAAGACAAAACCAAAACAATCTTCAAATAAATCTTTTCAGAAAGAACACTTACCGTTCCCCTGGGATGAAGCACATGAAATATACAAAAGGTACTATAAAAGTTAGTTCTGTTTCCTCACTACCAGTTCATAGAAGACCCTGATCCAACCTTCCTTAAAGTGAAGGCAAAAAATCTTCCCCTCTGGGCTAAGACTTTTACATTGAGCCCAGTAGGTATCAGTAACAACTCTATGCACAGACCTAGATTAGGGTCCAGAGAAAAAAATACAGGGCTCCTTCTGATTTATACCACAAAAACCCCACTCCTCTGGTCACCACACTTGAAAATTAACCTTCCAGGCTCAGTGAACAGCAAGAATCAAAGCTGAGCAGGTTTTCAACTTACTACCAAAAAGGCTTTAGTGGCACTTGCAGAGGGGGAGGAAAAATGTGAGTTACTCTTGAGCTACTTAATAAGTACATACCCCTCTTCCTGCAACTGGTAGCTATTAGATATCTAATCATGGCATTAAAATAACTGTCACTGTAACTCAACTGTTCACCTCCCTGTTTCCAAACTCCAAATAAAGTGTCAATGAAAAAGGCAAAGGTGCCAAGACCAGCTATTTGGGCATGGAACACAGCACAAGGGCAGATGCCTGCCACGTGAGGCTGCACAGCTGGTATGAGGGGGGAGTTGTTATTTAAAAGAATTACACAATACCAACACAAATCCCATCTCCCACTATAAAGACTTTGAATGAAATTCTGAGGTTTGAGGAACGTGTGTAGGGGGAGGTGGACAGGCTGTTAAAAGCTGTTAGGACCATGGGTGGAACAGTCTCTCCAATCTGTGGGAAATCTTTCCCCTCTTTATTATAACAAATTACAGGAGTGAACACAACCTTGGCAAGAGGTGCTTGAACTACAGCAGAAGGGGAAATGGGCCAATATCTACTTACAGACCAGACATGCCACAGGCAGCACAAGCTTCTCTTTCCAAAGCCAGCCCTAGTACCTGCCCTGTCTGCAAAGCCAACAGTTAGGACAAACCCTCCTTCTGCAAAGCAGACAGCACTTGAAACTGAATTATTATGTTGTGTTAGTGGCCATGCAGTATCATAAAATCAAGATATTAATGAAGACAAGCCAGCCTGGAGAATTTCCCTCTTCCAGTGGCCTGCACTCCCTTGCTGACACGTACAATAAACAAAGCACAACACCGGCTCAAGCACTGACCTCGTCAGCAGGAGGCAAGGACATCTTCCCCTCCCTCCCCTACCCCTTCTCCCCCACCAGAGATTATTTACTTTGCAATACAGGGCTGCCCAGGGAGAGGGCACACTGTAAGCAGGGGACTGGGCACAGGCACAAACACATCTGCCTGTGACCCGCTCACCGATTCGAGAGGACACTGTCAGTCTTGGTTGCAAAGGGGTTTCCAAAGAGGCTTAACTACTTTCATGAATCAGACCCTCAGGTGACCAGGACTTCTTAGCCTAGCCAACACTATTCCAGCCCACAGGAAAAAAGGCCTGTCAGAACTTACCAAGGACGTAGGTAGGACATGACCAGGCTCTGAACTGTCTCAACTCACTCTACCTTGGTAAACAAAAGAATGACCCTTGTCACAACACTAATGGAGGCACATTGAATGCAGAGCCCTGCTCTTTCAGCTTCATTGCCTAAACTGGAGCTGTCCTACACACACTGATTAATCCCTAGCTCAGCAACGTGCTAGAGAAAGGCTGCAGTTCAGAAGAAAATGATACAAAATCAGGTATGGAGGAACAAAAGTTCTCTTTTCTGTTGGAAAGAGAACTCCACCTTGTCGTGGCATTCAGAGCCCCAGACTACCAGAGAAGTAACATGGAATGGGCTGACACAAGAGAAGGAAAGGAGCCATCCAGAGGGATCCTGACAGGCTGGAAAGCTGGGCCTGGGGGAACCTAATGAGGGTCAGCACTGCCAAGTGTCAGGTGTTGCACTTGGGCTGGAGGATCCCAGACATAGATACAGCCTGGGAGAAGAGCTCCTGGAGAGCAGCCCTGCTGAGAAGGACCTGGGTGTCATGGGGGATGAGAAACTTCCCCTGAGCCAGCAGTGGCTCCTGCAGCTGGGAAGGGAGATGGGATCCTGGGCTGCATCAGCAGAGGGGTGGCAGCAGGGACAGGGAGGGGATTGTCCCTCTCTGCTCTGCCCTGGGGAGGCCCCAGCTGGAGTCCTGTGTCCAGAGCTGGGGCCCCAGGACAAGAAAGATGGGCAACTGGTGGAGAGGGCTCAGAGGAGCCCCAAAGATGCTCAGAGGGCTGGAGCAGCTCCCCTAGGAAGAGAGGCTGAGGGAGCTGGGCTGGGTCAGCCTGGAGAAGAGAAGGCTGCTTCTGGGGGGACCTCATTGCAGCCTGCCAGTCCCTGAAGGGAGCAGAGACACAGGAGGGGAATCAGCTTGTTCAAAGGGCAGAGCCTGGCAGGACAAGGGGGCTGGAGTGAAGCTGGAGGAAGGAAGGTTGACATTGGATCTGAGGGGGAAGTTCTTTGCAGAGAGAGTGGTGAGGGGCTGGCAGGGGCTGCCCAGAGAGGGGGTGGGTGCCCGTCCCTGGGGGTGTTCCAGGCCAGGTTGGCTGGGGCCCTGGGCAACCTTGTGTAGCTCCAGGCCTGGAGGTTGGTGGCCCTGCCTGTGGCAGGGGGTTGGAACTGTGATCCTTGGGGTCCCTTGAAACTCAGACCAGTCTATGATTCTATGATATAAGAATGCTTTGCATGGTTGGGGGAAGGGAATATGATAGCAGCATGACCTGCTCTGGGTAGGACACAGTGGTCCAAACCATTTGCAGTCATAGCTGAAGAACAACTACAAAGCATTCTGTCTCACCTTCTGGATAGGACACTTGAGATACCAGAGCCTGGGGAGGTGCTCTGGCATATGAACTAATTCACTCAAAAGGAAACCCCATGAATTTTAAATAGAAAATGGGAATGTGTCCAGAATTTGAGTTCCTCTGTTCTAGCAAGAAGACCAGTTAAGCTGGTGCAGTAGGAAGTGAAAGATGAAGATTTCATTCTATTATGCATAAGCACAGATGGAAAGCAAGACAGTACCTATTCATGTGTAAGGAGTTGGGAGAAGAGAAACACGTGTCACAAGCAACTCATGTAATAGGCACGTATTGAATGTTAGCATCCAGAGGTGGTGTGTAGAGTAAAAATGTTATAGCAGGATGGGCTTATCAACATAAAAAAATGACAAGAAAACAGGAATCAAAGGGGAGTTGAAAGAAAACCCTCCAATTTAGCAAGGCTGATTTATTAGCAAGCAGATTTAGCTGAGAAAGCATGGGATAGATGAGTGGATAGTGAGGTGGGTTGAGAACTGGCTGTTGGACCGAGCCCAGAGGGTCGTGATTCGTGGAGTGGAATCTGACTGGAGACCTGTAACTAGCTGATCCCCAGGGATCAGTGTTGGGTCCAGTCCTGTTTAATATCTTAACGATCTTGATGAGGGAACAGCATCCACCCTCAGCAAGGACCTGATGATCCAGAGCTGTGAGGAGTGGCTGCCAGGCAGGACACTGCGCTGCCATCCAGAGAGACCTGGCCAGGCTGGAGAGCTGGGCAGGGAGAGACCAGAGGAGGTTCAACAAAAGCAAGTGGAGAGTCTGGCACCTGGGAAGGAATAACTGCTGGAATCAGGACAGGCTGGGGGTGAGCTGCTG